>CM052799.1:80442033-80602976 GCA_028533885.1 Nasua narica
GATCTGGATTCGAATCCCAGCTCTGCCACTTCTCTGCTGTGTGATCTTAGGTTAGTTACCATCCTCTCTGAGGCTCAGCTTCCTGAAATGCCTACCCTCACCTCTCATACATGAATTCGATGAGAGCAGTGAAAAGTTAACATCCTGGGTGAAGGGCACATGGGAAGTCTTTGTACTATTCTTGCAACTTTTCTAAAGCCTAAGATTATGTCAAAATAAAAAGTTAAAGGAAGAAAGAAATACAGCGATTTTTTTAAAATTACACACATCCATGCACACAACCATGTCTCTCAGATTCCTAGCACTTTCAGGAAATGGCTTGTTCTGATTTATTAAACATTCTGGTCAACATGAATTTTCCTAAGAAACCAGAATATAACTGTACTCGGCATCAACTTAGTCTTTTACAGAAAACCCGGACCTAGCTGGGCACCGGGAAGCTGCTGGGAGCCCTTCTAACCACGGGCCAGGGGACTGAGCAAGTCTGGACAGATCAGCTCAGTGGGCAGAGCCCGTGGGAGACCACCATGTGTGCATGTGCGTGGAGATGCATAAAAATACGTACACACACACACACACAGCCATGCTCAATCCAGCAGGCGCCAGAAGCCTTAGCGTGCGTGGGAACTCTCTGATCCTCCTGGTGTCTTAGCTGTGAAACTGAGAATCTTGTCAAGACAGCATCTGCGGGACCCCGACAACCACTTGAGACCTGACCACACAGCTTTGTGGACTGCAGAGCTCGTCCCAACCACAACGGGTACGCCTACGGTCTGGAGCTGCTCTGCCTCACTGAGTCATCTCAGACACTCCCGTCAGCTTCAGAAAGGTGCACAGTCTCCCCTCCAGGTCCCAGCAGCAGCACCAGCCCCTGCCAGCTTTGAGTTCTACTCCCTGCTCAGATCAATCAGGAGCCCCCCACCCCGCCCCCAGCACGCAGTTACCCTCTGCCACGGCTTCCCGGGATACCGGACCAGGGCGGGCAGAATGGCTCGAGGCTCAGTCCAACTCCATTCAGACCCCGCACAGGCCAGTCGTGCCCACGCGCCTGAGTAGCTGCACGGGGGCTGTGAAAAATTAATTCCTAGGGAGGTATGTATGTTTGTTTGGGAGGAGGAGGGAGCACAAGCTAAGTTCCCACCACCAGCTGATCTTCTGACAAGGCTGGCGTTAACGCAATGTGGCAGTTTATTAAACTAATAGGAACTCTCGGCCCATCCACAGCACGGAGTCTGACAAAGTCGTATTTGTGCTCACGTTTATCCCTTCTTCCCGAAGCAAACTGCTGGTGTCACTGGTGGTAAAAGCCTCACTGACAGGGAGAGAAGGGCGGGGCAGTGAGAACGAGCAGGCAGTGCTGGGAGGCATGGCTTCTGTCTCCCAGGCCGTCAGCTGAGGTCTAGTCAGAGCGGCCCTGGGACAGTGGACCCGCAGGCCCCAGCCACGGGGGCGCTGCTGTGGTCTGGCCAAGAGAGCAAGCTCGCTCAGGAGGGGAGGGTGGTGTCCGGATCGCAGCTAATGTAGGCAGGGTACCTTCCCAGGTGCCCAGCCCCCTCAGAGGACCCTGGGCTGACATCCATGGGTGCGGTCTCTGAAGCGTCCACAAGCATAGGGAACTATTCTCGGCACTCCTCCTGGCCCCAGCTTCTCCTCCTCTCCTGTGTGTACCCTCACACAGCCTGCTCATTGCCGCTCACCTTGCTGCTTTGACAAGGAGGCAACGGGCACAATCCCAGCCCCGGCACCTCTAGAGCCAGCTGGAAAGGGAGGAATGGATATACAGACCTCTCCCTGCAGTCAACAGAGAGAAGCTCCCGTGACGGACTCAAGGTCACCTGCTCAGGGTTCACCTGGGGGGTAGGGATGGCCTTCCTGGCGAAGTTGAGAGATCGGATCACTGTTCCTGAGGCAGAGAAGGTGCTCTAGATCTCCAGGACCCTGGGCCTGGGAGTGGACACAGGGCCAGCCAGTAGGGAGGGAGGAACACCGTGTCTCCAGCCCCCGGTGAACCAGGGACAACTGCTGACCGGGCCCTCGGGTCACCGCAGGTGGAGGGAGGGAGCCGAGTCAATCCTGAGGTCTGCCCTCTGGACTTGGATGTCTGGGTCTCAGGACAAGGAGACGGTAGCCAGGCTCACCCAGAGCCTGTCCCACACACTCTGGTTCCCTAAGACGCCCTCTCAAAAGCTGCACCAGAAGTGCCATGAGCCATCAAGGACTCCGGAGTCAACCTTGTCCAAGCCCCTCACCGAGCTGAGGAGAGGTGAGGCCAGAGAAGACGGGCCACTGCGTAGAATCACACAGCACCAGGGTCATGGTAAGACAGTTTCTCTCTGGGTCCACAGCCAGATCTCCCTGTCAAGGGTTTCTTTGAGCCTGTAAGGTTCATGGAAGTGTGCTCAGGAAAGGAGATCCTGTCTCCTGAAGTCCCAGGGGAAACACGCAACACAGGAAGTGCCAAGGAGCAGCAGAGAGTAGACTGCACGAAGGTGCAAAAGCCTGGTCCCAGAAGGCTGACAGATCGAGTGGCTGTGAAGTGCCAAGTCAGGGCAAGAAGGCAGCCAGAGGAAGTCTGATCCAGCCCTGACATGAGACATGACCCAGCATGTGATGGGGAAACTGGAGGTCCGGGGAGCAGAAGCGTTAGTTCAAGGCCACATGGATAAAGCACCAGCAGAGCAAGAACCAGGACCCCACTCCCAGGGGCCTCTCTCACGCCCTCTGGGTGGCCCCAGCCAGCGGCTTAACCTGGAGGGGGTCCTGGCCCCGCCCTGGATGCTCCAAATCCTTGTCTGCAAAACAAAGGCATCTTGAAGGGGTCTCCTTCCTGGAAAATCTTCACCCCATCTGTAGTAATTACTGGTTGTCGCATAACAGCACAACCTTAGTGGCTTAAAACAACACCCACTGATTATCTCGAAGTCCCTGTGGCCAGGAGTCTGGGCACGGCGTATGTGGGTCCTCTGCCCAGGGTCTCACAAGGCTGCAATCATGGTATCAGCATGGTAGCAACACTTTCTTCTGGGGCTTGGGGTCCAAGCCCTTCCCAGCTCCTGTGATTGCTGACCGAATTCAGTTCCTCGCTGGAGGAGGGCTGGAGGGAGGGCTGAGGCCCCCATTTTGTTGGGGCTGCCGGCCAGAGGCTGCTCTCACCTGCTGGAGGCCCAACCACAGTTCCACGCCACCAGCCCCCTCCCAGGCCCCCTCCCACGTGGTAGCTGGCTTCTTCAAGGCCAGCAAGAGGACGCTCCTACAGGAACAACCGCGGGAGGGTCACCCACCAGCTCTGCCATACCGTATGGGTAGAAGCCAGCCTCAGCTTCCAGGGGTGCTCGAGGGGAGGGGCTATGCAAGGGCATGCCGCACTCGGGGTCAGCTGAGGTGGCATGTGACACACGCTCTCACATCCCCATGTTCCTAAGAGACACCACCTCTGCCTTCACTCAGCCTGCTTCCTCTCCCACAGTGGTGACGGGCTGGTCGCCTGCAACAGAACCTCACGGGCCCCTCTGCCCAAGACAGAAGCTACCGGCCGGCCCGGACCGAGGCCTGGGGCGGGGGGACGGCTGGACACCGGGACTACTCTGCCGGCATCTGCACGCTGCTCTGCCCGGCTCTCGCACACCACATCCGGCCTCCCGAGCCCAGCTCAGCGGGATGGACGAGCAGACACCGTCCCCACGAGACTAGACCCTGGCTTCGAGTGGCCCTTCTGCGGCACGATGGAGGCTGGAGGGAGCTGGGTTCTGGCCCCGCATGGGGGATCCTGCCCTCTTCTGATGTAGGTGGGAGAGAACCAAGGCGGGCGGTCGGGCGGGCACTACTTCAGGGCTGCATTTCAGACTCTGATCTGGGAAGCCGCCTGTGGCACGGTGGCTGGGTGTGGGGCAAGGAAGGGGGGACCTAATGAATCAGAATCAGAGAACTTCTGGATCCTGGGGCTAGAGGCAGGATCTGCTAATATTCTAAAAATTCAGCTAATTTGGGGGGGAGGATGGGCTTTTTTCCTCCCTAAAAAGAAACCCTTCTCAGAGATGCTCTCTACCCAGGAAAGAGCAGAACTAAACAAAGATCTCCTCGTCCCAAGACTTGACCCTGCTCACAACCGCCCAAATGGGAAACCACAGGGTCCCAGTGGGGGTAGAGGCGAGGCATCTCAGAGAGGGAGGGACAAAGCCCAGTGCTGGGGGCAGGGCTGCTGCTGAACACCCTCTCTTCCTCCAGCACCAGGCAAGAGCCCCTCTCTCCAGCCCTGCTCCGCCACACTGGACGTCATCAGCCCTCCCCAGCGGCAGTCCCCGCTCCCCGCTTCATCCTCGACCCAAACAGAGACCAGGTCCTGTGCCCTGTGCGCAGTACATCGGCGCCTCCATGGAAACCTCCAGCCTTTCCTTCTGTTTGCACAGAACCTGGGTTGGAAGGCACCACCACCGAGAGCAAACCACCCTGGTGCTCCCACGGCCTCGGCGCCACTCCGGGAGCCCTGTGACTGGTACACCTAGGTCTGTCCGGGTCTGGGGGGAGTGCCTCCCTCCTCTGTCTCCATGCTTCCCCCGCTCTCCCCTCTCTTCTTCCTCCTAGCCCGCTCCCTTCACTGGATGGGGAAGCAAACAAGAAACACTTGTTCGGAATGCTTCGCTTTACTCCCTTCAGTCTGCACAGTGTTTACTCCCTACTCATCAACCGGGCTGGCACAGAACATTTTCTCTGGGTCTGAGTTAGCACCCCAACCTCAGAAGGACCTGTCTCTCAGGCGAAGGGCACAGTCAGAGCTCTCCAGTCCTGAGCCAGGGATGGGTCTCCGGGTCCTGCCTCTGCCCCAGGGGTCGGGGCAAGGAGGACGGAACGCAAGGGGTTCAAACGGTCAGAGCTGCATTGAGCTGCCTGTGGCCATCTCCAGGCGAACAACTCGAGGCCAAGGAGACACCTCTGCTGAACCCCACGCAAGGGGTCTCCTTACCCATCCCGACCTCACAGACAATAATCTGGCACGGCTCCCAGGGGCCATGGGCAGTGACTGAAATGTGCTTGATTACCGATAATGAGGTTGTAGTGTTACCACACTAACAAAGGACTACCCAGGTGGTGCTTAGTAACTTGCACGGGCACTGCCTGGGCAGAAGACAGGAGGGACAGGGAGCAGGGTGAGGTTCCCGTCCTTGAGAATAGACCACGAGCGGCCTCACGGGCAGGGGACTGTGCTGACTGACTCGGACAGGCCAGCCTCTCTGGGCTACTCCCCTGCCTCACTCTGGCTCCCAGGCTCCGGCCCTTCACTTGCGTGCAGACAGCTTGAGTCTGGGTGTCTCCAAGTCAGGGAGTGGGGCTCTCCCTTATACCATGCTGCCCTCCCTCAAGTTCTCAGGGACCCCTAAGCGTGCTGGGGAGCTAGAATTCAGCAAAGAAGAGCAAGGGAAACCACGGGAAAAAGCAAAGACAGTGGGTCACACATCCATTGGAAGAGGAGACCAGCAAGGGAGGGCTTACTTCCTTGCTGGGAGTGGTGGCATAAAGGGCCAGGGGAGCTCCCACACCCAATGACCAGGAGGCTGGAGGCGCAGACATCTAAGGACCAACTTCACGCAGGTGGTACATCCTGTCGTGAGCAGGTGGCACAGGGGAAGGGTCTGGAAAGGATGCCAGCAGCCCTGGGGCACCCCTTTGGCGGGACAGAAGCAGTCCGGGGACCCAGGGCCTCGTGGAGACAGGAGGACAGAGGAGCTCACGGTGGCTGGTTTTGGTGTATCCAAGCACAGCGTAGCCGTGCAGAGAAGCACAAGAGCCCTTCCCCTACAACCCTTCATTCTCCTGGAGTTCTCACCCCGTAAAGAACCAGGAAAATTTATGTGCCCAGAGGCCCCAATCTCAGAGCTGGAAGGAGACTCAAGCTCATAAACCCTCCTCCAGATTCCATCCTCTGACTGTTCCCTGCTTGGCCTGGTTCAGGCTGCCCGCATCTCTCACTTCCAATGGGGCCATACTCCACCTTTGTCTTCTAATCCATGAGCCTGTCCCTCCTTGGTCAAAGCCCCCAGTTGTCCCCATTGCCTGCAGGGAAGACCCAAACCCTGTGTGTGGAAGCGAGATTCTCTGGGGCCTGACCCTGCTCACTCCCCCAGGCTCGACGCCTTTTCCAACCGTGCTCATCACCTCACTCCCCACACCTGTGCTGGAGTCCAGCCACCCCTGAACCTCCCAATTCCCCCGGAAGCTCCAAGTCCCTGCCAGCCCCCTAGCCTTAGCATAGTCGGGCCCTCTGTTCAAGATACCGCCCTTGTGTGCTTCTGAATTCGTGCTCACTTGCAAAACCTCCTCCAGGAAGCCTTCCCTGACTTCCCCCGTGCCCACCCCTCAGCAAACAATGCCCAGAGCCTTGTTTGTGTGCTTAATAGTTGTGTTACCACTGGCTGAGATTTATTACCTGCTTGCCTCACCAACTACTGTTGTAATCACAATGTGGCAAAGCCTCGGCCCCTGTCGGCTACGCAGGCTGCACTCTGTGTCTTTGGGGAAGCCATAAAGCCGTAAGGATGAGGCTCCCTGTGAGCAGCATTTGGGGCCCAGCAGAGAGCAAGGCTGGGCTGGGGAAAAATGCCAGCCAGGGAGTCCGAGGCCTGGGAGCTCTTCCCAGCTCAGCAGTAGCTGGTCTGAGTTCTGCAATCTGCGCAAAAGCCTTGCCCTCTCAGAGACACACTTTCTTCATCTATAAAATGGGTACGCAGCTCCACTCATCAGATCACGGGGCTGTGGGCTCTGCCGCTCACCACACAAAAGTGACCCATCAGTGATTCTGAAAACCTGCCCCCTACTTCTTTCTCCCTCATTCATCTACAAAAGGGGGGACTGCGGTCACTGTCTCCTTAACAAAGTCACCTATCACTTGAGCATTTACCATGCGCCACGCGTTGCTGGCTGATCTTCGTGCAACCCCCCCCCCCCACCCCGCCGGTCTGTCTGTCCAGCCCCACCCAGGGACCGAGGGGCCGGGCTGGGGCGGAAGAAGTGCAGGGCTCAGGAGCACCGAGTAGGTGGCGGGCCAGAGCGGGAGCTGGGGCTGGTCTGGCGGGGATGCTGCATCTACCCCACTTGGCGCGGGCCCTTTCCCAGCCCTCCCTGCTTACCGCCCCCCCACCTGGCTGCAGAAAGACGTGTCCTGGAGTAGAAGTACGTGGGAGCTGGCCCCCGCTCTGCTGTCTGCATCAGAGGTCCCCTCTGGGCAGTTATCACCGCAGGCCAGCGGGAAGGGCAGGACAGCCCCATCCCTGTTGCCTGGTACCCTGAGTCCAACACACCATCAGGAGGGATGAGCCGCAGCGCCCCGGAGCACCCCAGGGAGGAGGGCCAGGAACGCCTCCCAGGAGAAGAGGTAGCAGGCTGGAGAGGACCCTGCACTGGGGCCTGGCCGGGGAAGTTCTGGGGGAGACAGTTAGCAGAGGCCGTGATTCCATGCCTTCCTCTCTGCAGCCCCTCTCACCTCTCCAGCCAGGAGTGCCATCTCCAGGCTGAGAGTGTTATTGGCATCACACCCTGAGCTGGCGCTGAATTACAGGACCAGAGTTAGCGCTCCCCGGGCCCGAGGGGTCACCCAGCCCAGCAGCCTCTGAGCACGCATCGAGAAAGCCAGAGAACGGCTGGGGCTTATTCAACTACAGAGGCTGCTGGTGGCTGACCCCGAACAGAATCAGGGTCTCTGGGGCCCTGATATCTCCAGGCCCGAGGGGAGGATGAGGCCAGGAGAACGGTGACCCCAGAGCAGGTGGGAACCAGGAGCTTAGTGCGGTTGGTTCTTCCCTGCATAGGAAGTCTTTGCTAGAACGGGGATGGCATCTACTTCCATATGGCAATGCAGGGCTGACTTGGGAAGGCCTTAGCCTTCCCCACGCTCTCTGTAACTAACTCCCTTCAAACCACCCCATATCAGCAGTTCATTCTGTGTAAGAACGGAGGGTCTGATATGCAATCCAGCTCCTGAGACCCAGCTTGCTTCTTAGAGCAATCCCCCGTCCTCCTCCCTGCCCCAGTGTCCCTCCCCAGCCGAGGGGAATCAGAGGCCTCTTCCCAATCACCCTGTACTGTGATCTACCGGCTCGGCACGTAATTCCCCAGGAGACATCTACAGCGGACTTCGAGTCTATAAGGCCTCAGAGTTCTGTCCTCTCCTCCCCACAACAGATCTGAACCTGCCTTTGAGGCATGAGGTCCAACAGATCACTATGTGTTTCTCATAGTGACCTGAGTTCAAATTCAATGCTGCCCACTAGCGGTGAGTCTGTGGCCACAACCAGCTCTCTCTGAGCCTCTGTCTCCTGATGGGCAAATCAGGGAGAACTTCCCATCTATCACCACATGCTAGGGAGAAAGTGCCCTGTGTGGAGCCTAGGGCACAGCGGGTATTCCTAAATGCCACCTGAGGCTACCTGGAGGAGGAACACAGAAACCCAGGAGGTCAACTCCATTTCCCAGGAAAGGCTGACTTGTTCTGGATCCCTCCCCATCCATCGTCCTCCCTAAGCCCTTAGAATGAAGAATCCTTCCTAGGTGTAGATGTGACTGTGACTCTTCCCAGCTGAGGACCCTCCGGCAGCTCCCCATTTCCCTCAGAATCAAGTCCCAGCTCATGGCCAGCCTCTGTGACTTGCCCTCACCTCCTCTCCAGCCACAGGGGAACCTGGGTGGGCCAGTTAACCCAATACTGGAAGCCCCCTTCTCTCCTGGAAATCCCCCCAGGCATCATGCCCCTTCACCAACCGTCCACCTAGGCCCTGGAGGAAATCTGTGCTCTCCAGCACAGAATGCACACCACTCAAGTCTTCCTCTCTCCGTGGCTCACTACCCACAGCACGTGCTGGGGTATCAGGCTGCCAGTCTTCCAGGGCATTTCCTGGACATAATCATGGCTTTTAAGGCTCTCTTCTGCCCTCAGGAGCAGGGTATCATCTGTTTTCTCCTATACCCTGGTCTGTCCCTTGGGCCTGGCCCAGGACACGTGGTTGAGTCACCTGGGCTCCCACTGGTCTTGTTACCAAGAGCCCAGGATAAATATGTTTTACTAAAAATAAATCACTTCACTAAAATGACAAAGTATTCATAGCAGTGAACATTTACTTTTTAAAAAGATCCCACTTAGTTTAGGGCAGTAGTTATGCAAATATACAGGAAAATTGGAGGTTTCAAGCCCTAAGATACAGTAAGGAACTTCTCCTAGGAGTCCGTAGGCATAATGAATCTTTCTCCTCTCCTTCCCTGTCCCATGAAGCAGAGACTCTGCCTGGGGCCCCATTTCCTGGTGCCTGTCTTTTTGACTCTAACCAAAGCTGCCCATCTCAGGGCGTGTCTGGTACTTCTCCCTGGCAACCTCCCCCATCCTCTCTACTCTGTACTGATAAACGGAAGAGCAGGACAGACAGACAGTGGAGAAAATGCCCAGCACAGTTTTTCCAGCAGTCCACCCCGGACGTCTATGGATTTTGCTGTTCGCCCTAATCTTCTCTCACCTTGATCAGTGGTTCTGCCCAGCAATTTCTCTACGTGATTTACACTGAGACCAAACAGCCCTGCACATTCAATGGTTCATTCATTCGGCAACAGTGGGAGACAGAGAGGGCAGGGGACGGAGAGACGCTGCAGCCTAGACAGACACAGACGGTACCACTCTCAGGTCTGCCCCGGGCGAGTCTGCAAGATCAGGGTAACTAACACCTATAAGGGTAAATATTCGTGGACTGACTTCAAGGATGTCATAAGTAACGAAAGGATGATGAGGTTATTTTGTTGTGTTTTAATTTGGGGGCTGCAAGTGATCAGAATAACCGGATCAGGCACAGGTTGGTACCAGTACATCTGCAGAATCAGAACACATGCCAGCAGTCTCATTTTTCTCTTCTGGTTAGTTCTCTTGTCTCTGACCCTCAGCCTCGAGGGCACCAGGCTTGTCTTATGCCCAGGACAGGTTAGTTCTCATCTTGGGGTCTCATCTGGCTCTCATCTCATGCATACCTCTTTAAAGAGAAAACCCAACATTCTGGGTCCATACCCAGCACCCAAGGTTCCCCCATCATTCCAGCCACTGAGGAAGGGAGGACAAAGATTGGGAGGAGAGAAAATGAGACCAAAAAGCTGAGGCACAGAACAACCTGGTGATTTACCCCAGATCTCCAAGTGAGATCTGGCAACCTCTGGTTTGGGCAGGTCCCTTCCTTTCCGAAACCTCTGGTGGCCTTGCTGCTTTCTCCTATTTCTTTAGAGAAGGTGGTGGAGGCTGGGAGTACCCTGAAAAGTTCAGCTTCTGTGAGATGAACTGTGGACGGGGCAGGACCAAGGCTAAATGCACCAACCCTCAGTGAAAGATTTATAAGTGTTGCTTACTAGTAAAGATCTCTAAGCTTGAGAAAGCAGCAGGTGCCAGGATGAAGAATCCTGTTTCAATGCTGCCTGGACTCCCCTCACTTTTAATCTACCAATGGGCTATCAGTACCTATCATGCAGTGAGGATAATCTCATCATTTTTAAATGCAGATATTTAATGAGCACAAACCATCTGCAGATGGGAAGAGGGGAAAGGAGCTAAGACCTGGCCCTCTTAGGTGCTTAAGTTCACCTTTAAGGGGCTTAAAATTCAGTTAGAGGTTTTGTATCTGAAAAAAGCTAATAAACATTTAAAAATCCAGAGTGACTAAGACAACAGAGAGGTCATGGGACAGGATGTGACAATTTTTTTTTAAATGCTCAGAAAGAGGGGTGCCTGGGTGGCTCAGTCAGTTGGGCATCTGCCTTCAGCTCAGGTCATGATCCCGGGGTCCCGGGATGGAGCTCCGCGTCGCGCTCCTTGCTCAGCGGGGAACCCGCTTCTACCTCTGCCTGCCGCTCTTCCAATTTGTTCTCTCTCTGACAAATAAATAAAATCTTTTTTTTAATAAATAAATAAATAAATGCTCAGAAAGAAACCAAAGTTATGCCACTGTGAGTGCCCAGGTGGGCTGGCTACAGCAGAGTGCGCGGGTCTGGGAGGTGGCAGGGAGCAGACTTCTAGGATGGGCCTCAGAACAATGCCCAGGCCAGCAAAGGGCTCCGTGCATGATTATGAGTTGTGCGGTGGGATGGCAGCAGTCAAGGTGGGCCAGGCCTTGGGGGGGGGGCAGGGGGGCCCTCTGGGCAGGGGTGGGCAGAGGAGGGGAGGACAGACCACTCCTTAACCTGGAGGAACGAGATGACAGTGGGGGAAAGCCCCTGCTCAGCACTAACAAGCCAGACACCCTCGTCCTCCTGCTCCCTACCCCACCCCTTCTGTCTCCAGAGCAGAGAGAAGACAGACAAAGCCCCCTGGAGAGGGTGGGCCCCTTGCAAGACCCACTCCCTGCACTCAGCCCACCGAAGGAGTAGCAGCCGGCTGCCTACAGAAGCATCCCCTCTGAAGCCTGAGAAGCCATCTCTGACACCTGCCCACAGAGGTGGGTGGGACACCCCGCTTCGCTCTTCCACAGCAGCTGTTCTTCCCGTCGTGGCGCGCAGAGACCTTTCCTGTAATTACAGCCACAAATATCTGCACTCCCCAGTGGACCGTAAGTCCTAGGAGGCAGGGATACACTCAAAGACCTGACTAAATGAATAAATGGATGATGGAAGGAGGTAGGGAGAGAGGGAGGCGGGGAGAGAGAAAGGGATGAGGGAACAAATGACTGAGTGGCCAAAGGCAGCTGTGCGCAGAGTCTCCATGCTGCACAACTCTGGGGACGCTGCTCACATCGCGCTCACCGTGACGGCCCCTCCAGCAGCACAACTGTCACGGACAGGACACGGAGGACCCACGTCAGAGGGAGACACCGTCCTGCGGCCTCAGCCTGGGAAAGCAGACTGACTTGTGGAGGTCCCTCAATCTTCCTGCTTTGGCTGGAGGAGTCTCGGGGGAGGGAGCTCAGAAGGGGCCAGGACACCCGACAGGTGTGTCCACATCCCCAGTCCCCACGCACACTCAGATGCACTGAAGGAAGCCTGACCCCCCAGAGAACACCGTCTCTGGGGAGAACGTTGGAGGAAGACGTGTGTCCCCCAGGCCTCCTCCCCGTCCTCAGACACTGGCCCATCTTGTCTGGATGTCATCATGTGTCGCCGTGGGGACCAGTGTGCTTCCCCCACCACTGCCATCAGCACAAGAGCGTGGCCAGCAGACCCAGGGACAGCCATGTGAACACCAGCAGGACTGTGCAGCCTTCCTACTGCAAGGAGTCCCCTCGTTCTGGGTCCACAGCCCTCTCCACAATCCCACGCCCTGCCCGCCTGACACTGCCATGGTCTAGGGGACAGCAGTCATTCTGCTGTCAGGAGGGGGGCCTTCTCACGCGCTAGAGGTGTGCTCTCTAGAGTGGCTCCTTAAGGGCTTCCCACTCAAACCAGGTCCTGGTATCTCTGAAGGCTTGATGCTCTCGTGGGATTATCTGTTTCAGGGTGTCCTGCTTATCACTGGGCTCCAGGTCAGGTACTCCTTTTTGGAATCCAGCTGTCTTTACTCACTGGCCTAGGGAGATGCCACCACTCTACTAGGCACAGGAAACAAGAGAAGGCACATCCCTCCAGCCCCTTCCCCTGGCTTCCATCTAGGGGAGTCAGCACTTATACGCAGACCCATGCGGCTCTAGGAGGCTCTGTCAAGCTCAGCTGGCCCATGAGTCCCAGGAACAGAAGGTGAGGGACCTTCGAGGTCACATAGGGAGGGAAAGCCAGGGTAGAGGGAGGGCCAGACTTCAGGGGCTCCCTGCAGTGCACAGGCTGCAGTGACCCAAAGGACGAACACACACAAAACTTATGTGCAGACAAAACAGAAGCAGTGTCTACGAAGGTAGTTCCCCCATCCCCCCAGGCTCAGGGAAGCATATGTCCCCCCTAACTCGGGGGCCTCAAAACCATGTAGACTACAAGGTATACAACCCACTACACCCTCAAGTGGGAGGAGGCTTCTTAGGGCCCCAGGGCTCCCCGGCAGAAGGGACCAGGTCCAATAACCAATCCCACTAATGGCAGAGCATTTGTCTCTAATGACTTGTGTTCCAAAGGCCCCAAACCCTGTCCCCACTGCAAATAGCCCAGCATTCCCACCAGGTCACCCAATGCAGCCACAAGTCTGGCCAGAGAGTGGCAATCCTCACCTCAATTCAGGAAGGCTTCCCAATTCTTCCGTTTCCCTGATTCAAGGTCATCTTAATTCCCAATGACATGTTAATGACTGGGAACAGGAGATGGGGTTCCAGCCCCAGAAGTGCTAGCAACTCACAGTGGGACTCACCACAAATCCTCCCCATCCCTGGGCCTCAGACTTCTAATCTACACATGCAAGGTGGGGGCTCCATCTCTGAGGACTTAAGCTCTCATTTCTGTGATTTAGGAACAAAGGGGGTTGGCATGGCTCCTCAGGGGCCTCAGCCCATCAGAGATTCTGTGGGAGTCCAGAGTTTTCCCTCAAACTCACAAGAGACATTCTCCTCATCAAAGCCCTGGTGCTTTACTGAAGCATGTTCAGACTTGGGATAAACAAACGTTTCCTGAGAACCTACCAGGGCCAAGGCCCTTTGAGAGGCACTGGGAAACATGAAGGAGTAAGAAAACCTCAAGCAACCTTTCACGGAGACAGAAACTGAGGCTCAGAGAGGCCTGGAAATCTGCTCAAGGAAACCCAGGTAGGAATTCAACTCCCAGGCTGCCTGATCAGACTTCTAGCCCAGGGCTAGGGGCCAGGTAAGATTAGCACTGGGATGTGAAGACTCCTGAAGTCCCTTCAGGCATGAGAAATAGTGAGCTCTGAAGCTGGGCTCTATGAAAATCAGAAACTCAGAGGCCAGGACACAGGGTTGGCTGGCTGAGTTGATCTTGTTCTGAAATACCCACTATCCAGCCTGGCCCCCGGATCCATCTCCATGTTAGGGCCTGACCTTCTGACATCCTTCTCTGAACCATCCATCCCAGGTAATGAGTAGCAACACAGGAGACTGCCATGTGACCTTCACAACCCACTTGTAGGCACACCAGGGAAGCACTGTTTCCTGAGCCCACCAGGTCACCCCAAGGTTGCTTGTGTCTCGGCCCTTGGTACAAAGAGGCACCAAACCAGGTGAACTGGACTGGTCCCCAGAGCTAGAGCTGGGGCTCTCGCCCCAGCGGCCACCTTCTTCCTGAGGTGAGCTGGGCAAGGCCCAGCTGGTCTCTCCGCAGCCCCAGATGAGAGGCCTTGGGAGAGATGCTCTGAGAATCACTCCTTCCTACAGGTGTCAGAGGGGTCCACGCTCTTCAACCTGGTCCCCCCGCCTTGGGGCCAACCCGGGTTTCAGAGATGCTTTCCCCAGGGAGACTGCTGGGCGGCAAGGAAGCCGTTCGTCTCCCCCTCCCCCCGCCCCTGGCCGGCTGCCACGGTGACCTCCCCTCCCCCAAGTCGGGCGGTGAGCTGGGTGGTGGGGGTGGGAAGACTCCTCTGCCATCAACGCTCTCAGGAGGGGTGCTGGGAAGCCAGGCAGGGCGTGTCGCCGGGTCCTTTCTCTGCCCAGCGCCAAGCTTCGCCGCCTCTTGGTGCGAGGCACCCCTGTACCATCCCCCAAATCTGCCTCGCACGGGGGAACCCTCGTCGTCCTCGCCCAGACCCGAGCCCCAGAGAAGCTCACACAAGCTGGCACCGGGCAGCGTCTAGAACCTTCCGTGCCCAGTCGGACGTAGGCCATGGGAGGTAGGCGCCCTGTTCCCCTACAGCCTGCGCCCGCTCTTTCCATAGGAGACAGGTGTCGGCCTTCCCCCACGGCCCTCTGCTCCAGGGCCTGGACGTGCCAATCATTCAACACGGGTCCAGGCCGGGTCCGCAGGGAGCCCTCCGGCCAGACGCCGGCCCCGCCTCGTTCCCCGAAGAGGGGCGCCAGTCCTCCCTCGGCCCCCGCCGGCGCCCGGCCACCTGCGCGGTCGCCCGCAGCCGGTGCCGCATTGCGAGCGAGCCGGCGAGCCCGGCGCCTTCACGCCCCGGCCGGCGCGGCTGAGCGAGCCGCCGCCCTCCGGCCTCCCCGCCGCGCCGGCCCCGCAGCAGCTCTGGCCCCTCACCCCCACCTCGGGCCCAGCGCCCCCTCCATCCCTCCCCGGGGCCCCTCCCCGGCCCCGCCCGAGCCGGCCCCGACCCCCACATCCCCATCCCTCCCCTCCACCCGGGCTCGGAGGGGCCTTTCCCGGCCGGGGCGGGGGCCCCAGCGGGGCGGAGGATGTGGCGGCGGGGGTCGACTCGGCGCCAAGCCAAGAGAATAAGCGGGTTACTTACCGCTCTGCTCCCCCAGGAACACCAACTTGAATTTTCTCAGTGGGTTCCCAAAATCTCCCCCTGCGGACATGGTGCTGGCAGCCGGGCCGTGCAGGAGGAGGAGAAGCGAAGGAGCAAGGAGGGAGGAGGAGGGCGAGGGGAGGCGGCCGGCGGTGCGGGAGCCGGAGGGGGAAGGGCTGGCTGCGCGCGTCCCTGACTCCCCAGCTGCGTCCCGGCCCCGGCCTGCGGCTGCGTGTCCGGCGGCGGCGGCGGAGAAGGCTGGGGCTGGGCTGCTGCGGGCGGCGCTCGCTGCGGTGCGAGGGGCGCGCTCTGGACGCCCGAGGCGCGGCGCGGACAGCGAGGCGCGGGCGGAGCGGGGCGCAGGGACGGCGCGCGGGGCGGAGGAGCGCTCTCCCGAGCCGCGCGCCGCGGCCCCCTCCCGTCTCCCTCCTCGGCCGGCGCCTGCGCTCTGCGCGCTCCCAGCCTCTGATGTCATGCGGGGCCCGCGCCGCTGCGGGGCTGGGGGCGTGCGCCGGCCCACCCGGAACCCGCACTCGGCTGGAGGGAAGCGCCTGGCCGGGCCTCCGAGAGACCGCGGGATCGGGCCGTCTATCTCTGCTCCTCTACGTCTGTCTTCCCTACTCTAACTCTGCCCCTCCTTTGAATCCAGAGAAATGGCACGAAATTGTCAGGGGACATTCGTTTCTGGTCCTTTAAAACCTAGATGCGGGTCTCTTCCTTAACCTCCCGCGACGCCGATACTCGGCCCTCTGAGAAGACGGAAAGGAAGGGAAGATGGGGGAGAGCAAGGTTGTGGTGGACCATGTGGGGGGTAAACTGGATTAACTGTGACATCGTGTAGCCTCTAGCCCACCCTCCCTTCTCTAGGTCCAGGTCCCTCCTCTGGGTGCCCCTGTGGGGTCATAGGTGTCCCCTCAGACCTGGCCAGCAAGACAGGAGGACCAGAAAATGTGCCCCAATCTCAAGCCAACCGCTCCTACGGATAATTTCATCCTAAATCTGCTGTCCCATGGGAGACCCGAATATCATCAGCATGGCGGGCTCAGGACAGTGCTCTGGAGTTCTTGACTCTGGGGCCACCAGGCTTACAAGGCCACTGCTTGCCCTGGCAATTAGTTGTGTCTGAACGGTGAGCTCCCGGGGGAGGGTGGGGGTGGTTTGCTTCCCATTCCCCTCGGCATTCCCCTGGCCCACTGAGGCACATGGGACGAGTTGTGAGTGGGTGAGAGCAAGGAGCCCAAGTGTTAGAAGCACTCCCAGGACTCCGAGGATAAGGCATTCTCACTGATGGAGGTTTCACCAAGCCGCCTCTTCCTGTCCTACGGCCACATGGTCTTCTTCACAGCAGTTCAAAGAACATTTATTTATTTGCAAACAAGCTGTGTGTGTGTGTGTGTGTGTGTGTGTGTGTGTGTGTGTGTACATGTACGGGTACACAGAGAGAGAAGAGTGAGAAGCAAACTCAACCCCCAGAGACTATCAAAGGACGTTGACTATCCTCTTTCTGGCATCCACGTTTTGGCTGGGGTGTCTCCCTTTTTCTGTCTCCCTGGTTTGTTTACCTAAAGTCTCTCTCTCATTGCTTGTTGGAAAACTATAAAGTGAGTTCCATGACAGCAGCTGTTGAAGGTTTGCTACAGGATCTCAAGGACCTGAGAACTTAGTGAATTGTTGTTGAATATTTGAATGAATGTCTAGAATGCCAATGAAAACAACTGTTCTGTTTCTCAGAGTCACCCTTGGTTGGGAGCCCCAGGATTTTAGGCCAGCACTCTGGGATATGTACCCCCTGGGCCTGGCATCAGGCTCTGGGGCACCCTCTAACCTCCCACTCTTCTGCTCTGGGGTTCTTGCCCTCTTGGGAGACTGCCTCCAGCGTGGGGCTGAAGGAAGCTCTAGAAGGAGAGGAGACTCCCCCGCTGCAGCCCTTCCTCCCTCTGAGTGGTCTCTCCACTGAAATCCCAGAGGAGTTACGGGCAAGTTGCCATGGGGGGCTGTCTTCCTGCACCCTCACATCCTGTGCTGAAGACATTGTCAGTGTCAAGACAAAGCGGTTGAAATGTGACAGAAAAAGTGCCATCGTTTAGGGAAGCCGGGGCAAGTCCTATACCTTCTCTGATCAGCTGGTCCTCCACACACGAGGTGGTATGCCGGGAGGGGAGGGATAGATGGGACCCAGGCCCCTCTGCACACCTACAAGCCTCAAAGTCAGACCCAGCTGGGCTGACTATGGGCCAGGATGCCTGTGGGACTCTGTCAGGATTCTTCCAGTTCAAATGATGAAAACCGAGCTCCACCCACTTTAAGCACAGGAGACAGGTTGGCTCATGTCCCAGGAGCCGATACTGGTGTTGTTCACAGAATCACTGTGCTTGGAAGTCCGAGTCTGCTCTGTCCCGTGTCCCCCTCCTCCTCCATCTTTTGTCATTGCTTATCTCCCCTTATTTGGGGTCTCGTCCTTAACCTGCCCTAGAGGACAGGCTTTCTCCTGGTGGTAAAATACCGTGGGATGTGGCCACTATAGCACTCAGTTTGGCAATCCTACCAGAATGAGTTACTTCCGCATAGCATTTGTGTTCCTTTATTTTTTAATTAGTCAAAGCTTTTTATTGCATATGTACAATGTATATGTAAGTTGTAAAGAGAACCTATCATTGTGAATGCCCATTGACCCTCCACCCAGCTGGAGAAATCAAATGCTACAATACTTCTGAGGTCTCTGGTTGTTGCCCTTCCCTGCGTTCTTTTCCCTTCCTCCCTCCTCAAGGCAGAAATGCACAACTCTGGCTTTTCTTTGAGTTTTATCACATTTGGATGTGTCCTTCAACAATACTTTGTTTTGTTTACATCTTTTGAACTTTATGTAAGGTATCAAACTGTATAGTCTCTCTTATGACTTGCATTTTTCTTAATGTTATGTTAACATTATGTTAAGATATGTCTGTCGACACATATAGTAGTGGTTCTTTTGTTTTCACTGTTATTTCGTGAACATTGGAGTGTATGCTCCAGTTTTTGTACCATTTCCAGTAAAATGTGTCTAGATAAAAAAAATTTTTTTTTAATTTAAAATAATTTTAGATTCCCAGTGATACCATCTCCAGTTGCTTTCATACATTAGGAAAACCAGAAAATGAACATCGGAAAATGCCCAGAGTTTTCTTTGTGCTGCTGCAAATGCTGCTATGAACATTCTTTGCATCCCTCCTGATGCACCTGGGAGAAGTTTTTTCCAAGATATGTATCCAGTACATGCATTGAGGTGTAGAACCGAGTATGTTTGATTTTAAGCCAAACTGTTTTCCAAAGATCGTCTTCCTTCTCCATCTTCACCTATATTTGTTATTTTCTTTAAGAAAGTCTTGGCTATTCTCAGCCCTTTGCTATTATATATACATTTTTAAAAATTATCCTTTTTGTTTTGAGGTCATTCTAGATTCACAAGCAGTTGTAAGAAATAAGACAGATCCTGGGTATCATTTCTCCAGATTCCTCCAGTGGAAACATCTTGCAGAACCGTAGTGCAAGGACAATGACACAGCTAGGGTGTTGTCACCAATCCGGTCATGATACAGAAAATCTTTGTCGCCACAAGGGTCCCTCTTGTGGTCTTTTTATACCCACACCGACCCTCCTCCTGCCCCACAATGCACCCAAGGTATTGATGTAGTTGTAGTTGATTCATCTTACTGCTGTGCACTATTGCCTTGTGTGACTGTATTGGTTTATTTATCCATCTATCAGAGAGGAACATTTTGGTTGTTTCTAGTGTTTGCTTATTACAAATATTCCTGACTTGTCCGGAATCAGTAAATGATCCCCGGGCAGAAGTAGTCTAAATGTTGAGCACGCTTTTCAGAATTCTCATTTTCTCCAAGATCTCCAAGATCCCCTGCCACTTCTTTCCTACTTTGTTCTCTCTCCATTATCTTTAAGTATGTTTAAAAAAAAACTGTGCCTGTTTCTCTTGCTGCCCTGAATGCATTTCCTCTTCTTCTATCAGAAGAGGCACAGGTTTGTCTTCTTTGATTTCTTCTTGTTCCTTTTTTTTTTAAGGTTTTTAAATTTATTTATTTGGGGGGGAGCACGAGCCATGGGGAGGAGCAGAGGGAGAATCAGGCTCCCCACTGGGCACGGAGTCAAATGAGGGGCTCGATCCCCGAGATCATGACCTGAGCCGAAACTAAGAGTTGGACACTTAACCAACTGTGCCTCCCAGGCGCCCCTTCTTCCCTCTTAATTTTACCAACATTCTCTCTTACATCTCTGAATATCTTTGTTATATTGTTTTATACTTGGGCTGTTGATTTGTCTGTGGTCTGCATTGTGTTCAGTCGGTTGTATATCTTTTATAGTGGTTTTACTCCTCAGGTCTCTACTGACTCTGGCTTGTGAGCTCAGGTTTCCCTTGTAGTTGGTTATCAGCTGCCCGGTCAGATAATGGGGGCGGGGTACGACAGAGGTCTGCTTTTGTCCCTCCAGTGAGTATGAAGGAAAGAGTGGGGGTGAGCCCTAGGATGGAGAGCCTCAGGTACTCCAGAATTGCTACTCAGCATCCCTTTTGCTTTCATTTCACAGAGAAATTTCTCTGGTCAGGGATCCCTCTTTAAATTATTTGGAAAAAAGCAGCACTGAAAGAAGACAAGATCTTTTGACCAGTCAGCCACCATTCACAAGGAGATCATCCACTGCTCTCGAAATGGTCATCTGCCATCCATGACGGTTTTGAGGACACTGGGACAGAAGAGTAAATGCCCGGCTCTCTGGTCAGCCTGCGTGTGTTTTTATCAGAACCTCACCTCGGGCACAGCTCTGATATCACTCTGACATTCCTGAGCAGCCAAGCTATTCCCACTGACTTCTTTCTTCCAGTGGCAGGGGCCACCAGTCACCATCCCTGGGAAATATGGGAGAGAGGAATGACCCGAAGTGAGAGCTCCCCATCCACAGTCTTTCTCCCCATCACTGTACCTGCGGCCCCCACCTGAGACTGCTGTCAACTTTTCACACGAGTTCACCCCAGCTTTACTCTCCCCGGCCACCAGTCACGGTTCTTATGTTGTTTCTCTGTCTCATGTCTGTCATTTCTTTATTACTGATTGCTTTGGAAGCAACCAGAAGCCAAGGCTAGTTCTCTAGGTCCCTCCTCTTCCTCCTGGAACTCCTTGTCACCGCCATTAATGCCCTCTTCTTCCTCCTTCTTCCTCTTGTTCCTTTTCTTTTTCTACTCAAAGTTTGGTTATAGTTTCCTTATCTCTACTTTTCAAAATACTCTGCAAGAGAGCCTTTAGAATTTGTTTTTATTTGTATACTTTTTCTCTTGATTTGTTTTGACTTGTCTTTTTGTCACAAATAGCCTCAATCTAATCATTCTGTGAATCACTCACCTGAGTGAGAACCCGAGCTTCTCTCATGTTAAGTTCTCACTGAGGTCCACTAAATGGTGCATCCAGGCTGCTTCACTTACACTGAGAGGAGTGAAGTTAAACTAGGTGTAAATTGGCAAGTCACATTCAGTGACTGCATGTGGATGACGAGGGAGTTAAGCAGTGGGTGGATTGATGGAAGGTTGAGACTGCAATAAAAATATCAGGACAATGATAGAGGAGGTCTAAAGGATTCCAAATGTGGGCAAAATTTCTGCCTCATGGTCTGAGGTTGTAATCTTTGCTGATGACTCTTCAGTAAAGAGAGGATTCATTACTGTACGAATGTTAGTAGTTTCAGTTATTGGGGAGATTGCTGAAGGGCTCCATATTTAATAGGGTACCATAAGACCCAGAGTCTCCGTTGCAAGAATTTTCATATGCGTGAGAGAGAGGGGCTCACAGACCTCCTTATTGTGCTTGTGGAATGCTGTGGTCTTCTCTTGATGGCTAGGAAATGGAACAAGAACAGAAGAGGATCTTAGAAAGAGACAACTCCCTATTCTATGGAAGTTCTGGTTTTCAGAGTTAACAATGACTAGATAAATAGATAAACTGGTTGGATGAGCAGATGAATTAATAGAAAGGATAAAAGGATCCATGGGAGATAGAATGGACCGATTTGTGAAAGGGTGGCTCTGTGGGTGAGTAGAGAGACAGGTGAATGTCTAGATCAATGAATGGATCTATCTATGTATCCATGTACAGGTGGATGGATAGATGTTGGAGTAAATTAACGTAGATAAATGGATAGATAGGTGAATGGAAGGATGAAGTGTTGATTGACAGACGAAATCGGTGAAATGTCTGGATAGATGAATGACTATGTTTGTATGTATGTATGTAAGTTTGTATCATATGTGTGAGTGAAATAATGGATAAATGGGTGTCTGAAGGATGAATGGGGTAACAGATGGATAGATACCGGGCTACGCAAGTGAGTAATGATGGATAATGAGCAAGTGTTTAACCAAATGGGACCAGTGGATAATGGATGGATGAAAACAGGGTGAGATTTGAAATTAGGTCTGCGTTTGCATCCTGACTTTGCACACTAAGTCACATTGGGTAAAAGCTTTTAATTTCTCTAAGCCTTGGGAAAATTGTAAGTATTCAAGAAAACATAAGTCGCAAGTCAGAGTAAAAAATTTAAGGGAAAATATTGTTGAATATAACTATTTTTGAAAATAAAAACATTTGAGAAATAAATATACTAGCTGAGAGGGGATAAAGATCTTACTTGAAGTTAAATTTCTGTAAGTCAAAATGAAGATTTCAGGAGTAGAGAAGCTGTGGTGTGATTTGGAAAGATTTAACTATGAAGTAATATTAATAGAAAACATTTTACAAATTATAGTTATGAACTAAAATATAAATGCTATTTACGTAAGAATATTAATATCACAATATTTGAAGATGTGGGGGAGGGGAAAGGAAGGCTCTACATCTGATATCCTCATTTTTCATAGCAGGGAATCAAAGGATGATGCCTAAATTCAAGTATGGAATGTAAAAACAATTACTGAAGTTTCAATGTATTTTTCCCCCAAATCCCTTTTTGTGATTATAAAAAGGTCTTTAAAAAATATTTTATATCTAATATGACTAAGAAAAATATATCGAATACCTAAAAAACATACCAAG
The DNA here is from genome assembly GCA_028533885.1 of Nasua narica. Taxonomy (NCBI): domain Eukaryota; kingdom Metazoa; phylum Chordata; class Mammalia; order Carnivora; family Procyonidae; genus Nasua; species Nasua narica. The sequence continues at coordinate 80,464,381 of CM052799.1, forward strand.
TAAAAAAATCTGGTATCTAATATAGCTAATATATATAATTATGTCATATATAATCATATATATGATATATGTTATATCATATAACATATATATGTCATATGATAAATATATATATTAAACATAATAATTAGAGTAGATATAATCTTTTAAATTCCTTTTGATTTCTTCTTCCAGTTTTAAATACAAATGAAGTTAAATGTAGTAACATTACAAATAGCATATGTAAAATAATCACATATTTATCAAAACCTTTGGGTAAATCTATTTAGCCTTTCTGGAACACACATATGAAAAGATCCTCCTAATGTAAATGCTAATTATTTATGAACAGTGGCATTTGAATTTTTTTAAACCTCCATGCAGTGCTTGAATAATTTATAATAAGTATGCATTCTTTTTACAAAACTCATACTGGTTTTCTTTCATATAAAAAAGAAAAAATTTTAAAAATCATTTGCTTATCCTAATCTTGTCATCGTTACCTTAAGTAGTTTATTTGCAGGAGTGCACTGTAATCTTCTGCAGTTTACCTCTAGAATTACCATTAATTTTCTTTGGAATGTAACCTCTCCTCTCAAGGTCTTAGAAACTGTAATGCTTATTTTGTGTATTCGGTGGGGAAAAATGTTATTTTTTTGTATGTTCAGTAGAGAAAAGTAGTTATCAAGATGCTTGTTATAAAAAATTATGAATGTTCGCCTCAAATTGCAAACTATATTGGTGGTAGGAAATTGATTTGCTCACAACCACTTGACAAGTAATTCTTGACTATGTCCCCTCCGACCTTCTTTAGAATTAATCTGAGAGTTTATAAACTAAGGAGACTCTCCGGGGAATACAAAATTAAAGATAAGATTTCTTCCTCAAAAATATTTAGGCAAGAATTTGTAGCATAGTATTTTAAAATAAAACAGAGAGTCCCTTTTTAAAGATTTTATTTATTGGTCAGAGAGAATGAGAGCACAAGCAGAGGGAGAAGCGGGCTCCCCACTGAGCAAGGAGCCCAATGCAGGACTCAATCCCAGGACCCTGGGATCATGACCTGAGCTGAAGGCAGACGCTTAGCCGAACGAGCCACCCAGGCGCCCCACATAGAGTCCCTTTTATGGCAATTATGGAATCGGGGCCGGCTGGACAGGATGCCTGGCCTCCCTGGCATGGAGCTTTTATCTCGTGGGATGTTGAGAGTACACTTCCCTGCCAGCTCACAGCTAGGAGGGGCTGATTTTGCTGTTTAATCACTTACTCACATGTAGGGAGGAAATGCCAGCCCGCCAGCCAATTGGGTTGAGGACCAAAATTTTAGAAAGGTGAAGGTGAATTTAGGGTTCTGGCTGAGAGGTCTTATACTAGCTTCCTACGACTGCTGTAACAAATGACCACCACTTCGGTCAGACTTTGTTCTGACCAACAGAGGAGAGCAGAAATGTATTCTTACAGTTCTAGAGGCCAGAAGTCTGAAAGTAGGATCGCTGGGTTGACATGAAGACGTTGGTAGGGCTATGCTGACTCTGAAGATTCTAGGGGAGACTGTTTCTTTGCTTCTTCCCATTGCCTTCTCTTCTGTATGTGATCTTCTTATACAGACACTTGTGATGGTATTTAGGGTCCACCCAGATCATCCAGGATAATCTCCCCATTTTAAGATCCTTAAATGACACCTGCAAAGTAACATTCACAGGTTCCAGGGGACTGGGGTATGGACATATCCTTGGGGGCCCACATTCAGCTTACCATAGGTAATAAGATTAAGAAAGCTAGGAAAGTTTCTCTCCTCTCAAACTGTAGAAATTTAGGTTTCCATCTCAAAGCTGGGAATGCGCCACTGTACTCGGATCTGAATTGTGAATCCCCCACCTGGGAGGTTTCCATCGCTGTCCCAGGCCAAGGCAGAGGGTCAGGCTTTCCTCGGGCCTCCCTTTGTGAGGCCTCTCTGCAGGAGACGATAAAGCCTCCTAAAGTCAGAGAAGACACCATGCTGGCTGGCTTGAGTTTTTGGCACGGGGTTGAGTACCTCTGTTCCATTGTTTAAGTGGGAAAGATGCTCCCCACCAACACAGTGAGGTGTGATGTGACGGGTGGGGTATCTCCAGGGATTCTCACTCCGCACATATGAATCATGGCCATCTGAGGTTATCTACCCAGAGATGTGGGATAATATTCCAGGGGTATTCAGATAAACAGTACAGCGATCTGTGGATTCCTGACTCATTGTCTTAACAACCAAAGGCTCGATGAACATTCCATTCTTTCCCTCTCCCCCCCCATGTGTCCCCACATGCCCCCAGGGGGCCCATCTTTGCAATCTTATAGAAAGCCATGTGAAAGAGTGAGATTTTAAAACTCTAAAATGTGTGTAAGCATATTAAGTGAGTTTTGAAAATGCATGGGTAGAGAACGGACTTTATAAAAAAAGAAACTTTCCTCTTGAAATAGGTGGCTTCTGGGTATAAAATTATATTAATAAGTAAGCTTCCATTTAACAAGTAAATATTGTGCTCTGACAAGAGAGAACAAATATATGCAGATATTTTTGGGTAGAAAGCTATTAATTATAACATTTTAAGTTCCAGATGAATTTCAAACAATAAAGATTAAAATGTTATTACAATTTATGCTGAATGTTAAAACTGATAATCCTTTTTCTCACATAATTTGTTTTCTGCCCTATCAGACAGTGCAGACTGAGAAAGCGGGGAATAAAAAAGTCACTTCTTTGTTTTATTAAGTTAAAAAAAATCAGACTTTTGGCTTAAAGCCATCTCCGTCTCAAATAAATCGCAGGGCAGGTAGTGCCTTGCAATATGGTAATATCGGCCCTCGTTAAAAAAATCATAAATACAAAAGTAAATTGGTAAAAGTTTTATAATGGGAAAGGCTTTCCATTTGAGGGCATTTTAATACAAAGACCATTTACTTAAAAAGATGGTAAAATGTTATTGTACTATAAAACCACGCATGTAAATCTAAACTTTACTCAGAACCACCAATTCAACCAACCTTGGGAAAATCAAATCTGAAGTCTGAATTTGACTTTAAGGACAATTCTGTGTTCCCCCCCGCCCCCGCCCGGGGGGTGGTGATGGTGCGCGATGGCGGTGCCCTACTGAGATACATGCGTGACCTGTAGGCACTTCATTCTGCAAACTGGAAGACACCCAAGTACAGAAAGCTCAATGAATTCTCCCCAAACCACGGACCCACCACGAATTCCAGAAGCAGGAAATGGCTGCAACCACGGACCCCTCCCCTCGTGCCTCCCCAGTTCCTAAGCTTTCCTTTATTTCCTTCATTGGACCTGACCAGCCAGAAGGCTGGGGTGCCATCTAGTGCAGTGGGAGAGTCAGGGAGAGGAGGTCCGGCAGAGAGACGCGGAGTTCAGTTCGGACGCTACTCTCTAGCGCCCCCCGCCGGCAGTCCTCCGCCGGCTCCTTATTTCTCAAGCACTTCCCTTCAGGCCTTTTCTGACACTCTCCAGGATTTTCAGTGGCTCCGCTGGACTCTTTCAGGGCGTGTGTATACGTGGAAATTTAAATACCCATGATGATGTGGGGGTGATGTGGGAGCCACAGCAACCCTAGGAGTACAGGGACCGACTGAAGGAGTGCTCTGTACTCAGCTCCAGCCCCTTGTCATCTGGCAGGAGAGCTGGTCCAGGGTTTTTTTCAAGAGAAAATCCAAAATTCAAACACTCCCGACGTTCACAGCTAACTTGAAAATGGGAATGTCCTGTGGGTCTATCAGAACCCAGACACAGTGGGTTCCCAACATCTGCTTTTTAACAAGGCGCATTCTTGCCCTGGGATCAGCCCCAGCCCTGCGGTCAGCACAGGGCGGGGCTGCTGGGAGTCTGTGGGGGCCTGGGGGGCTCTGCTGCTCACTGGCCCTTCCCTCAGCTCTGGACCCATGGGAGCATCCCAGCTCTGATCTTTTCCAGTCCTGGTTCCCCCAGCAGCCATAATGACAAGAAAGCGGCCTCCTTCCGAAGAACCGGCCTTTGCCGGCCAGGATCCCTTTCCCAACTACACCTGCAGCCCCTGCGGCCCTTTATTAAATAAGCCAGAACCTGGTTGCATCGTGCCTTTGTTAACAAGCTGTCAGTGCCTTCCCATTACCCACAGACAGCATCCAGTTGCTAAAGGAGGCGTGGGTGGTACAAGGACCACCCACTATGCTCCGGCAGCTTGTAATGGGCCCTCCCTGCCCCAGCTTTCCAGGCAAACACACCCAAGCTTTCTCACCTGTGAGCCTTCACTCCTGCAGCCCCTCTGCCCAGAACTCCCCGGTTCTGAGGCCCTGCTCAACAAACTTGCCCTAGCCTTCAAGATTCAGCTGGAATTCACCACCTCCACTCCTGGCACCCCCCGCAACTGGCCTCTCTGAGCTTTGTGGGAGCCCCATGTACCTGCTCCTCTCTCGGCATTCCAATGCAGGTATCCATCTGTCCGTACTTCTTCCCCGCACTGCTGCACCTGTAACAGATTATTAGCAATTGCCATGCAATTGCTTGGTTATGTCTCTCTTGCTCCCCAAATTGTAAATTTCAGGGGGGAAGCGGTTCTGCCTGTCTTGTTCGCGCCACAGGTCTGGTGCCCGGTGCTTGCTGGATGTCTGATTCCGCAGGATGGGTAACTGGGTCATTCCCCAAGTGGAGATGCCCAGGGCACAGACACAGCTTTCTCTCTGACGCCCGCTCCCATTTCGGGGCCAGGCCCTCGGAGGTGCCCTGGGGACCTGAGCCCCCTGCAGCCACGGAATGGTGGTCCCTAGAGGGCGACGCTGTGGCAAGGCCGTGAGGACCCCACACTGTGGGCTGAGTGGCTGCTATGCTCACAGGTCAGAGAGCGTTGGGAAGCCCCGTGCGCCTTTTGGTGCTTCCAGGCATCTTTCCCTTTGCTTTCCTCGTTCTTTAATGTGTTCACTACACATTCGTGCTGAAAATACAGATGAGCAGACTAAATGGTGCTTTGTCCCCGAGCGGGAGAGAGGGACATCTCCCCAAGGCCATGAGCTATGAGCAGGTGCCCAGACCCTGGGCTGCTCTGGGGCTGCCGGGGTAGGCGGTTGCGGGAGTAGGGTGGGCATGAGGAGGACGTGAGGACGACTCGGAGCAGCTGCGCGTCTGGAACCCCGGCAGAGGGCCCCATTGCGGCGCGGAGACCACCCGGCCCGCGTCCCGGGCGTCCTCCGGGCGTGGTGCCTTCATGGGGCTCCCGGTAGGGCCGGGGCCCAGGAACGGGCGCGCCCTCTGGTGGCCGACCGCCACTCGGCGGGCTCGCGCGGCCCCGCTGCGGAGCCGCTCTCTGCAGACCGCAGCCCCCGCCTGCTCACTGCAAAGGAGAGAAAAGCAATGGAGACCACAGTGCGTGGCGCCTTGGGCTCCTCGTCTGTGAAATGGGAGGCTGGTTGCATCTTACAGGGCTGCAGTGATGATTCAGGGTGCTAACCTGTACAGCACCTGGGGCGGCGTCTGAGCGCTCCACAAACCTCAGCTATCGGAACTTGCGCTTCAAGAGTCCTTCTGAAATCTCAGTGTGTCTGGAGAGGCTGCTTGGGTCAAGGACCCAAACAGAAACAGTGTGAAATTGACCTGGGTCCTTTCCCAGTGTGGACCCAGAGGGAGAGCTTCTGTCTCATCCCTCCATCCCTGTTCCTCTTCTGTAAACTAGGGGTATTGAGGTGTAATGAGGACCAAGGTTTAAATAAATGTTGGTCCCTATCGGGGCCCTCTGAGGTCACTCAGGATTTGAAGTCTGTAAAAGGGGATACTCCCTGTATCTCACACTGATGGACCGCAGAGGAAAGAGAAAGGGGTCGGCAACCCTGGGGGACTTAAATTAGCTGCTTTATTTGGCCCTGAGACGGAGCCTCTCCAATCCCAGCTCCAAGCCTGGGGCTCCAGGGCGCAGATGGTCAGAGAGAGGAGGTGGGAGGGCAAGGGTGGGCACAGAGCAACTTCCACCGTACCCTCGGCTGGGGCAGCTTTGGAGCATTGACTAAGGGGGAGGCTGCAAATCGAGTGCTCCTTCGAGCACATGAGGTAGGGGCTCCCTGAGTGTGTGGGGCAGGGCTGGTGCGTGCTGGGAGTATGGAAAGGCAGCCCCCTGAGGGGATAGCATGGCCCACTCAGGCACCCCTTTCCGGTGTGGACTCCAGGAGGAGACCCTGAGCTAGGAGCACCTTCCTGGGATTGGTAGGCTGGGACTCTGAGGCCCTTCTCCCAGGCCTTGACCCGGAAGCCAGGACCCGCCTGGCCCCACCACTCACAGCCTGGCATAAGCCAGCCCCCAAGACCCTCCAGGAGCCTCTAAGCCTGGATCCAGCTGCCTCTCCAGGCCTTATGTCTGATCTCCTTCGTGGGCCCTGTGTCCATGGTTTCTCAGAGCTTGCCCAGGTTATCCTGCTTCCTTCCCTTTGCCTGGAAAGTCTTTGTACCTTGGAGTCTCTTGAGATCCAGTCCATCCTCCAAGACCTGGATCAACCCCCTTCTCTGATCTCTCAACCAAATGAGCTTATAGCTCTTGAACTCTGCCCTCTGTTAAGGTCTTATTCTGGCTCCTAACAAGCCCCTGAATTCTAGGGACCATATGTTTGTCATCTCCCGTCCTCATCTGCATTAGGTACTAAATGAATAAACGGAGGCATAAGTGACAGCTAGAGGCACAAATGACCTCATCGTTTCCATTCCGAGGATAGGATTGGCCATACTGGCCTTCCGGGGCTGGTGGAAGCTCGGGGCGAGGTTCCTCCAGGACGTATCAGCCCATCTGCTCTTCCTTCCCAGCTCTCTTTGGCTTCTCAGCCTCCCCAGCAAATCCCTCCCATCTCAGGAGAACCTTCCCGGACCCTGCACCTCTCTCAGCTTCCCCTGCTTCCTTCCCTGCCTCCCCACCCCTCTGCAAACTGCCTGTGGGCCGGGCCTTGCCTACAAATCAGCCCGTCCCCTTTCAGAGCCAGCATGGAAGCTGCCTCCTGTGGAAAACACGTCCCCCTTCCCAACAGCCTGATGAAGCTGGCTTAAGTGTCCAAGAGCCCCACGTCCCCTAGGTTCATCCCCGGTGGTGGAGGATTCTGTCCGCACCTGCTTTCTGTTTCTTCTGAGCTCATGGGATTATCTGTCCCCACCCCTGTGGCGGCTGGGCAGGGACCTGCACGTTCTGGCCAACACGCTGGGGACAGGGGTGGAGCTTGTCACCTCGGAGTCAGACTTGACTTACCAGTGCAGGACCTCTGAGGACTTTCTGGGCCTGCCTCGCCAGTGCTGCTGGCACGTTGTAAAACGGAGGGACCTCGGCATCCGGGCAGACGGCGTTGCGGAGCCATGGCCCTGGAGAGCCAGGCGGACCCACAAGAGACTTTGGGCGAACAAGAGAAGGGCTCCTGTTTTGTCCTGTGACGGATGGGAGTGGCGACCACAGCCGGCTCTGCCTATCCTGACTGAATTCCAGGTAGAGGCGCCGGCTAGATGAGGGCTGGGCGGCCAGATCCCCACGCATTTTAGTCACTGTTACTGACGCCAAGGTGCGGCAGTGCCTGGGAGGGCAGGGGCCTCAGCAAGCTGGGCTGACCCCTGGGTCTGGGGGGGATGAACAGCAGGGCGGGTCACGGGAGAAAAACTTTCTCTCACTTGCGATTTGCCAAGGCCTTGCCTGGGGCCTGTTTATGTATTTAATCTCTGAGGAAAGGTTAGGATGAGTCCGGTGCTATTGGCAGGAGATGGACATTTTCCCCAGGTATGGGGTTCTTCTGGTTGGAAAAGAGGATTTCTCCTTTGGATTTGTAGGGTTTCTCTGTCTGTCTGTCTGTCTCTCACACACACACCCAGAGCCCCTGCCAATCTCGTCACTTCGGGAATCGTAATATGCTATTTTAACAACAATCTGAGACAGCCGGATTCAGCCCCCAGCTTAGCTGTGTCTCCCCCTCTGTGAGGGCTTGGAGATCACCACGTGGCTTTGTTTCCGAAGCGAGAATCTGCTAACCCGTCACCAGGTGGGGGTGTTCCCTTCAAGGTCTGTCTGTGTGCTGCTCTCTCCGGGCCTTCCCTCCTGAAAGCCTTTTCCTCTTTGTCCATTTTCTCTGCGACTCTCCTTTAACTCCTGCTGCTACGGGGCGAAGCCGGCCCTGTGGGGTGAGCACGTGTGATGTCCTTGCTGCTTGAATGGAAGGTGGGGTAAACGACGACGTACCTGGTCCTCCCCACCTCCCTTCCACTTTACCTAGCCCTCGATAGATTCCCCCACCTCCCTCCACGGGCCAGTGAATTGCAGTGGGAATAGAGGGGCCTCCCCCCATTTCAGCATATCTCAGTAGGGAGGCTGGGGCTGCCCCTGATTCTGGAGGAGAAAGAGCTGGGCAGCCTGGTTTAAGTCCAGACCCAGCTAGGTGCCGTTTGGGTGAAGTGGGCCACAGTGGTTTCCCCAATTTCAGGTTCCTCATCTTCAAATGGGGCCTTCGGACCAGTGCGGCCTCCCTCATGGGGCTATGGTGAGGATCACCCCGGAGGGCTTGAGGCCAAAGGATAATTCGCGGAGATAGGGTATTGGATTTTCACTGCATTTTCCCCTTGTTGTGCTAAGAAATTCCAGGAAGGATGAGGTAAAAAGTTCCTACACACCCTTTCTTCCCTGGCTTTTTTCGTTCAGCCCTTGAGGCGCTGGATTATACAGCGGAGGGGTGGGCCTCCTGGGGCTGGGCAGGGGGAGGGCCTAGCCCCACATCTGGCCTCTGTGCGGTTTCCAGGTTCAGGGGGAAGCAGGGCAGGTTGGGAGCCTGAGCCCAGGAAGGGACCAAAGACCCGTAGTGGCAGGACCAAGGGACTGTGGATGCCTCTGGGGGCCAGGCCATTGAGGAGGGGTGATGCTAAGTTTCCAGCCAGCCGGCAGGATGACCGCTAGAAATCAACCCTAGCCAATCCCGAGAATAATTGTGCCATTGTCTGCACGCTCCGGCTGGGAGGGTGAGAGTCCCACTCTCAGTACGTGGTGGCTCCTGGCTGCAGCCCCCCGGTGAGGGAGAACAACAGGCACCCCTTCCCTTGTCAAGCCTTCTACTTACCAAAGGCCTACAGAGTCTACATTCTCAGGGGCCCAAGCCCAGGTGGGGGTCGCCAAGGTGCTGCCGCCTGGGCCCACCATGACCCACCACCCGGGGGTAGGGACCACCCATGTCGGCCTCACAGGAGGGGCCTGGCACCGGGCCGCTCCCATCGACCCGGGGGCTGGCTGGAGGGGTTGCGAAGCCAGGCCTTAACCACATCCTCTGCGAGTGTCCAGCCCTCCAGGAAGTTTGCTTAGCTTTAGAAGTGTTTGCTCTAGAAGTGAAATGAAGGTGGCTCGTTACCGTCTCCGCTGGCCGTCAGGGGAAATGATTTGCTGTGGGGAGTGGTAGGGTGGCTGTGACTGAGGGGCCAGGGACGAGGAGGATATGGCTTCTGATCTGTCTCACGGACTGAGGTGTTGGTGCTCCATTCCACTTGCGGAAATGAACTTAAGGCAGGGGTCAGGCCCCTGGGAGCCTGGCACCGTGGGCCTTTGACGGTGGTCCGCGGAACTTCACTGAAGGGCCAACGAGCACCGGCTGCCTGCCCCGAACCAGGCTGGTGGGTGGAGAGTGCAGTTACCTCCCATACCCATGGCCAGGCGCCCCTGCGGTTGGGCCACGGGCACCTCCTCCAGGCAGAGAGCGCAGGTTCTATGGGCTCTCTGACGGATACAGACGACAGTACAAATTCACGACCGGGTTCTATCAATAGCAAAATTATAATATATTAATAGCAATATCATAATAGAATAAAGCCTTGGGAGGGCAACCAGTCTTCCAGAATCTGCAGGTTGCCATTCATCGTTCATCAGCTCAGCTGAAGGCAGTGCCTCCAGAATTTGGTTACATCACAGAGAGAAGGACCAGGACTACTTGCAGGGAATCATTTTCCAAGCGGAACCATCTTAAAATGCTGACACTGGCCCCTGAGGTTGCATGGAGCCTCCCTTCCTGAGTGAGATCTTTGGAAATAAGGCCACGTGTAGCAGTGGCTTTCACAAAGACTCTGGTCTCACGGCGGTTTGGCCACTGGCATACAATTTGGCTTACCACCATATGAGTCTTTTCCAGAGATGGCTTCTGGTAGGCTTCTGGAGGGTTCTTCCGAAAGGAGTGGCACTCAAGAGAGCCATGGATGGCAATAACCAGTTCCCAGCCGCTCCAGAGGACGCGGTGAGCCAGGTCTCTGTCTGGCAAGGGGCCGGGTGCTGGGACCCTCTGGTAGGACACAGACAGTCAAGATCCTGTTGACAGACTCCTTTGTGGACGTCTAACTTTGAACCTTCACCACACAGCAGCGGGGTCACTCGCCCCCGGCCCCCAGAGGGCAGTGAGGAGAGGCCGAGAACACGCTGATGAACACAGGCGTGTGTGGAGCCAGGGAAGCTGACCACCCCGGCCTCTGTCTCATGGGCTTGCCATCCAGCTTGGCAGCCCGTGACAGCCCCCCAGCTCCACTGCTCGCTCTGCTGACATCTTGGACTGCCTGTCTCTTTACTCTTTGGCACACAGGGTGAGGTCCAGACAGGAAAGCCCACGTGTGGCCACCTCATCCGCTCCCCAGGAAACTCGGGAAGGGTCTTCCCATCACTCTGAGTTGAGCGGGCTCGTCCTCACATAGAGGGCGTGGGAGTTTGGGCTACTGACCTCTTCACAGCCCTCCTTGAGTCTTCACCATGGTGTGTCTTTCTTAGCACAGAAGGATCTAGAGTTAACAGGAACAGCATGTGGATGACCGACCCTTGGGGTCTCTGCTCTGGCGCCTGAGTGTGGGGTAACTGAGAAGGGACTTCCCAACATGGCAGCTTCCAAAATGGCCTCTTGGGGCAGGAAGCAAAGATCGGAGGGGAAGGAGGCCAGTCCCTCCTGGTTCTGTGCTGATGCTGAAATAAGACACAAAGGAGGCTACAGCCAGGCCCTCCCTCCTCTAGCCTGCCTCGGGCCATTAACCATAACCCAGCCCTCTCCCTTTCACTATGGGAAGATAACACTTTGCTCTCTCCACTTAGGAAACCAACCCCACCCTCAACGCTGGGGGGGATGGGCAGGGGCTGCCTCGGTGGGCATCCTTGTTGGGGGACCCAGCACTGAGGAGAGCCTGGGCACAGGGCTGTCTCCAAGGAGCCGAGAGAGACCTGGCCCTCCAGCCCAGGTACACAGTGGACCTCAGGAATCCTGGTGGGGGGCAGGGGGAGAGGCAGGGGGGACAAATGGTGACTGGGGTCTTCTCTTATTTAAAAAACAAAATGAAAACAATGTGTTAACATTAGTAAATACAGGCAGGTGTGGGGGGGCAGGGTCCACTTTCTGGAGCCGGGCAGTGGCTGGGCCGAAGGGCAAGGGTCAGATTAGGCCCGCAGCCTTCTCCTGCACGTTGTACTCCTTGTTCTTCTTCACCCGCCAGCTGATGAACAAGAGAAGCAGCACACCCAGCGCTTTGTAGCCCACCTGCAGGCCCAGGTACCTGTGGGGCAGGAGGAGACGGCATCGGTGGGGGGCTGTGGAGGCTCTGTGGCCCATGTCCCAGGGCCAGGGCCATCAGGAAGGGCAGTGGCCCAGGGACTATGCCGTCACCACTTGGGGAAGGATCCATTACTACCTGGGCCATGGGGACAGTGCTCACCTGTCTCGGAGAGCATCATTGTCATAGTAGGCACAGGCCCCACGCCTCCTTGAGCAATGCAAGCTCCACCGGATACATGAGTGGTCGATGGTGAGGCCGTAGAGGGCTGGAGAGGGCAGCCAGGCTGGCATCCGCGGGAAGAGAGTTCAGAGAGCCCAGGTTACACAGAGCTGCAGGCAGAGGTGCCCGGCCGGGTGGGGGCGAGCCCCGGCCCCCGGTACCCCTGCATGGTTCCATGAATGAGAACGGCTCCACCCCACCCACGGGAACTGCAGTGCCTTTGGACGGCCAAATAGCTTTCTGGGAAGCCCGAATTCCTCTTTCACTAGAGGCTTAGGAGAGAAAAGAGCCCTGAGCCATCCTTTCAGGGCAGTGAGTCACAGAGGTCCCCACAGAGAACAACAAGGTTCTCACACTGGGTTGGCCTCAAGTGGAGAGATGCTGATCTCCACTGTGTGGCAGGGGTCTCTGGAGGGCATCGACGCCTCACGTCCTCCCAGGTGGGTGGGTGGGTGCCCTCATTCTAAGAAGGCGGATGGTGGGCACAGCTCGCTCAAGCTCCCACAGCCAGGAGGGTCAGGGCTGGCCTTTGAGCCCTCGTTTCCTCGAAGCCCACACTCCTCCATGACATCAGGCTGCCCTGCTGGCTTAGACAACGCTCCCAACACCCCAGCTGTCAGAGCCTCTACCCCAGCCTCTGAACTTCCCACAGCTGAGTGGTGAGACCTGATCCAGCAGAGGCTCTGCCTTCCTGCTGTTAAGGATTCGGAACGGCCCCTGTATTTGCTACAGTTCTAGGCAGTCACTGGACTGGGGAGGGATTTGCCCAGGATCCACATCCTGAACCGCTGTGCTCAGAACAGCCTGGCCGACCCTGTGGAGGGCCCCGTGAGCAGCTGCTTCAGGAGGAATGAAAGAGGAGCTCTGCCTGTGGCTCCACCCATAAGTGGGAACCTTCAAGAACCAGCCTCTCTACTCAGACCCTGCTCACTTCTGAGTCTCCGGCTAAGCAAGGGATGGAAACTGGCCACGGGGATCGTCCACCAAGGATGCTATCCTAAATAGTAAACAAAGTCCAAAACATTATCAGCCAAGTCCCAGTGGGTAATTTTAAACTTGCTGGGTTTTATCCACGGGAAGTCCTATCTTCTACCCCCGAGTGCGACCGCGTTCCTGGGTGATGAATGGAATGCCTCCAGCCCGGATTTTCTAACTGTGATCCTGTATCGAGTTGTCTGAGCTCAAGGAACAAAACAAAGGCAGCAGGTGCCCTGAGCGGCGGGACAGTGGTTGTTTCCCAGGTGGCTGGGAGAAGCTCTTCAGAGCCCATCCTGGCTGCTAGCTGCGCTGGGCGCAACGTGGGGCTTCCCTCCCGGCAGAAGTCTCAGAGCGAGCTCCGCGTGAGTGCCGCGTGGTAAGCAGGAGCCGTGAGATGGCCGGGCCTTGGCCACCAGGACAAGGCAGAGCCCCTGCCCTGCGTCCTCCACGCCGGGAATGCAGGCCTGAGCAGCAGGCTCTGAAGGGGCGGTGCTGGCACGAGGGCAGCAGGGGGCCCGAGGCCGAGAAATCCCATGGAAAAGGCTGGTTCAGTCCTCATCCTCTGCATGCCCCACCCAACCTCTGTGGGAGACAGCCCAGAACCACCAGGGAAGCCACTGGGGGGCCAAGTGCAGCCTGGCTCCTGGATGATAAGGCACGGAGGGCTCTGCAAGGAGGGATTGCAGCACTGGAGGTCAGGAAGGACCCGCTGACAGCGGCTGCAGTCCCTTCACTGCAGCTGCCATGCTTCCTGCTGCTGTGTGTACCCGCTGGGTCCTGAGTCAATACTCAGTTCAACGTAGTCCCTTTACTTGGCTTGCCAGGTGCTGCAAGGGCCTGCATGTCACTGCCTGGATGGGTCAAGAAGGCGTGGTCCAGCCTGAGTCTCCCGGAAAGGGTGGGCGGCGGGCACGCATATGCCCCCCGCCCAACTGTGCCCCCAGGGAGGGCCCGGTGTTCTCCCCTCCCTCGGGCAGCGGGCCCTCCTGGGGGGCATTGCTGATCATGTGCTCATGGCTCCATTTCTACGTGGGCTCTGGGCTGCTCGAGGAGCGTAGGCCGGGTTTGCCGCCGGCAGAGGGCCCTGCACTGGGAAACACTCACTGAATGGAGACAAGGGGAGTGAGTTCTGTAAAGTGGGAGGGAAGCCAGGGCCGGGCTCAGCTGCTGTTCTGGCTGGGACAGGAATGCAGGGGTTTGTTCCTGCAGCCAGTTCTTGGAGAGAGATGAAAAAAATACCTGCCTTCAGTTCTTTATTAGGTATCCTCAGCTGTGTCCACTTTTCCTTTTTCTTACATAGTTTTGTTTGGAATTAGTGCCATAGATGGAATCTTTCCTAACCTCAAGTAACGGGGAAACCGCCCATATAGGGTCTCGGCCTGGCGTGTTGATGATGTGCAGCCTCTCCTTACAGCAGAGATGAGACAGGGCTCCCCCCTGCCCCTCACAGCCCCCCGATGCCCTGGCACCCCTCCTCAGGAAGGAAGGGGGCATCTCAGACACTTACCCAGCAGGCGCATCAGCAAGAACTGTACCCCGATGGCAAATGACTTTTCGTCCTGGTTCACCACTCTGAAAAAGAAGAGAGGAAGTCAGCAGCCAGAGGACTCAGGGCCGTGCCTTGACTCAGTCAGGGGCAGCCCGCCTCAGAACCAGCTAGAACCTCTCCTCAAGTGAGGGGAGTATGAGCCCCCGCCCCTGGGAACTCATTAGGAATGCAGATTCTCAGGCTCTACGTTAGACCTCAGAATCAGGTCCCTGGGGGTGGTGCCCAGCCCTCTGCGCTTTAGGAAGCCCTCCAGGAGATTCTGTTGCACACTCAAATTTGAGAGCCTCTGGTCTCTGTGATTTTCAGGGTTGCCCCTGCCCCCTTCAAGAGGCAGAGGGCAGAAGAGGCTGGGAATGGGGAGAAGGATGGGGAAGGGTGTGTTCACAGCAGCAGGCCTGAACAACTCCCGCGGAGTGTGAACAGCAATAAAGACAGCCCCAATGAAAGTGTAATTGAGGCCCCTGGGCCCTAGGCTTCTGTGTGCAACTGAAAGAATCCTTTACCTCAGGCCAGCTTTGTGGGCATGTGGCCTGTGTCGCCTCCCAGGCCCACCCCCCCCATCCTCAGAAAGGCCCCAGGCTTGATTTAATGCTCTGCTGCAGCTGTCTTGAAATTGTTAACAATTTTGGAGCCAGGAGCCTCCCGTTTTCATTTTCCACTGGGTCCTACAAATGACAGCGCCGGTCTTGCCCCCACCCTTCTTCCCCCAAGAGAGGACAAGCGTTCGGCTGAGGAAGGAGCTTCAGAAAGAGACGGAGAAGGTATCTGGCGGTGGTATTGCCGGGCCCCGCCATCCCAGCTGGGCAGGGGCCAGAGAGGGACACCCCACCCGCAAGGCGGGGAGCCAAGAGGCAGCCTGCAGAGGCACCCGGCTTCTCGTGCTCTGAACACCCACATTCCTGGGCATTTGGGGCAGAGGGGACATCAAGGAAGGGAACTCAGAAGTAATGTCCAGGTCTCTGCACACATCTTGTTCTGGCCCCACACTCCTGCGAGCAACGCGGAGAAGGGCCCTCTTCCAGTTCCTCTGAAGGATGGGCCTATGAAAGCAACACCCACGGGCTTGAGGCACCCACTTGGAACTCCCCCCCATGGAAGGTGCCTCAAATCTCAATCTAATGGACACTCCCTTTGTGCCCACAGGGTCCTCCAGTGGCCCAAGTTCACGATAGTGTGGTCTTTGTCCCTGGGCGGACTCCCCTAGGTTCTGGACTGAATGGGGCTTAGGTACCCCAGTCTGGCTTCTGACGGACAGCTTGAGCCCCTTCTGGTGTCTGCCCTCATTGGGTGTGAATTAACTCCGGCGTTTGGGCCACTCTCTCCTTCCACGTTTCTGGTGAACCTTCCCTCCCAGCCTGTATTTCCACGCCTGCTTGGGGCCGGGGCACGAACAACACTTGGGTCACCTGCAAGGTCCTCTTTAAGCCTCACTTCTTCACTAAATAGCATCCATGCTCTCATCCTTCGCGTGGGAAATATCTAAACCATTTTGGGATCCTGCGGCCTCTTCTGGTTACTCCAGCCCCTGATCAGACTTAGAGGGAGCGTTTTTCTAGGGAAGCCCATTCTGTGGTTGAAATGATGCTCCTTCCTCTGTGGCTTCCCCAGTCCTGGCGCTTGATGGAGCCCTCTGGGAGGCCGACTGACGAGGACTGCCCCTTACCTGCTGCTCAGGAACTTCCCTGTGACATGTCCTTATCCTGCTCCCTCTCCTCGTCACGGCCCCCACCGATATTTCTCGGGGTTACAGGGTCCATCGTGGCCCATCTGGCTCAGGTGCAAGAGGTAACCCCACTCAACGGTCTCGGATGAAAGCACCGGGGCTTGGAATGCCCAGCGTGGGGAGGGGCAGAAAGAGGGTGCTGATGGTGTTGGGAGGGGCAAATGCTGGGGCTCCGAGCAGCCCCCCATGCTCCCGCTCCCGTGGGATGTGCTAAGAACACAAAAGTTTCTGACTGCTCTTTTCCTGGGCCACCTCTCAGGCTTGTGGTTGCCATGAGCAACCCAGAGGCATGGGGTAAAAGCTTACCCTAGACCAAGAGCAGGCCTGGTCTACGTAGGGGGTGGCTCTCCCAACCTCAGTGTTCCTCCCAGTGACAGGAGCTCACTGCGTGGGAAGCATACACCTGGGAACTCCAGAGCACCCGGTGGGATGTGGGGCACAAGGATGAATGATGCAAGGTTCCCGCTCTTTGCATACACCTGTGAGTAACAGTCCTTTGTCTTGGAACCAGGACTCTCCTATCTTCTGCCTGCATTCTCAAAAAAGTAACAAAAACCAGAGCTTGGTAGTTTGCAAGCTAACTTGTCAATAGGGTAAAATCCCAGGCCCTGACAGGTGGCTGCTTCTGTTCTTCATCTCCTAGCCTTTTGGGAAAAATAGGTCATTGGCACCTAGCTAGCTGTTGGTAATTCTTAGAAGTTGGTTAACAGTGATAATTAACCAATATATAGAGTACCTTTTACTTACAAAGCTATTTTTCAGGTAATCCTGACACTAGTCCCTTGTGATCAATATCATGAGCCTCTTTTCATAAATGTGGAAACTGAGACTCAGTGAGGTCAGCACATCCCAGCCCATCCAGCCAGTGCACGGCCGAGCTGGGCCTTTGACCCTAGCACTGGGCATCCAAATCCCGTGTTTTTCCCTCTCTGCTCTCAAGGGAGGGTGAGGGCAGGAAAGAGGCGGGCAGGGGTGGGCTAGGTGAACTTGTTTGAAATGCTGTTTTCTCTTTGGCAGAGGGTGAGGTGAAGGAAGGGTCAATTCCCTCTCAAAGCCTCAGAGGCATTCCACCGCCACTGTAAGGGGACACTCCACTCTCCCCTCCCACCTTGGCTGGCCTCTCCCTTCTGACCTGAGAACTTGGTCCTGGCTCCTAGCACACTGGGCTTTTCTTATTTTCATACTTTCTCAAAGCCCTCATTCTGTCTCTGGAACTTTCCACATTTTTTTCCCCTGGATTTTGTGCATCTACCTGAATGCTCTTCCTTCCTCTTAGTTCTTTCAGGATTTAAACAGAAGTAAGTCTGTAGGCATGTCCACAGTGTGGAGCCAGGCAGCCTGGCTTCCTCACGGCTCAGCTGTTGGTGGCTCTGGCCTCCTGGGGTGGGGTCTCTCGGTGGCAAGAAAGGAGGAGAGACAGAAGCCGGTAGGCTGCGTGGGGGAAGGAGAGGCGCACTCACCGCAGGACCATCATGTAGAGCGGGTTGTGAGAGATGCAGGCTATGAGGGCCACGAAGGAGATGAGGAAGATGGCCGGGAGCAGGAAGTGGGCACAGGGGATGGGGCAGGGTCCCGTCTTGGCTGAAGCGGAGGCCCCGGTCACACAGCTGCAGTTCAGATACGTCTTGGAAAGGAGAGGGAGGGGGAGATCTGCTGTCATAGTTGCACTGCCATACACTTCAGCCAGAGAGTCCCTTGGGTTTGGGGAGCTGGGCCATGCTGCATGTGGAGGCTGGAGAGCGGACCCAGTTTGGTTTTTGAGGTGCCGCATGGATACCAGCTCTGACCACTGTTTGGGCCATCAAAGCAGTCTTCACCGAAACTGGTCGTGGAGCATGGGCGGGGCCCTTCCCCAGTTCCACCCCCATCAGGACAAGGGGGATCCCATGGCCAGGCACGGCCTACCCAGCAGGGCACTGGGGTTGGGGAGGCTCTCTCCGGGGCCAGGCTGCCCTGTGCCCAGCTGCAGTGGTTCTGTGGGTGCTTGTGTTTGCTGTTTGTGTGCTTCTTGAAGGGAAGGCAAGAACGGTATAGACAGGAGGCGTCAGCAGCGGGAACCCAGCGGAATCCACTGAGCTCTTCATCTGTCAGGCCTTTGCCAGAGCTTCCTGCCTGAGAGGAACTCCTGACCATGAAGGACTCTAGGGAAAGAGGTCCCTGGCTCCAGCCTGCAAGTTCATATGGGTCAGCACTCTTGTACAACTGGCCTTGGGGGCCACTGCCCGTGTCAGGTGGTCGTCGCCTTCTCACAGCATCTGATGGACTGGCCTGTGACCATTTAAACGTCACAGGAGTTAAAAGGTTAGGACTGGAACTAAACAACTAGTATGCTTCCTTCTGGCAGACGGCAGGAACTATGCACCCTCTTTATTTTGGCTGCTGGGAAGCTCAGAAATAAGTCATATACAATACAGCTGTTAT
Organism: Nasua narica; assembly: GCA_028533885.1. Taxonomy (NCBI): domain Eukaryota; kingdom Metazoa; phylum Chordata; class Mammalia; order Carnivora; family Procyonidae; genus Nasua; species Nasua narica. The sequence goes on from CM052799.1 coordinate 80,482,777, forward strand.
TTCTTTCAGTCTGCATTTTTTTAACGTACATCTTCCCCCCCCCTTGTAATCTACTCTCTTTCCTTGCGAATGGATTTGTGCTGTTGTTGGAAACCTGTCAAGATGATTTCTGGAAGTAGATGAGTCAGACATAAGTAAATAAAGATAAGAAAACCACAGAAGCCACCACAGACTCCTCCGACTAGGAGGTGATGGAGAGACCATCTTGTTGCACTCCGCGTCCTCCCTCTGCCCACGGAGGTGGCTGTGGGAGTGGCCCTGCCCAGTGCTCTCGCAGGAGGATGCTAAAGTGGGGGCTAGCCTTGTCCGTGCCCTCCACACGGGCTTAGGGGAATGAGGCACATTCTTCTCCTTAGGGCGTTTCTAGCAGAACTGCACAGACTTCCCACTGCTCTCAGGAGAAGGCTCCTCTAGCTCCTACGCCTGGCCGGCCCAGCCTTGGCCTGGGTGTGGTATGGCTCTCAGCGCCAACCCTGGCCTTCTCTGATTTCTCCTGTGCCCAGCTCTATCATGTCCTTAGGCCTTGTACTTGCTGTTCCTTTACCTGGAAGGCTTCACTTCCAGGCTTTCCCAGGGATTTTTTCTTCTAGTTTTTTAGTTCTAATGTCACCTCCTCAGGGAGGCCCCCAGGAACTAGAGATTCTAGTCATTAAGTTTCTCTGTGGCATGGGTTACATTCTAAAATTACCTTGTACATTTATTTGCTAGAATGCAAACTCGATGAGAGCAGGGACCTTGTCTGATGGGTTCACCACTGAGTCCTCGACACCTCTGACTGTGCTGGCTGGTCACTAAGTATTTGTTGAATAACTGAACATGTGTCTCGACTTGGTTTGCTGCTGGCTGACCCTAGAAGCCAGGAACCATAGCTCCTGGAAGGCCAGTGGAACCTCATCTCTTGGGCCCAGTGAACGTGGGCTGCACACGTGGAAGGGTGGTGGCCAGGAGATACCTGACCTTGAACAGATGTGCCCCAGACTGAGGCAGGGTCCTGGGTTCCAGTCTCACACCTACCCCTAAATAGCTGCATGACTTCAGGCCAGTTGTATAGCTACACGTCAGGGCTGAGAGGTTCAACCAAATGCCCCAGATCACGCTCCCAGCTCCAGCCTTCCGGGTTCCAACCACAGAAGACCTTGTGCTCTCGATTTCTTGGGGCCTGTTCTTGTGGCTGCCCACACAACCAAGATGTAGGACCCAGTGCTTCCCCTGGGGACCCTTCAGGATGAAACTCAAAGACCTCAGCTGAAGGAGTGCTTTGGCTCATTTCTGCTCTGAGCATTGTTGGGCCTCAGGAATGTGAATTTTTTTGAACATCGGCCAATCTTTAATTGACTTTGGGCTGTAGGCATCTGGTCATGACCTTAGGGAAGGGGAGGTGGAGAGAGGGCGGGTGTGGCCCAGAGGCCACGAGGCTGGGAACGAGTGTGGCGTGGGTGGCATTCTGCCCATCCTGGAGCCAAGGAGCAGTCTGTGAGGGCCCACGCTGAGTGCATGGACCCCCGTGGGGCCTCCCCTGCCCTTACTATCTGCTTGGAGGCCACGGAGCTGATGTTGATGTCACTGCAGCCGGCGTGGCACGGAGACAGGTACTCGACTCCATTGTCTCCGCACACAGGGTGGAAGATGGAGTCTGGGCACTGGCAGTGCCCACGGCAGTGGGGAAGCTGCAGATGTATAGAACTTGATGTCCTGCCAGCAAAACAGGAAATAGGGAATCAGACAAAGCAAGACCAAAGAGAAACCTCCCCACGCCAGCCCAGTGTGAGTTCCCCGCCTGGTTAGTGTGCCTGTGTGTCTCTGTTTGCGTTGGGCCTATGCCACCCTGGGATCTGAATTACACCTACTGGAGCCAATGATGCACCGATGGCTCGGTCAGTGCTCATGGCATCACCACCTGCTGGCCAGAAGGATGTGGTCAGCAAGCCCCACACTGCGGAAGGGCATCAAGACAACCAACCAACCAACCAACCAGGACGCCGACGAGAGAGACGGCAGATGCCACACCAACGTCACAGGCAATACTTTCCTTCTCTCCTCCTCCACCCAGGCTCAGGCTGAGGGAAGGCTGGGGCCCCTGGTCATTGCATTCCCTCCCTGCACTGCAACCCGGGGGGTTTCACCGGCTGATCTCGCCATTCCCACCATCCTCCTCATCTGACGCTCACCATTGTTCTCTGGGGGGCGCGGGGGTTGGGATAGGCTAACAAATCACAAACCAGGCCGCTACTAGAATAATTACAGTGCTGATGGTTAACATTAACGGGATATCTCTTGTGCGCCAGGCACAGTGCCCTAGACGTCATGCTGCCATCGTGACGATTCTACAATCAGTCACGTTCCTTTTGTGATGAAAACACTGAAGATTAGAAAAGTAGCTTTTGCCAACTACAAAGCACGGTGCTCAAACTCACCCCGGTCTGAGGACAAAGCCCTATGCTAAGAACTCCCCGTGGCGGTGGGGGGCCTGGGTGGCTCAGTCAGTAAGGTGTCTGACTTGTGATTTCAGCTCAGGTCATGACCTCAGGGTCTTGGCATCCAGCCCTAAGTTGGGCTCTGCGCTCCGAGAGATTCCATCTCCCTCTCCTTCTCCCCTTCCCACTTCCTTTGCCCACTCTCCCTCAAATAAATAAATAAAATCAATAAAATCTTCTTAAAAAGTTGTTAAATCTTTAAAAAAGATTTTATTTATTTATTTGAGAGAGAGAGCAGAAGCAGAGGGAGAAGCAGACTCCCGCTGAGCAGGGACCCTGGGATCATGGCCTGAGCCAAAGGCAGGTGCTTAACTGACTGAGCCACGCAGGTGTCCCTAAATAAATAAATCTTAAAAAAAAAAAAAGGCTCCTCATGAGAACCACCTGAAGGCTCACAGTCTTCTCAGCTTCTCTCAACCCCCGGTCAGCCTGCAGAACAATACAAACCAGGTGGGGGTTCCTGCCCTGAGCAACCCTCCCTTCCCTCGTACCCCGTCTCTGCTTCACCCGCCAAAGACAAAAGATGGTATCTCAAAGAAAAAGAGAAAACACCAAGGCTGAAAGGTACAGTTTCTCCAAACACTGCAACCTCATTAGGTAAAACCTAAAAGAAGAGGTAAAAGAAGGGGAGCCCAGGAAAAAAATAAATGCTCCTTGCTCAGCACCCTCCCCTCATGGGCCTCTAAAGCCCTTCCTGAACATGAAACCAGACTTCAAAGTAAGGACCAGGTTGCTTTATGCAAACTGACAGGAATACTTTACCTGCCCTCTTCCTCACCTGCCCTAATTTTTTCAGTCTGCCATCGCTTTCATTGTTCTTTCCCAGATCTTTTCAAGTCCCCTTCTCTCATCTTTCTTCAGCAGCTCAAGGAGACTTTGTAATTGTAGCCGGCACAGAGCTGATGCTAAACATAGCTTATTTCCTGGTTCCTGGGGCTCACAGCCCTACAGATTCATCCTGAAACCAAACTAATTAGTTTTTGGTGCTCCTTAAAAAACAGAGCCCTGACCCTGATTGCTGGTGGCCCACTAGGACCCTCTGATTTCTTCTCATAACTGAGCATACATTCAAGACCTCATTTTCTAAGTTGCCACGTAAGTGATTAGATCACAAAGTGAAAAGGAGAGCAGAGGGTTGAAGAAGCAGAAAGGAAGACTATGGCAGCCAGATCCAGGCACTGGCCTGAGCAAAGGGGATCTTCTCACCTCTCGTTCCCATTACCTGGGGGTATAGACCTCCTCGACAGTGGGGGTGGAGCATCCCATGAAGAAGAGAGGGGCGCAGAGGACCATGGAGATGGTGATGATGGTGGCAGCCACGCGGGGAATAGTTTGCAGAGAGAAGACAAAACGCTTCATGAGGATTCCTCCAAACAGCATCCCCAGTGCTGCGGCAGGAAGGTTCACAGCACCTACAGACAAAGAGAAACTGTCTGGGGGCACAGAACTGGGAGTGGGGCCCAGGCCAAGACACTGAGCTGAACCACAGACCAGGGGGCATGGCTCCTTAAGGAACATTTGATACATTCAATTGCAGTGGTACTAGCCGACATTAATTGAGTGCTTACTGTTTGCCAGGCACATCTACAGAGTTATCCTCACTTAGCACATTGCCCTGCTTGTGCAAAGAATAAAGAAACAAGTGGAGTCCTTGCAGCCGAGGGATGGGGGTTGAAGGGGCATTTATTAACACCTTTCATTACCTGGCCCCTCACTGCATTTGCACTGTGGCCACATGGGTCACACAGTGGTGACCCTCTCTGACTGACGTGCTGGCTGGTGACTGAAGGCTAAAGGGATGAGGTCATGGCCAAGGCCCTGACCACCTTGCCACATCCACATGGCCAGGCTCACCGGTGGACTAGGCTCAGTAGTTCACTTTGGTGCTTGGTGGGACCACATCAGTGCTTCTCAATCTCAGCTGCACAAAATACCAACGCTGGGCCCCATCCAGAGATTCTGCTTTCAGTGACTGAGCATGGAGCCTGGGTGACCGTATTTCTTAAAGTTGTCCAGGGGGGATCCGAAAGTGCAGCCAGGGTGGAGAATCTCTGGGCCACATATTCCTGACCCAAGGGAATGTATTCAAGTCCTTGGTGAAGAAAGGAAAACAACCACAAGGCGTTTTGCCTAACCCCAAATTCTAGCTTCTCTTTTTCCTCTGTTGCCCCTGATGATGTCAGGGCCTTTGGGAGGCTGTCAGGCTTCCAGCCCCTCTGACGGGGAGGAAGGCAGACCCTAGCCTCCACCCATCCCTGCCTGGAATGTTGGGGGCCGCAGAGATCTGCCAAGAACATTCTAGATTGCTAACCAGGAAAAATGTCCTTAAAATTCTTTCCTCTGGGCCAGTCCTCCTCTGGCTCTCATCTGTGTCCGGTCTGACCTCGTCCCTCCCTGGATGGGCGGAGGAGGGCCCAGATGCTTCCGGAGGCAGGGCCCCCCAGCTCCTGCAGCGCCCCCACCCTCCAGACTCACCAATGAGGAAGTTGGCATAGGCCGCAGAGGCACCATACTGCTTCTCCAGGAACTTGTTGAGGAAGGTGGAGAGGCCCGCAATGACCGAGGAGAAGGTGCACTGGGCCAGGACCACCAGCATGAAGAGCGGGTTCATCAGCAGTCTCAGGAAGATGCGGGGAAAGCCTGCAAACAGACAGCTGTCAGGCCGGGCCCTCACGGCAGTCATCACAGGGCTACCTTGGGACTAGTCACTGCCCTTCCTCCTCTTCTAGGCAGCCCTCCCGTCTTCCTCAGGGCAGATCTAAGCACTAAGATGTTTAGTGGCCGGGGCACAGAGCCGCTCGACTCCCACTCAACATGCTCACGGCTAAGTAAAGTGAGGGTGTGCCTAGAAGATAACCAGGCAAAGCCTGGCTAGAAATAGAGCTCATGCCGGGAGCCTCCTCCCCACACAGCCACTGCCATACGAAAGGAGGGGAGAGAACACGGGGCTGGAGCAGGGAGATGGGGCCGACTCCGCTTACGTCTGAGTCTCCCGGAACCGACACAGGAGCCCTGGCAGAATCCCACCTGACAGAGGCGACCGCCTGCTCTTACTGCTGCTTACCACACCACGGGGCTGGGGTACGCCCTGACCCTCAGCTCAAGCCAGCAGACCCCCACCCTGCCCCAGGGCTCTGCTGGGTCCATTAGTTACGTTTGATGAAGTCCATCAGGGAGCTTCCGGGTTTGACCTCATCCATCTTCCTTGCCTCGTCCACGATGGCAGGAGACCTCTGCGCGCAGCCAAGGGGGAGAATGTTAAGGGCCTGGCTCCCTGGAGTGACCCTTCCCTGGGCCCTTGCCCCGCTGGTCTGGTCTCGGTGGCTCAGGGACGGGCAGCACCGAGCTGCCCCAGGTGTGTGGGCGGGCGCGCAGAGAATACTCTCTCGAAGCAATTGCCACCTGCACGTCCGCGGGCCCCGTGCTGTGGCTGCCGGCTGGAACACGCCCGTGCCAACGCCTCCGGAGACTCCTCTGTGTCTCACTTTCCCTTGACTGATGCCAAAAGGTGTCTGATCAGATCTCAGCCTTGTCTGTCTGTCATGGCTACATTTCCTCCCCATCCTCAGATTCCAGGGGCCACAGGCATCTGGGATACACTGCTCTAGAATGACCTCTGTTTCCAGCTCTTTCTTTCTGTCTCCTCTATAGAGTCCCTGCTTCCTTCTGGGCCTGAAGCTGAGTCCTGCTCAAGGCCCCATCCTGGACCCCGGCCCACACCTCCTACCCATACCACCTCAGTGAGCTTGCCTACCTCCTGGGAACTCCTTAACTGCAGCTTTGCACACCCTACCCAAGGTGTACAAGGCTCCCAAGTTCTGACGCCATTAGGGCTCCCTGGGGGAAAACACCACCAGGCATGGGAGTTCCCACGCGCTGAGTGCTTACTCCATGCTGGGCAAGGAAACTTGCCCAAGATCCCTCAGCATCTGGACTCAGATTCAGGTGTGCCTGACTCTCAACCACCATGATGCACTGACAACCTCTGAAATTCTTCCCCAAGCTAAGCTGAGGCTCTCCCACCCCTGTCCCTCTCCTGCAGCTCAGCCCAGATCTCACACACCTCACTGCCAAATGCTGAGCTCTGGCTCTGGCTCAAAACCTTGGTGCTAACTTCGGCCTCCTTCTCCTCTAATCTGCCTGCTCCTAAGTCCTCGGCACCCCCTCCAAGAACGTCGCCCCCTGCGCTCGCCTCCGCGGCCTGGCAACCCCCGCCCTGGCGCTCAGCCCCATCCCCCATGTCTACACAGGCCTGTTCAGATGGCCAGCCTCCTCTCCTTCCTGACTCCCCAGCCTCAACCCAGCTGCCCCTTGCGTGGTCACCCAGTCACTGCAGCGCCCCAGCACCTTATGGGATCAGAACAAGTTTTAGACCCTATGCCTAACATCAAGGCCCCACTGAGGCGTCTTATCTCTGTTTTCCCTTCTCATCCTTTTCTGACTTTCTTCCCAGCAGACAGGGCCGGCAGACTCACAGGAGGTCCCTCTGCCTGCTGTCGGCTGGCTCTCAGCCACCCTCATGCTCTTCAGCTCCAGGGGTCTCCTTCTGACTCAGTCCTGCAGGTTCACACACGATGGGCCAACCATGCCAGGCCATATATTCGGCTTGTCCTGACTCTTAACTGTGAACTCGGTGTTTCCCAAACTTTGCGTTCCCTGGAACCGTCCTGATGCCCGAGATGCTGATGCGGTAAGGGGACGCTGGTGAGAGACCATCTCTCGGAAATTCACCAGTACTCTCACCTCTCCAAGCCTCTGAGAAGTCCTGCATCATAGAACTTCTTTAGATTTCACCCAGAATTTGCTTAACTTCCAGCAGCTTCTCAGTTCATTTTATTTTTTCCCCACATCTCCCTTTCTTAAACTCTGATAGACAGAATCATGGGGTCTCAGAACCTTACCTCTGGTTCCCTGAGCATTGTTCGAGGGAAGAAAAAAAAGGGGAAAGAGGTGAGGACCAAGGAGCCTGAGGAGATGAGTAGCCCCAGCCACCAGGCTCCAATCCACCGGGGGTCTCCAGGGCTCAGATTAACAGTAGCTGAAAAGAAAGCAAAGGGAACAAGTGTTTCCTGGATGAATGTGGGATCTCATTTTGCTGGAAAGAGGGCCTCTGATCAGGAGGACTTTCTTCCCGTGATGCAGAAGCGGTAAGCCGTGAGCTAGAGTCTGAGTCAAGGCAACCTTCCCTCTCCAGGCCAGCTGGTCTCCAGAGCATGGCAGCCAGAATCAGAGAATCCCCAAGCTGAAGGAATCAGAAACTTGGCCCCACTTTCTTTTATTCCCAACGCTTGGTAGGAATAACAAGGAAGGCGGCTGCATCCATCCACCTCCAGCCCATCAGAAAACTGAGGATCAGAGATGTTAGCTTTGCCCTGGTCCAAAGTCAAAGCCGGTAAGTATTATCCCATTGGCCAATTTAAATCCTTGGTGTCCAAACCTGCACTCTTAACTGCTGGATGCTACTGCCTCCCAATTTTATGGATCCCTAAGAAAGAAGGCCCCACAATCCTTGGGAGCCTGAGGGAACAACAGTCATCAGAGTGGGCTGCTGAGCCTCCAAAGGAGACACTTCTGGCGATGTCTCCCACCCGCCGCTGAGTCTGCCATTGTGTCTCTCTCGGTAAAGAAACTATGTGGGCGTGGAGGGAGGGAGAAGGTAGCAGAAGGGCCATCAGCCAAGCAGCGCCAGGCATCGCTGGGCACTGTCCCCGGCACTGGGAGCTCAGCTGCGAGTCTCGTTGGGCAACTAAGAGGCAGGAACCAACTCAGGAAGGGCCAGTAAAAGTGCAAAGAGGGCTTGACCCTGAGGCAGAAAGCTCCCCCGGGCTTTTCCCTGTCATGTGATGTCAAGGAAGACATCGTGGTGTAGGAGTCTGTGGACTCTGGCAGTATGGTGGCTCTAACGTCTGTCCACATTCTTTGTGTGCTGGGCAGGCTCCGATCTGTGTGCCGGGAACTGGTGGGAGTATTATTCCTGCGAGTCGGGCTCAGACCTGCCTTCTAGCCACTTCTTGCGGCTAGTGGGAGCTTTCTGTATCATCCCCCCACTCCACACATGTTCCATCTCTTGGCTTTTTCCACGTGGTCTTCTCCATCTGGAAGGCAGGAATCCTCCCCACCAACGGGGCTCACTGCAGATGTCGGCGGCCTGGGAAGCTCTCCCTGACCGCCTCAGGCAGGAGCCCTGTCTCCTGCCTTGGAGCTTCCAAAGCCCTTCGCCTGCCCCTCTGTGACGGTGCTGGCCCTCCGTGCCCTCTGGGAGGTGGGGTGGCATAGGACAAGCCATGAGCTCTTGCAGGATTCACTGGGGGCTGGCCCCGCGAGGGGTTACCTCAGTGTTTGTGCCCTGGTCTACAGACCCCATGTCCTCCTCATTCTAAGGTACACCATGATTTAGCCCACACCATTTTGTGAGGAATAAGAGCTCGTTCCTGTAAACTTCTTAATATAGAGCAGGCAAGTTCTAATCCTGACAATGACTCTATTGTACTATCATTAGCCCCATTTTACAGATGAGGAAATGGAGGCACAGAAGATGCAGATATTTGCTCAAGCTCACTCAGCTGGTGAGAGGTGGAACCAGGATTTGACACAGCTTGTTTACTGCCAGTGCCCACGGAGCTACACATGATGCAAATCATAGTCCATGTATATATTTTACGTAGTGCTTCTTTTTTATCCTCAAAAGAGTTCTTATTAAATTTTTTTTTAAATAATCAAACACCATCTTAGAATCCAAGGGCCATAAAACTATTTTTAATACCACCACCGAGATGCGCAGCTGTGGTGGCAACCGCTGAGGGCCTGCCCCAGGTCTCAAAGTTCCCAAGGACAGAGAGGGTCCCGTGCTAGAGGGCGGCCTGTGGCCCGTGGCCCGCTCCCCGCTGTCTGAGGCTCAGCCCGAGTGACTGAGCAAGGGCAGGAGGAGGCCCAAGCATCCCGAGTTAAAGCTTCATTTTCTGCCCTGCCTGGCTGGGGCTTGGGGAGGCTGCTTCGTGGACCGGCGGTGGGCCGGGCCTCTTGCACACACGCACCTGTGTCCACTCTGCCGTAGTCCACGAAGATCTGCAGCATGACGGAGCCCAGCAGGTACCCGAAAGCCGGTCCGAATACGGAGATGGCAAATAAGATGGCTGGAGAGGGGAGTAGGGAAAGGAGGTGAGGGAGCTTGACAGGGTAGGCAGCCCCAGGCTCTCTCCCTCGCTGCGGGGTTCCTGAGATGTCACCCTCTCTTCCCCGGGTAAGTCCACACCAGGGGCATTTTCCAAAGACAAGACCAGGATCACTTGAGATCCTGAGATGTCCAGAACCAAAGCTGTTTCTCCTGCAGTGAGCTGCCAGGAGGGAAAGCCTCCCCAGCATTTAGCGATTCCTGCCTGGTGTGCTGGCGGGTGAAGCTCCCTGCGAGTACGATGCTGGGGGCCCCGGCAGCAGCTGTGGGGCCACCCAGCCAGTGCGTGCGCTTTGTCGGGTATGCGGCATGGGCCTCGGGAGTGCGCAGTGAGGCTTGTTCCAAGGGAAGGATGGCGGCAGTCAGATGGTGGTCATTTGTTATCTGCTTTGCTGGTCAGGTCCCTAAGTGGATGGTTTGGGAAGACACGGGTACCCCGGCCTGTGCCTGGAGGACTGCACAGCAGCAGTTCCAGGAGCTGGTAAAGGAGCTCCCCGGGGCCCAGTGCAGGGCTAAGGGGTTACGTACATTACTTATCTAATGCCACAGCTGCCCAGGGCGCAGATACTATTAGCCCTGCTCTGCAGGTGAGGACCCTAGGGCCTTGGGGCCCAGCCATCTCCCCAGGACCACACAGCTGGTAGGTAACAGAGCTGGCGTTCCAGGGTGCCTGGGGGGCTCAGTGGGTTAAAGCCTCTGCCTTCGGCTCCGGTCATGATCTCAGGGTCCTGGGGTCGAGCCCCGTGTCGGGCTCTCTGCTCGGCGGGGAGCCTGCTTCCCCCTCTCTCTCTGCCTCCCTCTCTGCCCACTTGTGATCTGTTTCTGTCAAATAAATAAATAAAATCTTAAAAAAAAAAAAAAAGAGCTGGCTTTCCAACCAGATCTGTCTGGCCTCCAAACCTCAGCACCCATCTGCTGTATTGTGGGGCAAAGAGGGTCTGACCTCGATGCAGCCCCTCGGGGCCTCAGGAAGTGCAACTTCGGGACTGAGCCCCCTCTCTGCGGCCTCCCCAAGCCTGTGACTCACAGATGTACAGAGGTGAGTTGTTGGGCTCAGAGAAGTCGTCCACGTAGGAGATTCCGAATGGCTGAATGGGCACCGTCCCGACGCCTGCCAGCAGCTGGGCGACCACCATGAGACCCCACATGCTGCTGGTCTCCTTCCGGGAGTCCTGGGTGGTGCTGTGGCAGTTGCTGGGGGGCAGGTCCTGCTGGTGCTTCTGACAGAGCTCGGCTTGGAAGTGGCTGCTGTTCCCTGCAATGAGAGGGCGTGCCGGTCACCACCCCGGTCTTCTGGTTCCACAAGCGGGCCTGCAAACCTGCCCTTCCTCTCGGGCCCTTCTTGGGTGGGAGAGGACTCTTCTGCCCATGGCTCTCCATTCCACCCGTGGCTGTCCTCCATGGGTACAGGTGGGGAGCTGAACATGGAGGCCGAAACCGTCATTCCCGGAGAAAAGGGTCACCCAATTGAAAAAGGGGGATCCAGGATCAAAACCCAGGCTTGCTGGCCTGAAGTGTCCTATGCTCAGCCTCAAGCTTGGGGCCCCCAGGATGTGGTTCTCTTTAGAGGGACAAAGGCCATTCTGTCTCACAGAAGACAGTGTCAGCCCCACCTAGGATGCATCCCTCCTGTGTCAGGACCCTCGGAGCCTGACTCCTGGAGAAGCCTGGCAGTGTGTCACACAAAGGCATTTAATGTCCTTGCCGAATGCGGGCAGCAACCAAGGATCCTACAACTTGGGGAGCTGGAAAGGACTTGAGACCGTCTAATTCAATCCCTCCTACTACAAATGGGGAGCTGAGGCTACACCCATAGGAGCCAGGCTGTGCCTTGAGACCCTTCTGTGAGGGTCCCAGAGACTCCCAGCATGCCGTGAGCACCATGTAGCTTGTGGCTGGGGAGACTGGGCCAGGCTGGACTGTCACTTCCATGAGGCTGTTTTTAACTTGGCCCACACTAACCAGTCAGCACTGTCAGCTCTCCACGGACTTGAGAGCTCTTAAGGGCTTGCTTCCATCAGATCCCTTCTTCTCTTACCTTGTCCAAGCCAATAGACACCACTGACATCCCTGGTCTTGCTCTACGGGTTTGTTCATTTCACACTAACATAATTCCCTTTAATTCTCATTTGGGGTACTCCCAGAGAGGGTATAAGCCCTGATCTATGTGGGCCTCAAAGCCCCGCAGAGAGAAACTATGAGGGCTGTGGACTAGATCTGCCCCTCCTGCTCAACTCAGCCCCAGGCTGCCCTGGATGGAGGGGTGGGCGCAGGCCTGCCCTCTTCATTGCCCTTTCCATCCCCCAGTCACGCATGCTCTGCCCAGCCTGGCCCCCCCCACACTGGTGTTTGCAGAGGACACATTTGAAAACGGCCGGGGCCTACGGGGCTCCCCCATTGAACAGGAGGCCTATCCCAGGAGCAGCAAGGGAGGGCAAGATGCCTTTTGTCAGGGTCATCCAGACTGGGGGAAAGCTTGGGTGCTGAGTCCTGGAAAAACTCCTGGGCCAAATTTCATCCCTCGTCAGCTGGTCAGTTATTTGGCCAATAGTGACCATGGGCAGGCACTCTGCTGCGGTGGGGGACAAGGAGGTGACCGAGACAGGCACAGGTGCTGCCTTTACAAACTCTTCGGCCTGCTGTGGTACACAGCTCACTGAAGAAGCAACCACAGTATTGCCCAGTCCAATCCAAACCACAAAGAGATACCCTTTGTTGTTGTTGGTCATTATCAACAACAACAACAACAAGAACCAACAGAAAACATCAAGGGTTGTTTGTGTAAGACACAGAAAAAGTTAGAGCCCTTGTACATTGCTGGAAGGAATGCAAAATGGTGCGGCCACTATGGAAAACAGTACGGCAGTTCCCCCCAAAAACTTTAAATACAACTACCATGTGATTCAGCATTTATACGTCTGGGTACATACCCAGAAGAATTTAAAGCAGGACTTAACAGATACTTGTACACCAGTGTTCACTGCAGAGTTATTCACAACAGCCAAAAGGTGGAAACAATCCAATGCCCATCAATGAATGAATGGATAAACAAAATGCGATAGATACATATAATAGATTATTATGGAGCCTTAAAAAGGAAGGGAATTCTGACACACGCTACATACAAAATGGAAGAACCCTGAAGACATTATGCTAACTGACATAAGCCAGACACAAAAGCGCAAACATCGCAGGTTCCACTTACACGAAGAAATGTGAATAGACAAATTCATAGAGACAGAAAGTAGAATGGTGGTTATTGGGGGACTGGGCAGGCGGGGGAATAGGGAGTTAGTGGGTATAGCTTCAGTAGGGAAAGGCGAAAAGTTCCGGAGATGGGTAGTGTTGATGGTCGTACGATAGTGTGAATGTACTTAATGCCATTGAACTGCACACTTAAAAATAGGATGGTATATGCTATGTTATATATATATATGTATATGTGTGTGTGTATATACATATATATATATATATATATATATATATATATATATATATATATATATATAACCCCAATAAATAACAACGTAGCCTGCTCCACACTGAGCCGGGAGAGAACAGGGAGCAGGTGGGAGAAGCACAAAGCCAGTGTCACTGGGAGAGGGTGCAGGAAAAGATTCCTGGAGAAAGTGGCCCTGAGCTGAGAAGCATACATGGGAGTAGACAAAGATCAGCAGTGAGGAGGACTGAGGAACAGCAATGTGGAGGCGCTCAGAGATGTGGGTGACACGCTCCATGGCACACAATGCAGTTCGGTACGAGCCACATGCAAGTGTAAGCAGGGTGAGGCACGGCGGCTCCTGGAGGGCTTGTGGGTACTGGGAAGGGGCATAGATCGTGTCCTAAGGAAAACCCCAGAAGGGTCAAGATCCTGACGGGAGCAGTGCAATGAACACGTTGGAGGCATTAAGACCAGTCTGCAAGGCCCATGTGTAGGGAGTGGGATTGACCCAATAAAGAGCTGTTTCGGCGGTAAAATAGGCGAGGCCGTGCATTGCAGGCGGGGCAGCGAGGGCCGACCGGCTCTGCGGCCGTGCGGGCCGGATGCACAGCCCAGAGGCACGTGCGTGAGACATGCAAGGCCAGACTGGCTGCAAGAGTGCGTGACAAATGAAGGCTTGAAAAATAAGCATTTCTTTTAAGAGTTCTAGTCCTTGATCTCTCTGATTCTTACTATTTTACTACATTCACATTTATGAGAACGTTGTTGCTGGCTTGGCTGGCAACATGATTTTCTGTGGGACGTGTCACGGTCACCGGAGATCGTCAAAATGCGGACTGGCTTACTCAGTCTCTGCATGGCACACTGCAGGGTATGCCAGTGCCACAGAAATCCTTATGGAATTCCACCTGACGAAACGTCCAGGAGGCAAAGCCCTCTCGGGGTCGTGGGCTGTCATTATCTTCTAGAACGTCACACTCCACGTCAGGAACTGACTTTATGAAAATGTGTACTTTAAAATACAGTCGATTGGCCCCAACTCGAAGGGTGTGGAGTTCCTCTTTGGCTCTTCCGCATTCCCAATGGATTCAAGATCTCCTAATGTACTATCTTTTCCTTATGCCAGCCCTGGATGGGGCCAAACCCACCCTGGCCCAGGCCATGACCCATTCGAAATTCACCCACAGAAGAGCAGGCTTCGTTCACCTGGGGCGCTGGCCGCAGGGAAGGCGCAGCTGGCTGTCCCGGGGGCAGGGAGCCCCAGGGCCCGGAAGAGCAGGGGGCGGCGGTGGCTCGGACCTGCCGCTCCCTGCCTGGTTGTGGGCACAGATGTTTACGCCAGAGACAGGCACGGTGTGGGCTTCCCAAGAACTCATGCCTGGGACTCCGGCAGTGGGGGCCATGGCTGGCTTCCTCTAAATTCTGGACGAATTTAGACCCTGGTGCTCTTCTTTTAAAAATCTAGAGGACAGGGATTGGTGAGCTCAAGGGCTGGAAGAAGGGGGAGGAAAAGACCTTATGTCGGAAGACCTTGGCAAAACTGGTGGTTGGGGGGGGATTTGACTTTCTTTGGCCCACTCCACCTCTCTCCTCCCTGGAGTGGATTTCTCAGCTTCCTTTAGGAGCTCAGGCCCATGCGAAGGAGACAGAGCCACTTCCCCCCATTTCTCAAGCATTCCAGCAAAGGCCCTGTACCCAGTTGCTCTCCATTGACTTATGGAAGCCTATCACCCTCCTCTTCTGATGTCGCTAGCTCTGACCTTCCCACCGTGTCAAATCCTGTGGTGAGGCCAGAGAAATGCCTGCTATTCCAGCCACCACAGACTCCAGAGGCTGCCTGCCCACCCGAGGTCGCTTTCCTCCATCTTGGAGGGCCCTGAGAATGGGAGGGAGGGGAGTCTGTTCATTAGAGGGATGTCAGTCTGTTTCTCATCTTCCCTGAAGCTGACTTCTGAAAGGCTCAAGTTCATCAAAGCACATTCTTTTCCCACAAGACACCAGAAGTCTGGCTGTGCCAGTTTTCACAGGGCTGTGAAATGCTAACTAGAAACAGGCTGGGGCCTCTCTCCTCCTCCAGCTACCCGAGCACCAGCCCAGCTGCACGTGAGTCAACGCTCTGACTCATTCCACAATTTAAACTCAGAGTTTCAGTTCTAATTTCTGGACCCCTCAGTGGGTTTGGAAGATAGGGGACTCTGCGGCAGGTAGGTCTATTTCCCCAGAGTGGGATCTACGGAGACAGGGCAAATCTGGGCAGACCAAGGTCTAGCCACTCCTTTGTTCAAGGACACACATTCCAGGGGTAGCTGGGCTGAGGTCAGCTGGAGGGCTGCCACGAGAATAGGAGGTCTCTGCAAAAAGATCTGAAACCGGGTCTGAGAGAAGACCCTAGAAGCGTCAAGCAACATAGGAAGTCCATGGTAAATGGGGCTTTCCTTTGACTAGTCATGCTCATCATTCTGGTAGAGGAAAGAGAGTTCTTCCAGGGAACAAAAGGGCGGCAGTGATTTCTCCTTCAAGTCATGTTCCTTGAAAGCCACAGATACCTCCCTATTCAGAAGGGGGCATGGTTTGTGGATGAGTAGGGTCAAGCGAGGCAAGACCCAAGCCTCAGAAGCAATCCATAAGAGAATAATAGGAAAAGGCCAGGGGCTGCTTCTGGAGTGTGTTCTGGAAACATGGCCAAGGTGCCAAGCCCTCAGGCTATCAGCAACCCCCTGGAACCTCATTCCGAATGTTCCACTCTGAAGGACCTATTTCCTCATCCTCCTAAATTCAGCTACTCAACAGTTCTTCCCGAAAACTCTGGCAACACCCACCAGCAAGCCTGGAACAGACTGTCCCCAACTCAGATATGATTTGAGATCTCAAAGTGGTTTGCAAAGTGGGTTGTTCACACATCAGAAGTGACTGGGTTCCCAGGGCAGTTCACAAAGCCTTGTTACTCCATAATGCCCCACTAATAATATGTGGTCTCTTCCAACTAGACCAAGTTTCCACTTACGAAATAATTTCTATGGGAGTATGCATTCTGAGTTTCATTTTGGAAAAGTAGGAGAACAGATTCTTTTGCATGAGCAGAAACTGACAGAGTGGGGCGCCTGGGTGGCTCAGTGGGTTAAAGCTTCTGCCTTTGGCTCAGGTCATGATCTCAGGGTCCTGGGATCGAGCCAGGCATCAGGCTCTCTGCTCAACAGGGAGCTTGCTTCCCCCTCTCTCTGCCTGCCTCTCTGCCTGCTTGTGATCTCTCTCTCTCAGTCAAATAAATAAATAAAAGATTAAAAAAAAAAAAAAAAAAAGAAACCGACAGAGTTAGGTTTGAGAGCTGAGACACATCATGGAGTAGCGAAAGGGTTACATTTTGAAGTCAGGGAAATCAAGTTCAAATCTCGGTTCTACCACTCACTGGTTGGGAGCCTCTTAGAACCTCAATGTCTTCAGCTCCAAAACAGATATAATAATACCTAGCTTGTGATATTCTTATTAGGATTAAAAATCATGGGTATATTATAAGCTGGGACATAGTGATCAAATAATATCCATTTTTATCCAAAGAGACCAGAAAGTTTGAGAAATTTAAATGAAGAAGGGAGATGGTGGAACCGTGGAGACAGGCGATAAAGCCCGGGATTCTAAGAACCTGGGGGCTGAGTCTAGAAACTAGAGACAAGTAAGATCAGTGCTGATCACCAGCAGAGGATGGATTGTCTTAAAGGAGCTGCCTGGAAGGGTTCATATTTTTGAAAGAAAACAGTGAGCTCAGGGAGCAGGAGGAGAGCTTTCCCGTGTTCTGCTCTCCGACTGAGTTTGCAAGACCAGTTCTTGGGCTGAGGCTGGTCGCCTTCACACACCATCACTCTGGCACTAGAGGGGGTCCTGGGGAAAATGCCTACTTGTATGAGGAGGCCTGTGACCAATTAGCCAGACCGGAGAGGGTCGGTCCACTGTGCACGGCAAAACAAAGCTGGACATTCCCCTGCCGGCGAGGGGCTTTCCCCACCCACACCCTTGCCCCTGCACCCTAAGGAATCGCCACCAGGTCAAGGAAGAAGGTAGCACCTGGCTTGGCTCATTGTCAAACCTTGCTTAGTGGCTAGTAGGGACGGAAGCTCTACCTCAGTGAGAAGGACGGTGGCTGAAAGCCATTTAATTTTAATGCTGGAAGAGATGTGAGCTTAAAATGCACGCCCCCCCCGCCCCCCAATTGGGAGTGGAGCAGGACTTATTCTTCACAGATTTATTCAACAGGCGGATGAGGAGCTTTTGGGGAAAAAAAAAAAAGTGATCAGCCGAGCCAACATGAGTCCATCAAGAGCCAGTTATACCAAACCAACCCCGTTTCCTTTGTCAGAGGGGCTCGCAGGCCAGCAGGAAGTTGTAACGCGGTGTTACTTGAGTGGAGGAAGCCTTTTGACCAGCCCGTCATGATATCCTGGTAGACAAGATGCGGACACGTGGCTGGAGAGTCCTCTGGGGAGCACCGGCTCAAAGCGTGCCCAGGGCTGGCATCAAGGGGCCCGTGCGCCCCGGGAGATGGCCCTACCGCACACCCCTCAACCCTGTTGTCACAGGCTTGGGTGAAAAGCAGGAACAGCTGACAAACTTGTGAATGATACAAATGACACAAAACTGGGAGCAAGAGTTAATAAAACAGACAAGCCAGAAGAGACTCTTAATCACAGGAAACGCACTGAGGGCTGCTGGAGGGGAGGTGCGTGGGGGGCTGGGGTAAGTGGGGGATGGACAGTGGGGAGGGCATGTGTGTAACGAGCACTGGGTATAAGACTGATGAATCACAGACCTGTCCCCCTGAAACAAATAATACATTATATGTTAATTTAAAAAAGGAGGGGAAAAAAAGACAGTCAAAAACCTAAAAACTTAAAATTAGGCCTGAGGCTATAAGGAGGGGCTCCAAGCGAGGAGAATGAAGCTAATGGAAGCAGTCTGGGCTGCTACACCGAAGTATCCTAGGCTGGGTGGCGTGTAAACAACAGAAATTTATTTCTCACAGTTCTGGAAGCTGGAAGTCTGAGATCAGGGAGCCGGCACAGACAGGTGCTGATGAGAGCCTTCTTGTTACGTCCTCACGAGGCAGAAAGAGAGTGAGAGAGCTCTCTGACCTCTCATGGGGGCTCCGATGCCATTCACGAGGGCACAACCCTCATGACCTCGTCACCTCCCAAAGGTCTCACCTCCTACCACCATCATGGTGGTCCTGACTTCTCTTTGCTGTTTTCCCCCTTTAGATCTGAGCCTCACATCCTTTCTGCTGGTGGCCAATCCAAGCTCCGAATCCTGAAGAGTCCTTTGGTCCCTGTCTCCTACCGGTTTCCTGCCTCCTGTTGGGTGGCACACTACCCAGGTATGTCTGGTGGTTCCCATTTCAAACCTTGGGGCCACAGGAGCTGTCTGGGCACAGCCAACAGTTCTACTCTACCAGGTGTGGCAAGAAGGGCAGGACGTTCCTCCCTGTGTCCTCCAGGGGTCTTCAGGGAGCCCCAGGCCTCCTGCAGGAGAGATCAAGGGTTCTTCAAACCATAATCCCCAGTGGGAGAGGGGCGCACATTCTGTTTCTGTGGGGCTAGCCCTCACTCCCTAACGGCTTTCCTGGGGTGCTCGAAGCCGCTGGAATAGTAACCATACTTTCTTTTCCACCCTGTGGGCTGACTCTCCCGAGAAGACCACCTCCCTGCAACCTCCCACCACGCCCAAGACATACAGTCAGCTGGGGGGCGGCGGTGCCGGAGAAGTGACTCTCCCCAGGGGAGCAGGGTGCAGGATACAACTTGTAGGGTGCAGCTTGCTGCGAGCGCTGCCCCCCCTCCGGGGCCAAGCAGGGCTTCCATGCCAGCCTCACTCCTGAACAGGGGAAATGACTCAACCAGCCTTGGGGGCCTGACTGGGAGGGCGAGCCATGAGTAGGGAGTCCCTACTCAGACCTCAGCTGGAGACTTGGGAGAACAAGGGGTTCTCATTTCCAGGTTGGCCAAGGGGGCAGAGTGGGGCTTGCCCACAAAACAGATGTTAAGAGGGCCTGACAAAGAGTCAACTACTCTCATATCAACTGCTGGGGCCTTCAGAGAGGCCACGGTCCTAGTGCCATGGAAATGATCAGTTCACCTAAGGAGTCCCCAGCTCCTTCCCCGGCCTTCCCCTAATGGTCAACACCACGGCCTAGCGTTTTCTGTCATTCCTCCCCATTGGTTCTCTTCTTTCCCATACTCTGAATTAAAAAATATTCCACATCAAATTTCATTAGGTTTTGCTGTGCTCATCTGTTTGGGGCTATTTTTTTTTCTCAGTTGATTTAATCGCCCCCATGTGTTTTGTGAATTTTCCCCCCCTCTTGTTGTTTTCTCTTCCTCTTCAGGTTAAATAGATCCAACTGGCCAGGTTGCACAACTTCTACCCCAATTACCCACCCGCTCAGCCCCCACAACACACACACACTTTCCCCTCCCCCCCTACACCCCTACCTCCACACCCTCACCAACTTTTCCCTCTCACATACACCCCCCTCCACCCTCCACAGCCTCCCCCACATTTCTTCCCTCGCACATGGCCCCACCTCCATATACATCCACTTCCCGTCCGTACCAGTACACCTTCCTCACACACGCACCGACACACAATTACCCCCCCCCCCACTCCCCTGCCCCGAACACATTCTGGGCACACCCGTCTCACGCCACAGCCGGGCCTTTCACCACTGAGCAGCCCCCAGCTTGTTGCCAAGAGCAGTTCGCTCAGTGGAAGGAGCCCGAGTGGCTCCCACCTTTTCAGCGGACTGGGTTCTGCTCTGGGGGTTGGGGAGCTGATTCTAGGCCTTGTGTGTTGTCCACCGAGGAAGAAACACACAGTCGCTCAGGAGCCTGAGGCTTCCCCTCCTTAAGCCTCCTCACCACCCTCCTTCCCAGAGACACCCTTGGGATGAATGAGCACGGATGAGCTGGCACGTTTATGAATAAAGGACTGGAGAGTGGCTCTTCCCTTTCTTTTGTCGACCGCTTCAAAAATACAACCCAACCCCCACCTCTTATCTTTCAGGAAGCTCCCTGCCTGTGTGCATCCATTGTCTGTGTAGGAGCCGACTTCCCTCTAGACTTGGCTTGGGACCTTTCACAGGTTACACCTAGGCCTGCCAGACACTGGTTTCCGAAGACCCTTCTTTTATCTCCTAAGGGAACTGGTGTCCCGTTGGCCTATTTCCCACCCACTGAAACCTCCCTACGCCTTCTTAGAGGCTTGGCTGGGTAACTAGTCTTCTTTTCTAAAGGCGCCAGGGCACATTTCCGGACCCCACTGACATTTAGAAAATCTAAACATTCATAAATGTCTGCCTGGCCTTTTTTAAAATTAGCAATTAGTTGTTAAAGGTCTCCATGATTCCCACAATGTTCGGCCCCTCTTTATTTTTTTCCTAAGATACATAGTTACTCTTCATTTCCCATGTTCATTTCTGGAATAGCTTTGCTCCAATGGGAGGAAATCAGCAATCAAGACATAATAGGTCTGGGGGTCATTACTCATGCATAACAAATTTCAAATGTCACAATAAGGGCAGGCAAAGAAAAATTTGCTGGACGGCCAGCTCGGGCACTTTACCTAGACTATTTTGTGTTAATTCTGCCGTCAGAGCACCCTGAAAGTGAAGGCATTATGGGTCCCATTTTACAGATAAGGAAACTGAGGTTCAGAAAGGTAAAGTAGGACCTTGCTTAAGGAACTTTGGCGAGTAAATGGCTGAGCTCCATTTGAATGTTGAAGTCCGCGCTCTACCCATCCTACCAGGCTGCTCCAACGGAAGCTCTGGGACTACAACCCAAGAGCAGCCCAAGGTTCAGCTGAGAGAAATCTTATGGACTCGCATATGGAGGATGCAATAGAGACTATGCTGAGGGAAGAGCCCTGCTCCAGGCCAGAGCAGAAGACCGACAGTGAGGACCAGGGAGAAGCTGCTTTCAGATGCCATCGGGATGCCCAGCCCATCAGCCATGAGCTGTGAGACTCAGCTTGCTACCAGAAACAGGATGCTTCCTCGTGTGAGACCCTGGTTTACCCAGCATAACACATATCTTGTCCCCACCACTGCCAATAATTATTTTCCAAAGATTTTATTTATTTGGGAGAGAGAGAGAGAGAGAGATTGAGCATGAGCTGGGGGAGGGGCAGAGGAACTAACAGACTCTGCACTAAGCGTGGAGCCCAACGTGGGGCTCCATCCCAGACCCCAATGTCATGACCTGAGCCGAAGTCAGACACTTAACTGACTGAGCCACCCAGTCTCCCCATCCGAGTTACAAAAGCCAACATTTAACAGGCTAAATTCTGAGCAAGCATCCTCTCAGCTCTCGTAGCCCCGTGGGCAAGTGTCTGTTTCATGCGGGGAGGAACTGAGCCCCGGCTGCTGCGGAGGAGGTGGCCCGAGGGAGGGAGTCTCCATTCCAGAGGACTGCCTGACTCCAGAACACCACTCAGGGTGGTGCATTTGTTCCTGATTGCCTTGCATAATTCTAAACTAAAGTTCCCATAGGAATACATTTGAAATAGCAGTTGCATTTCAAACTTTTCCCATGAAGTGAGATTTCTGGCTATTTTCATTTGCACCTATTAGCATAGCACATACCCAGGCTGCACTGGTACCCAGCACATGGCCCCAGATAGATGCCATGGATGTGGCTCCTGGGCCAACGTCCTCCTCATCCCACCTCCTGACCCCAGGAAGATGCCCCGAGGGTGGCTCAGCCCGGAGCACTTCCGGCTGCGGCTCTGACCCCCGCCAGAGTAAGGGAGACTGCTGTGCCTCATTGTTGCAAATAGAATTTACACAGACGAAATGAGCAACAACACTAAAAAAGTTGATTCTCTGGCCTGTGGTTCCTCCCTGCAGGCTGACAGGCCAGCTGTGGTCCCTGTCCCCGTCCCCGTCAGTACCCTCTCAGTGGAGTTTGCTAAGAGCACTGAGGTCAAGGAGGGAACGGCAGAGTGTTTCCCTCCCAGCAGGGAGGGTCATGTGGGCTGAACCCCGGCCAATGGACTATCCCTGACAAGGAGCAGAGTGATTGCTTCCAGAGGCCCGCCCATCTCTCACCACCCTCTGTGGTAGCTGCTCAGGGCGAAGCAAATGCCGCTGGTATGTGGCCCACGCTACGGGCAGCCGATCCACCAACCCACAGTGTGTGGTGCCTGGCAGGATGCCCTTCCCTCGGCCTGGCCCCAGTGCCCCGGGCTCCCTTGCTGCTTTCATTAACCCAGTCCTCACGCTGCTGACGAAGGGGTCCAGACTGAGCCTGGCACAGGACTCTCTGGGACAGTAGCCAGCAATGCCCGACTCTCCTTCAGAGCTGGCTTCAAATCCCCTGTCTAGACTGAGGAGGAGAAAGAGCACAACAGGACACTTAGGTTTGGGTCTGTCTTCCTCCTGGACCTACTTGAAGAAGGATTCAGTCTCTACATAGTCCAAATAGATACAAGGCCACGACGCATTCATGAGAAAAGATCAGTTCACTGGTGATTTACATGGTGGTGGGGAAAAGATTCCTATGATCAGAGCCCAACTGCTACTCTGGCTCCATTCTTTTTCCATTCCAGCCTCCTGGGTCTTCCTACCAGAAGTCTCACAACCCATAAAGGAATCCCTTCAGGACACCTGGGTGGCTTAGTTGGTTGAGCATCTGCCTTTGGCTCCGGTTAGGATCTTGGGATCTCAGGATTGAGTCCCATGTGGGGCTCCTTGCTTAGTAAGGAGTCTGTTTCTCTCTCTCCCTCTGCCCCACTCATGTGCATACTCTCTCTCTCTCAAATAAATAAAGTCTAAAAAAAAAAAGAATCCTTTTACCATTCTAAGTGATTCAACTCTTGAACCTGACCTTTAGATATCACAAAAAAAAAAAAAAAGAAGAAGCCTGATACATTTAGATAAACAGGTAAAGAGGAATCAGAATCAGTTATTCCCTTAGCATATCCTTTGGTGGCTCATTTAAACTCAGAAATCTTCAGCTCCAATGCAGTGGGCCCAGGGTGAGCATTTGCGGACTGGGCCTCCCGTTGATGCTCATCACAAAACCACTGCCACTTCTTACATTCTTCAAAACATGTACGAGTTTATCCAAGCCAATAAATTCTCATAAGATTAGCTCCAAAGCAGTGTTGTTCCTGGGGTGCTGAGTGAATGCAAATAAATGCAAAACCACTTTGTAAGGCTACTTCCCCAACCCAGACCACACAAAATTTCTACAGGAGAAAAAAAAACCCACTGCAAGTGACCCCACAGCCAAACATTATAAAACGTACAGGGAATAATCCACCATGAAGAAGAGCAAGCAAACACAACCCACGGGAGAATTAGCACTCCCAAAACTTTAGCTAAGGGGAGCAAAGTGAAAAAGACTATAAAATAAATACATTAAAAATAATTGAAGAGACCAAAGTAAAAATAGGAATCATAAGACAATATCAAAAATCATGAAAATAGGGCAGAGAGACTTAAAAACTAACATAATAACTCTTAGAAGTTAGCAAAATATATAGAGCCATTAAAATGTACAATGTTGGGTATGAATTGAATCAGATTAAGAGAGCTGGAGGGAGACTAAGTGAGCAGGAAGATGTACCTGAGGAAATCACCCAGGAGGCAACTTAGATGAATAAAGCACTCAAAACTACAAATGACAAGAGATGAGGAGGCCAGCCACCAAAACGTATTATATATAACTTTTGTGACGTGTACATTAATGTATTATATATAATATATTATATATGTTTACATATATTTTATATACTTTTGTATATAATGCATTATACAGATTTTTTTAGAGGAAAGAATGGA
Organism: Nasua narica; assembly: GCA_028533885.1. NCBI lineage: Eukaryota > Metazoa > Chordata > Mammalia > Carnivora > Procyonidae > Nasua > Nasua narica. The sequence goes on from CM052799.1 coordinate 80,506,695, forward strand.
CAAAATAGGGTTATGCAATATCAGGAAACATTTTTGGCTGAGAGTTTTTCAGAATCAAAGGAAAACCTTAATTTTCAAAAGAAATAGCACATTGAACTTCCAAACAGATAAGTAAAAATTAACCTATATTGAGACATCATAGAGTAGACAGGCGACCACAAAGAGAGAAAATCTTAGTCAACTAGAGAGAAAAAATGGAATTCCCAGAAAGGAATGATGATGAGAATGATGGAGAAGTCCCAATACCAGAAAGAGGAGTCAGTACACAGAGGCATGGTACCTTCAAAGCACTGACAGGAAATAACTATGAGTTTAAAATCCTGCTTGCAGCCAAACCACAATGCAAGGACAAGGATAAAACTGACATTTTCAGACACAGACTTAGAGATTTTGTCATTTGCGAGCCCACCTGCAAGTAATGCTAACAAATATATTTCGGGAGAAAGGAAATTAAATCAACAAGGAGAGGTGAAACGCAAGAAGCAATTGTGAGCAAAGAAACCAGTAAACTTGTGGGCCAGTACGCATAAGTGCTGACTTATTTATAACCAACAGTGACTATAATAATAGTAGGTACTAGGGGCAGGTTAAAGACAGGTAGAACTAAAGTACGGGTCAACAAAACATGGACGATGAAAGAGGACAGTGAGTAGTAAAACATCCCAGCACGCTTACTTTGTTCTGTGGAGAATAAAGACATTCATCAGCTTCAGAGTTTAAGTCATAGGTCAGTGTTAAAGTGTAAGGGCAAGGGCGAGGCATACTGTGTTCATGGACTAGCAGACTCAATAAACGTGTCCAGTATCCCCAAATTGGTGTATGAATTTAATGCAATTCTAATAAAAATTCCGGAAGCATTTTTTCCAGAAGCATATAAAATTTATATGGGAAGGCAAATGAATAAGAATAGATAAAGCAATTTTGAAAAAGAGGGGCGTCTGAGTGGCTCAGTGGGTTAAAGCCTCTGCTTTCAGCTCAGATCATGATCTCAGGGTCCTGGGATGGAGCCCTGCATCAGGCTTTCTGCTCAGCAGGAAGCCTGCTTCCCCCTCTATCTCTGCCTGCCTCTCTGCCTACTTGTGGTCTCTCTCTCCCTCTGTCAAATAAATAAATAAAATATTTAAAAAAAAAAGAAAAAGAAGAAGAAAGTTGGAGGAATCATAGTACCTCATGATAGAATGAAGTACTATGAAGAATCATAGTACCTCATGAAGAAAGTTGGAGGAATCATAGTACCTTAAGTACCATAGTACTTAATTTTAAGTCTTAACTATAAAGTTGCAGGAACCATGACAGTGTGAGAGTAGGAAAGAACCGATGCAGAGACTAATGGAAAAGAACAGAAAGTCTAGAAAAAGACCCATACAAGTATGACCAACTGATTTTTAATAATGGTGTGAAAAATATTTAGTGGAGAAAAGTTAGTCTTTTTTTTTTTTTAGATTTTATATATTTATTTGAGAGAGAGAGAGAGAGAGAGCATGAGCGCACAAGCAGGGGGGACAGCAGGCAGAGGGAGAGGGAGAAGCAGGCTCCTGGCTGAGTAGGGTGACCAATGCCAAGTTCGATCCCAAGACCCTGGGATCATGACCTGAGCCGAAGGCAGACGCTTAACTGACTGAGCCACCCAGGCACCCCAAATGATAGTCTTTTTGATGAATGACGCTAAAACAGTTTAACATCCATACGGAAAAGGAAGAAAAAGAAGCTTATAAAAAGTCAACTCAAATCATAGATCTAAATGTAAGTGGGAAGCTATAAAGCTTAAGAAGAAAAAAAACAAAAAACAAAAACCACATGTATAGAAGAAAATCTTCCTGACCTGGAATTAGGCAGAATTCTTAAATGTGTACCAAAAACATGATCCATTAAAGAAAAAAGAACTATATGTTGTATTTCATCAAAATGAAAAACTTTTGCTTTGCAAATGACAGTATTAAAAGAATGTAAAAGATAAGCTAAGGACTGGAAGAAAATATTTGCAACTCTTCTGCCCAATAAAGAATTTGTATCCAGAATTTATAAAGAACTCTCAAATTGAACAAGAAAGCAATCCAATTAAAAAATGGGCAGAAGCCTTGAACAAACACCTTCCCAAAGAGAATACATGCATGACAAATAAGCACATGAAAAGATATTCAGCATCATAAACTTGTATCTGCAAAAAAACACCCCCAAACACAAACATTTATAGCAGCTCTATTGGTACTTGGTACAAACTGGAAAGGATTCAAGTCTTTCAATGGATGTATAGGTGAACTGTGGAATATCCATACAACAGAATACCACTCAGCAATAAAAATGAACAAACTGCTGATACATGCAACAACTTCAGTGAATTTCAAAGGGCTGTGGCCAGGAAAGAATCCAGTCTCAAGATGTTACATCCTCTGTGTTGCCATTTCTGTGTTATTCTCAAAGCTACCCAACTACAGTGATGGAAATGGGCCAGTGGTTGCGGTGGCAGGGGAGAGTGTGACCCTGAAGGAATAGCATGACAGACGTGTAGGAATGATGGACCTGTTTTGTATCCTGATTGTGGTGGTTACACAAATCTGTAAATGTATTCACGTTTATAGAACTGTGTGTCACCCCCAATGAAAGGTCAATCTTATTCTCTAATAATTTTTAAATGTTTCAAATATAAGGATAGCTAATAGTGTATAACTGCCAAACAAGTAGTAGAAAATAAAATAAGGCAAGAGAAATAAGACATAACACTTGTAGGAAGAAACACATACTGATATGCAATGAGCTTAATTAAGCATACCAACTGCAAGCGAGTGGCCACCTCCTGTAAGGGGAGGAAGTGAGGAACCAAGAGGGAGTTAATGTTTTCTTTCTTTTTTTTTTAATTTAAAAATTTTTTTTACTTAAATTCAATTTAGTTAACATACAGTGCATTATCAGTTTCAGCGGTAGAGTTTAGTGGTTCATCAGTTGCATATAACCCCCAGTGCTCATTACATCAAGAGCCGTCCTTAATACCCATCACCCAGTTACCCCATCCCCTCACCTACCTCCCCTCCGGCAACCTTAACTCTAAGAGTCTCTTAAGGTTTGCCTCCCTCTCTGTTTTTATCTTATTTTATTTTTCTTCCCTTCCCCTATGTTCACCTGTTTTGTTTCTTAAATTCCACATATGAGTGAAATCATATGGCATTTTTCTTTCTCTGTCTTATTTCGCTTAGCATAATACCCTTGTCTTCTTTCTTTTTGTGTTTTGTTTTTTTCCCCCAAATATTTTTATTTTTTCAGTGTTACAAGATTCATGGTTCATGCACCACACCCAGTGCTCCATGCAATACGTGCCCTCCTCTCTTGTTTTACTTCTTTTTAAAAAAGAGGTATCTGGCAACCTAAGTGTCCATCAATAGGGGAGTGGGTACATGAAATGTGCTGTATCCACACAATAGCATATTACTCAGCCACAAAGAAATGAAGTTCTGAAACATGTTACAATATGGATGAACTTTGAAAACGTGAAGCAATGAAATAAGCTAGATACAAAAGGACACATATTGTACAATTTCACTTATATGAAATATCTAGAATGGGCAAATTCATAGAAAGCAGATTAGAAATAACCAGATGCTGGGGAGAGAGAGGAATGGAGAGTTACTGCTTAATGGGTACAGTGTCTGTTTGGAGTTGATGAAAAAAATTTGGAAATAGTGGTGATAGTTGCACAGTATTGCGAATGCAATTAATGCCACTGAATTGTATACTTTCATTAGTTAAGATGGCAATTTTAATGTTTTTTGAAAGATTTTATTTATTTCAGAGAGAGAGAGATAGAGCGAGGACAAGTGGGGGAAGGGCAGAGGGAGAAGCGGACTCCTCACTGAGCAGGGAGCCGGACAGGGGGCTTGATCCCAAGATCCTGGGATCATGACCTGAGCCAAAGGCAGATGCTTAACTGACTGAGCCACCCAGGTGCCCCAACTTTTATGCTTTATATATACCTTACCACAATTAAAAAATAACATTTTTTATATCAGAGGGGCTCCTGGGTGGCTCAGTCAGTTAAGCCTCTGACTCTTTATTATTATTACTTTTTTAATTTATTTTTTTATTAACATATAATGTATTATTTGCCCCAGGGTACATGTAAACCTCTGACTCTTAATCTCAGTTTAGGTCTTGATCTCAGGGTCATGAGTTCAAGCGCCATGGTATGGAGCCTACTTGAACACACACACACACACACACACGCACTCCAAAAAGCCATAGTATACCAAAACCACTGGGCTGTATACCTTAAATGGGTGAGCTGTATGGTGTGTGAATTATGTCTCAATAAAGCTGTTAAAAGAAAAAAAGGGAAGAAGAAAAAAGGTATCTGAAGGAAAACAGATAAATCTTAATGATTAGTATATAAGTATTTTTGTATTATATTCTTGGCAATATTTTGATTTTTTCATATTAAAAATGAAATATTATTTTCAAAGAAAAGGGAACTCTAACCAGGCATTTTTGTGTTATTTAATCCCTTGTTTATTACTTATGTAAAATCCTCCTACATCTCTCCCTACCACAGGGCATATCACTAAGAATCAGAGACTCTGTGTTACAGGAGAGGCTACTTGTCTAAGAGTCAGGAGACCTGGGTCTGTCTCTCCTTGACTGACTGGTGCCCTTGGGAAAGTTACTGGACAACTTTGAGTGCCAAGTTCTCATCTTAGACCTTTTCTCTCCCTTTCACAGGCGTCCAGGAGAATCAAATGAGATCACAGCTAAGTGTATTGTAGCCTAAGGAATGATTGACGAACGTACAAATGTCAGGAAGTATTAAACACATGATTGAACATGCAGAAAATCCACAGATCTCATCGAGGGCAATGCTTTGACCCTCCGCCAAGCCCATCCCAGGCACTGCTCGAAAGCATCCCCACTTGTGGGCCCTGGATCATTCCTTGCCTGAAGCACAGGGAAGTACAGGGAATCACAGGGGGAAGCAAGCCACCAGCCACACGCTCTGAACTCAGCAAGTCAGGGCTGCTCCAAAGCTCCACATAATTCTGTACATTTTCACTTTCAGATGTGCTTTGGGGAGAAGCAAAACAATAAATTCCAAGGACACTTTCTGGTGGGAGAGGACAGCATGGCCCTAGAGGGGTACACTGCCCCGGAAGCATCCCCACCAACTTTGGTGAGATGGCCACGCCTTCCTCATCCCCTTGAAGCAGGGGTTGGGTCCCACTTACCAACGCTGGCCACGGTGTACTGGTAGGGCTCTGAGAGGAAGTGTGGGAGGGTGAGGACGAAGGCACCTAAAGCTAGGAGGAGACCCCCGATGCCGATCAGCCGGGGACGGTGCACCCGGCTGCCAAAGTAGCTGACGAAGATGATGAGGATGGCATTGCTGATCTGCAGAGAGAGCAGAGGGGCCGAGTGAGACCAGAGCCCTCGTGCCTACTTACCCACGGAGAAGACCCCACCGTACCTGGCCCAGGAAAAGCAGGGACGCAAGAGGCCACCTAGTGTCAGCCTCAGCCAGAGAGCCTCACAGTGGGCCCAGGACGTGCCGATTCAGCTCTCCCCTATTGTCAGAATCCCTTCCCAGCCTCAGCCTCTTGGACCAGACAAAGGGAAGTATCTGGACACCGTGAAAAGCTCATAGCCCAAATTTCAACCATCTTAGGCCCAAACCTCTTGGGGCAAAGTCCCAGGAAGCCTCCCGTTCTGTCCAGCTCCGAGGAACTGTACACACTCTCTGACCGAATGCCCTCGGTACACCGGCTGGGTAGTCAGAATAGCCATCAAGCAATGAGTCCAACCTCATTTCCTCATGCAACAACTCTCTTTTTGTGACAATATTGGGACTCAGAAGAGTAGGTTACTTGCCCTGGCTAGGGGGTAGCTGGAACAGGGGCTGCCTGAGTTGAAAGCACCCAGTCTTAACTGGACTGGTCTCCTGCCTCTCGGGGAAGCGGGTTTCTGCCCCTGGCCCTGCTTGGGCTTATGTCCACTCCTGTTGGTGAGGGGGGAGGTCTCAGCCACCCCTGAGCTCCCCCCTCACCTCTAAACATCAGTAACTCCACGTTCTTGGCGCTCCGTGGAAGGCGTGTCTCCGAACCCCACCCTGGGCCAGGGAAGGGAACTGAAGGCCCAGCTTAAGGAGCAAGGTCTTAAATGATAAAATAGGTGTTGGCGTACCCTCTGACTACAACTCCGTCCAAGAGGCGATCCTCCGGCCCAGAGCGCAAGCTCGTCTGGACTGGCACAGCCCTGCCCCGTCCCCGCCACGGTCTCCTTCTGGTTGGAAAAGCCGGTGCCCCCATCTCAGGAAAGAGGAGCCAGAGTCTCAGTAAGTGGCTCTCATCAAGATCACCAACGGGCCAAATCTGTTTTCTTCTTACTGGGCCTCTTGGCACCATGTGATTCAGAGGACCTTTCTTTCATGGAGTTTCCCAGACTCCCCTTCTCCTAGTCTTCTTCCCCTGGCGGCTCCTTCTCCCTTTCCTCGGCTGGCTCCTCCTCGCCTCCCTGAACTCTCAGCTCCCAGAGCTCGGTCCCTGAATCTCCGCTCTTGTCTTGGGGAGCTCATCGGGTCCCATGGCTTTCCATGGTCTGTGTGTGCTTCTGATTCTCACGGGCTTAGCACACCCAAACCTCACGCCTCATCTTCTCCCTGAAAACCTGGCCCCCCACCCCAGTCCTCCTCACCTCAGTCAACGGCACTGGCATCCTACCAATGGCTCAAGCAAAACACCTGAGCATCAGCCCTGACCGCCCTTCAGCAGCCATCATCCAGTCAGCTATGCCACCGACTGGACCTTCAGGGACCCCCGGAAGCTGCTTCTCTCCACCTCTCTCGCCGCCTCCTGGTCTGAGGCGTTGCCGTCCCCTCCCTGAACTTCTCAGGGCAGCCTCCTCCCTGGGCCCCCTGCCCCCACTCTTGCCTCCCTGCAGCCTAGTCTCCACCCAGCTGCCAGAGTGGTCCTGCTGACACGCCAGACCACGTTCCCTCTGCTGAAACCCCAAACAGCGAAGGCCAAGCCTCCAGAGCCCTACGGAGCTGGTTCCCCTTCCCCGTGAGGCTCTGATCTGCTCTCCTCCATCCCTCTCCTTCCCTCCGCCCCAGCTGCTCTCCCAGCTGCGCACACACACCTTCCTCAGGGCCCTTGTATTTGCTGCCCCCTTCTCTTACCTGTCCACAGGGCTCCCTGGACATCTAACCTACTTTAGACCTGTGCTCAGATGGAAACTTCTCATGAAGCGCTTCTCTGAAAAATAAGGGGGTGGTGGTGGGTGAAATGGGTGAAGGTCCCCAAGAGGTACAAACTTCCAGTTATAACAGAAGTTAAGTACTAGGATGTGACGCCCAGCATGGTGACGACAGTTAATAACACTGTCTTGTTTATTTGAAAGTGGCCAAGAGAGTAGATCTTAAAAGTTCTCAGCAGGGGCGCCTGGGTGGCTCGGTTGGTTGAGCGACTGCCTTTGGCTCAGGTCATGATCCTGGAGTCCCGGGATCGAGTCCCACATCAGGCTCCCAGCTCCCTGGGGAGTCTGCTTCTCTCTCTGACCTTCTCTCCTCTCATGTGCTCTCTCAATCTCTCTCTCTCAAATACATAAACTAAATCTTACAAAAAAAAAGTTCTCATCAGAAGAAAAAAAAGTTGTAACTGTGTGAGGTGCTGGATGTTAACTAGACTCATTGTGGAGATCATTTTGCAATATATACAAAGGTCTCATCATTATGTTGTATACCTGAAACTAAAATCATATTGAATGTCAATTATATCTCAATAAAAAAGGAGTTAAGTATAACTCATCTTTATAATCATTAAATACCACTTATAACTTAAGCTATATTTAAATATATTTTATAATTTAAATTCTATTTAAATATTTTATAATTTAAATGGTTATTTCAAATATAGCCACCACTTCCCTCCCTGACTTTATTTTTCTTCATGGCACTTATTGTAATCTGATCTACCAAGTTTTATTTATTTCCATAAACAAATGTTATATTTATCACTAGAATGATATATGAGCAGAGAGTTCTGTCTGTTCACTCCTGCCTCCCTGCACCTAGAGTAGAGTTTGACACATAGTTGGTGCTCATGAAATATTTGTTGAGGAAGTGAATGAATGAACAAATGATAGGCTTTTCCAAGAGGACACAATTGCCCAGAAGACTTCTCCTTTGTCGCCAAGAGTAAGATGGTTTATAAAACACACAGAAAGGGGGTGGGAAGGTGTGTGTGTGTGGGGGGGGGTAGCCCAGCCTGATCCAGGGGGTTGCTCCAGCCCCTGGCCAGATATCATTCTAGGAGATTCTGAAATGCATTCCTGGAAGAAAAGCATTGTTCTTAAACTTCTTAGATTTTATCTCCCCATGTTTTTATTTCTCTATCATTTTTTTTAAGACATGACTGTGTCTGATTACAGCAGCTAAGCTAACTGAAGCTGACTTTAAAAGGTCTGAGTGAGGGATGGCAGAGTGCCCCAAAGGGGGAGGAAGACCTGGGGTGCCCAGGCCCCACCCATGTGGACTGGCCCTTCCGGCCCTCCCAGGGCATGCGCTCACTTCTCGGAGGGGAGTGGGACCTCCACAGCTATTATGGCTGATGCTGGCTTAAGTCCTTTGTCCCCAAATTTTTCTTCAGCAGCGGAGTCCCTTTGCAAAAAGTTTTCCCACGACATGACATGACATGATATATGATATGATACAATATAATATGATATGATACAATATATCATTTTATATATACACGTGAAGTTATTGTAGCTGAGGAGAGGAGGGCCTCTATAGTCCATGCCTCAGCCCCTCAGCCCCTCTGCAACCCAAGCTCCATTGTAACACATCCCTGCCCTCCAGTGTCCCAAACCCAGGGGACCCCGGGCAAATGGGTGGGAGGCATTAAGAGTGGGGGCCCGAGGGCTCCTGATTTTGTCTGCTCCAGCCTGGTCTTTAGCAGTGGGCAGGAGAAGCGGCTGCTTCACCGGGCAAGATGCCCACGTCTTCTCCCGTCAGCCAAGCTCCTCATCCTGCTGCTGACCCTTTGTACCCAGCCCTTCACTCACCCATCAGCCTGGAAGGCTCTAAGACTGGGCCGCAGCCTGACCCTAATCTGATACTGATTACGAGCGTGACTAGAACACCGTGTTGAGAAGGAGTCAGAGCCTGGACTCAGCTGGAAAGACGACTGTGGTTGATTAGTGATGCCTGCCAGGGAAAGGATTGCAGTGACCTAAATGTCAGAGATTCTGTCTTCCCTTTAGGAGTCAGGACAATGTGTGCCAGGGGCATTATTAAAGTCACAGGCCAGGGGTGCCCTGGGTGGCTCAGTGGGTTAAAGCCTCTGCCTTCGACTCAGGTCATGATCTCAGGGTCCTGAGATCAAGCCCCGCATTGGGCTCTCTGCTCAGCGGGGAGCCTGCTTCCCACCCCCTGCCCCCCGCCTGCCTTTCTGCCTACTTGTGATCTCTCTCTCTGTCAAATAAATAAATAAATCTTTAAAAATAAAATAAAGTCACAGGCCAGCCCGAGGGGGGTGCAGTCCGTGGGGTGGTGGGGCGGAGGGTGACAGGTTCCTGTGCTGTGATCCGTGCTGTGCGGGAGCCGGCCGAGCGGCAGGAACACAGCCTATGTGGAGAGGTACACTGGTCACCAGCATCACCAGGAATCCAAGACACAGACACACAGACAGACACACGAGTGCACGCACATGCATGCACACACACTGAAACACAAACACAGACAGGAAGCAGTGGCTCTGGGAGGGAGCTCAGAGGAGAGGGCCTGAGGCCAGCAGGGGTGACTGATGGGCCATAGGGCTGCAGCTGGGCAAGCACCTGCCTGTCCCAGGTGTGGAGACAGCCCACGTTGGGGGATTGCATGCAGCGATTCTGGACATGTGTTGGAGAAGAGGATTCGGGGCAGAGCAGGGCTGTGGTCAAGGGAGTGGGGAGGAATGATAGGAGCGGTGGGTTGGGGGTTCAGAGGGAAGCCTTAGCATGGGGGCCACCAGCCAGACCTGAGCTCGGTTGCTGGCTGCCCCGTATGCATGGGTGTGGCCAGCCTGGACAGGGTGCTCAGGCTTTAGCTGCAAGCTTCCTCATCTAGAAACCACGGCTCTGCAGAGACGCCCCCACTCCTAGGACTGCAAGGGGGATCTGGCCCAGAGCATCGACTCCTGAGGGCATTGCTGTGCAGGCCACTGAGAGTGAAGGCGTGAAGGGCCAAGGAGTGTCTCCAGCTGGGAGCAGTATGGGGGATGGGGAAGCCGAAAGGGGGCGGCTAGGAGGCACCCCGTCCCCCTGGCTTTTTTTATGGCTCTGTCTTAGAAGCCGGCCTGGTGGAGGCCAGGCTTTAAAGTACTACATCCGCTAAGTCGAGGGAAGATGGAATTCTGCTCTGGGAGGGAGAGGCCATGCCTCCTTCCCAGAACAGTGGGCCTTGTGGAAAGAGGAGAGAAGCGAGGCCAGGGAGCCCCATCGCCTCACGTGGAATGAATAGTGCCGCAGCCACAGCCAAGGGGCTCTCCTCTGCCTCTTCCTCCCTGGTTTCCAGTGACCCCCAGCTGACCCTGCCCTCTGACCTCCCACTCCCGTCTCCGGGGCCACCCCATCTTCCCCTAACTTTGATGTGCAGTCACTGAGGGACCGTGTGAAATCCCCATTGCTGGGAGGTCACAGAGATCTGACCTCGTTTGGGAGTCAAGGCCATTGCATGGCTCTGGCTCCTGGGATCCACGTAAGACAGGAGCTACGGGGCCCGGGGCGGCTTCTCCACCCGCACACCTAAGACTCACCTACCCCCGGACCGCAGAGGAGCAGAGGCCACGTAACCTTGTGCGTGGTCACAGAACTCAGTGACAGAGACGCACAGCTGGGAGCCAGACAGCCCAGCACAGCCGGGGCAAGCCGCGGCACACGCTCAGCTCCGGTGCCCGCATCTGTCAGGTGCTGGGAGGAGGGCACCCGCTCACAGGCCTGTTGTGACTGGGCCCCAGGGTTGGGCGCTGCCACAGGCTCTTCGCTCAGTGCCCGGGGCAGGGAAACCTCAGGAAACGTAGCTGCCACGCCGGCTGCACCCAGCAGACCCCATTCCCCATGTGTACCTCCCAGCTCCTCATTCCCCTGCCCCTCCCAGAGCCCCCAGCTGGACTCTGGGGCGGGGCGGGGCGCACAAGTGGGGTCTGGGACCAGAACCTCCTGCTTACCTCATTCAAGCTGGAAATGAGCCCCGAGGAGGAGCTGGAGAGCCCGAAGCGCTTCTCGATGGTGGTGAGGCTGCTCTTGAAGTAGGCGCTGTACAGGAGCTGGCAGAGCTGCAGGAGGCCGTGGCAGAGCACGAACACCTGAGGGGGGAGACAGGGGTGCTGAGGCCTCGGGACAGCCAGCCCCGGCCGTGACCTGGGCCTACCACTGTGGGCCCTCGGGGCAGGGAGGCCCAGCAGTCGGCCTGTTTCCTCACCTGTTACTTGGGAACACTCCCGCAACGGGGTGGTCCTGAGGGTGAGACAGTAGCAGGCTACGCCCGTGCTTTACCCCGCCCGGGGACTGGCTCAGTGCCGTCCGCTGTCCCCTTCATTCCTGCCATTCACGTCCCGGCCAGCATCAAGGGCCTGCAAAACCACGGGGCTGGAGAAGCACCCCCGAGGCAGAGGCCTGACTCACCAGCCCCAGGTCCAGGGCACTCAGCATTGGCGAATGCCCTCACTGCACCACCGTGCCCAGCCTCCCTCCAGTGTCCTGGGAGGCCTGGAGGGGACTCTCCAGCCAGTGCCAGTCACTCCCAGGGGCACAACAAGCCCAGGGTGACATTGCTTCACTCCTCTTGACCTGTCCTCCATTCCCCTCCCCACCATCAGCACCCGTTCTCCGCGGCTCACCTCTAAAGGACCACGATGGTGCAAAGCACCTGGTTTGAACAGCTACCCCCCACCCCCGGCTCATTATCACCTCTCCTCTGGGGCATCTGCTTCTCCTGGATGGCTGACAGGGGCCCCAGGAAGGTCCCAGGCCATTGTCTCTGCATCCCACCCAGCCCCATATGCCTGCCCTGTGGGTCTGAGTGAATGGGAATGTGAGTTCTGGGGTCGATGGGACAGATACACAGCCGGGAGGGTGGACAGCGGTTTTCAGCGTTTGCCGTGGCCTCCAGGCTGAGCTCTGGGATTTCCTGGGTTCTTGGCTGGAGCGTTGGGCCAAAGCAGGCTCAGAGCCAGGAGCCCCACATCCCTGAGCTCCCCTGTGAGGCGCCCCTTTCTGGAGACTGCACTTTTCCTCCAGGGAAGGGTGGGGTGCCCTGACGTTTCATGGCCTGCCAAAGTTCTTCCCTTAATTGAAGGGCTGGCATCTTAGGACCGCTACTGGGCTCCACCTTCGTTTCCTTTTCCTTGCACAGCCGAGCCCACCCCGTGTGCAGGGGCCTCTCCAGGCTGTGGGATCAGAGCTGACTTTCCCTCTCCTACCTGCCAGGGCAAAGCCTTTGTGAGGCCAGCCTGGGGCTTCTGACAGGGCCCGGCCCTGGCTGCTCGCTCATGCATCAGGCTCACGGTTTCCAAATCCAAGGAGGCTGTTACGCCCACAAAACCACACGCCTCTGCCGACTGCCTCCTGCCTGAGCCCGCGGGCCCCTAGCTCCGGTACATCTGGAGGGAGAGGGAGCACTCCATCCCTGCCTCCCTAGGGGGGCTTTGCTCTGCTTCACCTCATATATTGGCATTCTTGAGATTTCACGATAAAGGTATTTTTGAAAACTAGTCCCCCTGTCTTTTACAAAGGGGGAAACTGAAGTCCAGAGGGGGGATCCCAAGTGCCTGCCCAGCATCCTACATGCAGTCAGCCCTCTGGGCTTAGAGGCCAGGCACTTGAGATGCCTGGGGTGGGCCAGTCTGGGGCTGCCTCTCACTGCACCCAGCAACCTTAGCCAGTTCCTGCCCTCTTGGGCCCTGGATTTCCCTGTGAGGTAATTGGGGTAAATTGGTGCCTCTTAACTCAGTTTTGATCCATAATCACCTGGTGGGAGGTGGTGGTGGTGTCTTTGAAATATAGCAGTCAGGCCCAACCCCAGGCCTCCTGAGTCAAAATTGGGGGAAGCCCCCTGATTTCTCTTCGGCGCCTCTCCTACTGGACCTGCACTCTGCCTGCAGGTTCTGCCTCGTCCCTGGCCCACCTCTCTCCCTGGATTACTGCAGCCATCTCTCACTGGCATCCCGTCTGCCCCCCTAAAACCCTCCCTCCCACCACCCTGGAGACAGCTTTCTCAAACTCAAATGCAAGCCGGCTGTCCCTGAATTAACACCATTCACTGCCCCCCCCGCCCCGCCCCCGCTTCCTACAAGATTAAAACCCATGCCTTTGGTACAGTATTTAAGATGCTACAGATGCTAGACTTTGCCTGCCTCCGGCTCCAGGCCCTGCTGGGGCTAACTGTGTTTTATGAAGACTGGCTACACCAGAATCTCCTGTCCTACATGCATCTCCTCCAGTGTGACAATGACATTCCTTCATCAAGAAGTGGGGTCTGTGTTCCCTCCCCTTCAATCAGGGCTGATCTTAGTTGCCTGCTTCTAATGAAAAGAATGAAGCAGAAGTGACGCTATGTGGCCTCTGAGGCGACGTCCTGATAGAGGATCCATCTGGCTCCTTCTCTCTTGGGACCCTTAGAAGCCAGACATCACATTGTAAGGAAGCCCCGTCTTCCCTGCTCATGGAGCAGTCACATGTCACTGTTCCCGCCAACTCCAGCTAAAGTTTCAGTCTGCAACCAGCATCCGCTGCCAGACGTGTTACTGAAAGAGCCTCCAGAGGATTCCAGCCCCAGCCTTCATGCCAAGTGGAGCAGAAATGAGCTATCCCACCAAGCCTTATATAGATGGCAGCTGTGTGAACAAACTGAATGCTGTCATTGTTTGAAGCACTAAGTTCTGGGCTGCTTTGTAGTCCAGCCCTAACTAGATTGCTTGCAACACCTCCTGCCACACACCTTGCCCTTCAAACTTCATCAAGGTCATACCACTCAAGTTCCCCACAGCACACATTCATTGTCTGTGTCTTTGCTCGCTATCTGGACAGAATTATCTTCCCCTTCTTGGTCTGAATAACTACGTCTCCTTGGCTTATTTTTCCCAGCCTGGGGCTCAGTCACAAGTCTAGTTCCAAGTCGCTTCTAAAAATCCCAGTATCCCATTGCCGCAGAGGCCTCTTGCTGGCTTGGCACATGGTTGGCATTAGAGGCAGCATCCGGCAGGAGTGAGGGCTGTCATAACGGCCTGGGAGAGAGTACGAGGTCGGGACCCAACGATGGCAGTGGGGACGCAGGGAGGGAGCTGCAGAGGCTGAACGGACAAGGCTCTCGCCGATTCAAGGTGGAAGAAATGGGGCAGAGTTTCCAGCCTCAGGGCCAGGAAGGGGTCACGGCCATGTGTGGAGACAGGGGCCCCAGGTGGAGGAGTATGCAGAGAGGGAGCGTAGCGAGTTCAGTTTTGGAACACCTGAGTTTCTGAGCATGAAGCTTGGAAAAAGACCAGTCTCCCTCTAACCAAATTAGTAATGAATTAATAGGCGTGACTAACCTCCACCAAATTCCCCAGCAGCCTCATGAGAGGAAGGTGAGGACAGTGGGAGAAAAAATCTGTCTCAGGTCTTTCCTAAAAAGTATGCCTTTGCTCTTTCCTGGAAATACAGAAATCCCCCATCTTCTCCCTCCGATACTAGGTGGGAGACTCCACCGAGAGCCAGCCAGCACCTTTCCACGTCCTATGCCCCCGCCCAGAACCAGCTCCATCACCAGCTTTTGGCCACTGCAGCCCCGTCGGGTGTGGGTGCCTTCCGGGTGTCCTGGCAGAAGGGCTGGCGTACATGCGAGCCCCTCATTCCAGTGGCTTCAGCAGGTGGAGACGAATGAGAAGATACATGGCTGCCAGGGAGAAGATGCCAGCAAGGGGAAGAAGTGGATGGGTGGTCCCAACAGAGCATTCTGGCCAGGGCCACCGAAGGTCACAGCCGTGTGGTGCCACCTACTGAGCTGATGCGGACCGGACCCTGGGACCACCACCCAGGCTGCTTGACCTTACCGAGAACCCACTCCATGGCCAGCATGAGATGGAGCCACAAACCCTCGACACTTGCAGGAGAAATAGAACACGGGGTTTAAGAGTCTTTGGGGATGCCCTGGTGGGAGAAGGAAAAGGTTGGGCTAGTTGGGTGGCCATCACTTCCACCGTCCTTCAGACAACATAGTGGGATGGGCGGGGACAGTTGGGATTCAGAGTCACACAAGTGTAGGTTGCAATCTGCAAGCAATGGCGTGACCCTTGGCCCCGGATCTCCCCTCTGTGATAGCAGCCTCCCTGCTAGGAAACGGGAGCCAAGATGACTCCTGCTCATGGTGCTATTGTGGGGCCTCCCCACAACAATGGAGGTGCATTTAAGCACCCGGCCCCCAGCCTGGGCCATGGTGAGTGTCGCACGGAGGAGGGACAGTCAGTAAGTGGAGACTTCTTGCACTCCCTTCACCTGCCCAAGTAACTGAGCCTCTCTGTTGCCACATGAGAACTCTAGAGCAGAATTTCCCACGATGGGCCACGCAGAACACCCCTTGCTCTAGATGCTTGAAGCTGAAAGTACTCCCAGGAGAAAAAAGTTTGGAGAATGTTGCTTACGATCATCCTGCCTCATGAATATTTACAATCATATTAGTATATTAAAGCCTCCAAGAAAGTCTTTGGTGAAGAATTGCTTAACTGCTTTATCCAACTTTCTCCATACTTCTCCAACCACGGAGCATCCCCTCCCCCAACAGACGCGTCTAAAAAATATATTTAACCAATTAGCAGCACTTGGCAAAATATACTTTAAGGAAGATCCCATGTCACTTTTGGAAAGCGGCTTATGGTAGAATCAGCCCTGTGATTTCTTCACAAAATGAAAATAAAATAAAGACATGTTAATGGCCGAATTATCTTCTGTAAAATAGCACACTATGATTTTCTATCCCCTCACTCCACTTTTTTCCTTTTTCGGGGCACTCATTGCTTCCTAAAATGACATCACGCTCACTTACTGGCATGTCCCCCCACCAGACAGAGACGGCAGGGAGGAAAGATGATGAGTGGTTTTTAGGGTGCTACTTCCCCACTGTCTGGAATGATGCTTGGTTCGCAGCTGGGGCTGTTGTCAGGTGAATGAATGTGTCTTTAAATATGCTAACTCATGAGTTCTTGCTCCACAAACTTGTCCGTCAGTCAGCCGGAGTAGCCATTCAGGAAGCTGCACGCTCATTCCAATGGTCTATCCTCAGTCATAATATGAACCGCCCCCTTTTGGTGCTGCATTAGGTCCGTACTCAGGCTGTAAAGGTCACAAGGCACAAAGCAGCACGGCTCCACTCATTTACTGGGCTCAATGCTAAATCATTGTTGGGTGTTTCTAAACCCAAACTGAAAAGTTCGATGTTTGCATTTATGTCTGAAGGGGCTTTCTAGGGTGGTAGAAATATTTTATATTTTGATTGTGGCAGTATTTATGCAGGTGTATACATTTGTCAAAACTCATCAATCACTTAAACTCTGAGCTCTTTATTATATGTAAACTATACTTCAATAGAGTTGATTTAAGGAAAAACGAATTTTTAAACATGCTTGCAACCATGAAAGTATTCAAAATAATGTTCTGAGGCTTTGAAGGGAATTCTACAATTTTGTTTTGCTTTTTTAGAGGGGCAGGGAGGGGCAGAGGGGGGAGAGAGAGAATCTTAAGCAGGTTGCACGCCCAGTGTAGAGTCCAATGTGAGGCTCGATCCGAGGACCCTGAGATCATGACCTGAGCTGAAACTGAGAGTTGAGCGCTTCACCAGCTGAGCCATCCAGGTGTCCCATTTCGTTTTTTAATATTATGAGCATTGGCAGTGTCATTGGAATACATTTATTTATTCAAGGAGCCCACTTTTTTTAAAAAAATATTTTTATTTATTTATTTGTCAGAGAGAGAGAGAGAGCACAAGCAGGCAGAGTGGCAGGCAGAGGCAGAGGGAGAAGCAGGCTCCCTGCAGAGAGCAGGGAGCCCGATGTGGGACTCAATCCCAGGACCCTGGGATCATGACCTGAGCCGAAGGCAGCTGCTTAACCAACTGAGCCACCCAGGCGTCCCACAAGGAGCCCACTTTGACAGGGTGAGAACCTGTGTAAATGGCAAAGTCTGTGTGGTGTGCCCGTATAAACAGCTATGTTTCCCTGTGTGTAAAACTGTACATGTCTTTAGACACGTCTTATAGAAGGAAGCTCGAGGAGAAGGCTAACTCAAGGGAATGTTCCCGCAAGGTGCGGTGGGCGGGAAGCTCTAAGACCCAAATGTTCACATCCACAGCTCCCTTCCTCCCCACAACCCTACCAAACGTGAAGGGAAGGCCTGGAGAGGAAACCGGGGTGGTCCTGAAGATCTTTCTTCTAATGAAGAGAAATCTTTTTGCTACCTGTGTCAAAGAGCTACTGAAGGCTGATGAGCAGCTGGGAGGGCAAGTGGAGGTTGAGACTGGCGCCCTGGATAAGCTTCCGCACGTAAGTAGTACAGCAGAAAGGGTGGAACCATAAGGACAAGGAGGAACCTTCGCAGCTCAGGATGCATGAGAAAGGGTCAAAGTGCAGCCAAAACGTGGCGTTCCTGACTCTACCTGTTCATCGCCCTCTTTTCCAAACTAAGGGTTAGGACGACGATCTGAGGCATCCACTCATGATTACAGGGACCCCGGGCAGAAGTTCTGAAATGCGAGCCCCATGAGGTTGCTACCTGTCTGGTCACTGACTCTGTGTCAATCACTTCCGATCTTGTCCATCTCGTCCACACGTATCCTGGGGAAGGCAGAGCTTCAAAAAATTCACCTGGCGCCTGAGGTCCACTAGGATGTGATGTCTCCGAGATAATGTGACGTAGGAGGGAGCCTAGGAGTGCGAAGAAAACCCTTCAGGAGCAGGAGGGGGCCTCACTGAGACATAGGCTGTGACCACTAGTTTGAACAACTGCTTCGATCCACTAGTGGCAGCTGCCGGCAATCCCAGCAGAGCTATTCTTCAGAAGGAAGGAAGGAGGGAAAGGAGGGAGGGAGGGAGGGAGGGAGGGGAGGAGGGGAGGAGGGAGGGAAAGGAGGGAGGGAAGGAGGGAGGGAGGGGAGGAGGGGAGGAAGGAGGGAAAGGAGGGAGGGAAGGAGGGAGGGAGGGGAGGAGGGGAGGAGGGAGGGAAAGGAGAGAGGGAAGGAGGAAGGGAGGGGAGGAGGGGAGGAGGGAGGGAAAGGAGAGAGGGAAGGAGAAGAAAGAGAAAAGAAGAGCACAGTAAGACCTTATTCTCACTTGCCCCAGCAATTTGGGAAGAGTTCAGGGGTGTGCTAAAGGCCACTCTCCAGTTCTCTGAGGCAAGAAGGGAGCAGACCCCACGGTGCTGCTTGCTTTCATCCCTCCAGCCTCCGGGAGTCAAAATCTGGCCCAAGTGTCCCTTCTGTTGCCCCTGTCCCTAGGCCGGACTGAGCACACCCCAGACAGGCTTACACATCTGGCGGGAAGCGCCAGACCCGCACGGCCAGGCTGACAAACGGTGGGGTCCGAGTGACATCTGGCATCCGGAAACCCCTTTTCACGATCAGCTGGAATCCCTCCTATGTAATCATAAATCTGCTTCCATCTCTTTTCTCTTTTTCATCTTTCCCTTCATTCTGAATCAAGGTATTACACACATGTTTTAAAAACAATCAACTGACACGGAAGGGCTTACCACCGAGCCCCAGGCCTGCACTCAGCTCGAGCCCACCGCCCGCACAGCAGGCCGGGGACAGCCACCTCTGGGGTCAGCTTTTCTGTGCATTACATCCATGCATATCAAAATAATACGCTTGTTCCGCAGTTTCCTGATTTGTCACCGTCGACTGCACGCCATTAGAGGAGAGGACTCAACTCCCTCGCTCTTGCATCTCCCACTCCTCCCCCTGCTCCTCCCAACTTGTAATCGTTCTAGGCATTTGTACGTTTATATTGGATCCCTTCACTCGGAGGCATGCCAGCTGGGAGCCCGGGGGAGCAGGGCTTCCCTGCTCGGTGCCCACCCATGCCAGCTGATGGTTCCTCAGCTCACGGAGAAGGTTGCCTGGGCTTTCCGGGGGTCAAGGGATGCTCTATATTGCCCCCTTGGGGTTCAGGCCCACTTCTCATTTCTGTCTCTGCGCCGCCTCCTTGTTCTAAGGCTGTTGTTCTCTAGGGCTGTGCCTGGTCCAAGGGCTCCCCACACTGTAGGCCCCATGCATGCACCTGGGAGCCGTCCTTCCTCGGTCCATCAACATTCCCAACCATCTCCATCTTGCCGAAATTATTGCAACTGTTCATCTACTCATAATCTCTTTCCCTCTTTCCTCTTTTTTCTGTTACTGGCTCTCACCATTCTTTCATTCATTACCCTCATTAGAATGAGGGTGATGGAATTGAGGGGAGACAAACATGCGTCAATCTGCCATCTTGAACCATAAACCCAACATCTTTCTTGATGCTAGTCTAGCAAACAGATTGATAATTCCGTGCCCACTTTTCCAATGGGGAAGAAAAAGCAGTATACACTTGTCAGTGGACTAAGTAGTCAAACCGTGTCCCCAGGTCTTTCCCTACAATGCTCCCCCACACCTCCCTACTACAGTCATATGCTCCGGTACCTCATTTATTTGACCATCATCTTCCAGAATGGTTGGAGAGTCTCCAGCAGAAGGCACATGGCCAGAGAGTGGTGCTGGATCGGGCGGTCTGCCCATCTCCACTGGTGTTTGTGTCTCTCAGTGTCTCTACCCTCATAGCCCATTGTCAGTCCTGGCTGGAAGTTCACATGGGTAAGACCCAGGAGGTGAGGCCCTGGGCAAAAGAGGCCACGGCGCAAATGGGGACGAAGAAGGCAATGCAGAAAGGGTAACTCCTGGCTGTTGCCCAGTGACCTCAGAGACGTAGGTGGGTCTCTGGGTGGGCTCCTCTGAGGCCCACCTGAGAGGCCCCTCAGGGATACAGGGATCCTTTTCCCTGTCCTGCCCAAAGAAAAAGAAGGGAGCCAAGCAAGGACTCAGATGTGAAAGGCCTCCTTCACTACTTGGCCTCTTTACCCATCCTGTACCTTCTGCAGGGTGTGACTTTGGATCCAAACCACGGCCCCGTGGCCCCAAAGGGAAATGTCTCTTTCAAGAAGTGATTCAGGAAATCAAATATTTTCCCATGCAGGAAGACTGTCTGAACAAGATAAAGCTCAGAGATTCAAAATAGCCAGTCTTAGGTCAAAGTTGGTGGCATTCATAGCGGTGATAATAAAAGGTATCTTTAGTGTTATTATGAACTAGAAAAAAGCCTTTGATATGGCAGGGTCCTGGGAGCGCTTGGAAGTCTAAAAATCAGGATAATCTAAAAAGAAAAACATGATTTCCACTACAGCTTCTTTGTTCCTTAAGAGGGAAGTAGCCAGGCTGGAGAGTTGCAACTGGGAACCAGAGGGGAGGCCAGTCAGGCCAGGCCCCTGACCGGTCTCTCTAGCCACCCCGTTGCCAGCCTCTACTGTCCACACAGTGGCCTTCCTGTATAGCCGGGTTCTCCTGATATGACTGAGAAAGGCCCTTCTCCGAGGCCTGTGAGAGCTGCGTCAGGGAGGATGGAGGCTCAGTGGAGGCCAGCAGGCCGCAGGAATTCACAGCCGGCACAGAAGAATATCACGCCCACGTGGACCCTCTCCCACTTTCACATTGCCTGGGGGGTCCTGGCCAAGGCACCTGCCTCTTGGAGCCAGGTCCCCACTGAGTTGAATTAGGCGAGATCTTTCGGCCATTTTTTAGTTCAGTCTACTCAGCTTAGATAAAAATCTCACCTGAAGGCCTCTATGTAAGATTAAAATTAGGATGGACACTGGAAGTCCCAACCTGTATCATTCCTTTAGTTTCTGTTATTATTTTGTGTTTTTGTCTTCATATTACTATGAGCTAGAGAAGGCCTTTGATAAGCCAGAGTCCTCGGGGCTCTTGTGAGTATATAGACCAGAACCATCTGTAAAAGCATGCGGGCTGCCATTGGGGCATCCTTGTCTGAGGGGACACTGGGCACGAAAAGAGAGGTACATGAGCTCTCTAGCTCCTAACACCGGTGATCCCCAAATACTTTCGGCCATGGTTGTTTTGTTTAGGTTTTCTCCTGTCTGACACTTGGCTCCAGGGAGGGAGAAGGCAGATGGCTGGATTGGTTTGGGATCATTTGTGAGGGAAGATAAAACGAAGCACAGAGGGTGAGAGATGGCCTGGGATGATGGGGGCCTGCTGTCGGGGCTGTAGAAATCATAGATTAAAAAGAAAATTCTGAAAGAGATGAAACATGAGCACATGAGACTAAATGAATTTATCAGATTAGCTAGGAGCATGGTGCTCAAGGCTTCTCAGAAAAACCAGAACTTGGAAACAAACCTATCATCGACATTTACGTGAAGACGTGTCCAAATTGTTCTGCAGAAATTCCCAAAGTTATTTATTTATTTTTTTAAGTCAGAAAAGCTTTCCTTCGTGGAGTACAAGTGTCATTTGTCTTTTCCGGAAGTTGGCACAAGAGTAATTTGTTAGAGTGAAATGAGGCACCGTTAGGGAAACTGCTTTGGATTCACATATGGCAGGAAAAGAACATTCAAACTGTATTAATATGGAAATTCCACCCTATTTTATATTATTCCTATAGTAACAAGATAGGTTGTTAATATTTTCCCCTCACTTCCCTGAAGGGTTTGAAGATGAAGTCCTCAAGGAGGGGAAGCTAGTTTTTCGGAGAGAAAGGGGAGACTGGGGACATGGTTTCCAAAGACCTTCGAAGCCCTGAAGCCGATTCCCCGGAAGCTGCCCGGGAGGAAGGCTGGCCTGTGGCTCTGGGGAAGCACCGACGGGCAATTCCCTTCACATCATCCTGTCTGTTTACTTATTTTGTCTTCCTCCGTGTGTCAGTCTTGGTCACCCGGTATCTTCTGGATCTGGCTATCTGGCATGTAATAAATGTCCAGCCAATATCTGCTGCGTTCAGGTCATCCTAACACTACCTGAGAGGGAGGTAGGAGTCCTTTCGTTTATGGATGAGGAGATGGAGGTTCAGGGAAGCCTACACAATTGTCTCATGTCACACACCTGGTCAATGGTGACAGCCAGCCGAGGCCAAATCAGGCCGTCATCCTGCTCCACCGAGCTGCCCGATCTTATGAGAGAATTCGGGGGAAGAAGGCATCCCTAAAATGGTTTTTATCGAGATTGGTTATCGGGGCACCTCAGTCAGTTAGGCGTCCGACTACTGGTTTCAGCTCAGGTCATGACCTCAGGGTTGTGGGATGGAGTCCCCCATTGCCTCGGGCTCCCTGTTCAGTAGGGAGTCTGACGGATTCTCTCCCTCTGCCCCTCCCCCGACATGTGTGCTCTCCCTCTCTCTCTCTCTCTCTAATAAATAAATCTTAAAAAAAAAAAAGATTACTGGCCATATAATTGCCAATCCAGTGGCCTCCAGAGGTGGCTTTACCTAAGTTCTGCGGCGTTCGACACATTTGGTTCCCCTCACCTTTGTGATGTCACCTATCATCCCAGTGCTCTTGCTCTGTCTGACTGTCCCTTCTTAGAAATCCTTGGGGGAGCCCTTTTCTGGGTTCCTACCTGATGAGGATGGTATCTGGGCTCTGTCCTCAGCCCCTTTGCCCGTCTCCCTATACAGGCTGGCACGCACTGGGCACCCCACTGACACCCCCGGCAGGGCCACCCTGAAGGCCCCGCTGACGCTGCTGGAGGGCAGCCAGACCGCCCCTCTAGCCCGGACCATGCCGTGAACTGCATTCCACACATTTCAGCTTTGACGCCCCGCCCGTATCTGAGATTCACGACCCAAACTGTTATCTTCCCTGGATCGTCTCCTCTTCTCAGTTTCAGTTCCTGCCCTGGGACGTCAGCCTCCAAACCAAGACTCAAATCCACGCCTGCTCTCCAGCTCGAGCTCACTGCCGTCCCCTACTCCAGTCGCTATCAGATCCCACCTAGCCACTGTGACAGGTTCCTACCCTCCTCCTCGGCCCATGCCTCCTTCCTCCTTCCAATCTGCTCTTGGGCCAGTAGTAATCTTTTCAGAAACTTTAAGTAAAACATTCACACGAAAAAGGCGTAAGTCCTAGAGAACAGCTTGACCAAATTTCACACACTGAGGCCACGTAAGGGACCAGTACCCAGACCAAAAAGCAGAACGCGCCCTGCTTCCCAGAAGCCCCTTGGGCCCTTCTCAGCCATGCGCTACCCCCCGGGAACAGCTGTCCTGACTTCTAGCAGCACAGGGCAGGCCGCCTGTTCCCTACTTTACGGAAATACTATGGATATACTATGGATCACGTACTATGTCAGCATGATCTTCTGAAAATGGAGATCAGAGCCTGTCCTGACCCTGTCAAAAACCCGCCAACAGAGTCCCACCAGCTCAGATTGAAAACCAGCGAAGTGCCCCCCCCCGCCCCCCGTAGGGCGCCCCCTGTCCCAGCCCCTGGGCACCTTCTGCTCTTGCTGCACTACCTGCCACCTGGGCCTCTGCTCAGGTACCGAGCTACCTCTGTTCAGCCTGGGCTGAAGTGGAAACTGAGTGGAAAATTCATAGCCCCTGTGAGGTGAGGTGTTGCCTCAGAACCTTTGAGGGTGGGGGCCATTCACCCTCCCTGGGGGCTCTTTAATCCCCTCCCCGATCTTTCTGGTGGCACAGAATGTCCCTCCCGTTACATACTCCCTGTTGTTCATTCGGGGCAGTGAGCCCAGGCTGCAATTACAACCACCTGGAGTATTTGGGGCCCTGAGGCAATCCTGGCATCTTGCGGGCAATCCTGGCACCCGTCACCAGCCAGGAGAGCAGAGGAAGGAAACAGCCACAGAAGCGGGGCTGCTACTTGATGAAAGGAGGTGATGGCTTGGCCCATGCTTCATAACCAATAAATCAACGGGAAGGAATGCATTTCGGTGAATGGCACTACTGGTTCTGAGGTCCCCGTAAGCCATAAACAAGTGGATGTGAAGTGATTAAAAGGGATTGTAAGTTCCTTGTACAAATGGGTAGTTTTTTCCTTCCTATTGTATCCAAAAAGGCTCTGGAGGCTGCTAAGTTGCTTAGCAAGTCCTTGTAACTCCTTTCACTCTCCTCAGAGTTTCACCCTGGACCAGCTCCCTCTCAGAGCTCCCAAGCATCTCCATTTGTAGGAATGAAAGCCTGGACCCATCTTTGACTCTTGGCCCCGCCAGGTGTGGCAGCAGAGGAGAGACTCGGCCCGCACAGTGAGGAGGGGAGCAAGTGAGTGAGGGTCTTGGTGTGGCCGGGCCCACCGGGTGGGAGCCCGAGGAGGTTCGGGAGAAACGGGTGGTACCCTGGCAAGATAAGGAAGGAGCCCTTGCCCAGGGAAACCCCTGCCGTGGACAGCCCGTGCCCACCCACCGCCCGCTGAGCCTGTCCCACAGCCTCCCTCAGAGGCTGCCGAGTTCCTGGGTAAACCACAGCGTGCTCAGCCCGTCAAAGCCACAGGGAGGACTGAGAACGCAGCATCCAGAGCCTGCAAGAGAGTCAAGCACTGCAGGTGCTTGAGAGGAGGGTAAGCGGCTGCCCAGACTGGGAGGCCAAGGCACGGACAATTGTGTGTGGCCCCCATGGGCACAGAGCCAGCCACGGTGCTGGGCGCGCTCCCGGTTGGTCGCACTCTGCCCTGGTGTCAGGCTGCCCCTGGCGGCTCAGCCGGGACGCACAGGCGCATAGGCGCACACTCTGCACCAGCCGGGCTCAGCCCGCCACGCCTATCACGTGCACGCATGCAGGTGGGGGCGCCCCTGCAACATGCCTGTCGGTGGCAGAGACTTGCTCTCCCGCATGGGAACACTGTCACACCCCGTTCTGATCACCTTGGCATTCCCCTGCACGCCGAGGGACGCAGGATTCGCAGCCTCGGGCTGTTCTCCCAGGGGCCCACACCCTTCCGAGATCCCATCACTCTGGAAGAGAAGCAGCCCCCTAAAACCTTGGCCCCAGGGGGAGCAGGCCCTTGGCAGCCAGGCTAAGACATTCAAAGGAAAACCCAACCTGCAGCAGAGTGAACTGCTTACTCCAAAGCAGGAAAATCACCCCGCTTCTGTAGTTACTCCCTCTGTTCTCCTGGCAGCAGGTGGAAGGATGGCAAGAGGAAAGGCTCTTTGTCCCACACTCGAATTTCTCTACCCCCTCCGATACCTCAAGGGAATGAAATGTCTTCCCTAACTGCTAAGCTGTGATCAGGATTCCAGATTCTGCCACCCGGCCTCCTGTAGATCACAATAGGGACGTGCTCCCTGGTAGTCTCCAATCCCCCACTGACCCACAAGAGTCAAAATATCAAAGGTATGGACCCACAGGGCTATGCCACCTACAGTGCTGTCCCCCAACACTCTTTGTTATGATCCTCATGACTGGTCTCATGTCTTTCTACACCCAACTCCCTCTGCCTCTAAAACTCACCGCAAAGCCCTAGGGACACTCTCCACCACCAATGCTGCCCCCAGCCTCCTTGCTGGGGGTGATGGGTTTAACTGTGTCCTTGGATTAGGTTCAGGTCAAAGCCCTAACTCCTGGTACCTGGGAATGTAACATTATTCTGAAACGGGCTCTCTGCAGATGTAAGCAAGTTAAGGCGAGGTCATACTGGAATAGGGCGGGCCCCCATCTAATGACCAGTGTCCTTATGAGAAGAAATTTGGATACCGAGATACACAAGACAACAGAGGCAGAGAATGACTGATGTGTCTACAAGCCAAGGAATACTAAGGACTTCTGCCAATCACAAGAATCTGTGACCCCCCCCCCTTGGTCTTCATCCCCTCGGTTAAGTGACAGAATCCTGTCCCTCTGGTCCAGTTATCCTCAGCTGACCCTCGCAGAAACCTGTTTCGCCTCCCCTGGGCCACTACATCTCCCCCTCCAGCTCCAGGGAGGGTGTTCTCACTTGCTTTCCAGGTGCCTAAGGAAGCAGGCTGCTTTGTTTTTCAATTGCTAAGTCCCTCCAAATTCACCCGGCTATTTCCTTAATTCCTCTATTACTCACTTATTGTCCACTGTGGGCAAACATAGTAACAGTCAACGTCTCCTGCGCTGGGCACCCATTTCCTGCCTCACCCGTTTCCATTGGTCCTTGGTCTGTCTTGCCTCTAGGCTCCCCTCCCTAACACCAGTGTCTCTTCACTCATCCTCAGGTTCCTCTGCCTTCTCTCCACAGCTGGAGGGTCCAGGAGAATGCTCCCCAAATACACAGACTGCTGTTCCATGTGAACAGTAGATACAGGAAGTCCGTGCAAAATGGGGGGTGGTGCTTCTTCTCTCCTCCAGCTGAAACTGTTTCCCCTTCCACCTTTCAAAGCTGTTGCATAGCATGATCTTCTTGGCTGATGGCAAATTCTCACCAGGATCAGTCCATCTGCAAGCATTTTGCCGCAGGCCGGAGAATAGTATCTACTCATCATTTTTTTCTAGATCCTATAGAGGATACAGCTCCAGACTGCCTTGCTCTTCCAGACTTTTCCTTTTCCAGGCTCACAGCAAGCCTGCTCCTACCAGCAGGCACACCTGTATGAGGCCTCCTTCCTTTACATGGCTGGCTCTGGGAGGCACTTGTGTTTACTCCTTACACACCTCTCTGCATGTGGGTTCTGCCTCCTGTGCATGCTGCTTTCTGCGTAGAACACTCTCCTGCACCCTGCCCTCCCTTGACTCCTCGTCAGCCTAACTCTGATTTCCCCATCAAGCTTTGTTTGCACATCACTTTAATGCCATTACCCTTGTGATTTCAGGGCAGTCATGGTTATATGGGGGGGGGGTTCAACTAAAGACCTCACTTAGTTCAAAACACACGCAAGTCAAGACTTACCCTTCACTGCATGTGGGCTCTCCCTATGATGACTGAAACAGCACGTCCCTCTGGCAAAGGTGCAGACACAGTTTACGATTCCTTTGGCTTGCCAGCTCTGATAGATTTGATTGGCGACTGTGTGTGTGTGTGTGTGTGTGTGTGTGTGTGTGTGTGTTGGGGGGAGGTTGCATTATTTGCTAGTTTTGCCCAGATGGAACATAAAAAATAATACGATAAGCAGATATTTATTAAATACCATCATGGGCCAAGCATATTCCAGGGGAGACCAAGGGCCAAGCAGGGCAGGACCCCTCTGGGCACTCCCGTTTGTTAAGAAGATGAGGGATATGTATACAGTAGCAGTAACTGCTCCTAAGGGGACATGGCAGATGCTAGAGAGGCCATACACGTAATGGTGCCAGGGGCACTCAGAATATGAGACGGTGAGGGAGAGGTCCCTGGAGAAAATGAGGTCAGAGTTGGGTTTCTGAGGATGAGAATGTCAGAATGTAGAGAGGAACAAAGCGGTCACCCTTGCCCAGGAGACAAGATGAGGAGTGGAAAAACGCAAGCATGACAGGATTAGGGGTCAGGAAATGATCTGGTTAGCCTGAGAAAGTTCTAGATAGGTGAGAGGAGAAAAAACCAAGTCAGGAAAGAGGATCGGTGCCCAAGGAGAGCCACAGAATTTTCTCTCTCTTTGGCTATCACTGAATACTTGTGGGCAGTGATAATGTTTGTCAACCATTTTTAGAAAGGTTAACCAGTAACAAAATGAGGAAGAGAGGAGAGAGAAGGGAGACTAGAGGCGGGTAGGCCCATGCAAGGTCTTGAAACAGGTAGAAGAAGCCTCCTGTCCCGGGGTGGCCATGGACCAGTGGACGTCCGTCAGCATGAGAGGCGAGCTCCAGGGGAGGCCGTGACTGGATGGCGAAGTGGAAGTGGGGGGTGGTGAGTGACCAAGGAAAGGGGAGGAGGGAAGTCAAAGACAATGGAATCAGGGTGAGTGCTGACAGCTATTCAACCTCACACCCAAGAAAAAAGGAAAAGATCCTTTGGACCATATGGAATTCAAGGACCAACCTCCAAAATAAAATGGAAACTTAGCAGCTACATGTAGGGTCTTGAAATAAGTCCCCCTCCTGGGCTTTATGCAATGTTGACATTATACTCCTCCAGCAAGACTGCAGCTCTGGGAAGATATCTTGTCCCATTATCTTTTACCTTTTGCTCCCTTTCCCTGAGGCCAGAAGAGCTCTATGCCTTGTTAGACTTTTCACAGCCGCAAGTCACCATCCGTGAGATGGAGTGTTTGCCTGAAATGGAGCCCCGGGAATACCTCCAAACAGGACTGCACTTGCTAGATTTGTAGGAGAATCAGGAGGCCGTGCGGCTCTCTGGGACACAGGAAGTCTAACCTGAAAGATGAAGTATCTAGAGGCTGGCAGAGGCAGGTTGGTTGCTAGCAACATACGTGATTTGGTCCACGTTGAGTCTTCTGTCTAATCTCCAGGGGCGGGCAGCCCTATCACCAAAGTCTGCACAGGATGCGAGGGGTCTTCTGCAGTTGGCCCCAGCAGCACACGGCCCGGGGCATCCAGTCGAGCTCCACTCTCTCCATTCCTTCAGTGTCTTTCTGGACTTCCGTAGACAGAGTACCCCTTCTGTGACCTCACCTCTTTGACTTTCCTGTGTGTCTCCTAAGGTGCTCTTCTCCCTTCCCCTCTGTCTGCCTTCCTCCTAGTCCCACGCCTCAGCTCAGCGAGGAGGGCAAAGAGGGAGAAACACTGGCGGGCCTGCAGAAGGAAAGGTAGAAGAAACTGGGTGGGAACCAGTCTCCGGGCAGAGAGAAGAGAGGGCTTTCGTCAGCACTGCAGAAAATGCCCAAAGCCTCTCCTGGAAAATTTCCTCAGGTCTTGGGCTGGTGTTTAAGAGGAAAGGAAGCTGTTACAGGAGAGGTCAAGGCAGGAAGTCAAGAAGGCAGGCTAGCCTCTTTCCCACCGGAAAGCTGCGTTTAGATAAAAGCAACCGGAACATCCTTCCCTGCTAACTACACCCTCTGGCACTCCCTCCCACACCCACTGCCCAGGACCCCAGGGAGTACCCAGGGAACAAGGCCACAGTGCTCTCCCCCGCTGCTGGGAGGGCTCACTCACGTCAAGGTCTCCTGTGCACTGCGACATACCCCATCTAAACACAGGAAACGGGGGAAGGAGTGGGAGCGAGGGGGAAAGCAAGCCAATATCTCAAATTCTCTGTTTACCTAGAGTCTTTATTTTAACCCACAAATATCATTAGTTCGAACACCCCTGACCTGAGAACATTTGCCATCTCCAAACTACCCGGGGTAAAAAAGATTGAAACAGAACTCAGCCTAGCACACAGCAAGTCTATGGGCCCAGAGCACCTCTGGAGAGTCTCTGAATTCCAGCACGTGGCCGGCCAGGCTCCTCGGGCTGAGAAGGCTCTGTGCTCTGCACCCTCCCCAGCCTCCTCTCCCCTGGCCCAGGGACAGGTCTCAAGGTCTGCCTGCCCTGCATAGCCCCTGGCTTTGCCCCAGGCTACACGCAGCAGGAAGCTCCCCAAAGTTCCTCCCATCAGCTACGGCTCCACATTAGAGACACTCCCTGGAAACCATTTCAGTTTAATTGATTACTTCCCATCAGTCACTTTAGTGAAAATCTTGGGGACAAGGATATCACAGACATCCCAGTGACCTCTGCATGGGAATCAGTGTCCTGATAGGTGCCTTGCCTCAGAGTAGAGGCTCTAGAATCTCACCTTGAAATTCTAGAATTACAATTACACAGAGGGCTTGTTCAAACAGCCGGCTGGGCCCCACCTCCAGTTTTAGATTCAGAAGCTCTGGGATAGGGCCCAGGAATCTGCATTTCGAACAAGCTCCCACGGGATGCTGCTGCTAGTACAGGGACCACGCTTAGGGAAATACTCGAGCCTCAGACTCGAGTAGGTCCTCCTGAGCTTTAACCTAAATCTTTCTTTCCAGACATTTCTTTCCTGGAGACAAGGCCCAACCTCTGTGTGCAAATCCATTACCAGAAAAAAAAAGGGGGGGGCGTGAAACTGAGGCAGTCTCATGATTTCTCAGCACTTCCCTTGGCCACCTGGCCATCTGGCCAGGTGGACAAGGGTCCGGCTGCCCGGCTGCTGGAGGCCGGCACACTAGCCCTGTTTGTGCACTTCCGACCACCTCCCAATTCCTTGGACTATCCCACACTGCCTTACCTAGAGGTGTTGAAGGCAAGTGCAAGGGAATGTGGTTTCATCATCCACACCTGGTTTGTTTTGGCTGGGATTTCTAGCTGCAGGTTTAAGACTCATGAATGAAATCATCAATAAGCATCCTTAGACAGGAAAAGATTAGCTAAGCAAATACTTGACGCCTACCAGCTGCAGCCTTGGGAGCAGCGGACATGAGCTCACCCACGTTTCCAGCACCGCTATCCATTCACGTCTGTAGCCCAGAGGCCTGTGACCTCCACAGCACATCACGGGATAATTACTGATAAGCAACATAAGGAAGGGACATTTAGGCATCTGAATGCTGGGCATCTGATCTGTGAAGCAGACGGAAGGAGACGACCGTCATGGGAAAAAGTGAATGGAATGCCCCACTCTAGGCTTCCTTGCAGCAGCTCATCCGAAATGTGCCTTCCTCCCCTCAGTGACTTCAGCAAAGCCCCTCTGGCCCCTGCAACCCTTTTTGGGGGGGTCGTCTATTGCCCACTGGTGCTCGCCTCTCCTAGAGCCCTCTGCCTGTTGCTGCCACATTCTGTCAAGTGCAGGTCCTGAATGTCACTGCCCTTTGACCCTGTGACAATGTTTTTGATGTGTCAATTTGGCTAGGCTACAGTCCCCAGTTATTTAATCAAAGTAACGCGGGTGTTGCTGTGGAAAAAATCTGAAGATGTCATTACAATATATAACGAGTTGACGTTAGGTAAGGAAGATTATCCTAAATAATCAGGGTGGACCTGATTCAATGAATCAAAAGGCCTTAAAAGCAGGTGTGAGAGGGAGAGAGAGAGAGACAGGGAGAGAGGGAGAGAGGGAGGAGGGAGGAAGCAGAGAGGGAGGGAGAGAATGAAAAAGATAGATTCCCCTGAATAGGAGCTTCAGCCCAATGCCTGTGCTCATCTTCTGACTGCCTACTCTATGAATTTTTGATTTGCTTATCCAGCCCCTACAATTGTATAAATCAATTCCTTGAAATACATATACACATACATACATGTATGTGTATATTCTATTATCTGTGGTTTGATCAAGCCCTGAGATAGACAAAACAATGGCCTCCCCAGTGTCTGAGTCCCCCAATACTCAGAACTGGTGAATGCGTTGCTTTACATGGCAAGAAGGACTTAGCAGAAGTGATTACATTTTTTAGAATAGGAGAATATTCTAGATTATCTGGGCGGACCCAAAGTAATCACAGGATCTTATAAGAGGGAGGCAGGAGGGTCAGAGTCAGAAACAAAGGTGAGAGAGAAGGAGAGGGATTTCAAGAGGCTCATCTACTGACTCTGAGGAGGAAGGAAACACAAGCCAAGGAAGTAGGTGGTCTCTAGAAGCGAGGAAAGGCAAGGAAATGGATTCTCCACCAAAGCCTACAGAAAGGCCACAGACCTACCAACACCTTGATTGTAGATCTATGTCCTCCAGAACTGGGAGACAGTAAATTTATGTTGCTTTAAGCCACTAAGTTTGATGGTGATTTGTTCCAACAGGAGTAAAAACCAATGCTGATTCGTCCAGGACCCTTTCCTTCCTCCCCAGGAGCAATGCCTTCCTTCATTCAGGCTACCTCTTTTCCCTCAGCAGTGTCTCCTGACGTGTGTTCTCTTCCTCTCCATAGGAAGTCTCCACTGTCTTGTCTGCTCAGCCCTCCTCCTGAGACCAGCACTGCCCTCCTCTTTGTTCGAGGGAAGGGCCCCTATTTAACCGCAGGATTCCAAGAGGAGCCCCCGTCAGAGGACCCTGCCCCGTCCTGCCTCAGGAAGGGGTGCACGACCCAGCAGAGCCAATCAGAGTCCTTCCCTGGGATGCTTTCAAGGTTTCACTAAATGAAGGGCAGCAGGTATGCTGGTTGCTGAGCATGACTCAGTCATGAAGAAGACAGGTTTACTGTGTAAGATATTGGCAGTGACATTCAGAGAAAAGTACAGAGGGTAGACAGAGCCCAGCAGGCACTCCAGGCCACCTGCCCAAAGCCTTGCACATTTTTCTACTGTGGTTCTTTTCTTTCTCTTGTTAGGAGATCCTGTATGGTCTAGATATTGGTCTCTAGTCAGTTTTAGACTTTGCAAGCATGTCACATTCTACCATTCTTCTTGCCTTAAAAACTCTTCTTTTCTTTAGTTGACATTCTCCTGATATATTTTTTTTGTCCTTTGATTTTCAATTTTTTCCTTTAAAGAGCATGTAACTAGACTCTCTCTCCCTCCCTCCCTTTCTCCCTCTTCCTTCCTCTCCCTCTCTCTTCCTCTCTGTCTCTGTCTCTGTCAGAGCATGTAACTAGATTCTCCCTCCCTCCCTCCCTTCTCTCTCTCCCTCTCTGTCTCTGTCTCTGCATCAATCTGGTCTGTGATTCTCTAGCTCTGAAATGGTGAGAGTGGTCTGTTTTCATGTGTTGTAATTTCTGACAAATCTAGATTTATATCTACTTCATTTTATTGTGCTCCTATTTCCATGATGTTTTTTGTCTTTATTTTTTTTTTTAATTTTTATTTTTGACCTTTCATTCTCTCTTTTCCAGCCTTCTATTGGTTTGATTAGGTTTCAACTTTTTACTCTCTTCTGCTTTGGAAGGTATACATTCAATGTCTTTCCTGTTCATGGTTACTCACACATTTTAACACACATAACTGACTTGACTAAAGTTAATGAATTTTTCCACTCCCCTCCCAAACAAGCCAAGGACTTAAGATTTAACTCCAAATTTACCTTCTAATTTTTCATATGAATGGTATTATCCTACTTCCATCTTGCCTGCTCTCCATAAATCATTATTACTTTTGTCTACTACAATTACTACCACTTTTTGCATCCTATCCTTTTCTCCTGTATTTTATTTCTTGCTTTGTGAATTTCACCCTTCTTTATTTTAGTGAGAACTCATGATTAGTAATTTTCCTTTGTTTGAAAAATCTCTAATTTGTCTTCTTAAATTATCTTTTAGTTATAAAATTTGATTTTGGTGGTGATTTTCTCTTAGCATTCTGAAAATTATTCCATTATTTTCTAGTATCTATTATTTATTTTGAGAAGATTGGTGTTGGTCTAATTGCTGATCCTTATAAGTAATCTGCAATTTCACCCTAAGCTCATAAAATTTTTCTATCTTTACTGTTCTGCAATTTCAGTATACTACGTAGAGGTGTGCTCTTATTGTAAATTTCTGCCAGAATTTACTGTGCTTTTTCAAAATCGTGGTACAATATATTTTCTCAACTCTGAAAATTCTCTGTCATTTCTTCAATATTGTCTATCACCTATTCATTCTACTCTCTTCTTTGGTACTCGTTTCAGACTTTTATTGGACTTCATCCTTAATGTTTCATACTCTTAACCTGTCTTTCACGGTTTCCACTTCCTTATTCCTCTGTGCCATATTCAAGATGACTTCTTCAATCCTATCTTCCACTTAAAAATTATCATTAAGTGCAGATGTGATTAAGTTAAGGGTTTGAAATTGGGTAATTATCTAATCTGCTATTTAACCATTCACTGAGTTTTCACTTTTTATATCTGTGTTTTTCATTTCTAGAATTCCCATGTGTTTCTCAAAATTGCCCATTCTTTTTTCATAGTGTTTTTCTTTCCTGGTATTTTCTATTTCTTCTTATACCCCTTTCAACATTTTTATATGGTTTTATGATCTCTTTCAGAATGTTCCATTATCTCAAAATCTTGAGGTGCTAATTTTCCTCATTGATATATCTGCTGCCTGTTGCTTATGGTGGATCATTTCCTTGTGTAAATTTTTGTTGTAAGCTCTTCTTCCAAGGGTATTGTCTTCTCTTAGGGATTCTGGTTGGTCTGGATTATACAAAATATACTTCCAGAGTGGTTTCACTCTCGTGCCTACCAGATGGCAAACAGTTATAGCCAGCCCCAAAGCAATTTCTATGCTATTTTATTTTCTTAGAGATTCCCATACCATGTGGATATCATAAATTCTGTTTTCAATTCTATGTGGCATAGACTTGGGGTTATGATTTCCTTTTTTTAAAACAAATTTTTATTTCTTTATCTGAGAGAGAGAGAGAGAGAGCAGAGAAAGCATGAGCCCATGTGCAGGGGGAAAGGGCAGAGGGAAAAGTAGACTCTCTGCTGGGCAGGGAGCCTGATGTGGGACTAGATCTCAGGACCCTGAGATCAAGACCTAAGCTGAAATTAAGAATCTGCTGCCTAACTGACTGAGCCACCCAGGCGCCCCTGAGGGTTATGATTTAGAGAAATTATTTCACCCAGAAGTCCTGTTAGAGATAAGCCTCTTTGCTGTCCCTAGGGAGGTGGGCAGAGTTTTATTAGTTCCCTTCTCACCAGGGGGCCAGCTTTACGCATCAGTCTGAGGGCCAACTCCCCATGTCATCTTTGCTGCCTGTGTGATTACTAATACTTACTCTTCATTAGGAGTTTCTTTAGGGTATCTTTACTGGTCTAGTCATACCACACACTTCTCCCCTCCATCCCCGCTGCAGGGTCAGTTGGTACACTCATTCTCTTGCTGTTCAACTCATTCTTCATTTCTTGCACCTTGGAAATTTCACTTTCTTGAGAGCTTGGTTCCATTTTTAAATATTTGGTGGTGTTCTATTTTATGAAGCATTTATAGTATAAAGTCCCATGTTATGTGAACCTGTCATGTTGATGGAAGCCATAATTCACTCTAGTTCTCTATAGTTCTACTATAGATCCAGCTTATCCTAACTAACCAGAGCCTTTGAAAGATAGGTACCTTGTCTGATGCAGAGCTGTGCTCCCCAAGCCGAGGTTATATATCAGAAGCATGAAAGTGACTTTTTAGAATCCAGAGCCTATGGTCCCATACGGATTAAGCAAAATCCAGTTCTGTCTCTACCCCCTTCTCCTTCCTAGAACCCAATTTTTTTCCCTCTTATTTGACACTCTTTGTGACTACATTTATTTGTGCATCTGCCCACTGTTTATAAATCTCTTGAGAGGACACAGCCCACTCTCTTTTGTTCATCGTTGTATCTTCAATGGTTGATGGTAGGTGATCAATGATAACATGTTGCATGAATGAATGAACAAAATGAATGCATCTCAGGCAGTCATCCTGACACCATTCCGCCTCAGAGTTTCTAGAGCCCTGCTGAATACAACACTTGTAAAGTGCTATCATACAAACAGGGGGTAGTTAATCAAGGCTTACCAAATGACTGGGTGAAAATCCACCCAGGATGTCCCCCACATCATCCCACATGTAAAAGTCCAGGCTCAGGACCAGACCCTGGGCAGCAGTTAGCCGTTCCTGTCCCAGCCTCTAACTTCACTGTCTCTCCCTCAGGCGCACTCTTCCTTCATGGCATGGAGCCCATCAGATACACTCACTTCCCTAAGATGCTTGGCCAACCTTAGGGCTGGATTCCCAAGCTCTGAGCCAGCCACTGGGAGTGGGCACCAGAAGAGCAGAGAGGGAAGCAAAGATATACCTCTCAAATCTTCCCAGAGAATAAAATGCTCCTTAGTTTTGCCTTTTTTTCAGAATTAAAGTATTGGTGTGGCGTCTGGGTGGTTCAGTCAATTAAGTGTCTGCCTTCGGCTCAGGTCATGATCCCAGGGTCCTGGGATCCAGCCCAGGCTCCCTTGCCCAGCAGGGAGTCTGCTTTTCCCTCTCCCTCTGCCCTTCACCCCACTCGTGCTCTCTCTCGCAAATAAAAAAGTCTTAAAAAAAAGAATTAAAGTATTGTTATCTGACTTTATCTCCAACTCTGAGGAGCCATAAGACTCAAATGCAATAACAAATGTAATAATGCAGTGGGAGCAGTGGTGGGAACTTCAGGAACCATCCTTCTAGAGAAGCCCACAGCCCCGCCGGCCGTCCCGGCTTCATCTCTGGTCCATCGTTAGGTGCCTGGAGACCAGACACCTCCTTATACAGCATTTCATATCCCACAACAATGTCTCACTGCATCCAGCAAAGGGGGGCATGGGTGTCACCACAGGGCTTTTTTCTAATTATAAGTACAGGACGTTTACCATAGGAAAATGGAAAACACAGAAAGTCACAAAGAAGGAAAACAAAACCACTTGTAGGCTTCTCACCCAGAGAACAATCTGTTTAGGTGGAACCTCTTCAAGTCTTCTTGTAACTTAAAAATTTGGATTATCTCTGCATATGGTTGCCTATCCTGCAGCCTCTGCTTTTTTTTTTTTTAAAGATTTTATTTATTTGACAGACAGAGAGATCACAAGTAGGCAGAGAGGCAGGCAGAGAGAGAGGGGGAAGCAGGCTCCCCAGTGAGCAGAGAACCCAATGTCGGACTCCATCCCAGGACCCTTAGATCATGACCTGAGCCGAAGGCAGAGGCGTTAACCCACTGAGCCACCCAGGTGCCCCTCCTTTAGATCATAGAATGAACCCTCCCCCACGTTTAAACTATTCTCAAGAAAACTTTAAAAAATAATTTGTAAATATTCCATAGGTGGATGTCCCTTGGTGTATTTGACTCTCCATTTGCTAGATACACAAGTCATTCCCTCATTATAAGCTTCTGAGCATATGAGTCACACAATAAGATGTTGTTCAGCTGACTAGGTTTCCATGTATTCTTTAGCAAGTGCTTCTAAGCCACCTTCAGGCTGGGTCCCTGGTCTAAATACCTGTGTGCTGTACAGCTGGAGTATCTGTCGAGCCTTATGAGCATGGGGGAGGGGCAAAAAGGAAAGCAGAGAAATGGAGACTTCCAGGGCCACCATGGTCAAAGTTGGCTTGGGAAAATAAAATAATAAATATAAATAAGTAGCCCTTCTTGTGTCTGTTGGTATGAAGGACTGAAGTAGTAAAGCTCTGGCTCAGCTGGTTGGGGTTTCTTCCTTTTAAGGATCTTATGTATTTATTTGAGAGCGAGAGCACCCATGAACAGGAGGGCACAGCGGGGGAGGGGCAGAGGGAGAAGCAGGCTCCCCACAGAGCAGGAAGTCCCACATGGGGCTCCATCCCAGGACCCCGGGATCATGACCTGAGCTGAAGGCAGATGCTTAACTGACTGAGTCACCCAGGTGCCCTAGCTGGTTGGGATTTGTGGTGGGATGCAGCAAGCAGCCATAGAGGAAAGAGTCAGAAGACAGAGTCCTCAAATACCAGCTTTGTCACTGTGTACTGTGGCAATTCCCATGAGTTGCCTGGCAGTTTCCTCCACTATAAAATGTGGATAGAATGCATCTTAGAGCATGGGAGGTAGGATTTAGTCAGATAGCATTTCTGAAAGGTCTGCTTATTATTTCACTAAATTTGGCACATAATAGGTTCCCCCAAATGCATTTGCATTCACAATTAAATATCCATATGCCCCCATATATTATCCATACATACATGCCCTAATAAAATGTATCCACCTTTGTGATGATAGCTCAGAAAACCATATCATAATTGTTACTAATGAAAATGTGTTGTTGAGGGCGAGAATTCTGAATATTTATAATTTTCAGGCAACCAAAGCAGGCTTGTTCCCACCCCTTGTCAGTTATACATACCTATATGCTAAATTTACACATTGATTCAGTAGGACTGTGCTTTCCTGGGATATTGAGAAGAAGGAGCCCCAGGCTGCAGTGAGCCTATGAAGACAGCCTCCTGACATCAGTGGCAATGTGAAATGAAATGGACAACCACAAGGCCCTGTAGGCTCACTTTCCAAGTCAGTGAAAAGGTCCAGGGGTGGAGATGGCCCAATAGACAGAGCTGGCTCTATAATAACTTGGCCCTGCCATTTTGGGATGCGAGGGATGTGTGGGGTATATTCCTGGAGTACTACCCACAGGTATGTTCCTGCTAGCATTAGGCCAGATCCCTCTGTGAGGGTCTCTGCTGGGCCCTCTGGTGATAAAGTCAGGATGGAGTCTCCCATGAGCCTCTTGTCTACTTACTCCTGAGAGATGTCATCTAGTTGGAGGCCAGAGGATAAACACTGATTCATCCAGGGCTCTCCCAGGCTTGGCATGGACACTCCATGAAGGCCTGGAGAGTCAGGGGGGGAGTGCAAGCTAGAGGTAAGAACAGAGGAAGATGGCGGTAAGGAAGAAGAGTGTGAGGGATGGGTTGGGGCAGGCCTCGCAACTCATGAGGGCTTAACAAATTTGCAGGGTCTGAAGGGGCGGAAGTCCCCATCATGGGAAGGTCTCTGCCGGTTCCAGGAAACTCAGGGCCCACCAGCCTCCAAAAAGCTGGAGGCTCCTTCATGAGTGGTAAACCAAACTCCTTCCAGTGACTAGAACCAGCAAGAAAACCTTTGCGGTCAGGGACAAAAAGATTCAGGGACTACACATACCCCTCAGCAATGCCCAAATTCAGAGCTGGTTTGGCTTTCAGAGGAGTGTAGCTCAGATCGCCTGGCTTTCTATTTTAACCCTGCCAAGCAACTCCCCAGTTAGAGGGACTTATGGGAGAGGGGAGACTGCTTTCTACTGGCAATATGTAGGAGAGCAACAAGGAAGAGGGGCTTCTGCTAGCTTCCCTCTGGGCATGTGCATGGAAGGGCAGGAGAAGATTTCAGCTCATCACTGGAGAGACTTAAAGCCTGTGGTGCTACCAGTTCCTGGACCTGCCTTGTGGGGTGGGGAGTTCCTCATTACTAGGGCTATGCCAGCAAAGGTAAGGATATCATCAGGAGGATTCCTGCCTCTTTGAGCAGATGGTCTTTCTCATCATGTTCAATTTTGAAATTCAACAATTCTATAAGCCAAGAAGCACTATCTTTCTACAGGTCAGTTTTATCATCACTTGTATGAGATGTTAAAAATGCTGTTGGATGAGCAGCATGATAAGCAAGAAAGGCAGGACTGGGTAGGGGGACATCTGCATACAAATAAGAAGGAGTAATGGGGCTTGTTGCTCTACGAGCCCCACCACCAGTGTCCTAGTTCCTGCTCGTCTTCTCTCGGGAAGACTACAGTCCCTTCCTGCTGTAGATCCTGGAGGTTTATTTCCATCACCAAGCACCATCCCTGACCCTCCATTGGTGGCTCCTCTGCTCCATAGTCAAGGTGGAAGCCCATTCTTGTACAATATCACAGTGACGGAGGCAGTAGGGGGACCAACTTGTCCCAACCTGTCCAGAACTTTTCCAGTTTTAAAAATGAAAGTCCTGTGTCCCAGAAACTGTCTCAGTTCTGGACAAAACGAAGTTGGTGGTCATGTTGAGAGGCAGGGAATTTACTGACTCTTGCTTCTTGGAAGCTTGCGAGCCTCTTAGGCACCAAGTGCAAACAGAAATAGCTGGTCCAGAGCCTCCCATGGTGGACGCTCGGAGACGCTCAGGAGGGAGTGAGCCCCAGGCTGCTGCGCCAATGCTCAGCTCCCACTGCTGTCCCTCACATGCACTGAGAATCAAAGGCAAAGGAGGAAGTTTTCAAAAGGGCCTGAGGCACAAGGCAGGAAGGATGTGAAAGGGACTGAGAAAGCTGTCAGTTTAATCCCATCCTGGGCACCTGGGTGGCTCAGTGGGTTAAGGGGCTGCCTTCGGCTCAGGTCACAATCCCAGTCCTAGGATCGAATCCTACATCAGGCTCCCTACTCAGTAGGCAGCCTGCTTCTCCCTCTCCCTCTGCCCCTTCCCCCTGCTCATGCGCTCTCTCTCCTCTCTGTCTCTGTCTCTGTCTCTCTCCTGTGAGTGCTCTCTCTCTCCCTCAAATAAATAAATAGAATCTTTTAAAAAAAATCCCATCCTGTAAACTCATTGGCAGTCCATTATGCAGGGTAACGGTGACTTGGGAAGCCTACTGTCCCCTCTGCCCTTCCCTTCTGCCACTGTCCTTTTCCTCCTAGCTCACAGGACCCTCAGGACATTCTCTAGCTCATCTCCTGGATGTCCCACCGGGTCAGCCCAGGAATTGTCTGACATCCACACCCCATAGCTGTCCCACTTAAACTTTCTAGGTCCCCTTCCCTCTCTGCTTAACAAGCTGGCTGAGTGAACTAACTGGATAAACTAGTTCTGACTTGAGGTCTCCCTGTGTCGTGTTTCCCAAACTTGATACACTCTACCTGGGAGTCACATTTGGGAGACACAAGCTAGACACAGCTAGCTTCCTAGAGCATCAGTGTTACTCCAGGATTTGGGGGGAAATACAACATATTCGGAAACATATAGCTATACTATGGAGGAAAACATCAAATTCACTTGATTTTAAGATAAAACATAAACTATCCCAGAAATGTAATACCCACGATTCATACACTCATCCTCTTGCCTACCCCTCTGTGCAAACCTGTTCGCTCTCTCCTAGAGTCTGGGGCACCTCGGTGCGGCGGCTGGACAAACCCTGGCTTACTGTAGCCCTCCCTGAGGACATCTGCATCTTAACTGAGGCCTTCTGTGCTCTAGGCCAGCATCTCCCAGGGGTGTTAGATGAAACGTTCTTCAGAACATAAACAGGTATTACTGAAGTTTGATGAAACGAAATGAAACGTGTTACCAGAACTCCCAGATTTCTACAGGACTCGGGTGCACACTGAATTTCTACCAAAGGGTTAGTGTGCCTACTTTCTGGGGGGCAGGGGGCAGCCCTGGGGGGAGCCAGCACCAATGCTGACCAGACGGAATGTCCCCCAGTTCATTTAGGGCTAGTGTGCCAGACTGGTTCTCCTCCCCCTCCCCAAGCCACGCCAGAGCCTCCAGCATTTCCCCGAGCCCGGTGAGCTGGTGAGCGGCTTGCTCAAGAGGGCAGAGGAGCTGGAGGGGACTGGCTCTGGGAGTGGGCTACTCCCTGGAGTATCCACCCATCCTTCAACCCCACGGTCCGGCCTGACACTCCCTGCCTTGGTTTCATTCCCCATCCTGAACAGATGTAACCCATCCCAAACAGGAGGGCACATCCAAGGACTCAACTAAACTGAGAGAGCTGGGCACCGACCAAAGACGGCCAGCCAGTCTGCACTCTCCACTTCTGCCAGGTGTCATAGCAGGCCTCCCAGCAAAGCTCAGACCGGCCAGGCCCTGCTCCCAGTCTCATCTCCATCAGCAACGTACCAGCATGAGATGAGAATCTGAGAACTTGCAGGGACCTCAGAGATCACTGAGCTCTGGCCCAAAGGTTCACGGATGAGAGAATCCAGAATGCAGAGGCATCCTGCAGCCATGGGAAGAAGAGGCCTAGGGAGGGAGCTGATCCTGAGAGAGAATTCCTGCTTGCTATTCACTGGGCAGGGGGTCCTGAATGAGCCTCCATTTCCTCAAGCGTGAAGCAGAGATGCTGAAATCTCCCCATGCAAGGCTGTTGTTGAGAATAAAAAAGGTTTAGGATCAAAGATTAACAAATCAAGTTCAGAGGAAAAGGCAACTATTGAGCTAAGCCCAGAAAAAAGGCTGGAGCACAGAAATACATAAGATCCCAACCAGTTACCAAAAGTGAGCTTTAAATTTCTCTTTAAATCTTCCTAAAAGGCAAAGTAGAAAGGAAACTGAATGGGTTATAAAGTATGGTAACTATAAGATAAGCACGTACCACCGCAGACTAAAAATCAAGCTTCTACCTGACATCAAGACTTGCTGAATAGCTACAGTAATCAAGACAGTGTGGTATTGTCAGAGATGTACATATACATCAGTGAAACAGAAGAGAAAACCCAGAACAAATCCGCACAAGCATGGCCAACTGGCTTTTGACAAAGGAGCAAAGGCAATTCAATAGAGAAAGGATAGTCTTCTCAACAAATGGTGAGGGAGCAATTGGATAACTATAGACCAAAAAAAAAAAAAAAAAAAGTGAGCCTCACACCATACAAAAATGAATTTAAAATGGATCGTAGATTTAAATGCAAGGTTATAAAACTTTTAGGAGAAGACATAGGAGAAAACTGTCAGGAACTAGGTTTGCTGAAGAGTTCTTAGACATACACCAAAAGCAGGATACAGAAAGTTAAAAATCGATAAATTAGATTTCATCAGAATTCAAACATCTTTTTCTGTGAAAGACTCTGTTAAGAGAATAAAAAGATAAGCTACAGAATGGGAGAAAATATTTGTAAGCCACATGCCCAACAAAGGACTTGCATCTCATATATATAAGGAACTCTCAAAACAATAGTAAAAATTCTGATTAGACAAAGGACAAACTATACAAACAGACATTTCAATGAAGAAGACATACACATGGCAAATAAGCACATGAAAAGATGTTCAGCATCACTAGCTATTAGGGAAATGCAAACGAAGACCATGCCAAGATGTTACTACAAACCTATTTGAATAGCTAAAATAAAAAATAGTGACAATACCAAATGCTGGCAAAGATGTAGAGAAACTGGATCTCTCCTACACTGCTGGTGCAAATGTAAAACTGTATGGCCACTTCAGAAAAAGCTTGGCAGTTTCTTTAAAACAACAACAACAACAACAACAACAACAACAACATGCAACTACTACCTAACTCAGCAAATGCACTCCTGGGCATTTATTCCAGAGAAATGAAAGTTTTTATACATCCAAAAACCTGTACATGATTACCTATAGCAGATTTACTTGTAATAGCCCTAAACTGGAAACAACCCAAATGTCCCTCAATAGGTGAATGGTTAGACAAATCACAGGACATCCATACCATGGAAGACAACTCATCAATAAAAAGGAACAAACTACCGATACAAGCAACATCCTGGGTACATCTCAAGGTATTATGTTGAATGAGAAAAGCCAATCTCAAATGGTTACATATTGCATGGTTCCATTTATGTAACATTTTCAAAATGACAAATGGTGGCGATGGAGAACAGATTTGGGGTTGTGATGGTAGTTAGGCAGAAGGGGCTGGGCAAGACTACAGAGGAGTAACCCAACAGAGATCTTGGTGGTAACACTAGTTCTGTGTCTTGAGGCAGTAGGGTGGTGGTTCCATGAATCTCTACGTGTGACAAAATGGCATGGAACTACACCCACACATTATAGCAATGTCCATTCCCTGCTTTTGGTATTACAGTGCAGAATTAAGACAGAACCACTGGGAGAAACTAGGTGAAGGGTACACAGCACCTCTCTGCACTATTTTTCCTATGAATAGATGATTAGTTCAAAATAAAAAGTTTTTTTTTTTAAAAACTCAAAATAAATCAGGCTTTGGTACTAAGAACTCAACTTTCTCCCATGGTCCCTCAAAAGGAGTCCCCAAGGACCATGTTGACAACCCATCTGTGCTGGTCCTGTGGGGTATAGGCAAGTGTAAACTCACAGAGCTATTTCTTTATGTCTTTGTTCAACAGACACTGAGAGTGCAATGCCCAAGTACACAGTCATGAACTTACGATATAAAATGGTGGCTACTGCCCAGGAGCGACCCAAGCTTCTTATTAGCTTCACCATGCCCAGCTCTCTGACTTTGGCACATAACTAGAGCTGTCCCCAGGCCAGCACCTCCACAGGCAGAAAGTGGGGTGAAGAAAGGGCTGGAGGTGGTTAAACCCATAGGACAGGATAAAACCAAGCAGGGGTGTGAAGAGGGAGAACAAGGGGGGATGAGGTCTGTGTTGGGGACCACCCACGTTCCTCTGCATTCCACAAACAGAGCAAAAGGTGAGGGGAAGCCATGCTCCCAACCCAACATCCCAACATCATATCTGGGTCTCCCAGAACGGAAGAAAGGTCACAGACAAAAGAGAATGATCAGAAAGAGAGAAGATGAGCGATCCATATTGTGAGACATAAATCATTCTTCCCTTTGTTCTGTGGCAGTATAGGTCCCAATTCACTACCAGGAGTAGGGCCCTGAGTATCTTCCCAGAAGAAAAGGGTCTGGGTGACCTGTGACCCCCACCCAACCAGTTCCTATTGTTCTCCCCTCCCCACACCTCCACAGATAAGCAGGCCAAGCCAGGCCCTCTCAGGGGATAGATAAAGGCTGTTCTCAACATCAGGGAAATACCCACCAGCCCTGAGGCAGGAGGAGTGGGCACCTCTTAATCCATGAGGTCATTAAAGAATTCCTTGGTCCAAGGGATTCTCTTGAGAGTGTTTTCCCCAAGCATGAACAGTCGGGTTGGTGGGATATAGCACTTTCCTCTAGAAACCAAGAGGTTAAGCCCAAGAAGTTAAGCCTAAGATGTCTCCCCACATTTGGGGGTCAGAGGCCTTAGGAAGTTAAAGACACAGGCCAGGATAAAGTACCTGTCCCTCAATTTGGGGCCTCGCTTCCAGGT
Source organism: Nasua narica (assembly GCA_028533885.1). Taxonomy (NCBI): domain Eukaryota; kingdom Metazoa; phylum Chordata; class Mammalia; order Carnivora; family Procyonidae; genus Nasua; species Nasua narica. The sequence continues at coordinate 80,550,958 of CM052799.1, forward strand.
CAGAGGTCACTGGGCCACTCAGGCCATGCTATGAGATCTGTCTATCACTTTCTTCCCACTGTGCATCCCCCGCCCTCCATCCCTACTGGACTCTCCCTCCCTGACTGGATATACACTATTTCCCTACGCTGGGGCTTGAGGTGTGGGAGTTCCTGAAATTTGGGCAGCAATTACCAATGATCTACTCCTTTTATAAGATAACCTCAGTTTGCTCACCCCCACCCCCCGCCAAATTTCATTTTAAGAAGAAACAGATCTTTTTGAGGCTGCCAGGATGCGTTAGCCACAAAGGCTCTCTCCTGCCTCCCCACCCCACCCCCATAATTGCCGAATGAACCTGTTTTTAATTTAGAGTTCTGGAGGTTGAACTGTTCTCTCTCTGACAATGACTAGGGAGCAGGTCTTCTCCACCTTAAGACTCCCGTAGCCAGAGGCGATACAAACTGTCTCCAGAATAAATACAATTGTATTTATTTACCCCTACAGGAGAGAGTACAAAAACCTTCCAGATCAGTGAGAGTCAGCAGGCTCTGTAGGGGAGAGCTATGAAGCATGAAAAGGTATGATGAGCTGGTTACTGACTGAGGACATCCGTCCTGTAGCCATGGCCTCGACCCCTGCTCACAGCTGGGAAATGTGTGCGTCAGCGGGGCCTGAAGAAAACACTGACCCCTTAGAATAAGCGTACTTCCAGTATCCCCACGTGATCAACCCAAATTGAGCAGCGTTATAAGGTGGTGAGGGCGGGGTGCATGGCACTTAGTCTCTGACCCCGGGGTCTCATGTACCTGGTTCCTCAACACTCCACCTCTTTCTGGCTATGTGTCCACACCTCACTCAGCCCTGCTTTCCTCATCGTTAATGGGGACAGTAATAAAATCCACTAGATAGAGTTGTAATGGGGATTAATTATGGGCGGAATATATCCGAAGTTCTTGGTACATCCAGACAGCTCCCTTAGTGTTAGCTACCATTACATCTATTTTGGACATTAACTGGTTTCTCTTAACTATTAACGATGCCCCATGTGAGGCATAACTGGTGGAACAACAGACCCTAAATGGTGCTTAAACGTGCATCCTGTTTGTTGAGGCAAGAACTGACATCTCATTGATGACAATCCCGGAGAGTGCTGCATGGTTCACAAAACCCACTTCCTATGCATCAACCCACATAATCCTTAAGGAGCCCCCATGAAGTGGGGAGCATTCATGGCACCTGTTTTTTGTTTGTTTGTTTGTTTGTTGTTTTAACATAAAGACTCTGCTGCCCAGGAAAGGTGAGAAATACCCCCCATGTGGATCAGTAAGAGATTAGACTGATTTGGATCTACGTCTCCTGGCCTCATCCCCTTCCCCCCAAACCATACGGTATCTGGGGTTTTGCCGGAATGTCATAAAGCCAATCGGTTAGTCTGTCCCAGCAATGAGGATCCCAGGAAAATGATGGGTCCTTAGGATGGATGTCCCCTGTTAGCCCCCATGTCACACATGTTCACAAGACACATGCAGTCCATCAACCAGTGAAAGAGCGTGCAGGGCAGTCCCCAACCTCTCCCTGGGAGGAGGGAATCTCCCAGCAAATCGCAATTCCCCAGACACCCGTTACTGTCCCCTGGACAAAAAGGCTTACATGAGTTTAACTAATAGAATTTCAGGCCCCAGATTCACCTTGAGATATCCAAACTGTACCTGATTTCAGGTTGACTAAGAGAAGCGAAGTGGAAGTCTCTCTAAACTTTGGTTTAGAATCCAGAGTGTGGATTCAATGAAGGTAAAAATTAAGAGGATCTGATTTTTGGAATTAAGAAAAACTCTGAACTGGTATGAACCTTTAGGAGGCCTGTTGGCCTGGGTCCAGGCCTCAGGCACGTGTGGTTAAATAATCAACATATGATAAATTATTTTATTTTTATAGATCGTCAAAGGAACTGCTGCCATAAACTTATTTTTGGGACTCAGGGCAGGTCTAAATGAATCAGTCTCACTGGGGGTGACCCTCACTGTCAGAAACTGTTCTGGGGCAAGCTACCCCTCTTGCCTTTGTTGGTGAAATAGGGAGAGGCGCCCCCACCCTGACTCTCTCCTGGGCCTCTTTCTTTTCGGACCACCCGGCTGTTGCTCCCACCCTTCCCTCCCAATCCGTAATTTATAAACACCAAATTTTCTACAGCTCTCCGCTGAAACTTCTCCAAGACTCTTTTGAATGGTGGGACTAAAACAGCACACAGTGTTCTCATCCAGGTCTGGCCAAAGGTGAGGCAGTTTGAGGATTATCTGAAACTCTCTCAGACTTTCTGTCTTATTTACATCCAACCATGGAATCAACACAGCCTTTACTTATTGTGGTGTGGGGACAGAGCAAAAGCAGGAGTGAGTGGGGATCCTGGCTAACAATATGAGTAAGTATATAGGTGGGATTCACTGTGACCCCCAGATCCTTTTCTGTCGAACACTCAATCAGTCCACAGAGACACCTCTCCCCTATCCTGCCTTTAATTGCACCACTGGAGGCTTTACCTAGCACCATCTGACTGTATGATTGCTGGAAATAACTTCTCTGCACCATTCTCCCCACCCCTCCACCCCCTCCTGGGGGGGCGGGGAACCCTTCGTGTGGGCTCTGCGGTCCTCACCACAGCCCCTCTGCCCTCTCAGGACTTGCATCTCTCAGTTGTTTCTGCCCAGGCAGAACCAGCAAAAGAGGCAGAGTGTGGATTCAACTATTCCAGGTCCCCCTGGAGCCTGGGAGGAAGTGCAAGCATTCCCCATCCCCCTGCGGAGGTGGGGAAGTGTCCTCACCCTTTGGCCACCTACACCCCATCTTCACCCATTCCCAATAACTTGCCAAGAGAGAGGCACCTGCTCCGATGTTACTGAAGGTACTGTGAGGGTCTGCTGCTTTCCTGGGGCCATTTCCAGACAAGGAAGCACGCAGGGTTGGGGGGAAGCACGCCAACTTCCCGAGGGAATTCTGAACTTTGCAGGCTGCCGCGCGGGGAGGTAGCAGAGCCCGGGCACTGCTGCTTTTAGGGAAGGAGACCATCCCTTCTGCCAGCCACTCCAGGATGAGTTAGGCTCTGAGCTCCAGCTCCAAGGAACCACAGCCTGTCATCTCCCCGCACTTCCAAGCTCACCCCTTCCCGAAGCGAACTGCCCGCCGGAGACCGAAAAAGTACCCCGCGAGTTCTATTTCAAAGGGCAGGACAATTACCACCTGAGAAAAGTTGAACCAACAGGCAGGTACTGTCATGGTCCCGTTTCTTCGCCTGATGAGTGCGTGAGAGCGCGCGCACACACACGGAGACACACACGCGTGCACACACGCACACACCCGCCTAGCACGAGCTCTCCCCTCCGGGCGCCCCTCACCCGCCGCTAGCCCTCCCGGGACGCGTCCCTGAGCGCCGCACCCGCCGCGGAGCGGAAGCCCCGGCCCCTTGGCGTCCCCCTCGGGCTCCGCAGCACCGACGTCCGCGCCCGCCGGAGGCGCGCTTGGCTCCGCTCGGGCCCCGACGGCCGCGGGTTCTGCGCTCACCTTAATGTTGCTGAAGACGGAGCGGGAACAGCGGCCGGCTCGGCCTGAAGAGGCGTCGCTGCCCTGGCGCGCGCCGAGCTCGGGCCAAAGCCCCATGGTGGCGGCCCCGGCGGGGCGGGACGGCAGCGGCGGCGCGGCGGCGGCGGGGCCCGGGCGGGGCGGGCGGGGGCCGGGCGCCTCGGGCCGGGGCGGCCGCGCGGGTGGCTGGTGAGAGCGGCCGCGGCCGCGGGAGGAGGCTCGCAGCGCAGAGACTGCGCGAGCGAGTGCGCGCCCAGAAGTTTTATAAGTGGCCGCCGCCGTCGCCGATGATGAAACGCGCTCTCCCTCCTCCCTCCTCTCGTCGGCTGTCGGAGGCGCCGCGAGCCCCCGCCCCCGCCGCGGCCGCCCCCTCAGACAGGTGTGACGCGGCGGCCGGCCGCGCGTGACCTCGCTCCCCGCCCGGGGTCGTCTCTGCTCCCGGAGCCCGGCTTGGACCCGCGAGGCTTGAGCGCCCCGGAGAAGGTCCCGCCTGCTGGGCGGCGGGGGGCGGCGGGCCCGGGGGAGGGGAGGTAGCGGCTGGAGGGGCAGGAGCCCGCAGGAGGGTGGGGGCGCCCAGAGGACTGGCGGGGCGGGGCGGGGGCGCAGCGGGGGCCGACCGGCGGGCGACTGGAGGGGACCGCAGGAGAGGTTGGCTGGGCTTCGGGGGCAGGAGCAGGCAGGAGGAGAACCGAGAGGTGCCGGAGGGGCCAACGGGAGCCAGGGGGCTTGACGGGGAGCCCAATTTTCTAGAGGAGAGGGGTGCCGCGGCGCCCCTCCCGACGCACTCGGGGAGATTTACGGAGCGGGTCTCTGCTTGTTTGCACTCGCTGAAAACCTGGGCTCACAGTTCCGGTGATGGCTCCGAGACTCGCTGAGGCTGTTTGTGTCGAGGACTGATTTATATTTAAACTGCTCTTTGCGCTGGAGAGGGGGCCGCCCCGGGCAGGGCCCGAACTCTCTGGACCCGAGCCAAGGTAAACTGCAGGCGCTGTCAAGTGTCAGCATGGCTGGGTCTCGCCTGAAGTACTGAGGCCAGGAGAGAGGGCCCCCCGTGGACATAAGGGACGCACCCCACTGACCTCCTTCTCAGGGCTGGAATGGAACAGCGGCTTTATTTTTTTTCCCCCCAAGATTTTTTCCACTAAGATTCCTACTGCAGAGAAGAGAAAGAAGGTGAGGCTTTTCAAGAGAAGGAGAAGAAAGTTATGCCAAAAGCAGCAGCAGTAAGGAATCCAATTCTGGAGGTATTTTTCCAGCTCCCTAATTCCTGTAGTCCTCTGCAAGCCCACTCTACTGCCAAGAAAAGCACAAGCTCAGCTTTAATACCCAGGAAACTTTGGATAAGACAAAGACCCACAGGACAATGCCTTTCTGGGATTGGTCTGGGCTGTCCTCTGTCTGGGGGCTTCCCCTATCCACCTGCGGTCCAAGAACCCTGGACACAACAGCATATAGTGCTGGAAGAAAAGCCATTGGACAGTGGGCAGCCTCTGGCCACTTCACTCATGCACAGAGTAAAGGACATCTAGAGAGGCTTTCCAGAGCCCTGCAGCATCCTCAGACCCAGAACAGGCAGGAAAGTTCATGTCACCAGTCTACCCTTTCAGAGGACTTGGAACACAAGGACGGCTGGCACCCAGAGCATTCCATGAAGGCTGCAGAATCCATGGTGCATTGTGCCAAGTATTCTGTTGGGTACCGAATGCGTGATTCCATAGAACCTCAGCATTAGTCCAACAGTTACAGGTACTGTTACAATTCGGATTTTATGGATGATGATGCTAGAGAGGTCAACTAAAAAAAAAAAAAAAGTGACCGGAAGACACATAGCTTGTAAGTGATGGAGCTAGAACCCAAACCCAGCTCTGCCTGACTCCAAAGCCCAGGCTTGGAGCATTACGCCCTTTGAAAAGTTATCTATTCCAGCAGCCTCATTTCACAATGAGAAGAGAAAGAAGAGAGCAGTTCATTTCATTCAGAGCGGAGAAGGTCCCAGTCACAGGCACATTGGGGCTGCGATGCCTGGAGCTTCTTTCTTAAACCTGCAGTGTGGCCTTGTCGTGATCCTCTGATAGAGACCCGGAGAGAGTCTGCTTCTCTAACCCTCATTTTATCCTACTCTGTTAACCTTGCTCTCTGCCTGCTTTCAGGACCAGCATCATCTCCAAAGGAAAGGCCTATTCAGAAATGCTCACCAACAGTTATCTGCTTTTATCTACAAGGTGGCGTTAGCTAAATGTAATGGAGACCTAACCAAAGTGGCTTCAATGAGACTTATGTGTCTCATAGTAAGAAGCCTGCTAGTAGATAGTCCAGAAGTCACGACCCAGGCCCCGAAGGATTCCTTAGAGTGGCTAGCTCATTGTCACAAGATAGCTGCTCCACCTCTGGCCTCTTAATTCCAAGAAGGAAGTGGAAGACAAGAAACAAGAAGGGGTTGTGCTCACATCAGGGAAGTAAATCTCTCCCTTGCATGCGTAGCTACTTTTCCTTAAGTCTTGTTGGCCAAGACTAGGCCCTATGGCTACCCTCTGCAAAGGAAATTAGGAAATGTAGTTTACGTTATTGTGATATCCTGAACAAAATTGGGCTTCTGTTAGGGAAAAGGGGAGAAGGGATAGTGTGTATTCAACTTTCAGTGTCTGCACAAAGAGTAACGCATTTCCTAAAAGCACCCCCCACGGTCTGTTTCCAGATCCTTCCCAAAGCCTTTGATTTCAGCAAATATTTCTTGGCACCATAGAAAAATAAAGCACAAGGACAGTCGCTGACTTCAAAGACTCCATGGTCTCAGGTGGGGAGCAAGAAGAGAAAGCATTAATGTGTTGTAGAAAAAACATAGCTCTCTGTCGTGCACAGCTGCTGTGAGGGCATAGAAGAGGGGTCCTAACTCATTCTGGGGCAGCAGGAAGGCTTCCTGGAGGAAGGGAGCCTAAAGCTGAGGCCTAGGGACTAGAAGGATTGGGATGATGGGGTTGAAAGAAGATCAGTCTGTCTGCTCCATGGTTTCAGTCTGGCTGGAGACCCAGGGACAGTGGGAATGTGTAGTACAGAGGCTGGAACATTGAGTGGCATGCTATGAAGTGTGGGCCTTATCCCCAACACAATGGGAGCCACCAAAGGCTTCTGGACAGGGGATGCGGTGCGCTGGGCAGATTTGCATTTCAGAGACTTTTCTGGCAGCTGGGTAGGAGTGCAATGGGACGGTCTGTGGAACCCCAGGAGCTACAATGAAAGTGTGTTCTGCAGCAGGGGGGGATGTTGTGTGGGGGAGAGAAAGATGCAAGAGACGTTGACAGGAGATGGCCCCCCGGTGTTAGGAAGGGAATGTTAGGGGCGACTCCCAGGATCTGACTTGCATTAGGACTCTGAACCCCTGATAGAACCTAGGAAGAGCAGCAGCTATTAGGGGCATGCAGGGAGCCCCTCTGGGCTCATTTTGAGTTCAAACTGCCTGGAGTACATGCAGATCTAGAAGCCCAGCAGGGAAGTATATGGGTCCAGTGCTCAGGGAGGGTGCTGGGCTAGAGATCAGGTCTCAGACATCCCAATGGAGGCAGTGGGTAAGCCTCAGGAACAGATGAGTCTCCCAGCGAGAACGTGTTGATAAGAAGTAGGTCCACAGCTGACCACAGCAGCATTCAGGGGTGGCACAGGGGAGGGAGCCAGCAACGGAGACAGAGGAGAGAGCCCAGCACGCAGGGAAGTAAGCCAGCCAAGAAGTGTTGTTTCAAAGAGAAGGCAGGAACACATCCAGGTTGTGGAGGTGGGAAGATAAGACCCGAATGGCCAATGGACTGGCAATAGGCTGGCACTGAAGACCTCGGCGAGAATCTTTCCAGTGGGTAGTGTGCGCAGAGGTCAGATTATGTGTGTTTTGGGGGGAAAACCCAGCTTTTCCAGGGTTGCAGAGGGAAAAAAGAGAGGGAAGAGCTTGGGGCTCTCCCCTCTGCCTGAATCTCCTGCTTTCTCAGTTCTCATGCCGGACCAGTTGCATGTTCCACCTCGGGGCTTTTGCTCCTTCTGTTCCCCCTGCCTGCACCGCCGGCCCCATAGTGCTTGGCTTCTACCCTCCAAGAGCAGCTCCTGCTATTACCTGTCCGGGGCCTCCGAGGCAGGAGTAGAAACCTGCCTTGCAGTGGTGCAGGCCTGGCACATACATTATCCCTTGTCTCTCAGGAAACTCGAAGTCACTATCCCCATTTTGCAAGTGAATAAACTAAGGCTCAGGGTGCTTCTCTAGCACGGATCTCTGCCTTTATTTTCACAGGTGACAGGAGAGACAACACAGGTGGTGGCTAAGGGCGCAGACCTTACAGTCAGACGTAGATGCTGACCACCCTCCTCTTCAGCCTCGTTACCTTAGATGGCCCGCTTAACGTCCCGGCTGCCGGGTGCCTTCTCCCTAAGATGGAGATATTAATGCGCACCTCCCGGGGCGGTCTTAAAGGGTGGGTGAGGTCTCGGCAGGTGTTTGGCACTGCTGATGGCAATAAGTGGGCCCTACGTCTCTTTCTCTAACTCAGCTGGGAGCTCCTTGGGAGCTTCTGTGCTAAGTCTCCTTCCATCTCTCATCGCACCCAGCATACCCTGTTGCTTAAAAAAATGTTTATTAAATGGAATTGAGCTTAACTGAATTCCAAAATGACCCAGTGACTAGGGAAGGCCTCGTTGTCCTGAGGCTTGCAAGCTGTCTCTGCCAAAAGCCTATTGCCCGGGGCTGTCCCTCCTGCCCACCCCTCAGCCCCAGGCTTCTTGTTGCCCACCTTGTCCTCCCTGGCGGCGGCTGGCCCGGTTCCCAGCCCGCAGGCCACGCCCCCTCCTCCCGCAGTCACTGGCGAGGGTGTCCTGCAGTCTGAATCCTCAGGCGTGATCATGGATTCACTCCGGCTGCCCCGCTCCTGGTGCACATACAGGCCTGGAGGGGGAGGTCTCCCGGTGCCTGCGCCTCACCCGTGGCAGGTGGAGGGCACCCCTGCAGCCAAGGCCTCTGCCGCTTTGTCACTGCCCCTCACGGGGCAGCCTGCTCCCCTGTGGGCCCCGCCTCGGCCACTCGTTTATATTTTTATTTAACACACACACCGTGTTGACAGCCCATACCTGGCACCAACACGGTGTTGATTCATTTACTCCTCAAAACAACCCAACGAGAGGGGTTACTTTTATCAGTGTCACTTTTCATTTGGAGAATCTGAGGCACAGAGAGGTAAAACAACTTGCTGGAGGACACGTAGCTAGTAAGAGGCAGAGCCAGGATCCAGACCCTGGCAGCTCAGCGCTAAGTCCCAGCTGCTGGAGGTTCTCGCTCAGACACTGAGTCATGGCGTGCAGGCAGGCCGAGTCAGAGCCACCGTCCCCGTCAGGGGTCGAAGCCCATGTTGGTGCTTTGCCCATCCTTGCCCCCTCCGAGCCTCTGTTGCCAGCACCACCGGCCTGGGGTGCTCGCCTTAAATAAGGTCCCAGCACAGCCCAGGGCCTGTGTGGCCCTCCCAGATCCAGCTCCAAGACTCGGCTCTGCTCTGCTCCCCTCTGCCCTGCTCATCCCATTCCTGAAGCACTCCTACAGCCCTACATCTGCCTCGCGGGACCTGAGGCTGACTTTGCCCTCCCTTTCCCCGAGAAAATGCTGCGACAAGAGGGAAGGGTGCTACGGCACCAGGGGGTCCCACCTCCTGGGACCCCAGCTTCTCTGCGTATCACCTGGGGTATAGCAATGCTCGGCGCAGGCTGGGGTAGGCTGTAATGGGATTTCCACGTGTTTCCAGGGAAGACTTTTCGAGGCCTGGCTGTGCTCTTCTCTCCGAGTCTCTCTCCGTGGAGGTTAGTCCCTGCTTTGGCAGGAAGCACAGCAGGGGCAGGAAAAGGAGAAACATAAATAGGCCTCACCCTGCATCCCTCCCACGTCTGTTCCCTGTGGGTCGGGAGCCCCAGCCTGGCCCTAGCCTCGGCACCCCACCCACCACAGTTCAGGTCCTGCAGAGTGATAACCAGCCCCCGGGGAGAGCTCAGCCTTCACCTTTGCCTCCTGTTCCTCCTGGGCTCACACAAAACTCAGTCCGTGGGCACCTACATCATCCTTGGCCCTGCGCAGCCCAGGACCCAGAGGATCCCGTCATCTGAATGTTCCTGAGTAAACGGAAAACCAGGACTTGTCGCTGCCCTGATGCTTGTTTTTGAACTTGGTTGATCTTTATATTATACTCTTTGAAAAATATTTTAACTGTGTCTTAACTCTACCCGGAGAGGGAAAATATTTTTTTCATTCACCCATCATTGCATACCACTATTTAAGCTTTCATGAATTTCTGTTTTTTCCCTAATTCTTCCCGGTGAGTGTGTTTTCACTTAGAAAACTCACATTATACCATTTGTCTCCTACTCTTTGACCATAAGCATTGATCCTTATTGAGAAGGGCTCATCACCATCTCTCCGAATGGCAACGAGGAGTTATTTAAGCCCTGCACTAGTGCTGAATGTTTGGGGGTGTCCCTAAGTTTTGTCTTTTACAAAGAATGACTTGAATAATTTTTTGCAAAAAAAAAAATTACCTTAGAACTGATTGCAAGTAATGTAATCTAAACATGTTTAGATATTTTTCTCTGTGATGCACAAAATCCATCCCCATGCTGCATTTCCCTTCTCCCTCTCCAGTGATGTCTTTCTTCGCCTGGGTAGAGGAAGACCGGAGCCCTAGAGGGAATGGCATGGCTCCCCCAGTTGAGAATCTACCTCAGCTCTGGGGACCCCTGGGTCTTCCTTATCTCCGACAGCCCAGACCAAGCCCTGGAGCTCAGAAAGCAACTCAGGGCTGATCCAAGGATGCCATGGAGTGTGGGTACCTTGATCCAAAATCCTGTCCTTTACCCCTGGTTTTGGAGAAGGAACTCAGCCCCTAGGACTGTAGGTCAGAGGGCTTGCTCGGGCACCTTCCTGGGGAGTGCTGGATCCCTCAGCTGTGAATCAAAGTATTGGACTTCATGGTCCAAAGGGGAGCTACCCTCTTGTTCTCTCCCTGTTCTGTCAACTTACTAGCTGTGTGACCTATGGCAAGTCCCCGAACCTCTCTGGGTGGCACTTGCCACTTAGAACCATGTGAGGAGTGAACTGGACTCACAGGCCCTCACTAACGATCACCGTTATTACTGTTGTTCTCTCCTAACTCATGGGTCCCTGCTCCCTCCTCAGCTGTTCCCTGCTTTTCTCCTTAGGAGGCCTTGCTTTCTCCATAACGACATTTTCCCCAAAGACTTCTGTTCAGTAGAGCCTAGAAGACACTTAATCCAGCCCCCTAAGTAACTCGTCTGGAGCCCCATCCTCCCCTAATGCTGGGTCCAGGAGGCCGCTACAGGATTAGGCGTCCTCGCAGGCCCTACTGTCCTCTGCCCTCCCTGTCTTCCCTCTACATTCACATGGGACAGTCTGAGAGTCCCGGTGCCAGTCCTGGCTTCCAGTCCTCCTCTCCGGGAGCCCAAGGCCTGGGCCCTGCTGTGGCCGTAGGGTGCACACACACAGACCCTCATGGAAAGGCCTCCTTAAAGCCTTCTTGGCATTTCCCGGTTGGAGGGGCCCCTCCCTTCCTCACCTCTCCGTCACCTCGTCCACAGCAAGGCCCACCTATGGAAACAATCAAGAGGGAAGGGCGCTGAGCATCCTCTCCACGTTCTCCAGGTCCCGCCTGGCCCCTAGTACTTTGATCATCCCTCCAGGCCACCTGTCTCCCACCCTGTGGCCTCTCCCTGGCTCTGAATCCAGGTCTGGGCTCCTGCTCTCACTGGGCCCACCCTTGCTTTCCAAAGGGATCTTCTCTCCTTCCTTCTGTCTTGCTTCTTGGCACCCCCTCTCCTTTTCCTTTACGTGTCCAGGTCTGCAGCCTGCCCGCTGACAAGAAAGGCCTCTGCTCCCTGTCCCTTGCCTTATCCACCTCAGCACATCCTCCCCGTCTCCCAGGGCCTGTTTCTGTCACTGGGGGAAAGGGAACGGGCGTCCTGCCTTGCCAGGCACACACCCTCCCTGTGCTGTCTGGACTGACCCTGTGTCAGTGGATCGCGAGCCTTCGGGGCAGAGACCAAGTACAAACACAAGCGCAGATAGCAGGATGCCGCCCGCAGGAGACAGGGCAGGGATGACTGTCGGAGAGCCTGCCTCCTTAATACTAAAAACAAAAGAAGAAGAGCCTGCCTCTCCCCACCTCTCAGTCCGGAGGGACGGGACGTACTTATCATGTACTTTATTTCCCAGCTGAACTCGGGCTGACGGTGCCTGCAGCAGTGAGGGCTCTGATAAAGACCTCCTCCTCGACTGCCCTCGCCCCGGACCCCGCCCCTCACCTGGCTCTCTCGGGCAGCATCGAGTGCTTTCTCAGCTGTAAACTTCGGGGCCTGTTAAGCTCTGTGGGGCCCTTCACCTGGGCCTGGGGTCCCTAACACACCCTGGGCCGTGTTCGCTGTGCACTGAGTCACCTGATGAGGTCACTGGAAGTCAGGCCTCCTCCCTGGTCATGGGTCACAGGGAGGGAGCACATTGCTGGGGATTCGGGAAGAGAATGTCCGGTGCTCCCCAGGGAAGCCAGTGGGAGAGGAGGCTAAGGAGGGCATCTCACAGGGGCTAATCCTTGCAAGGGCTCTGGGCCCAAGAACCTCCCTCTGGTTACAGTAGTAGGATGATGGCCAAGGAGCAGACATCTGCTATTGGCCCCTTCCAGAATCTGTCCCACTTCAGGTGCAAGCACCTGACATTCCTTTGGGGCGCCACCCATGCCCACTCTCAGGTTCTGAGGCCTGACTGACTTGTGGGTGGGCCCCCACCGGGGAGGGAGCATGGGGGGCCAGGCCTCACCATCCAGGCCCTCTGCTGGACCATCCCTCAGTCAGGACAGCGTGCTCTCTCCCAAGACTACCAGCAGGGACGGCACTCCCCCAGTGTGGGGGTCTGTGCCATTCTAGGGAGAAGGAGTGGGAATGTGGGACGGAGGTCACTGAGGCCTATAACCAAGTCCTTCATGCTCTGCTACCAGGCCTCTGAGTCTGGACTTTACAGTCCTGGGAGCCAATAGATTCTCCTTATGGTTTAAGTTCTATGGAGCCGGACTTCCTGTTGCCGGCATATTAGATAAATCCAGGAAACCAAGGTTTGGACAACACCAAGTAAGACTAAAAGAAATTATAACAAAATGTTAATAAAGATAATCTTTCCATGCTGGGAATGTGAGGGTTTTGTTTTTTTCTAAATCTTGTTTTTTCTACATCTTTCTGATTTTAATGATAAATATTACTTTATAATGAAGTAAATAAGCTTTATAAAAAAAACAAAGAAGAATCATTTGGCCACCTAACAGTTTTCCATAAGCACCATTTTCAGAACTGAAACCCAATCTCCATCATTCCCTTGCCTGGACAGGTGTCAGGGGAGATGCTCCCGGTCCAGCCCCGCCTTGACCTTGTGGTCTCAGGGGAGGGAGGGCCGCTACTCCTCACTGTGCCTGCACAATGAGAGGGTATGTGGGTGGCTTCGAAGTGCTCCCAGTGCTAATGTCCCAGTCACTGGCCTCTGCCAAAATCCACCTCCGTACACACTCACAGGAGAGCTCAGCTGTTTCAAGCACTGGCATCGGACAACCAGAAAATGCCACTGCTCGGTCATGGCCCCCTCATCACGAACCCAGATCCTGGGCTGCGCACTCTGTCCTCACATCAGCCTGTCGGGGCGCTCTGGTCCTTGTGTCCCTTTCCCTGGGGAGAAGACTGAGATTCGGGAGCCCAGGAACCTGCCTCTGGAGGGGGGCTGGTGGGGCTGGTGAACTGCAATGCATCTCATTCCAAAGTCCAAGCCACTGGCCGTGCTGTGACGCGCCTCTATTCCAAAATATTCCTGGATGGCTTGTTTCTTTGTCCCTTTCACTCATATTTACTAAGCACCTGCTTGGCACATGACATGAATCTTATTCACAAGGAGACATGGAGGAAATAGAAGATGCCAGCAAATCCCTCCAGCTCCTAATACAGATCTGTGATCTCAAGAGGAGTGTGTGCACGTGGTGGGGGCCTCGGCCCATCCCAAGGGCAGTGCACAGAATACATCACAACTATTCATAGCTATTTCTATCTCATGATTTTCAATTTCTATGTTTATGCTTTTATAATATGCATGATATCTTGATATAGGAATATCCACATAAAAAATTATCGGGGTACCTGGGTGGCTCAGTTGGTTGGGCGTCCGACTCTTGATTCCAGCTCATGTCATGATCTCATGGTCATTGGATAGAGCCCTGCTGGGCTCTGCACTCAGCAGCAAGTCTGCTTGAGATTGTCTCTCCCCGTCTGCACACTACCCCATGCAAGCACACGGTCTCTCTCTAAGAAAAATAAACAAATCTTGAAAAAAAAGAGTTATCCACGATAAATTTTTGTTGGGTGTGCCATCATCAAAAAACTCACCCATTATATTTATGAGTGTATAGATGAGTAACTATAAAATAAAAATTCAAGTTTATTTGAGGATTAAAGTGAGAAAACAATGAATATGGTAAGAGCTCAGAGGCCAAGGAGGATCAGGAAAGTCTTGTAGAGAAGGTAGGAGCTGCATTAGGGTGAGTAGGCTCTATCCAGGTAGAGAGAGGAAAGCCTCAAAGGCAACAAGGGACCATCACCAACCACAGCTAGATTTGAGAATGTGCCGGCATAACTCAGGGAATGTGATCACCGGACCCTCTGCCCCTGTGTCCTCCCTTGGCCTTGGAGCCTGAAGAACATCAGCTAACCCTGCCAAGCCTCTGGGTCCACCTTTGGATCGAGATCCTTTGCCTCCCCCACCCTGAGTCCTCTCTGTCCTTGCTCCCGGGCCAAACTGCTCCTGCTGCCCTGCCCTTCCAGCTCCTCTCAGCCTGTCTTGAGCCCTGGGTCCCTTGAGCCCTGGATCCCTCTATCCCTCACCTTCTCAGCCTCCGCCCCCCTGCTCCTTTCTCCTGCCTTTTGGTGGAACTGGCTTCCCACAAGGGCCGACTTGTGCCCTTCTGAGTGGAGCTGCTCATTCTCCAACACCCAGGGCTATAGGGTGGCAGGAACCTTTCCGGTCCCTGAGGCCACTTCTATTTCTTGGACCCTGCCTACCATGAGGCTTACACATCCAACCCAGCCCCCCTCAGCCCTTTCTCGTTTCTGTTACCTTCCCCCACCCCTGCAGGTCCCTCTTTTCACTCTTCAAGAGCTTTTTCTCTGGCTTCTTCTCACACCACATGACCACCCTTGCGTCCCCACGTCCTCGGGGCCTGGTCTCCTCCACTTTGGTGGTCTCTCCCTCTCGCCGCATCATCACCTGTGCCCACACCGGGGGTCGTCTCCACCAGGAGCTGCTCCAACTCCGGATGCCCGTGTTCTACTCTGGCCAGACCCAACCAAAGCTGGCCTTGCCCTTCACAGAGACGCACAGCGAGCGCTTTCATACCTTCAATCCTCCCATCTTTCTGTCCCCACCTATTTCTACTTCCTTCCAGCCCACAGCCTAGAGAGTTCCATGGAAGGGCTATCCCTCTTCTTGACTGAGAATGACCAACCGCTTGGCTTCCTCTTGCCACTGTCCCGTTTTTTTGGTTCTCCTTTATGGTCAGGCTTCCTGAGGTCTTCTCTATTTTTCTCCTTACCATTCATAGCTCAACCACTATGAGCTGGCTTGGAGATTTCACCATCATGGTGGGATCACCCTTGACAAGTTCACCAGGGGCTGGGTGAACCCGCTCTTGGCGGGTTCTTGGCAGCCTCGCCCATACTCTTGGGTGGGGGGGCTCTCTCCCTGCTGAGCCAACACACCCACTTCTGCCTCTCCAATGCCAGCACTCTGGGGCTCTGATCCTCTCCCTACTCCGACCCCGTGACCTCAGCTGCCATCTGCTGCTGTGAATCATTCACACCAGCGTTCTCCAACCTAGATCCTCTCTGACCTCCAAACCACGCACCCAGTGGCCCCTGACCTCTCATCTGGACGGCCCACGGACGCCTGGAACTCAGCCAAAGGCATCCATCTTTTTCCCCAAAGCTCCTCACCCTCCTGCTCACTTGTTTCCCCACCAACAATTCCAAGGCGGAGATCTCCGAGTCTGGCTAGACGGCCTTCTCACTCCCGACAGCCAAGCAGTTGCAATAGCAGCAAAACAGTAAGGACGAGGGTCATGGCAATGTTCATCCCGACTAAGATAATTCCCTCTCTGGAACCAGGCTGAAGTGTCAAGAGTATAGAGTCTCAGCGCCCAGACCGGGAAGATGTCCCCACCATAGGCATCAGGTGACCACCTGGGCCCACGGCTCTGTACCTCACGCCACCCTCAGTCACTCCCCTTCCCCATTCTGCTCCCTAAAGTTCCCACTTCCCTTCAGAAGTTAGCAAGGCTTCATGTTCTCCTGCCCTCGTAAACTTCCAGAGACTCTGCTGTAGGATTTGAGTCTTGGCCGTTCTCTCCTCGTACAGAAGTGTCACTGTGGTGGAGGGGAAGAAGCATTTAGACTCACAGTGATGAGAGGGGGTGAGAAACTGTCAGAGGGCCCTCCATGCCAGCTGCAACTTGCTTCTCCCCTCTTTGCTGTGTCTGAAGACCTAAAACATTCAAGGTAGCTCGTGTGGCAAAGTTCATCCTCTGCTAGTCATGTGAGATTCATACCCATAGCTAGCCTAACTGCTCTTATTGTGCAGACAGACTACCCGTCCCGTCCCTGACCTCAGGTTACCTTGCAAAACCCCTCTTCTTCCACCTGTCCCTGAGAGACAGTGTCAGAGGTCATACGGAAGGCTGGCCCATCTGGTGTCTGTGACAGCCCATTTTGGGTTCCATTCACCTCTGCTGCCCTGTCTTCCCCCCACCGAGGGGCGTTAGTGGAAGTTGAAGAGAGAGGCCAGTGGACAGCAGCAAGGCACTGGGGAGCCCAGACCCTTGGGCCACTCAGAGAACAGTGGGATCTGCTGTTCTCACCTGTTCATTACGTATGACAATACTTGCCTGGCCTGTCCAGACGCAGAGAAGATGAACGAAAGTGGTTCGTGAAGAGCAGTGATTCTCATACTCGAGTGTGTATCAGAAGCACAGATCACTGGGCCCTGCTCTTGGAGCTTCTGATACAGGGGGTCTGGGGTGAGGCCTGAGAACTGTCATTTCTAACAAGTTCACGGGTAATTCTGCTGTGGGTCCAGCAACCATGCTTTGAGGATCACTGTTTTCGAGGAAATTGCCTGCTCTGGAATCCCTCAATACATACAGCAGGCTCGTATAAACGTGGCCACCCCCATCTAAGCTGAAGGAATGGCTTCATCCTTCCACGTTGGCTCAGTTGGCAATGGGGAGTCCCTTGACATCAACTTGTTTCTGTGCCCGGACTCACTCTTGGTTGCCATTGCAGAAAGTAGGACCCAATGGCCAGTAACGGTGTGCAAGCCATGGGTCGGTGGTAGAGATGGCCATCAGGGGGTGCTCTGCCTGCTTCCCGGTTGGACGCAGATACTCCTTCAGGACTGTTGCGCTTTCTCTAGGCCCCACCCATGTGAGTTTTAAAGGGACACATCCCTCGGCAAAGGCCGAAAACTATTATCAATCACATTCAGAATATTCTGGTTCCTCTAGCACCTCGAGCGCCCTGACCGGCACCCACGGAAGGAGGCTTTCCACACGGGCAGATGCCAGCCCTGGAAAGGAAATGGAAGGAGCGCACGTGAGGATGTCGGAGCATGCGCACAGCCTCAACACAGGCCAGCATGGCTCCCCAGGGGCGCAGCCTCAGAGTCCGCCCGGCTCCTTCCTCTCTGCCCTCTGTCTGCAGGAGGGACTAAATAAACAGCCTTTACCTTGAGCCCCCTGCCAAATGTCTGCCCTGTTTCCTCAGCCAGCAAGGGCTGATCGTATCTGCCCAGGAAAAAGGGAGCTGGTGCTCAGCGGGCTGAGGTGGCCCTACTCTCGAAGGAATGTAGGAAGCTGCTGAGGCGGGGCTTAAGTTTCCCTGGACGAAGCCTAGAGGGATTTGGTATTTTCTTTGGCAAATACTGTAATAAAGCGGTACTCACTTCCTTACCAAGACCCAGATTTAATTGAAAACAGCCATATTTTAATAAAGCCCATGGAGCCGTGCCTGGGTCATTGCCTGGCACTCAGAAGGTGCTCCATAAATATTTGTTGAATGAACAAATGCCTTGGTTCCAGGATAATCCGTCCATTCCTAAAGCTCTGACACGATCCTGGCTGCTCTTATCTAAACGAAGTTTGTCCTATTTCTTGTAATCCTTCCTTTTTAAAGTTCTCAGATGGGGCATAGAACAAATCCTCTTTCATCCTGCAGCTGGCTGCCCGCGAACAATGGATTTGTCCCTCAGCAGCTCGCAAACGAAAAGCCCCCGGCCACAGGCTCCCTGTCCACTTGGCCGACCTGGTCCCCCTCCATTGGCCGCACCCCAGAAGGAGCACCCAGTGACCTTCTGATGGCCCCCCAACTGGAGGCAGCATCCAGGGCTGCCTCCCCTTCTCTGGAGACTAAAGATCCAGGAATCCACAAGGGCAGGGTGTCCTCCAATTACTTGAGGGCATCCCTCCCCTTGTAGATTCCTCAACAAGTGATGCTCCTAATTCCCAGGCCTCAGATTGGGGGCCTTGAAGGAGGACTAAAGAACAAAGAAAGGGTAGAGATGGGGCCAGGGGGTCCATAAAAGGCATATGAAAGATTTTTTTTTTAAGAATTGAATTGGTCACCAAATACAAGCAAACCTTTCTTGCCTAGAGCCAAAAGCTGGGGAGATCTGCTCGTAGCTGGTCTTCTTTTCATGGCCGGCTCACATTGTTCGTGGGGCTCTCAGTGCTAGACCCACACAAATTCGGGCACAGGCCCTCCCTTGGAGCCTTTGCTGGGCAGACAAAGCCATCTTACCTAAAACGGCCAAATAATGTGATAATGTGGCATAAGTTAAAGAAGTCAGTTTATGGTGTATCATGGTATAATAAATGATTATTGACTTTGAGGTTACATTTTTCTGGTTTAGATGGTAATAATTCATAACGATTTACAAAAATGCTAAAATTTATGTACCTAAGGTCATTTAAGTGTCCCCGAATTTATGTACCCAAGATCATTTCAAGTACCCCCGTGGACTAGGCTCCTTTCTTTGGGCAGTGTTGCTCAGGCCCTGGGCCAGGCGAGAATCCTTACGTGTTGCTCCAGCTCGTCCTGGCTTGGGCTTGGACAGTGCTGCCTGGCTGGGCCACCTGACCCAAAGTCACAGCCCCAGGTTTCCCTCTCTGGGCTCTGATGCCAAAATGAGTTCTTGGAGCGGAACTCCTGAGGCCAGAGTGAGCAGGAAGTCTGCTCCTCAAGTCTACCGAGGCTGGGGTCTGCCTGCTGCCTCCCCCCATCTTGACCCTTTGCCTGCACAAATCAAAAGTGGTACACCTCCCCTCTTTCCTGCTTATTCTTTCAACATCGGATCCAGCTCGTGACCTGGCATCTGTAGGGCAACCACAACAAGAAGAAATACGAGGTTCAAGTAGGTTTTTGCGTCAGCCTGCTGGTTCCTTCGGCCAAGGCTGCTGTGGTGGGCAATGTGGCTGCTGACCCGCTTATGTTGGGAAGTGGGGAGGAGCCCAATCCGTGACGCCCCCCCCAGGGCCAACAGAGGTGTTGACACACCCCTAAACACCATGTAGGAAAGTGAAGCAGAGCGTGTTCCAGACATCACATTCGGGAGCAATGTTCATCCCAAAGCACTTCACAGGCATATGAGGGGATAAATCAGCCTAACATGCGACACTTTACAGGGTAAATGAACAAGATTAATCTGTTTTCAAATATTGAACATTTTGCAATAGATATTAATTTTTGTAGGCATATCTCCAACCCACAAGTATTATTAGTAGGGCGTAGGAATGTTATCGAAGTCTAAGAATAAAGGAATCTTATTAGTTTACAAATGCATATGATGGTGTCATTAGCGTGGATAATGTCATAGCAGGAGTCCAGCTGTGCTCCCTCTCGTGGGAATCACTCATGAAGAAGGTCTCTGCATAGTCCTCGCCTGAGTGCCCTGTGGAGGTGTGCGGCTCCCTCCGGCTTGCCTTCTTCCTTTCCCACAGCGTGTTCACGAGCGGACCTACGGGGCATTACGGCAAGCGAAGTCAGTCAGAGAAAGACAAATACCATATGATTCCACTCATATGTGTAATCTAAAAACCAAAACAAACAAAACAACAAAAACAGACTCATAGGTAACAGAGAACCAACTGGTGGTTGCCATAGGTGAAGGGGATTAAGAGGTACAAACTTCCGGTTATGAAATAAATAAGTCATCCTCATGTAAAGTGCAGCATAGGGAATATAGTCAATAATATTACAGTCACTTTGGTGATAGATGGTTAATTAGACTTAAATAATGTATATATAGATGCCAAAACACTATATCGTACACCCGAAACTAATCCAATATTCCATGTCAACTACACCTCAATTTAAAAAAAAAAAAAAGTATTCCTGAGTATCTTGGTTCATTCAGGTTGCTGTAACAGAATAGCCTGGCTTAGAAACAATAGAAGTTTATCTCTCACAGCCCTGAAGGCTGGAAGCTCCAGGTCAAGCCCCTGGCAGACTCTGTGTGGTGAGAACCCACTTCCTGGTTCACATTGCTGTCTTCTCACTGTGTCGTCACAAAGAGGAAGAGATGAAGGAATGCTCTGGGGTCCCTTTCGTAAGGACACTGATCTCATTCTTAAAGGCTGCCTCCTCAGGACTTAATCTTCTCCCAAAGGGCTCACCTCCAAACTGTCACGCTGGAGGATTAGGTTACGACGTATCAATTCTGGGGGGACAGAAATGTTCAGTCTTTATTATTATTTTGTTTTGTTTTGCTTTTTAATTATTTATTTGGCAGAGAGAGAGCACAAGCAGACGAAGTAGCAGGCAGAGGGAGAGGGAGAAGCAGGTTCTCTGCTGAGCAAGGAGCCTGACATGGGTTCGATCCCAGGACCCTGGGATCGTGACCCCAGCAACGGCAGTTGCTTAACCAACTGAGCCACCCAGGCACCCCACATTCAGTCTTTAGAATGGGACAAGAAGAGAAAGAAAATCTAAAGCCCATGGAAGTACAAGCTCAGAACCCTATGCAGCTGGTAACTTACATGAACTAATGCACTGACATGACCTCTGGGCAGGCTGGGGGGCTGGGCATCAGTAAGAGGGGCCCAAGGCTACATGCCTTTTAGGACCTGAAAGAGGGGCATTATGGCAGGAGACGACCAAGTCTGCCCTCATGAGCAGATCTTTGACAAACCTCAGTTCTTTACGACGAGTTATAGGTTCCTGGCAGAGCCTCTGATGTGGACAGCACACGCCAGTGGATATAAGCCCCAGGTTAGGGTCACCAGAGAAAATGCTGGATGCCCAGTTCAGTGTGAATTTCTGATAAAAAAACAAATATTGTGTAGAACATACTTTTACTAAAATAATTATTTGTTGTTTATTGAAAATTCATATTTAACGGGGTGCTCAATATTTTTACTTGATAAATCTAGCCACCCTGCACAAGGTGGCTGAGGGCCATGAGGGGCCAAGTCCAAGTGGTGACGAGCATCCAGGCTGGTCCGGTCAGGCCTCTCCAGACCACATAAGCTACTGCAGGTGGGGGGTGCCCACAGGTTGGGTGGGCCTGGAGTGGCCTCCCAGAGAACAAGTTCATTTAATCCATTCTATAAGCAAGTGTCCTCGCATTGGGATTTCATGTCAGGCACAGGAAGCACTTCAGTGAGATAAAATAAGCAACAGCCAAATTTAGGGTGAAGATTGAGGGGCACACACTGAATCTAGATGCTTTATATCCAATGTATTATTGTTTCTTTGAGGTCACAGATGTCAAAAATCTTAACACGAGGAAGACTTAAAAGAGAGATGGCTCTCACTGATGGCTTGTTCTGTGAATGGGGAAAAGACTACCATTACTTTGTTTGAAATGCAGAATAACGATTCCAGGAGAGTCATGCAGAAATGCAGACCAAGGGGGCCAGGAGAGTAAGCCTCCGGCGGAACTGGGCCAGTCTCCAGGGGTCATGAGAGGGGAGAGGGGCCGGCTGAGGGCTGGCAAGCAGCGTGCTGCTGGGGAAAGGCGTTCCTCAGGATGCCCAGTGTTTGGCCATGTGCGTGCATGTGAGTTGTTGCTTCGGGGGGCCCCTCTGGAGAAGAGAGAGTCCACGGTGACTATCCGGCAGAGCCCCAGGACCTGGAAGGGCAGCGGTCAAGGGCGAGGCAGACCAGACCCAAGTGGGAGGGGACATGACGAGCTGGGGGCTGGTGACCCCAGAAGACCCGGAGACAGAGCTGGTCCTGTTCGTGGCCAGTCCCATGGGAAGAACCTTCCTCCAGAGTGGGAGAATCAGGCCGAGGAGACGTCTTGGGGGGACCGCAGGATCTGGCATGAGTGTGGCCTGAGTGGGAGCAGTCAGGGCCTGCCTGGCACCCGACTGGACCGAGGCAGGCACCCCTGTGGCTTGGTCGCTTGGGTGGACAGAGGTGATGGGAGCCCCGCCGTCTGGCATAGACTCTTAGGAGGGGGGTCAGGAGAGCTGCTCCCACCTTGACCTGCTGTTGGACAGTCAGCCAACCGTGCGCCGCAGTCCCAGGCCTGGCCGCTGGTTCTGGCCCCCGCTCCGGCGCCAGTCCCTGCGTTACCACGGACCACCAGCCCTCCTCCCAGGTCCGAACGAGGACGCCCGGCCAGCCCCTGTCGGGGGGCTCTGGGAGTCACGGCGTGTCTCTCAGGTCTGCGGGGCGGGTGCCTCGCCGCTCCTGGGCCCGAGTCTCCCTGCGCGACCAAAGCGAAAACAGCTGGAAGAAAGTGAAACTTGACCTTTCCCCTTCTCTGAGGGAGACACAAACCCGAATGATGGGGACAAAGGTCACTCTGTGCCTCTTGAAATGAAAACTAGAGAAGCCTTTGGGACTTCCTCATTCCTTGTCTTCTGTCAGCAGCTCCCGAATGGCTCCGGTTCCTGGGACTCAGCAGGCCCCATAAAGGCTGTCATTACAGCCCCAGCAGCCAGGTGGCCAGGCCGCTTGTCCCACCCCATCCTGCACGAGGGCCGGCAGGGCTGCTGAAGGCCGAGGGTTGTTTCCTCACACACCCACCATGCACAGAATCTCACACACACACACACACACACACACACACACACACACACACACAGCCAGGGTCCTGGCCTTGCTGCCGCTGCTGAGGGACAGCAAGCCCCTGGAGTGCTGCCCTTCCTCCTCCAGGACATCCGCTCCCTCCCTCCACCCCGGGCTTGAACTGGCCTCCGCCACCTCTCCCTCCATGATCCAGGCTGTGCCCTGTGACTGCATATCACTGTGCTTGCCCTGACCCGAAGGACACTCAAGACCTCGGCCTTGAAAGGCCAAACCACCGCTCAGCAGCTGCTTTTCCCACGAGTATAACACGGAGGGCGGGAGGGACCGCGCATCCGGCCACCGGCGCTCTGGCAAATCAGTACAGTTCTTCTGTCCGTGTTAGAGAAGCTCTTTCAAGCTGCAAGAAACGCAGCCATGCTCAAGTTAGCTGGAGTGCTGACTGGGTATTGGAAAGGAAGACAAAGGACAGACGGAGAGCTATTCGGGCAGGACTCCCGCAGTACCCTGCAGTCCGGATTCGGGGTTTGGGATGAATACTAAGGCAGCCTCAATAATGCTGATCGTGAGCCTCTGTTGAGCCCTTGTCCCAGCTGGGTCCCAACGTCACCTACAGGCTCAGCACCGATCATCATGTGCCGCTCACAACAGCCCTGTAGAACAGAGTCCCCTTACTGCCATTTGAGGAGGGGGGTGCTGGGGCGTAGAGAAAGCTGTGACTTGTCCAGAGTCCTACAGCTGGCACACGCAGGGCCGGGATGCAAACCCAAGCTGTCGGGAGCCCAGCGGTGTAAAACAGAACCTCTCCGGCAAGGTGGTCCCCTCCACCTTGATGTTCTCCTGCCTTGGTGGCTCGGCCATTGTCTCAAGATGACTTGCCCACATCCCTGTGGGTCTAGCTTTCTCTCTCTCTTTCTCCAACTCGCTCTCCTCAAAATCTCCTCCTGCTTCTTGCTCTGTGTGTCCAACTCAAGGCCCTGGGAGAGGACCTTCAGGGGCAGTCAGAATCCTGCCAGTGCGAACTTCTCTGAAGGCAAAGCGCTTGCCAAACTGGACCTTTCTTTGTCAACAGTGAGCAGCTGCCTTCGGGTGGGGGACCGTCAGCGGCGGTCAGGGCAGCTGGTCATGGTCAGTCAACATAGGAAGCCCTGAGCGTGGAGTAGGCACCCTACAAGCACAGACTGTCCAGTGTGGGTGGTTTTTTGTTGTTTTTCTTTTTGAAATTATTACTAAACATAGTTCTCATTTTCTGACTTTGGAAGAATCATCTAGTAGGCAGGGTGCCTGGGTGGCTCAGTCGTTAAGCATCTACCTTCGGCTCAGTTCGTGATCCTGGGGTCCTGGGATCGAGCCCGGCATCAGGCTCCCCGATCAGCAGGGAGCCTGCTTCTCCCTCTTCCACTCCCCCTGCTTGTGTTCCCTCTCTTGCTGTGTCTCTCTGTCAAATGAATAAATAAAACCTTAAAAAAAAAAAAAAAAAGAATCGGGGCACCTGGGTAGCTCTGTGGGTTAAAGCCTCTGCCTTTGGCTCAGGTCATGATCTCAGGGTCCTGGGATCGAACCCCACATCGGGCTCTCTGCTCAGCAGGGAGCCTGCTTCCTCCTCTCTCTCTCTGCCTGCCTCTCTGCCTACCTGTGATCTCTCTCTGTCAAATAAATAAATAAAATCTTAAAAAAAAAAGAATCATCTAGTAGGCATAATCGTACTTAAAAAAAATTAGTTAGGATTTTATGATTCCTGAGACATCATTCTGAATTCCAACTGGATTAGGCTGCAAAAGTAGGAAGTATAGAGAGCTAATGTGTGGCGACAGCCAGGAAACTCCCTAAACATCTTTAAAAAACACATTCCTGATTGGTTATTTGCCTTCACCTCAATGTGGAGGCAACAATGAGAAGGAAATTCCCTGGCAGTGGGTTCCTGTGAAATCAGGCATCATGTTCTGAGCTGCAAATGTAAGCAGGCCTCATAGGATGCAGCTTCCTCCCCCCGGCACCTTCCATCTCAGGCTGCTGAGGGGCTGCGGGGCCTCCTCAGACATGTGGGGACCTGTGCCAGCTCCCCGGTCATCTCCCTTCCCAGGAGGCTCCTCTGCTGACAGAAGGGCAGAAGGTGGGGGTCTCAGGTCACTCTGAGAGGTCACAGGCTGCTAATCCACTCTTGGAACTGTCCAGAGAAGCCTATTTGGGTTTGATCCTTTGCACAAAGAGATTAGAGGACACAGAACTTGACGTCTGCATGTCTGTTAGAAAACATCCATCTTTATGGAGAAGCATGACAGAGGGAGCAAAAGTCCAAAACCCTTCACTGAAAATACTTGGTCGGGACTGAAGAGGCACACCCAGAGCTGCAGGCTGGATTCCGAACCCGTCCCATGTCAAACAGGAGTCCCTGTGGATGGGAAACACCACACGCCCGCAGCTGCTGTGGGGCGGGTGCCGCTACAGGGCAGTCTCTTCCTGTGCAGCTTGACCCCCCCAGCGGAGCAGGGGCGGCTGAACTTTAGTCTTCAATTCAGGGGCACCTGCAAGCAAGGCTTGGGACTCCGAGCTTTCTCCCCGCAGGCCCCAGGGTGCATCAGCCGGGGTGGGGCCCGGGAGCAGCCACTTTCCTAAGTCAGGAGCCAGGCAAATGAGGAATGGCCTCCCACCACGTGCTGCAGTATGACATTAGTTACACCAGCCAGGCCTAGACGGAAGGGGAGCTGGGTGTGGGGGGCCTTGTTTGGCCGAAACCCATGTTTCGTTCATTTTTTTTCCCCGTTACTCTACAGAAGAAATGAGACTTTCTACCGTGGTTTACCAGGATCTGTACCCCAGCACCTGACTTGGAAACTCTTCCAAGAGGGTCAGTATTCACTGCACTGATATGTGGGTCTCATTCCCTTGGTCTTTATCGCCTGCACTCTTGACCAAAGCAGTTGCAAGGGGACGCCCGGGCACTGGGAGCTGTGCTGACTTGAATTGGGTGAGGAATCACTCAGTTCTCCTCCTGAAACCAATACTACACTATATGTTAACTAACTTGCACTTAAATAGAATTTTAAAATAATCTAAAAAAACATAAAGGGGACACCTGGCCTGAAAGGGGGGCAGGAATAGGTGATTCTGGGGAAGACAAGGGGACCCCACAGCACCTCATGACTTAATAAGCCTCATTCAAGGAGAGCAGAGGAGAGGAGAAGAGAGAAGCTGGCAGCTTCGCAGAGCCCTGTGCTCTCCCTGGGAGGACCTGAGACACCACAGCTTAGAGGCAACCGCTTGACACAGACAGATCTTCCAAGCCCCACAGCCGAGCATGCCCAGACAGGACTTTCAGCGCACGTGGAGGGACGAGGGGGTTTGGGCACAGGGCCCTGGATGGATGCCCAGCCCTTTCCAGAGAATACAGATGTTTCTCTCCTCTGCCAACAGAAAAAAGGAGAGAAGAAGCTACATTTTCCATCCCAATCAGTGGGACCAATGCCCTTCTAGAAACTCCCTCCTCATGGAGCCTCGACAGAGTATCTTCCTGACGGTCTTTGCCCAGAGATGGCCCCCATGATACTATCAGGACTCCTCTTGAGCTCCCAGGTTTTTCAGGCAGAAAGACCCAACTGGACATTTCTGGGACCCAGGGAGGCAGGGGGTGGACCATGGGACACTCTGGACACTGATGTTTGGGGCCAGCGTGTGTGTGAGTGGGAGGGGAGCAGAGCAGCGTGGATCTCTGGGCTTGCTAACATTCAATGAATCCCACCCAGACCTACTCTCTTGGTGTCCCGGGGCTGATGTCTTGGAGGCTTAAACAACACACATGTATTGTCTCACAGCTCTGGAGGCTGGAAGTCCAAGATCAAGGTGTCAGCAGGGCTGGTTTCTCTGGAGGCCTCTCTCCACGGCTTAGAGATGACCGCCTTCTCCCTGTGTCTCCACATCATCTTGTCCAAAATGTCCAAAATGCCTCTTCTTATAAGGCACCAGCCACATAGGATTACAGCCCACCCTAATGACCTCATTTTAGTTTAATTACCTCTTTAAAGGCCCCAATCTCCAAGTATGGTTACATTCTGTAGTATATCAGGGGTCAGGACATCAACGTTTGAGTTTGGGAGGGCACAATTCAGCCCCTAACACCTTCTGGAAGCATCCAGCATCATATCCTTTTTTTTTTTTTTTAAAGATTATTTATTTATTTATTTATTTATTTATTTATTTATTTATTTATTAGAGAAAGAGAGAGAGTGAGAGAGAGCATGAGAAGGGAGAAGGTCAGAATGAGAAGCAGACTCCCCGTGAAGCTGGGAGCCCGATGTGGGACTCGATCTCGGGTCTCCGGGATCATGACCTGAGCCGGAGGCAGTTGCTCAACCAACTGAGCCACCCAGGCGCCCCCAGCATCATATCCTATATGAGCAGCTACGCATCCCACTCATACAGGCAATCCTGCATTGCCCACAAAGCATGTTCCCACATGCTTTCCCCTTCAACCCCTTAATTCCCCCCCAAAGTCAGCACAAAAAGCATTCTTGTCCTATTTTATAATTGAGGCACCTGAGAGGTGAAGCCAGGGACCTGAGTGTCCCCACCAGGAAGCGAGCAAACGGGGCTGAGACCTGGTCTCCTCATTCCTCTGCAGTGTGCTCTCAAACCAACTGCTTGAGACCAGGATACTTCTCTCCAGGGAGAGAAGAAAATATTTCCTCTGAGAAGAGCCTCACACCCCAGGCAAGTTTGTGGGAGCTCGATCTACTTGTCCTATTTAATTTGCCTGAGCTTCCTCTCATAACATGTATTTGCTAAATAAAGTCACTTCTCCCTGCTGTTGGCTCTCATACGGCTGCCGTGGGCCAGGCACTCTGCTGGGCAACCCATGTGCATTACATCTCAAAATAAATCATATTTTGGAGGTGAGAAAATGGAGGCTTCAGGAGATAAAAGTAAGCAGCCAGTCAGTGCTGGAGGAGTGCTCTGAACCCAGATAAAGGTAATTCAGAAGCCCATGCTCTTTCCAGGTTAGTGACCGCCAAAAAAATTCATGTATTCGTGAAGGGCCCACTTTACTCCAGGCACCGTTCAACATGCCATTCTGATGCTTGGGATTCGTCAATTCACAAATCAGACACTGATCCCTGGCCTTATGGATCAGTGGAGCTGATAGTCTTGGAGCTTATCGTCTTATACGGAGCTCATAGTGTTCCAAAGGAGACAAACAATAAATACGATAAATAAGTCAGTCGTGTCATGCACTGGAAAGTGAGAAATACCGTGGAAGAAAAGGAGTAGGGTGGGGTGACCAGGAGTGCTGGGGCTGAGG
This sequence comes from Nasua narica, assembly GCA_028533885.1. Lineage (NCBI taxonomy): Eukaryota > Metazoa > Chordata > Mammalia > Carnivora > Procyonidae > Nasua > Nasua narica. The sequence goes on from CM052799.1 coordinate 80,578,940, forward strand.
CAAGTGGCAGGATTAAACTGGGTGGTCAGGGAGAGCCTCAGGGAGAGTGATGTCGAAACGAAGACTCAAAGGAATGAAGGAATTAGGCAATGCGTATGTCTGGAGGAGTATTCCAGGCAGAGAACAAGTGCAAAGGCTCTGGGGCAGGAGTGTGTCTGATGCACTGCAGAAGCAGCAAGGAGGCCGTGTGGCTGGGGAGGCGAGGAGAGTGCAGGAGAGAAAACCGGGGAAGAAGAGTGACCAACTGGTTTTGGGCTCACAGACCGCGGCCATGACGTGGCCTTGACTCTCAGAGATGGGACCACCAGGGGACTCTGAGCAGAGGTTGGGCAGGGTGTGGCCTGACTTACCTTCCAGCAGGATGGCTCTAGCTGCTGTGCTGAGAACTGACTGCAAGGGAACAAAGAGGAAGCAGAGACACCAGTCAAGAGGCTTTTGAAATAGTCTAGATAGTGGCTTGGACAAGGTGGGCCTGGTGCGGGAAGTGCCAGATTCCGCTGCGGCTGCTGCCGTTTCTCCTCCTTCTTTCTGCAAAGTCTGTGGAATGGGGCCGCCTGCAGTGAGAAGCAGCTTCGCTGTCTGAATATCAGGCCTCTCATTTAGAAAACAGGACAAAGCGGAGTTAACTGTCCCGGCCTCACAGGGCTGTTGGAGAGCCACCTCTGACCGTGGATGTGAGGTGAGCGAGTAACAGCTGCTCCGTTCCACATGGCTCCCTCCACACCCTTCAGACCCCATGTCCTGGGGCCTGCCTCAGATTAGGGCTCTCAGCCCTCGCCCTCCTGCCCCCCAAAGGACTCAGGTACAGATGGATCTCTGAATGGAAGCACTTTGGCGCACACGGCCCTGTGCAATACTTCTCCGTTGGGGGGCGGTGCTCACTAAGGGATACTGCCCTCCATGAGGCCCCAGAGGCAGAGCCCCAGGCCACGGGGGGTGGGGGGGGTGGGGGGTGGGGAGCCAGCTTAGAGCGGCCCAGGGACCCACGGGTGAGCTTCATGTCTTCTGACCCCCAGGGGAGGGGCTGGAATGAGTACTGGATTGGGAGTCCAACCACCTGCAGTTCTTTCTTTATTAGTTTCAGGTGTGCAACCTCACGATTTGATCTTTGTAGATACTGCAGAACGATCACCACAATAAGTCCAGTTAACAGCAATCTGCGTTTCCGTAACAACTCTGCCAGTTTCCAGCTCGGTATACTTGAAAAATGACTTTTTCTCTGGGCCTCAGTTTCCCCACCCATCAAATGCAGATATTGGCAAAATGTCTGTGCTTCTGGAGGTTTTCTGGGCCTGAAGGGAGGCCAGGCAGTTGTGGAGTCATAGATTTACTCATTTCCTTATTTTCCTACATGACTTGGCCCTACTTCCTGGCATCCACCTCTCCCCAGCTAAGCTCCTCATTTGGTATGAGCCAACGCTACAGGCAGCACTGGGGATCTGAGCTGGGATCAGAGAGTCTGGGGACAAACCTAAGCCGCACAGCCTTACTCTTTCCCTTTGAGACACATGATGACTCTAAGGGAGATGAGAGTGGTGATTACGACAGGTGGTTAGATGGTCCAGCTGGAAGGTCCCTGACAGACCCTCCTTTTACGGATGAGGAAGCTGAGGCTACGAGAGGGAAAGGACTTACCTAGTACTTGCCGAGGTCACTGGAAACATCTCTTCAAAAAAAAAATAAACAACAAACAGCTTTTCTAAGGTATACTTGGCATACATTAAACTGCACATGAAATGGACAATTTGGTGTGTTTTGACAAACATACATACCCATTAAACCATCACCTCCAGAAATTTCCTTGTGTCCCACTCTGCTTTCTATCACCATCGATGAGGTTTTGCTCTACTTTAAGGTAGAGCTCACAGGACTGGCTGACAGATCGGGGGCGGACTGTGGGGGAGAGGGTGATCGAGAATTTAGCCTGGGGACTAGAAGGCTTGAGTTGCCATCGTCTGAGATAAGGGGGGAGCGAAGTTGGAAAGAGCTTCCAGAGCTCAGGTTTGGACAAGTGTCTGAGCTGTCAAGTAGGCCCCATGGGGAAGAGATCGATGGTAGTCCGCCATCTGAGTCGGGAGTTCCAGAGCATCTGGGCTGAGACGCACAGAGAAGGACTGAAAGCCAGGGACTGGACAGACCCCAAGGAGTGAGTGTGGTTGACAACCAGGCCCTGGTTCTCCCACACTAACAGGTCACTAGGTACTCTAGAAAATGCACCCTGGCTCCGTGTCTGCCCCCCACTCAGGGGTCAGGCCTCCCTGAGCCCTAGAGAGGGAGTCCTCTGAAGGCAGAGCTGTGTCACTGCATCTGCGTTTACGAGGTGCCCACACAGTGCCCCGTCCCTGGTCAAAGCTTGGTACGTGTCTGTTGAACAACGGGGCTAGAAAGGGCAAGAAAAACTCTCCCCACCTCTGCAGAGTCTCAGGAATCCGCTTCTGCTTTTTTCCCAGAGCCATGAGTCACAGGAGCGGGACCACTTCCCACAAGCCAGGAGGACTCCCTTCCTCTGGCCCTCACCTCTGGCCTGTGATTCTGCAGAGAAGGAAAAAGCAAAATGACATTTGACTCACCTTTCCCTCAGCTGCCTTCCCCAGAACCCCATCAGTTGGGTCTTATTCCCACTTTACAGATGAGGAGAGTGGGGATCGAGAGAGAGGGTGGGGAGGAGATTTGAGCCCGTGGCCCCGAATCTACTGCCGCCTCCCCACGAGGAGGAAGTTCTATTGTAAGCGGGGGGGCCCTTGGTGGCACTGCACAAAGGCTTGAGGGAATCCATTCGCCTTTGGCTGTCCCCCATAGGTCTCTTCTTCCTCTGCACACCTGTGATTACGTCGAGGTCCCCTCTCATCTTCCTGCCCAGTACCTCCTTTGGCACCCGGTCCTGGCCTGCCCTCTCGATATGAGCCCCCGATGCTTCCTGCCCAGCCCCGTCCTCAAGAACCGTCTCTGGGCCATGCTTGCCCCTACCCCGGGTGTGCGCGGGCTCACACGACAGCACCTTCTGACAACCCCCATCCTGCTAGGACATTCGATTTGCCCAATCAAAACAGCTGGGCAGCTCCCGCTGTGTCTGGTCTGGGACACGGGTGACAGGCCCCATGTTAGTCCTCCTGTGGCTGGAGAGCGGAGGTCAAGGGCTCGACTTCAGGTCATTAACTGTGACTCACGAGGAGCACTTTGGAGGAAAAGGCCCCGCCGGGATCCATGCAGGCATCCTGGGGATGGGCGGGGAAAGATGGGGCTAAGGGGTGCGCAGGCGTCTTTAGGGGAAGACATGAGGGGAGAGCATTCCTGGCAGAGGAGAGAGTAGGGCAGAGCTGCGAGGGACAGAGAAGGCCTGTGTGCCTCCAGGGGAGACCAGGTAGGGGACTTAGGAATTCTGGAGAGAAAGGACGACTCTAACAGGTGTGTCTTGTCCACCAGCAAAGAAACAGGCCCTTAGCGGGATCAATGGCTGGGATGCAGGCACTGGGAGTGGGCAGGGGTCTGGGGGCCAGAAACACTCTTAGGAAGGAAGGCTCCCCCGTCAGTCCCCACTCCGCAGAGACCAGCAGCTCCAAGAGCCCTGCTGGAAGAGCAGAGGTTCCTGGTCCCCACATACTCTGTGCCCTTCAGGCTTCCAGCACCGCCTGAGAGGAGGGGGAGGCCCAGGCCTTCTGTCTGCAGGGAGCTTTCGGAGGCGGAAAGGTGGAGCCCTGGAATGTGCTGACCTCTGCCTCCTGCAAGGCCCGGGCGCTGAGACCCATTCTTTCCAGCACGAAAGCGCTGCTGAAGCCAGGGGCGGGTGTGGTCCCGTGTCGGGCAGGACCACACAGGAGTGTCCACTTCCCTTAGGGATGGTTCCCAGAAAGGCTTTGGCCTCCCCGGAGCTTCTGTTCTCCCCAGCACCCTTCCTTAATGAGGAGAGGAAGGGCCCTGAGGCCAGGGTTAGCACAGGGCCCAGCCAGGGCAGTGCCGGCTCAGGGCTTCCTGGGCAGGGCTCCACGGGCACCTTTCAGGAGACTTCACAGATGACTTTGGAAACCACTCTGGTTGCGCAGGAGCAGGGCACACGGGGCCTGTGTCCTGAGGGAAGTGGACTGGTGGCTGGAAGGGGTGGGGGCTGGGAGGAGAGCTGCGGGGTAGGGCCCAGGCTTGTGAAGGGCACCGACTCAGGAGGGAGCTCACTCTTGAGCGACACACTCACCCTCTCCAAGCCTTGGTGACCTCGTGTGCACATGGAAGCCACAGCTGGCTCTGCCAACGCCACAAGAGAGGCCTGAGGTCACAGGAGGCCGTAAGGTGGTTCCCAAGTGTGGGGCGTCCAGTCACCCTGGGGGAGAGATATTGAGACAAGCCGGTGACGACCTTCAATGGAGAGCACAGAAGCTGCCGAGCTTCCAAGGGCACAGCAGGACCCCCAGAATGAGGAGTCAGGCAAAGCCTGAAGACTTTATTTGCGTCCCTGATTGTGAAGTACAGTGTCCTGGGATTCTTTCCCTCAGATAAACTGAGCTCTGCGCTCCCCTGTCACACCAAGACCTGGGCTTGTGTGGGGGCCAGTGGTTCTTTCCTGGCGGTCTCCGAGAAGCTGCCCCAGGGCTGAGGGGTCACACACACGCATTGCCAGGAGCTCAGAGAATCCCCGGGGCGGGGATGCACACGAATCCTGGCCGCAGGACTCCCGGGTGAGTGTGTGTAGGAGTCAGGATTTGGCAGGGAACTGAGAGCGAGGCAGGAGCCCCTCCCAGGCAGCTCCCCCAGCCCTCTGTACTGCATTTTGTGTCCCCCCAACCCCCCGTCAGAAGTCTTCCCTGTGGGGAGTTCTCAAGCACATGGACTGGATCCTCCTCGAAGCCACACTGCGTGCCACCAAGCAGGGCCTCTGTAAGTTTGTTGGGAAAGGAACAGAATAAACTGGTAAACTCTCAAGTGAGAGTTTGCCTCCTCTGCCTTTAGCAACCAGCCCAGTTCCTGTATACAGCTGGTGCTCAATAAATGTCTGGCGGCTGACTATCTGTTCCCTGAATGAACCTGCCTCACAGTCCACATGGACCATGGGGCCTTTCCCAAACAGGCCTCCTGTTTTCAGTCCCCCAGCCCCGTTCCTTCTGCGGGCTCTCTCCCCTAGCTAGGGAGCGTCCTGCGTGGGCCTCCCGTCCTGGGATGTCTCCTCTGACTGGCCTGAGCTCAACACAGCACCGCCCCGGCCAAAACCCGCCCAGGACGTCCCTCAGTCCCCACCAGACTGCCTGACTCTCGCCGGCACACCCCCGCCCCCAGCCGTCACCCTGCTCGCACCCCCGAGGCAGTGTCCAGACGGGCAGTTGTCGGCATCTTGCAAACACACACAGGCAAGCGCTCTCTCGGCGGCGCCGGGGCAGACTGCCTCGCAGGTGTGCGCGTGCTCTCCACGCTCCCGCTGCTTCTCAGGAGACCCCGGCTTCGTGGATAAAGCTGAGCGGCTCTGGACAAGTCACCTCCCGCCGTCGGAAGGCACCAATGGTCAGGATGCCTGGATGGGAGACCCTGGGAAGGCCACCCTACTGAGCCTCATTCTCGCCGTCTGTGAGATCAGGAGTTGGAGCGCATTATCTCTCGGGCCTCTGTCGGCACCAAAATGTGAACATGACGGAAGTGGTCAATCATAGCACCAGAACGGAATTCCGGAATTCCGAGGAGTGACCGCGGGGAAGGGGGAGGGGAAGGGGAGAAAGAGGCTTGGAGCGCCCTGACCGGCGCATTCGTCCTGGCAGCCAGGTCACTTTCCCTCTGAGAACTGCAGGAGAGGCTGAGGACACAGCCAGTGGGGACCATCGGTCCCCTGGTCCGGCCTTTGCCACATTTGGCTCTCTCATCACTTCCCACAGGGGTGGTGAATACTAGCCTGTGGTCAGCTGTCCCACCGCACTCGAGACAGATTTCCTGGGAGCTAGCCCTGAAATGGGCTCCCGGTGTCGGAGGAGGGAGAAAAAAAAAACTGATTCCAGACAAAGACTATTTTTGCCGGAACATTGAAGCCAGCTGTTGTTCCTGAAGGCTGTGAGCACCCACCCTGTCATCCTTAGGGTGCCCGGTGCCCTCCTCTTTGGGAGCTCGGAGAGGCCCGGTCCCCTCGCCTCTCCCCTCACTACTGCCTCGGTTCCAATCAGCAGCACTCCCACTTGGGCTTTCCACCTTGGACTTGCTCCTGAAAATATCTGGAAGCTCCAGATGGTGCAAACAGATTGTTTCCATAATGATTATTCCGGGTTTAACCTCCTGGCCCTGCGTCACCAAGATTGTGGGGCTCTTTCTTAGAGCTGTGAGAGGCCTCACCCCCTAAATCAGTCTTCGATTCTGGGTTCTCTTCTGAGAGGCCCCCAGTCCTCCCCGCGCCCTCCATGCCGCCTCCAGGCGCTGTCTGACGAAGTCTCAGGGTCTCTGGGGCAGCAGAGAGGCACCGTGATCCTGCCCTCCCGTCCACCCTGTCCTGTCATCAAATTCTGGCCTCTCCACAGCTGCTTCCTCGTGCGAAACCAGCATCTCTGAACCTGCCTCCCAGAGGGCTTAGGACCAGCCAACATTTGGTCTGAGTGTTTTTAAGATGAAGATTTTCCTATTCTTCAAAATTGTAATAAAAACAACACACCCACACAAATGTGTTACATACAAATTTTAGTACATTGAAAACTACCAACACATTAACTTGGGCTGCTGCATTATTATAACTTGTTTTTTTGTAGACACCTTAGAATAAAACTTCTTTTTAATTAAAAGTGGTCCTAGGAGAGTCTAGAGAGCTGATTAAAAAAAAAAAAAACAAACACGAAACAAAACACACTCTTAGAAATACAAGTACTTCTCCATGTGAAACAGGGTTTTCTTGATATTCGATCAAAACAGATGGCAGTGGTTCTCAAATGGGGTGATTTTGCCCCCTGCACGCTCCCGTCCCAGGTACACCTGACAGTATCTGGAGGCATTTTTGGTTTTCACTATTGAGGAGAGTGTTACTACTTGCACCTAGCGGGTAAAGACTAGGGATGGGGTAAACATTGTATAATGCACAGGACAGGCCCCCACAATGAACTATCTAGTCATAAATGTCAGTAGTGCTGGGGCTGAGAAACCCTGATATGGGGGAAAGTGCTAGATGCCTACGTTGGCATGATTCTGATTGATTCCCATAACCCTGGATTTCAAGTGGTTATGGTATTCAAGACTGCCTTATTGTTCTCACCAATTGGCTTCATAAGTACACACCAAAAATAGGAAGACAACAAATAAAGTTATGCTTAGTCAAACACTGATTACATGAGGTTCTAGGTAAGAGTCTTTTAAAAAAAAGTCTGTAGCTAAGGAAGTCTGCAACCAGTTGGCCTGGCTGCGGTTCCTTATGCTTCTGACAGCCTGCCTTCCAGCTCCAGTCCATGCCACTCGGCCACCCTCTCGGCTTCAGGGAGAGGCACAGACCCCTCTGAGTGAGACTTCTCAGTGTGTGGGAATGAGGGCTTATCGTCCCAGTGGAACGTGGGCTCCATGGGAGAAGGAGTTTCGGTCTGCTTTGTGCCCGGCACAAAGTAGTTGCTCATTAAATAGTCGCCGAATAAAAGCGAGACTTACTCCCAATGTCTTGGAGGGACTGAAGTTTCTCTCTGACCCTTTGGGGGGCAGAAAAGTGGGTACACTCTCCTAGGGATCCCTGCCCTGTGCCACCATGCTGTTCTTGGCCTGGCTGGCCAATTCCCAGATGAGGCAGTCCTAGACACCCATTTGTAGGAGATTGGCTCCTTCAAAGGAGGCTCTGGACATCCCAGGCACACCCCCCTTCTCCAAATCATCTGGTCAGGGACTGCATCTGGACACGGCATGGACTGAGCCTCTACACTTCCCATCCATCTCGGAAGGGCCTCCCAGCCTCCCACGCACTCCACAGAGCCTTAGTCAGGCCTGCTTGGGGCTGGTCCTCCACAGCACACTCATCGACAGCTTCTAAGGCCAAAGGGTACTTCCAAACCACCATCCCAAAACACCCACCCCCCTAGGGCACAGGCTAGGACCCCGGGGAGTCATCGACAGAATCCACCTGTGCCTTCTGGAGCCTCACCGGGGCGACCCAGGTGCCAGGGCTGCTGCAGCCCCTCTCCCCTCAATGATCCATAGTCTTTGTTAAGTGGAGCCTCACGAAGTACCTACAATGTGCCAAGCCCCATGCTAGACCCATGAACACAGCAGACGCTGGGCTCATGGTTCGCCCCCGCTGAAGTTCACCATTGAGTCACTGCTAAGTGGCCAGAACAAAGCCTCAAGCCACACTGTCCAGAAACTCAGACGCTCGACGATCTCCCCACTGTCCAAACTTACAGATGCAGAGACCCAGAAAGCCCTGCCACTTCTCCCTGAAAGCCAGAGTCCTGCCTGGGAAGAAGGAAGCAGGAGCTCTAGGCTCGGCCCTGACCTCGGACTTCAGAGGGAGAGTCTCCTTGTAGAAGCTATTCAGTTTGCAGGAACCCTGGGGGAGGGGAGTAGGATGTCCCAGGAGGGACAGCCAAGGGAAAACGTGCTGTTTATATTCCAGTGGGCTCTATTGTTTCAAAAGACACAGAGTGGACATTCTCCATAACAATGGTGGGATGGGGACAGAATTCCTTGTCTTGCGGTTGATGGCTGCCTGGCTGGGCTATTTGTTTACAACAAAAGTCATCACTTAACCAAAATAGCCAGCTCTCAGAGTCTAAAAGCTATCTTCTACTATTGAATTGGAGGATGTAGGCCTACACATGGCAACTGAGTTTACTTGCTCCAGATGGTGTTCTCGCAAAGACTGGAGCAGGCGTCATCAGGCTGTTGGAGTAAGAAAGGCAGTCCCCTGGGCACCCTCCCTACCGGAAGGCCTTACGCAATAGCTGCACTGCATAGTGGGCTCCAGAAGGGGAACGGGACTGGGTTTTCCGCAAGCCTGTGTCTCCAACCACCGAGTATCAAGAAGAGATCGAAGCCTGTGATGGCGAAGGTTTGTTTTGCTGAGTCAGATGGTGACACGGAGAGGGTATGCCAGGGTCTCCCCCCGTTAAGGGCAGCTCAGCACCTGCCCCTCCCACAGCTTTACCCAGCCCACCTTCCAGGTGCTCCACACAAAAACCCTGGGCTTCTGCTGGCGTCTCTCCCCCTCTCTCTCACCGCCTCCCCTCCATTGACAACTTCTGCTGGCTCTTCCTTCAGTTTTCTGACCAGACCAGACCACCCCTCCCACCACCTCCATGGCTGCCACCTGGTCCAAGCCCCACCTTCTCTTACCTGGGTTACTGCTGGGGCCTCCTCACCAGTCTCCCTGCTTCTGCCTTCACCCCTCTAGAATCTGTTCTCTACAAAGCAGCAGAACAATCTTTTAAACTTTAAGTCTGATGTTGTCACTCTTCTAGAACATTCCAGGGTCCAAAGAACCCTTCCCAGCTCGCTGGACCAAAATCTAAAGTCCTTTCTGTGGCCTGTAGAATTTGTTCCCATATTTGTCTCCAGCTCCCTCTTTCTCAGGAGTTTAAAGAAAAGAATAGGAAGGAGGGAGCATGAAGAAGAAATTACTTGTTGAGGGTTCCCAGCTGCAGAGACAAGGACTCACCTTGGAGGGAGGGCAGATGCACAGATGAGGTCCTAGGCTGTTGGGAACCCTCTGGTTCCACGAGCCACTGGGAACCTTCAGGTTCCCTTGAAACAATGTTCCACATGTATAATACTGTGTTGCTGGTATTGATGTTAGCACTGGGATTGTGATAAGGGTGGGGTTGCTGTGTATGAGTAAGTGCTAGGGCTTGGGGAATTCTGTGTGAGACAGAGGGATGCCTTCAGTGGCCTTTGGCTGGCCCAGCTAGTCAGGGAGAGCATTCCAGAGAAGGGTGGCCAGAATGCATGCTCATAACCTCAACAGATGATAAGGAACTCAGGAAGATATTCCAGGTAGAAGAACTGAAATCCAACAAGAAACAACAAAATTGTTCCTGAGCAAAGGCTGGAAAGCTGGAAAACAATGGCATATCTTGGCTAAAGGATAGGATTTAGGTTGAGGGACCAGAAGGAGACCATCGGCTGTTTCTCAGGTACCCAGGCCCTAGGCTCAGTGCTAGAAGATGGACAAGGGCTGACTTTCCGACCTTATCACACCCTGCACAAGGCCGTGGGCATTCGAAATACACACATGTACATACACACGCCCTCACACACCTAAGGAGGAGACATACCGGAATGAGACAGCTCAATGGCCTTTGCCAAAAGTTTCTCCTGACAAAAAACAGGCAGCGGTGCTGAAAGATCCACAGAGCAGCTCAGCTCCTACCGAGTGGTCCCCCGGAGGCCAGCCTCTCACTGTAAAACAAATCCTTGGAAGAAGTCCTTGTTCCTTCCAACAAAAGCACCCCATTACTTCTTCCCATCAGAAATATCCAGACTCTAAGATATGTTATTAGCGGAAAAAGGCAGGGTGTGGGATGGTATGTAAATAGGAGGACCCTTATTTGTGATGGCAAAAGTCACTGTGATACAGGACGCATAGGTGAGCTCTGGACAGAAACAAAGACACTGGCAGGATGGGGTGGGGGGCAGGAGGCAGAGAGACACTTTGCTTTTACCGTGTTTTATCATTAGGTTTATGTATTACTTAATCAAAATAAGGAATTAATTAAAAAATTCGAATTCCCAGGCTCTGAGGAGGCAGATCACATGGTGGCTATAGGCCTTCCTCACCATCAGTGTCACCATCAGTGCCACCATCAGTGCCATACGTGCTGTGGCCCCAGGCAGGCCCCAGGCTCCGGCCGGTACACAGAGCGCCCAGGCAGGAAGACGCCAGGAGCCTGTGGAGGCCGGGGGCCTGGAGAGCCAAGCCGTGTCTGCGTGGAGTCAAGTCCAGATGTCTGCTCACAGCCCTCACACAGCTCTGCTGGGGAATCAAGGTCCCAGGAGAGGAAGTCCCAGTGACCAGTTGCTGGTCTTGTGCTCACCCGAGGCTGCATCAGGGTGACAGTCGGAAGTGCCTGGGGCTATGAACGGGCGCCCGTTCATGCCTGGGTCACCCCTACTAGGGCAGCCCACAGTGGGGAGGCCTCATTCACGTTGCTGGGTGCTCTTAGGTGCCAAGCCTCCACAAAGGGCTGAATGTTCCCCTCAGGGATGATGGAACACAGTGCACTTGAAACTACAGGGTTAAAAAATGGCATGGTGGATGGTCAGATCAAAGGAAGCATGAGAGTGAGTAACTGGCCACAGGAGACGGCCTACGGCCTGCGTTTCCCACTGACAGAGTACCCTCTGGGACAAAGGGATCCTGGGTCTTGAACTGTGAAGCTGTTCTGGACAAAAGTTACACTTTCAGAGGCAATTAATGAGATTTGGTTGTATGACTCATGTTACAAGCCCACGGGGGTTTGTTGCAGGCTCCGAGAGCCTGCAACGCCACACCCAGAGAGCCTGTTCCTTGGCCCTTCGCGGGGACCGGCGAGCTCCCTGAGAAGCTCTGCAGCCCAAGAATGTTGGAGGTGGGCTGGTGGATCCCAGCACATTTCCGAACTCTCTGGCTAAGTGGCCTACTTCTTGGCAACCTTGGGGCACCCTGCAATCTATGAAAGGATATTTATCTCTCATGAAAATGTTGAAATAATTGGAGCCGAGTGACACAAATCTGGCATGGAAATCCCTGCCGTGACTCCTGAAGCTTAGCCTGTCAAACACCAGTGTTCTTACTCGCTTCGTCAGTATTGAACGATGACTGCCTCCAGTGAACAAAGAAGATGAAATACAGCTCCACAGGATTTCTTTTTATTACATTAAGATCCGTATTTCAGAACAGCTAATAGGCCTACTATACACCTCACAACTGTCATTAGCAAAAAATTCATTTCAACCATTCTAAGACAGGCAAGGGGGTTTTCAGGAACAGTTGATACCAAAAGGTCAAAGGGCTTACAAAAAACTAATCCCAGCCACAGACTAAGAGAAAGGGGCTGGCCGTGACTGACTTCCCCTGGTGGTTCAGCCTTTCCAGATGAGGTCCCTATTTGAACTTCAAAACAGTTCTCAGTCCCTTCTGGGAGTAGCTTGTTTTGTTCTATGCGGCTGAAAACAGAGGGGTACAGCTGTCTCCAACCTCTGGCAGAGGACTTTCCAGCCCTCAACCCAGGCCTCTCTCCCCAACAGGGGGACTAGCTGTTCCAGTTTGCCCAGGAGTGAGGGAGTTCCCAGAGCATGGGACTTTGGAAGCTGAAACCAGAAAAGTCTGGGCACACTGGGACGAAGTTGCTCAACCTACTCCTTGCTCATTCTGTCCTTTCATAGCTGCCTCCTCGACGCAGATCCAGAGGAGGGGTGGGGGGAGTGTGGTCCTGGCAAGAATAGCCGAATAATAATAATTTCTCCCACATGGTCATCCACCTACCCCAGACTCCGCGCCAAGGGTTTTTCATACACTATCTCATCTCGCACTTTCCACAAATGTTTTCCCCTTATGACACATTAAGTGATCTGTGCAGGGCTACCCAGTCAATAGACGGAGAGGCAGGAATGGGGACACAGGTGTACCCTGGTCAAAGGTGCACCAGGAACACGTGAATACAAACCAAACAATCATTCCGCAGGCTCTTATATCACCTAGTCATTTAAAATTTTTCCTTGAGAAAACCTAAAATTTTTTGAAATGCTCTACTCTCTCAAAATTTAACTCTATTTTATATAAGTCTACATTGATCTCAACATATACATATATATATGTAGTTTCTTTTTTAAAAAGATTTATTTATTCATTTATTTGAGAGAGAGAGAGAGAGAGGCAGAGAGGAACAAAAGGAGAGAATCTCAAGGAGACTCTGCACCCAGCGTGGAGCCCCAAAGAGGGCTCGATCTCACTACCCTGAGATCACCATCTGAGCTGAATCCAAGAGTCGATGCTTAACTGACTGAGCCATCCAGCAGCCCCTAAATATATACAATTTCTGATACACTGTAAATATTGAACAAAACTGTCATATCACTCTTTAAAATGTATGCAATAGGGCACCCGGGTGGCTCAGCAGATTAAAGCCTCTGTCTTCAGCTCAGGTTATGGTCTCAGGGTCCTGGGATGGAGCCCCGCATCAGGCTCTCTGCTCGGCGGGGAGCCTGCTTCCCCCCCCTCTCTGCCTGCTTCTCTGCCTACTTGTGATCTCTCTCCTCTCTGTCAAATAAATAAATAAAATCTTAAAAAAAAGTAAAATAAAATGTATGCAATGCTAGGAATGCAAAATACCCAAACCCTTTGGAGGGAAATTAAGTAATATCTAGCAAAATTACATAACTGTTTCCCCTTTACTCAGCAATCCTACTTCTAGGAATCTATCCCAAAGACATACTGGCAAAACCAAAATAACACATTGTAAGACTATTCACTGAAGCATTTTTTTTTTTTTTTTTTAAGATTTTAGTTATTTACTCGATAGAGAGAGAGAGAGATCACAAGTAGGCAGAGAGGCAGGCAGAGAGAGAGGGGGAAGCAGGCTCCCTACTGAGCATAGAGCCCGATGCGGGGCTCAATCCCAGGACCCTGAGATCATGACCTGAGCCGAAGGCAGAGGCTTTAACCCACTGAGCCACCCAGGCGCCCCGAAGCATTGTTTATAATAGTGAAATACTGGAAACCCACATTTCTAGCTATCAGGGACTGGTTTAATAAGCCACAGCAAATCAACACAATGGAGTTCTATGTAGTATAAAAAGGAATAAGGAGAATTTCTGTATTCTTGGTAAAATCGATAGGGCATATATTGTTATATGAAAAAGGCAAGGTGTAGAATCCTATGTATAATACACTACTTTTTATGTGAACTGGGGGAATAAAAATAAGTAAATAAATAAATTCATATTTGTCTACATTTCAAGACAAAGGCAACAACAGTTGAAGAGGAAATGAAAAGTTTCCCATATGGGGGAGTGGAAAAGAATTAGGAAAGGACAATGAAAGCTGAATTTCTCTGAATTTACCTTACTTTATTGTTTTGACTTTGGAATCACAAAGATGTTTTAATTAAAAAATTAAATTAAATTAAAGGATTTCCAAAAATGAAAATATGAAGAACTGGAGAAAAATAGAACAAAAGAAAATATACGTAAAAACTGAATACAAAATAAAACAAATGAACCTAACTGAAAATCAAGTGGGTGACTTAAGCATACACAGAATTATTAGAGTGACTTTAAAATACAGTAATTTGGTTGAATATTCCAAATAAGATGTATTCTAAATAAACTGCAAAGAAATCTTAAATTGATTAGTTCAGTAATCATGTTGTGGTGATAATATTAGTAATATTATTTTGAAACTATCATACAGTAGGAAAAAATCAATAATTATGTTAGTGTTAACAGGAATCAAAATTTTCAGTGTAAAAGAGTTACAAATACAAAATTTTAAATTTAAGTCAAATTCTATAACCTTAAAGTTTAATCTGAAATATTAATATTAGCTCATAGTTTATTTTTATATTTTAAAACAAATACTTATTTCCTAACTCTGTCCTCTGCAAAGACCTAGAAGCAATGATCCACCCAGTAGCAAGGAGCACTTCTAGCACTCAGATTATGGTCTCTAATTACAATTTCCCAATAAAGAACTTCTTGGAGAAATATCTGACGGTCTGAAGCAGGAAATTTACAAGGTGAGCCTTCACCACTCTGTCAAACTAGAAAGCAAGGATGCTACCCAAGAGTACTGGGTTCATGCCAAAAGATCACAGGAGTAAAGTACCATGGGCCAGAGATGGGATAATTTAAACATCAAAAAAAAAAAAAAAGTCTGCAATGCAATGAAATATATCATATATATTATAAATAACTGAGCCCATGCATAATAACACAAAAACAAAAACACTGTCTGACACAGCCATGGGCCCTGAGCGTCCCTGCATGTTCTTGGTGGACATGCACAGAATGTCAGACCCTGATCATTCTATATCCAGGCCATTTATCAGGGTTATGCTAGCAGCGAGTAACCTTAGGGGGATGAGTAGTTCTCCCTCCAGGACAAAGGTGACTCCCTCCTGTGATACAAGCCCCCCCTGCATGTACAGTATTCACTTGGGTCACTCCATGTCAACCCATGGGACTTGGGACAAGGGCACTGAAGTCATGTTGCTTGTCATGCTATGAGCAATAAAGTCCTTTGTCTCTGACCCAGCAGTTGCAGTATTAAGCTGGGATCCATGAGACTGTGGCAGGCTAACTTGGTGAGTTTTCTTAAGATAAGACCATAGACACCCATCTCACCGGTCACCTTCAGCAGCTATTAGGACACCAGCTCTTTATTTTGAAGACTGATGAAAAGAAAGTGTAGTTCTTGCACAAGCCATATTCCAGGGTAACCAAATAGTTGCTGTAGGAAAGTTCTTCATCAGAGAATTTTAGCTAATAAATTCAGAAGAGGTGGACAGAATTTGAAAATCACCATTTTGCATACCCTAATGCAATAATGTATTTAGGCAATATTCATTAATGGCTGCCTTTTAAAACCACTAGCTAGAATATTGATAGAAAACTCTATAGTGCACCAATCTATAATGAATGTATCACAGAAACAGAGATAACAGACATTGACTCCTGCTGCAATAAAATAAGAAATTATGCCATTTATTAAATGTTCTTTTTTTTAAATTTTTTTTAATTTTATTTATTCATTTAACAGAGAGAGAACACAAGCAGGCAGAGAGGCAGGCAGAGGCAGAGAGAGGAGCAGGATCCCCGCGGAGCAAGGAGCCCGATGCGGGACTCGATCCCAAGACGCTGGGATCATGACCTGAGCCAAAGGCAGTTGCTTAACCAACTGCGCCACCCAGGCGTCCCTAAATGTTCTTTTTTAAAAAAGATTTTATTTATTTATTTGACAGAGGGAGAGAGAGAGAGAGAGAGAGAGAGAGAGTGAGCACAAGCAGAGGGAGTGGCAGGCAGAGGGAGAGGGAGAGGCAGGCTCACTTCTGAGCAAGGAGCCTGATGTGGGGCTCGATCCCAGGACCCTGGGATCATGACCTGAGCTGAAGGCAGATGCTTAACTGAGCCACCGACATGCCCCCATTTATGAAATGTTCTTATAGAAAATTTCCCAAGAGTCTGATTTAAACTTCAGACTTAACTACCTTTCACAGGAAAGGCAGGGAAAAGAGAAACATGTGAATGATACCATGAGGGTTTAAACAACAATGTCTAGACTATTGCAAACTCTATAGAACAGATGCCTTGGTTTCTCCAATAAATAAATGACCAGGAAAAAAAAACAAACAAAAACAGAGGAAGAACTGCTAGATATTGCAGTACTTAAGAGACATGTGGACCAAATACCAAAATCAATGTGTGAACTCTGGGTCCTGATTTAAACAAACCATCTGTAAAAGCCATTCATGAGACAACTGGGGGGTTTAAACAAGATGGGCTATTTGATGATATTAAGGAATAATTGCTAATTTCTAAGTGTTAGGAGTTCTTCTTAGAGATTGAAGTATTCACAGATGAAATGTTATGGGTCTGGAATTTGCTTTAAAATAATCCAGTGGCCAGAGGCAGGGGGAGTGAGGGAAGGGGTTGAAGATGAAAGATCTGTCATGTGTTCATTATTAAAGCAGGTCATGGCACATGGGGATTTGTTTTACTATTTTCTTTAGTTTTATGATTGAAAATTTCCATAGTAAAAAGTAATTTTAAGCAAAATGGTGCTATTCTTGGGTTTTTAAAAATAATGCAACTAATGAAATCCAAACACAGAATAATTATGTATTTGACAGAATTAGAACAGTACATCGAATCTGAGAAGGAATCAATCCTATTGAAATGAAGCTGCTTTTCTAAAGGTCGTGAGCAGAATCCTAAACAGCATGCAGGAACATTTTGTCCCAAGCCCATACCTAAGTAGACAGTCTGCTTTAAATTTGTTATCTGGAAATTATTAGCATGAAAAAGTAAAAATATTATCAATCATGTTAAAGATGTCAGATTTTTGGATATCGTAAAGGGGTCTACGCATTTGGAAAGCTTGGAACCCACTGGACTGGAAGTAGGCAGGAATGTCCCCCTGTAAATACTGTTCCAGCTTCCTACCCCACGCCTGAATCTACTAGGTACCCTTACTCTGTCTCTCAGGCTGTGTCCTAAACCTGCCATGGGGCCCTCCTGGGCCCAGCTTGCTCACATTGGTCCTTCTCTCTTTGGCCTCTATGTGCCTGCCGCTCTCAAACTCTTGTGTCCGAGCCTGCAGTCTTCGGTATGTGACATAGTACGGGAGGGGTGAAGCCCCCGGCCCTCGTGTAAATCTGTCCGCAAGGAGGCAGGCCCAGTCCTCCCAGACTACAGGGATAGGGCTATGATTTTCGAACTCTTCCTCCCCACGGGTCCTCCCTTCCATCCTTACTTTCCTCCTTCGAGTCTCCAGATAGGCCTTCCTTCACCACCCCTACCCAGAAAGGCTGCCTCCTATGCGTTCCTGAGGCCCAGTAGCAAGCTCACAGCAGCCATCCCAGGAAGCCGGCCAGGCTGGAGCCACCTGAGCCCTCCCAGTGCTCTGCAGGCTCTGCTTCTGATGAAGAAAGAATGAAGAACTGTACATGGAATGGGAAGGGACAGAGAGGAGGGTCAGCATAAGGCAGCATGTGGTAGAAGAGAAGGATGGGTCTAAAGGCCTCTTAGGAGGGCACGGTCTGCTAGTACTCAAAGAGTAAAAGATGAGTCCAGGAGACAATGAGCAGAAAGGTAGTCAGCAGGCCCTCACTCAGAGATGGTTAGTGTGCTAGGGCAACGATGGGGGGCAGGGAGGTGGGGGTCCTGGACTGAGAAGGAGGAGGGGCAATTTGGGAGAAGAGAGCCAGTCAGTTCCTGATTCGTTATTCAGGAAGTGGATGTTATGAGAGACCCTGGCTGAGCTGCAGTGCCTGAAATACAGTCCTACAGCTAAAGCCGCCCTGGTGAGAAGATCTTACAGAGCTTGATGCCTGAGGGACCCTCATCAGGGCTCAGAGCCTGGGGGACCCCCACCAGAGCTCAGGGCTCCTCAAGGCTGGCCCCATGGGCTGCAGGAGGTCACCTGTCAGTGTTTCAGGGTTTCTAAACCTTGATAACAAGGCCATAGATCCCCTCTCCCAGCAATCAAGCTCCTGTCTAGGGAAGTTTGGAAGTACAGTGATATCAGGCCAGGTGAGAAGAAACAAAGGGCTTCCCCAGGACTATTGCTTGTGGCAAACAGCTGTGCCAGCTGGGCCCCTGCAGAGAAGAGGGGCCATCAAATAGGAAAGATGAGGGGCTGAGTGAAAACGTTGACAGAGCTCTTCCCTGGAGAGGCGCTGATGCTTTGACCTTCCCACAGCCACCCCCAAAGTGGAAGCAGAGAAGCCGGGAGGATGAGATCTTGAGGAGCACCAGGACCCCAAGACAGAGCCCTTGTGAGTCCAGCTACCCAATACCTCTCTCTCAGGGACACTGAGAACTGCACGTGAACTCCTAGCATGTCTCTGACTCTCTCCCTACCGTCTACTTCTGGTTTCTCTAGGGCAGAGCGAGGACTGACTTTGGGTCAGTTTGGTTTCAAATCAGACACTGACCTTGAAAAAAGTAACTTAACCTCTCTGAGCCTATTTAATGCTTGTTCTATTAAATGAAGATGGAAATTCTGACTGCTTCAGAGATTTGAGGTGAGGGATATAAGAAGGGCTCCCAACTTGACGTGGCACCCACGTCAAGGGTATCAAGGGCCTTGATACCAGGGATTGTCATTAACATCAATGTGGGCCCTAATATATTACCTGCAGTAGAAGGGAAGCCATCTTTAGGAGGGGGAGTTGGTCAGTCTATCTCCCTGTGACTGGGCAACCAGAGTGCTGGTTCCTATTAGGCAGGTGGTGAGAGGAAAGTTTTACTTGTCATGGAACTTTCCTGCCCCAGACTCCCTCTGAAGCTGAGTAAGAAGTCTGTCTGAGTGAGGTGAAATTGGGGGCAGTTAGAGTACCCATGGAGTCATAGCCCTGGCTTCTACAACACTTCCAGTGCTTGGAGGCTGTGAGGGAAACACCACAAATGTTACTTTCCCCTTGCTTGGGAGTGTCAGAGGGCATGAAGGTAAATCCTGAGTTCTGTGGGAAGGACTCACACTTGAAGGCTGACAGGTCTGTGTGCAAATCCAGGTTTAGCCTCTTAGTTGCATGGCTGAGACAAAACTGAATCCCTCTGTGCCTCAGTTTATTCATCTCTAAAATGGAAGTAATGATACTGACCTCCAGTGTTGCAAATAAGGGACCATGCATGCAATGTGCCCAGCACAGCTTGGGACATACAGTAGATGCTCAATACTCATCAAGACCCTTTTCCTTCCCCTTCTTCTTCTACCCCAACACAACTCTGGGCCTGGCTTCCAGCCAAGGATACTGACTCACACAGGATGGCTGGATGACACCGGTGCAGGTGTGGTAAGAAGTGGGTGACAGTGCTTGCCTTATCAGAACTGTTGGAAAGGAAATCCTCTGGGTCTCCATTCCTAAAGAAATCAGTGAAGACTTTTATTCCCAAGAAATTTGGTTGTGGTCTTCTGGAAGCCTTCCCTCACTGCCTGTCATGCCCCAGGGCTGTGTGGGTAACCTCCTCACAGTTCCTGCAGCTCCAGTGCTTGCCCCACTGGCCGTTTACATGTCTATCTCCCCACCAGATGATGAGCACTGTGAGGGCAGGGCTGGGTCCCGTTCACCACTGAATCACTGGCACCCAGCACACGGGTCCTTCCAGGGCCACTTCTGGGCCCCAAATGGGAATGACAACATTCAAACACCAGACTGGTTCCTGTCCACCAGATGGCACAGAGAGATACCCTTCCTTCTCAGAAGCCAAAGAGGCTATAGCTGGACTACTTTGACTCCAGGACCATCTAGACATGATACATGACTCGTTAAGAAACCAGCCAACCTAGGGAGCCTGGGTGGCTCAGCCCATTAAGTGTCTGACTCTTGACTTTGGCTTAGGTCATGATCTCAGGGTCATGAGACTGAGCCTCAGGTCAGGCTCTGCACTCAGTGGAGAGTCTGCTTGAGATTCTCTCTCCCTCAGCCCCTCCCCTCACCAAGAGAAATAAATGGATCTTAAAAAAAAAAGAAAGAAGAAATCAGCCAGCTTGGGTAGGCTGACCTTGCTAGGTCTTCCCAGACTCTCCAGCTCACTGGTCGGGCCTTTGACGTAGGCCTGTGAGCAGTGGCAAGTCCGTGTTATCTTAGGGAGGGAACAGAAGTTCGGGCTGGGCCAGAGCACACTTCCTGGAGGGCAGGGCAAACCCACAATGGGAGTGGGCAGCTGCCCTTACCTACCCACAACTCACGCAACTTCCGGCTCAGCTACTCTGCTTCCTGTAGTCCACTCCCTGAAGAGGGGAGGGTCTGGATAGTGAGGTGTGGGGTTTTATTAAGCCTCCTCAGCCTGAACTAGCAGGCTATTCTAAGGTCTTTGACTTTTACTCTGCATGAAATGGGAACCACTAGAGGGTTTTGAACCTGAGAGTGAAATGCTCTGAATTACCTTTTAACAGGATCCATCTGGTTTCTGAATAGCCTGAAGCAAGGGTGGAGCTGAATGTGTGAGGTCACTTACACAGAATTACTTGATACTGACATTCAGTGCGCACTTGCCAGGAGCCAAGGCTTAGTCCTTACATAAAGAAACAAAGCAAAACAAAACCAAACCATAAAACAAACTAGGAAGTAGGTATAAGTATAATCATACCCTTTATATCAATCAGAAGACTGAGACAAAGAAGTTAGGTAACTGTCCAAACATACACAGTAAGGAACTGGTAAAGTCAAGATTTGAACACAGGCATTTTGGCTCTAGAGACCATGCATGTAACTATCTTACTATATGGAGTATGTAGGGGGTCATCTGACTCTGGATGTATTTCAAAGGAAGAATCATAAGATCTAATAACGGCATTATGTGGGAAATCAAAGAAGAAACCAAGAGTGATCCGAAGATGTATTTCTTACCACTTCTATTCAACATAATACTGGAGGTACTAGCCTAGGTAACAGGGCAAGAAAAAGAAATAAAAGTATAAGGATTGGAAAGGAAGAAGCAAAATTGTCTTCATCTTGTAGGCAACATGCTCATATATGTTAAAAATCTTTTTATTTATTTATTTGACAGAGAGAGAAAGAGAGAGTACAAGCAAGGGGAGCAGCAGGCAGAGGGAGAGGGAGAAACAGGTTCCCCGCTGAATAGGGAGCCCAATGCAGGGCTTGATCCCAGGACCCTAGGATCATGACCTGAGCCAAAGGCAGACACTTATAACTGAATGAGCCACCCAGGTGCCCCGTATGTTAAAATTCTTAAGGAATCTACCAAAAGAAGTTACTAGAAGCAATAAGAGAATTTAGAAAGGTTGCAGGATACAAGATCAATAATAAAAATCAATCTTATTTCTATATACCAGCAATATATTGAAAAATGAAATTAAAAACACCAATTATAATAGTATAAAAACATATGAAATAGAAATAATTTCACAAAGTATGAACAAATCCTGTTCAATAAAAATTATAAAATATTAGTAAGAGAAACTAAAGAAAATCTTTAAAAAACAAAGAGATATACCATGTTCATGGGTTGGAAGACCCTACATTGTTAAGATGTCAATTCTCCTTCATTTTGAACTATAGACTCAATACCATTTCAATCAAAATTCCAGCACGTCGTTCTCACAGAAATAGAAAAACTGATTCTAAAATTTATATGGAAATACTAAGGATGTAAAAAGTCAAAGAAGCAAAGAAGAAGGAAAAGGAAGGAAGGAAGGAAGGAAGGAAGGAAGGAAGGAAGGAAGGAAGGATTAATTTCATTAATCTTGAAAGAGAAGAAAAAATTTGGAGAACTTATACTATACTTGATTTTCAGATATACTAGAAAGCTACCGTAATCAAGAAAGTGTGGTATAGGTGTAAGATCAATGGAACAGATTAGATACTATAAAATAACCCCATGCATATATGGTCAATTGATACTCCACAAAGGATATCATCCTTTCAACAAATGATGCTGGAACAACTGAATATCTGGAAAGGGAAAAAAAAAACCCCTCAATTCTTACCTTACATCATATAGAAAAATTAATTGAACTGGAGCATGTACTACTTAAATACAAAAGCCAAAAACTCTAACATTTCTAGAATAAAACATAGGCTTAAATCTTTGTGACCTAGGGACAAGCAAAGATTTCTCTTTTTTTAAAAAAAATATTTATTTACTTTTGAGAGAGAGAGAACAAGCAGGGAAAGAGGCAGAGAGAGGGAGAAGCAGGCTCCCTGCTGAGCAAGGAGCCTGATGCAGGACTCCATCCCAGGACCTTAGGATCATGACCTGAGCCAAAGGCAGACACTTAACTGACTAAGCCACCCAGGCACCCCCAAGCAAAGATTTCTTAAACAGGATACATAAAGCATAAAAGAAAAAGTGATCACTTAGATTTCATAAAAATTAAAAACTTCTGTTCTTCAACAGCTACTACTGAGAAAATGAAAAAAGCATAAACCAAGAGAAAATATCCATAATACATAATTAGAAAAAGAATTTGTATCTAGAATATATAAAGAATTCTCACAACTCGATAGGAAGATGACAAACAGGGGTACCTGGGTGGCTCAGTCAGTTGAGCATCTGATTCAATTTCAGCTTGGATCATGACCTTGGGGTCATGGGATCAGGCCCTGTATTAGGCTCTCCACTGGGCAAGGGGCCTGCTTGGGATTCTCTCTCTCCCTCTGCCCCTGGCCCCACTTGCACTCTCTCTTACACACACACACACAGACACACAGATGACACCCCAATTTTTTTAAAGGGGCAAAAGATTTAAACAAATTCCTTATAAAAGAAAATTTATGAATGACCAATAAGCACATGAAAGGATGCTCAAGCCATTAGTAATCAGTGAAAAATGGACTAAAACAACAACAAGAAACCACTACATATGCAATGACCCAAAAGAATGGTTAAAATTTAAAAACTGACAACAGGAAATGTTGGCGAGAATGTGGAGCAAACCTAAATTCTCAGACATTGCTCATACGTCACGGGAATATAAAACGGTAAAAAAACAGTTTTACAGTTTCTTTTAATGATTGCTTGCCATACTTGCCATACGACCTAACATTTCCACTCCTAGGTTTCAAGAGAAATAAAACATATGTCCACAAAAAAACCTATACACAAATATTCATGACAGCTGTTTTCCTAATAGGCCCCAAACTGTAAACAACCCAGATACCCTCAACAGATGAATGGGTAAACAAATTGTAGTAGAGGCACACCATGGAATGTTACTCAGCAATAAAAATGGACCAAATCCCTACAACGTTACGCTGGGCAAACGAAGTCAGACATAAAAGGATATATACTGTGTGATTTCATTTATAGGAAACCCTAGAAAAGGCAACACTTGTCTATAATAACATAAATAGACTGGTACTTTCCCGGGATAGGGGAGGGACTGGCTCGCAGAGACCTGAAGGAATTTCTGGGGGTGATGCTCACGTTCTACATGTTGACCTGGGTTGTGGCTGCCCAGATACATACTGTTTTTAAAAATCCATTTGTGTACATACGTAAAAGGAGTACATTGTATTTTACGTGAATCTATAGTATCTAAAAAAAAAAAAATACCCTAATACAATTGCTTTTTAAGAATTAAGAGAGAATAGGAGCACTAGAGACAGCACAGAGCGGGGCAAGATCTCTGTGGCTCATGAAAGTTCAGTGCCTGGCATACAATAAATTGTCAATCATTATTTTAATAAGTGAAGAGGGGATGGAACCGGAAGGAATAGCTGGAAATGAGGATGGGAAGGGAGAGGTCACCCGGAGACACTGCTCAGGGGAGCAAGGCAGCAGTGCTGCTGTCCCAGCAGTCCGGGACGGACTCCCTCGGCCCCTCGCCAGCTCTCCTTCCCAAACCAGTCTCTCTATGAAAGAGATACAGCCCGCTGAGATCATTCTGACTAGGACTGAACATGTTCCAGGCCTCAATCCATAATCGATGTTACACTTGCAACAAAGAGGC
>CM052799.1:80603076-80794844 GCA_028533885.1 Nasua narica
ATGCCTGTGTCTCATGGGACCTGAGGGCAGGCTGCTGATGTAATCTCTGCTGCTATTCTTCTCAGAGAACGGCTGAGATTCTTTAGATGGGACTAAAGAACAAAGGGGACTTCCTCTTTGGATTATACTGTTTGTCCCAACATCAGCAGCTTCTCCGGACACAGAAGCTCCAGACCTCTGTCCCTTACCGTGCAAAACCACAAGGATGATTTGTCGGTCCACAGAGATAACAGCAGGGCAAAGAATAATGACTGTAGGGGTGTGCTCCGCAACTAGGCTGTGTTCCCGGAAAGGAGGAAGAGACAGACGTCAGGGAAGCATGGAGCTGGGAGGAGCCACAGGATCCAGCGCTGCATTTTCGAGGTGTGATATGTGGGATCCCTGGAGGTAGGATAGGACACACACTGTTGTTCTAAGCATATGTATTCGTTTTTATGGGCACTTCCTATTCATGTCAGGCTTTCCATTTATCATAGGTATATCTGAAGTTGCCTTTTAAAATAATTGCACTTAAGGGTTGTTTTTGTTTTTTAAATAGGTCTTTTTAAAGAAGAGTGTTAAGTAAATAACGGAACCGATTCTAGACAAATATAGCCCAACACACAGATAATATGCAAATCACTGAAATGCAAATCACTGAGAACATTGATATACCAACACTCAATCTGACAGATTAGGAGACAGAGACCTTCTAGGGTCCCACAGAAGTTTTAATAAGCAAGATTCTTAGTAGCAAAAACAGCAGCACCTAGGAACCCTGATCCACGGAGACAGGAGGCAAAGAGGGCATGGGAAGCAGTGTTGAGCTGCTCAAAGGTCATGGGAGAGGCTCAGACCTCGTCTGGTACTGTTAATTTCAGGGCTCCCTCCAAGACCCCCAGGGTATTTCCCAGGCCTATGGAAACATGACCCTTGGCACCCCTGGCTGTTCTCTAGTAAACATGCTTTAGCCACAAAAGAAAAAGGCCTTACCCTCATGCTTCCAGCTCTGGTTGCCAACCCTGGCGTTGCTTAGCCCAACCCCAGGCTGGCAGGAGCAAGGAGAGGAGCTGCTCGCCTTGTGTGCCAGGAACCCGCCCCTCACCTGGCATCAGGACCCTTGTGTTCTTGTGCCAAAAATAACAGGAGAGCCGCTGTGTCCCCAGCTCCAGGCTAGGCCCCGGCAGACACTTGCTCACTGAGTCTTCCTGATACCCCCTTTGAGGTGGGCCCCGTGACTATCTCCCTTTAGAGACGAGGAAATCAAGTCTCAGAAATGTTCAGAACGTGCACAAAGTGCGAGGACAGCCAGTAGGTGGCAGAGCAGAGAACGGAACTCCGTGGGGTCCGAGGCTGCCCCTCTCCAGCCTCTTCTCACTGCATCTTGGAGCCCCGAGTTCAGGGCAACCAGGGCTATTCCCTGCGAGATGCCAGCCACCCTCCCCAGCAGCTCACAGTTTTGTGCTGGTTTAAGGTTGAAATGACCCAGCTTGGTGGAGCGTTTGCTGCGCCTGCTCGTCCAAATGCTACTCCTTTTTTACAAATAAAGAAACTGAGGCTGAGAATGATGAAGGGATTAGCCTGGGGTCATACATCTGGTGAGGCCTGGGATTCAAAGCCAATACAGAAAGCCTGCCCCAATCTCCAGAGTCCCTCGGAGGAGGGGGACTCTTGCTTGGGGATGAGGATCACAAACTGACGAGAGAAAGCTTTGAGGTACCTACTCTCTGCCTCCTCAGTTTCTGAGGCCCAGTACTATGGGGGACCACCCAAGGTCAACCCCACTTTTTTGGTCTTACCTTCTAAGGGATCTCAAGTCCTGAAGAAAAATAGGGCATCCCCAGGCAGAGGGCCTATGAAGACAGTGAGACCTCTCAAACTACTGGACAGTCCACCCAGGGAGAAGGCTGTTTCCATGAGGCAACAAAAGGCCCAAATTGGGGTCATCCTGGCCTGGGTTTGAATTTCAGCTGAGACATTCACCCACTGTGTGTCTGTAGCCATGTTAATCAAATTCTCTTTGCTAAAATAACACTAGGGTAATAATACCAACTTCAGAGGGTAGCTACAAAATAGGTACCCCTCTAGCATAGCTCCTGGAACATAGTAACTGCTCAATAAACCAACAATAATAGCAGTAATACCAGTCCATAGTAATAGCAGTCATTGCAGTAACTATACTAGGGGTAGTCATTCAACTTTTTTTTAATTTTGCTGTCATAGCCTCCTGATCTTACACCTTCATTCAACCCCTAATTGGTATCCTACCTGTCTCTGAACAGTTTTTTTTTCTTGCTCTACTATCTTTGTTTATGCTTTATCTTTTCCTGAAAAACCAACCCCTTCTCTTTCTATATGTCTAAATTTTATCCAGCCTTCATGATACATCTCCTTACAGGTTTCCCTAGGGAAGAAACTGAGCTGAAATTAAGCATTTAGTCAGGCAAAGTATGAGGAACCACGACCAGGGACTCCAGCTCTGGAAGATCTAAGATCTTGGGATATATGTATGTACTCCATGACCTTCAACTTATTGCTTACGCATCTGCCTAGCTACCATCCACCCCACCATCTCTATATATCATACCCACCCATCTGCCTCCTTTTTTGCCTGTATTATTCAGAATAGGTTATCTGCTCTAACAGTGCCAAATCTCATCTGTCCTTTGTTCTTTTTTCTCTCCCTTTTTGCTTACCTTTGCTCAATCTAGAATTTTTTATCTCCTTCTCCTTTGTTGGCTTATAAGCAATAACTCTATGCTGTTTTAGTTGTTGCTTTAGAGTTTACACATACATGTAATACTTGTCACAGTCTACTTCCAAATGATGTCATATCACATCAAGATATTTTCACTAGGTAAAAAATTCTAGGGTGACAATTCTTATTTTTCAGTACTTTAAAGATGTTGTTAGATTAATTCTGGTTTGCATTTATTGCAATAAGAGATATACATCTTTTTTTTTTCCTCTCCAGCTACTTTTAAGGTTTTCTCTTTAACTCTTATTTTTAGCAATTTATGGTATACCTTAGTGTACTTTTCTTCAGTTTTCTTCTGCATAGGGTCTGCTGAGTTTCTCGAACATTTGAGTTCATTGTTTTTATCTAGTTTAGAAAATAAAAGGCCAAAAAAGAAAACAACAACAACAACAAACTATCATATGTTCCAGCAATCCTACTTGTGGGTATATATCCACACACAGTGGAACATTATTCAGCCATGATATAGAAGGAAATCCTGCCATTTGCAACAACACAAATGAACCTTGAAGGCATTATGCTAAGTTAAAGTACATAAGTCAGGCAGAGAAAGGCAAATATTGTATGATCTTTTATACCTGGAACCTAGAAAGAGCCAGAATGGTCGTTACCAGAGGCTGGTGGGTGGAGGAATGGGGAGATGTTGGCCGAAGGGTACAAATCTCTAGTTTCAAGATAAGTCCTGGGGATCTTAAGTACAGCATGGTGATTATGGTTGACAATACTGCAATATATACTTGAAAGTTACTAAGACATCAGATCTTAAATGTTCTTGGCACACAAAAAGAGAAATGGTAGCCATATGATGTGTTGGAGGTGTTAGCTAATGCTATGGTGGCAATCGTTTGCAATGTACATTTGTGTGTATACACTTACATGATACACTTATGTGTATCAAAACAACACATTGTAAATAACACATTAACATTGTAAATTTATACAATGTTATATGTAAATTATACCTCAAGAAAGCTGAAAAAAATGTTTTTCACCTCTTCTCTCCCCTCTTCTCTCCTTCAGGGACTCCAGTTACAAATGTATTATTAGGGTGCCTGATGGTGTCCCACAGTCCACTGATGCTTCGTTTGGAGCATTTCTCCTCCTTGTGTTTTATTTTGGGTCGTTTCTATTGCTCTGTCTTCAAATTCACTAATCTTGTCTCCCCCAATATCTGCCTTGTGTAACATGCAGTGTATTTTTTACATTGCGGGCATTGTAGTTTTCATGGCTATAAGTTTGAGTATTCTTTATATCTTTCATGTCTACTTAACACATTCAGTCTTTCATCTATCCTCCTGAGCATATGGATCATAATTCCAATAACCATGTTAAGACCCCAACCTACTGATTCTATCATCTATGTAATCTCTGGTTTATTCTCTTCATTGTGGATCATATCTTTCCGCTGCTTTGCAGACCTGGCAATCTTTGAGTGTATGCCAGACATTTTGAATCTAGCACCTGTTGGGTGCTAGATGTTTTTGTATTCCTGTAAAGATGTTTGATTCTCGTTGGGCATGATTAGGTTACTTGGAACCAGTTTAATCCTCTGAAGTCTTGGTTTTGAGCTTTCTTAGACAGGTAGTGCTTAGTCTGGGGCTATTTTTTCCCCACTACTGAAGCAAACTCTCCTGTATATTCTATCTGAGGCCCTGTGAACAATGAAATTTTCCTCTGGGTGGTGGGAACAGGCATTATGTCTGTCCCTGTGTGCACTACAGGGATTTTCCCTTTGGCCCTTTTTAGGAGATATTTTCTCCTGCCGTGTGAAATTTCCTCATACACGTGAATGGCCAGTACTCACTCAGCTGAATACTCCAAGGACCTTCTCTAGATTTCTAGAGTTCTCTGTGCAACGGCTCTTTTCTGATGATCTGCCTGGCAAAGAAAGTCAAGCAACTCTGGCCTCCCAGCTCTATCACCTTAACTTGAGGAGACTGCTAAGCTCTCCCTGGGTCTTCCCCTCCAGGCTGGGGCCATCACAGGATGCATCTCATTTGCTTCCCATCTGTCAGGGTTCACCCTTCTTCACTGCCTAATATCCAATCACTTAATGACAATGTTTTATATATTTATCTAATATTTTAGTTATTTTAGGTAGAAGTAAATCTGGTCTGTTAATCCACTTTGGTCAGAATCAGAAGTTGCAAATGTTTGTCTTTTGAGATTGTAAATCTGAAATGTCTATTAGTCATCCAACTTGTTCAGTTCGGTGTGTTTGTTTCCTTAGAACTTGCAAGTGGCTGGGCTGCTGACACAGAAGACAAGTTCCCAGGATGTCTGGTGTGTGAAGGAACATGGAGTCTGGCTTGCCTCCTGCGGCAACACCACCGCCACTCTGACCATGGCTGAGGTCTTGAACAGTCAAAACTGGGTTTGGTCCAGGCTTGCTGTAGCTTACAAAATTTAATTCCTCCAGACACTTACTATCTTGCTAATCTATTTGCTTTCAGTTCTAGGTATTAATCATCACCAAAGTTCTTTCCTGGTCCTGGTACTCCAATCTCAAAGTGCTTTCTCACCCCCTCCCTTGCCTCTCTCTCAATGTAAGTGCAGCTACCAGCCTTAACAAAGAGGCCCAAATTAAGATATTTTCCCTGAGTGCCTTATCCAACTAAGTTCTATTGAGCCTCTGTTGGTCAAACTTTTAAAACGCTTCTGTCTTCCTACTTGGAGTCTCAAAATACTGGCCTTTCCCTTCCTTAAGGTGCCAAATTTCTAGACTCTCAAATTTCCTTTCATTTCTTTTACACCAGCTGAGTCTCTCCTGAACACACATGATTCTTGGAACACCATGTCCTCATAGCCGGTAACCACCACACAAACTAAGACTCCACTCCCATCCTTAGCCCTGGTACTGAGGACACATCAGGTGTCTGGTCTTCCTTTCACATTTCCAAAAGCCATCATTTTATCAAATGGTTTTTCTCTAACATGGATCTCTAGCTCTCCAGCCCTCAATTATAGCTTCCTCACTGCTTACCACCTACTCTAAGCCAATGCCACATATTGTATGATTTTATTTCATTCCTCTTCCTTTCCCAGTTTCTGTATCTGTCAGGACGGACTAATAGCTTCAACAAACCTAATCTCAGTGGCTTAATACAACAACATCTTTCCTCCCTATGCATAGAAACAAAATGAATGTTCCTGGTTGGTGGCCCTTTCATCTTGTAGCTCCCTCCTCCCTGTGCAGGCCTCTGCTGGGTCCTCTGCATTCAGATGAGACAGACAGATCTGCTTCCCAGGGAAGGAAAGCAGCTGAGGAGTTCGGGAGACCTCTAGGAGCTGGGCCATGAAGCAACATCCCATTGGCCAGAACTAATCACATGGCCCCGTCCAAAAGCAGGGGGCCCAGGGAAATGCAGTCTTCCTGTGTGTCTGTGAGGAAGAGTAAATGGCTTGCTGACTTCTCAGCCCTGTCCAAGTGCCTACCTTTACATCCACTACCTCCCTACGACTATCTATTCACCCAGAGTACTGGCCACCTCACAGGCTGGAATAGGAGAGTGGCCAGGTGTGTTCCAGTGCTCTGTGACAAGCTTGGCTGCCCCTGGGCCAGGAAGCCTTTCCTCTCTGAGCCTCTGGCTCTTTGTGGTCCCTTCTCTCCTATCCCTTGTACCATACAGTCCTGCGCTGGTGTTCCTTGTTCCTATGTACATGCTTTTTTTCCCATGTCACAGAAGAAAATGAGTCTCAAACAGCAGGTGTGGCTCCCAAGTCACTAGCGGGGAAGTGTTTAGCTGAAGCAGAACCAGGCCTTTCATCTCCAGTTCTGCCTCTTAGTACCAGACCTGTTCTGTTGCCAGGCCAGAGCACAGAGCAAGGCAGACAGGAGGGACATTGTTTAGACCGAGGGCCGCAAGGAAGAGCCTCTGACCTTGGCCTCCCAGGTGCCCACTCTAGTCTAAAACGGAGCTGGCCATCTGCTCTTCCACGTAGAAGTCCATACATAGCCAGGCTTCTCCAGCAGATGGGCCTCTCTGCTCTCCTCATTCAGGACAGCCCTCACTAGAACACTCGGGCTTCTCTAGTTGTCACATTCACACTATTCTGAGAACTGACCACCCTGTTCCAGGCCTCCAGCTTCCCCACTTCATCCAATACAAGTCAGCAGCATGTTAATATTAGAAGCTGCTACATTCAGTTTCATGGTGCTTCTGGATCCTGCCAGGGCAATGTCAGTGCTGGGGGACACAGTCCTGTGGCTGACAGCTTATGTCCCTCTCACTCTCCAGACTCTGAGGCCCCTGGGGGCAGGGACAGGCCTTACTGTCCCTCTACCTCCAGTACCTAGTAAAGGGTCTGGCACTGGGTACATGCTCAATAAATGAATATTGATTGGAAAAATAGGTGACTCAATTAATGAATGAGGACATCCACACAGACAGGGCCTCAATTCCTCATCTGTGGAAGTCTCCACAGCCCTTTAAAGTGTGAAGAGAGCAGAACATGTCTGAGTGGCAGGAGGCAATGTGGAAAAGGAAGGCAGCACCCTAAGGCCAGGTTAGGTAAGGCCCCCTATGGAGCAGAGGCTTCAGCTGCAATCGAGAAAAGCCTCATGGGCCCTGCCCAAGCAGAAAGGTCTAGAGGCAGAACTGCTTTAATTAGCACTTTTTCCCTTTGTGCTCTGGCATAGAGTCCTCTCTTAACCAACAGTTCCTTGACTACTAAACCATTGTCAAATTTACTGAG
The DNA here is from genome assembly GCA_028533885.1 of Nasua narica. Classification (NCBI taxonomy): domain Eukaryota; kingdom Metazoa; phylum Chordata; class Mammalia; order Carnivora; family Procyonidae; genus Nasua; species Nasua narica. Next base: position 80,610,509 of record CM052799.1, read on the forward strand.
CACCTACCATATGCCAGGCACTGTGTTGGGCACAGAAGATTCAACACAATCTACACAGGCTCTACCCTCATGGACCTTCCAGCTAATTGGCCAACAAGTCATTAGCCATCTGTCTACAGGTGGTAACCCGCAAAACCACCTGTCCAAGAACGCCTCACCTTCACCTTTATCTTGAGTGACAAATCGGGATTTTTACGTGGACAGGCAGGACAGGGTTTCCCAGCTTTCTTCCTTTTCATCTCCTTCCCAGGGCAGGGGTCAAGCCTACTAGGACCCTGTCCCTTACCAAACTAGGCCAATGAGGTAATAGGAGGTATTCTTGAATAAGTTGAGATAAAGGGAACAATAAAATGTACCTGCCACTCATCAGTCCTGCTTATCATCTCTCTTGTATCATGTGGCCCATGGCCAGAGCTGCACCACGAGGGCCTCCACCTCAGCAGAGACAGGGTGGGGACCAATTTAGGAGGAACACACTTAGGGGATGCCGTGGGAAGACGAAAACTTGTCTTATGGAAAGACGAAAACTTGTCTTATTGATGCATTTCTATGAGCCTGGCCCAGGATAGGGGTGGGCCCTTCATCTCCCACTTCCCTGTGCAAGACTATAACCCCTACCCGGTCCATCCATTCATGTCCATCAGAGGGAACCCACAACCATCCCTCCTTCCCCTCCTCTGGACTCTCTCAGCCAGCTTCGTTCTGGTGTAAGAATCTGTTGCTCCCCTCCAAAGGCCCACCTCAAAGCCTGGTGCCCTTGAAAAGACACCTTTCTGCACACACAGAGGAGACTGATCGACTGACTCTGTCTTAGCCTGCTGAGAAAAGGTTCCCACGGGAAACCTGAGCTAAAACAAACAAACCAAACAAAAAACACAAAAAAGACACAAACAGGGCTGTGTGCAGTAAACCCCAAAGGTCTTCCCGGGTAGTGCATGCAAACAAATCCCCTGCGGCCCTTGTTAACACACAGACTCTGATTCAGGAACTTTCAGGCTCTGCGGATGCGGCCAGACTGCAAGCCACACTGTGGATAATAAGCCTAAGAGACAGCAAAGCAGGCAGCTAGGGGCAGAGCATGGTCTCCCTCCAAAGACAGGACAACATAGGGCCTTCCCTAAGGACCAGCTTAGCCAGATGCCACTGGTGGGCAATGGGGCCACAGCCAGGGCAAAGGAGCCAGAGGTCCCCATTTAGAGAGGTATTCTCGGGGAGGCTTGGCCCTGGTGCCCACAGAACCCAGATCTCTACTGATATCCATCCCTCAGCCTCTCTGGTCCAATCTCCCTTCCTTTATTTTATTTTTAAATTTTAAGTAGGTTCCACACCCAATGTGGGGCTTTGACCCTAAGATCAACTCATGATCCTAAGGTAAGAGCTGCACTTCACCTACTGAGCCATCCAGGCATCCCCTCAAGCTCCCTTCCCTTACAACAAATTCTGGTTGGGGAGCTTTTCTGAGTTCGCTCTCTTTCTTTTTAACCCTCTGCCTCTCCTTCCTAATTATCAGCTCCTCAAAAAGAGACAGATTTATCATTCTGACTGGTCAGAACTCAGATTATTCATTGGTCTTCAAGGTCAACTTTGGTTGCACTCTCCCCACTCCACTTCCTCATGCAAACTTAGGCACTTCTTCCTCGTCAGGTGGGTCTGGCCACACCTTGCTTTCTGTTTCACCTCTTCCATCCCTGCAGTGCGGCTGAGGATTTACCTGGATCTGCTCTGCATGCTGACATCTTGGAGTCACTCGGACCTTGAGACCTAAGCCTCCTCCTCCACATGGCTTTCCTCAAAATGGCTTGCACTAGAAGGTATCAGGTACTTACCCAGAGGTTTCTCAGGATTCTTTTGGTAGAGAGTGACAAAGACAAAAACCTGACTCATGGGGCTTAAATAATCCAAGGGACTTTATTATATATTTACCCAAAATGTCGAGGGGCAGGACTGGTTCTAGAGCTAGGGGAGAGCACTAGAACAGGGGGAGCGAGCCCAGAAAAGGGGATGGAGATTGAGTAAAGAATACACCTGGAATCATTCTCAACACACCTAAAGACAGAGATTATCAGAATGCGCAGGCTGGGGGGACGGGGACAGAAGCCCAGGCTCCAGCACTAGCTGTAGCTCACCAGCTTGGTGACCTCAGCCTCTCTTTGCCTTGTCGCCCACCATTTCCCTTGTCTCCTACCATTTTCTCCACCTCCCATTCCAATCCATATTTGCTGTACCCTCTGGCTGAACACTTTCCTGCCCATCCTCCCTTTCTGCCGTGACACTATATCACCCTTTAAGGTCCCACTCACAGCCCTCCTGGATCCCTGGGAGAGGAAGTGGGGCTCAGTCAGTCTGCCCACCCTATCTTGCACCCCCATCCCCCTACTCCCAACTTAGCCTGTGGTCTGTGTTAGCCCTGATCATTCCTGTGGCTCTTTGACAGTCTGCCTCCCTTACCACACCTGGCTCCCCCAGACAGTCAGTATACTCAATTCACCCCTGAACACTACGGCTTGGCACATAATGAGGCGCACAGTAAGCATGCACAGTAAATGGACAAGTCGTGCATCTGCTCACAATTCTCTAATCAATAAAATGGATACATTGATATTTCCCTATCCACCTCACAGGGTTGTTTCAATAAGCAAGAGACAGTATTTGTGAGTTCACAGTGCAGATAAAAGGTATTTTTCGTGATGACTGGACATGGGTGAGAGAACTCCATGTTGGTTTCTGGTCCAAGGCCTAGGCTCATCTTCCCCAAATCCCCACACTTTTCCTTCCAGTGTGACTCTTGATTACCTAACATGCAAAGCGTGTTTCAAAGATCACAAGTCAAAATGCTGGCTCTGTAACACATGAGGTCTAGAGTTGCAGAAGGAAGAAAAGATAGGAAAGAAAGTACAAACAGTATTGTTTTTATCCTAATTATAGAGAATAATCAAATTCAAGCAAGAAGCATGTGATGAAACCCATACTGTTACAGGGTCATCAACTATCAAAAACAATCAAGATGGGAGATGGCCCTTGTGACCATTCTTTATTTTCACATTAGCAAAACTCCAGTCCCAAGTTCAGAGGGCAGTCATTGTTCTGGCCAGTAAATCTGGCTGAAGTAAATGTGGCAGAGTCAAGTTAAGGGTGTGTGTGTGCAGGCACGCACGTAACAGAGACAGAGAGACAGAGACAGAAACAGAGAGTTATGGGCGTAGAGACAAAGAAATTGAAACAGACTCAAGGTAGCTAGGTAGCAAGACACATTTGGAGAGATAGCATGATTTGATACAGAAATAGCATGACAGAGACAGAAATAGGGATAGAGATAGAAGAGAAAGACACACACACACACACACAGCTGTTTACTTGATTGATGTCAAAGACCACCAGAAACATACTGCTAGTTGAACAAAGTTATTGGTCAGTTGTGACAAGGGAGACTACACATTATGGGGAAACTTTGAGGCACTGGCCTTATTGCAACAAGTACCAATAAACACAAATTTGTTTGACCACAGAAGTGTTTCTGGTGGTCTTTGGCTGGTAGGAATCAATAACTGTGATGAGTTTTCAATAATCACAATAAATGTAACAGGGATAAATTCACATATTTTAAAAAGCCTGTGAGATTATACTTTAAAAAAATGATACTTTTAAAAAAATATAGCATACTAAAACATTGCAGGAAGTAGAAGTACAGGTAAAGATGTATCACGCAAATGCTTATAAGAAGAAAGTAGGGGGCGCCTGGGTGGCTCAGTTGGTTGAGCAACTGCCTTTGGCTCAGGTCATGATCCCGGAGTCCCGGGATCGAGTCCCACATCGGGCTCCCAGCTCCACGGGGAGTCCGCTTCTCACTCTGACCTTCTCCCCTCTCATGCTCTCTCTCACTCTCTCTCTTTCCTAATAAAGAAATAAATAAAATCTTTAAAAAAAAAAAAGAAAGTAGGTATACAGTATTAGTATCAGAATTCTATATAGTATATAATCTATTCTATATGGATTTATAGTATTTATATTTACTGTAGTATTTATATTTAGTATATTATTATATAGTATAGAATTTAGTATATTTAGTAATATAATATATATTACATATGTTATTTATATAATATATATTTACACATATAAAAATATATATCTATATAAAATATATTTTATAATTTTAAGATCAGGAAAAAAGCAAGCATACCCACTCTGACCACATCTGTTCAACATAGTACTGGAAATCTTAGGCAGAACAATTAGTAGTCAAGAAAAAGAAGTAAGAGGCATCGAAATTGGAAAGAAAGAAGTAAAATTATCTTTGTTCTCAGATAATGTTATGTTCTAATATGTACAATATAATTATATATGTAATTATAAATATAATATTAAGTATATTATATGGTATAGAATTCTATAAAGTATTTATATTTAGTATATTATTATATAGTATTTATAGTATAGAATCTATTCTATATGGTATAGAATCAAAACAGAATTCAAAGTAACAATCACAAACTGAGAAGAGATATTTGATAAGAGGTATCATATGAGGATAATACCTCTTATTAAAGAGAAAACATGGCAGTCATGACCTAAACTGTAAGCACTAAACAATATGTTTTGCCATACATGAAATAAAAACTTGTTGATATAAAAGGCCCAGAAATATTCATTGCTTTCTCTCAAATTTCTTAGAAATTGGCAGATCATGAGGCTTAAAAAAAAAAGCAATGACACAGAGAGGTCAAAAAGAAAACAGAGAATTTGAACCACACTGTAGAGCAATTAGCCCTAACAGACATACACGGAACATTTCACCTGATAACAAGAGAATGTACATTCTTCTCAAGTGAACGTGGAACATGCTCCACAACAGACAACATTTTAGGCCCAAAAGAAGTCGTAACAAAGTCGACTGAAATTATACAAATATCTTTTCCAATCACAAATAGAATGGAACTAAAAATCAAGAGCACAAGGGAAACAGAAAACTTCAAAAATATGTGGAAATTAACACAATCTTAAATTACCAAAGAATAAGCCACAAGAGCAATTAGAAAATACCTTGATATAAATAAAAATGCAAACACAACATAATAAAACATATAGGATCTAGTGAAAGAGTGCTAAGGGGAAAGTTATATAGTTTTAAGTGTTAAATGTGTACATTATAAAATATTTCAATTCAACATCCTAAATTTACACCTAAAGAAATAAGCAAACAAACCCCACAACTAAACCCAAAGCTAGCAGAAGCAAGGAAATAATAAAAATCAGAGAAGAGATAAATGAAATAGAGAATACAAAAGTAATAAAAAAAAATCAATGAAATTAAGAGTTGTTTCTTTGAAAGATTAACAAAATTGACAAAATCTTCACTGGATTAACTAAGAAAAAAAGAGAGAAGATTCAAATAACTAAAACAAGAAATGAAAAGAGGGATATTACAAATGATGGCACAGAAATAAAAAGGTTTATAAAAAATACTATTAACAATCGTACACCAATGAATTGGATAACTTAGAATAAATAGATTAATTCCCAGAAACACACAACATATTAAGTCTGAATGATGAAGAAACAGAAAATCCGAGCAGACCAATAACAAGTAAAAAGATTAAATCAATAATCAAAAACCTTCTCAAAAAAAAAAAAAGCCAAGCACCAGATGGCTCACTGAAGAATTCCACCAAATATTTATGGAAAAATTAACACCAATTCTCCTGAAACTCTTCCAAACAACTGAATAGGAGGGAACACTTCCAAGTTCATTCTATGAAGCCAGCATTACCCTGATACCAAAGCCAGATACACTATTAGAAAAGTACACACTAATATCCCTGATCAACAAAATACTGGCAAACTGAATTCAACAGCACTTTAAGAGCATTATACACCACGACCAAATAGGATTATGCCTTAAATGCAAGGATAGTTCAACATACAAAAATCAATCAATGCATACATCACATTAACAAAATGAAGGACAAAAACAACTAAACCCAAAGCTAGCAGAAGCAAGGTATCACTTGGTATTTCAACTGATACAGAAAGGACACTGGACAAGCTTGACTCCTTTTTATGATAAAAAATATGCTACAAACTAGAAAGAAATTATTGCAACATAACAAAGGCCATTTATTATAAGCCCACAGCAAACTACTCGATGGTGAAAAACAAAGTTTTTCCTCTAAGATCAGGAAAAAAGCAAGCATACTCACTCTGATCACATCTGTTCAACATAGTATTGGAAGTCTTAGGCAGAACAGTTAGTAGTCAAGAAAAAGAAATAAGAGGCAATGAAATTGGAAAGAGAGAAGTAAAATTATCGTGTCCTCAGATGATATTATGTTCTTATATGTAGAAACCCTAAACATTCCAAACACATTTCCCCCAAAAGTTAGAACTAATAAACAAATTCAGCAAAATTGAAGAGTACAAACCCCAACACACAAAAATTGGTTGCATTTCTATATACTGAGCAATCTCAAAAGAAATGTAAAAACAATTCCTTTTACAGTAGCATCAAAAAGAATAAAATATCTAGTAATAAACCTAACCAAGGAGCTGAAAGACTTGTACACTGTAAACTACAAAACACTGCTGAAAAAATTAAACATGACATAAACAAATAGAAAGACATCCTGTGTTCATGAATTAGAAAATTTAATCTTGTTAAGATGTTCATACCACCCAAAGCAATCTACAGATTCAATGTAATCCTTATCAAAATCCCAGTAGCATTTTTGGAGAAAAAGAAAAATATATCCTAGAACTCACATGTAATCTCAAGAGACCATGAATAGCTTAACAATTCTGAGAAAGAAAAATAAAGTTGAAGTGCTCACACTTCCTGATTTCAAAACATATTACAAAACTACAGTAATCTAAAGTGTGATACTGGCATAAAGTCAGATACATAAATTAGTGAATAGAATAGAGATCCCAGAAAAATGCTCATATATATGGTCAAGTGATCTTACACAAGGGTGCCAAGACCAGACAGTGGGGAAGGAATAGTTTATTCAACAAATGGTGGTGGAAAAACTGAATCTCCACGTGCAAAAAAATAAAGTTGAACCCTTATCTTATGTCAGATAAAAAATTAACTCAAAATAGATTAAAAACCTAAATGTAAGACTTAAAACTATAAAAATTCTAGAAAGAAACATTATGGAAAAGCTTTATGACATTGGACTTGGCAATGATTTCTTAAATATGACATTGAAAGAACAGGCAACAAAAGGAAAAATAGACAAATGGGATTACCTCCAAGTTTAAAACTTCTGTGCATCAAAGGACATAATCAACAGAATAAAAAGACAACCTGGAAGAAAATGGAAGAAAATATTTGCAAATCATAATATCTGATAAGGGTCTAGTACCCAGAATACATAAAGAACTCTAAAACTCAAAACACAAAAAAATCAAATAACCCAAATAAAAAAATGGGCAAAGAACTTGAATGGACATTTCTCTAGAGATAATGCATGATGGCCAACAAGCATATGAAAAGATGTTCAGCATCATTAATCATCAGAGAAATGCAAATCAAAACCATAGTGAGATATCACCTCATAGCCATTAGAATGATGACTATAAAAAAATCCCAGAAAATAACAAGTATTGGTGAGGATGTAGAATATATAAAGAACTATAACCCAATACCCCAGAAACAAATAATCTAATTAAAAAATAGGCAGAAAACATGAACAAACATTTCTCCAAAGAAGACATACACATGGCCAACAGACACATGAAAAGATGCTCGATATCAGTCATCATCAGGGAAATGCAAATCAAAACAAACTCATACCTGTCAGAAGGGCTAAAATCAGAAGCATAGTGTTGGCAAGGACGAGGAGAAAAAGGAATCCTCATGTACTGTTGGTGGGAATGCAAACTGATGCAGCCAGCATGGATAACAGTATAGAGGTTGCTCAAAAAACTTAAAATTGAATTATCACATGATCCACTAATTCTACTACTGGGTATTTACCCAAAGAATATGGAAACACTAATTTAAAAAGATGTATGCACTCCTTTGTTTATTGCAGCATTATTTACAATAGCCAAATTATGGGAACAGCTCAAGTGTCCACTGATAGACGAATAGATAAAGAAAATGTGGTGTGTATATATATATAGAGAGAGAGAGATATAGATATATAGATTTATATAATACCCCATACACAATGGAATATTACTCAGCTATAAAAAAGAATGAAATCTTGCCATTTGCAACAACATGGATGGATCTAGAGAGTATAATGCTAAGCGAAATAAGTCAATCAGAGAAAGACAAAGACCATATGGTTTTACTCATATGGAATTTAAGAGCCAAAACAAATGAACAAAGAAAACAAGAAACAAAGCAAAAAAACCCAGACTGTTAACTACAGAGAACAAACTGATAGTTCCCAGAGGGGAGGTGGGTGGGGGATGAGGTGAAATAGGTGATGAGGATTAAGAGTCCAATTCTCATGAGCACTGAGTAATGTATAGAATTGATGAATCATTATATTGTACTCCTGAAATCAACATAACATTATATGTTAACTAAACTGGAACTAAAATTTTTTAAATGAAATGAATAAAATTTTTAAAATACAGTAATGGCAAAAAGAAAGATAATAACCAGGATGTGAAGAAACTGGAACCCTCACACATTGCTAGTGGGAATGTAATATGATGGAGTCACTTCATAAAACAGTTTGGAAGTTCTCCAAAATGCTGAACAAAGAGTTACCACATGACCCAACAATTCCACTTTTTTTTTTTTTTTTTTAAGATTTTATTTATTCATTTAACAGAGAGAGAACACAAGCAGGCAGAGAGGCAGGCAGAGGCAGAGAGAGGAGCAGGCTCCCTGCGGAGCAAGGAGCCCGATGCGGGACTCGATCCCAAGATGCTGGGATCATGACCTGAGCCAAAGGCAGTTGCTTAACCAACTGAGCCACCCAGGCGTCCCCAACAATTCCACTTCTTATCTATCTATCCAGAGAAAAAAACTGCACACAGAAAAACCTGTACACAAATGCTTGTGGCAACACTATTTACAATATCCAAAAGTGCAAATAACCTAAATGCCTACCAAAAGATGACTGAATAAACAAAATGTGATATATCCATACAATGAAATATTATTCAGGTATAAAAAGGAATAAAATACTGATACTGATACGTGATACAGCATGTATGAACCTTGAATACATGCTATGTGACGGAAGCCAGTCACAAAAAAACCACACGTTGTATGATCCCGTTTATATGAAATATCAAGAAGAGACAAATCTGTAGAGACAAAAGTAAATGAATGGTTGCCGATGTGGGCAGAAGAGAGAATGGGGAATGACTGGTAATGGGTACAAAGTTTCTTTCTGGGACTAGGAATATGTTCTAAAATTACATTATGGTAATGGCAGCACAAAGCCACTGAACAGTTATAATTTTCATTATTTAAACAGATGAATATTATGTTATACAGATATCTCAAAGTTGTTAAAAAATCAGTATTTCTCTATACCAGCAATAGTTAGAAAACTAAATTTTAAGAGATATTTACATTCCATTAACAATAACATGAACAGATATCAAATGCCTAGGAATAAATCTAACAGAGTATTTGCAAGACCTCTCTATAAAAAATGACAGAAATTTGTTACGAGAATATCAAAAGACCTAAAAGGAAATGTCATGATCACTGGCTAAAAACTTCTATTGAAAGGACGGACTTCTAGTTTCTGGTTTAGCATGCAGAAGTTTAGAAATCACCTCCATCTTCATACAAGAAAAAGGCTACACAAGCCGAAAATCAGCAACTGTTCTTAGACCCATAGAGAGCTGAGGTCATAGGGTAAACAGCTGCCCTGAAAAATGGAGAAACAGATACAGAGAACCATAGCTTACCAGAAGAATCCCAGCAGCACAAGTTTCCAGCTGGAGCCAATACCGGTAGGAACACTTAAACAATAATTGACAAATTCCTAGAAGCTCAGCATAGACAAGGTGGAGAGTTCAGAACTCTGGAGGGGGCAGTCTTGGGATCCCCATACAACACTTTCATGAGCTTTACCCCTGGGGGCTTATCAGGCTTTCACTATGAACATTGGAGGAGGGTCCCCCTGTGCTTCTGGTAGTGTGGAGAGGAAAAGTAACCATTCTGGAATATGCCCAGAGTTCTCTGTTCTCCTTAAAATGGTCTGCCCTCAAGGGAAACTATTTCACTAGAGTCTAATGACTTGAGTTTTGCCAAAGCCTAGCTGGCGTGGGGAAAGAGAAATACCTAAAGCCAGTCCCTCTACCCTTGGGGGGTCTCACCCCAAGGTTTAAGGGAGCTTGTCTCACTTAAGGTTTAAGGGAGCTAAGACACACTTGTGAAGCCTAGGACCACAGACCCACTAAAAGACTGAAAGCTAATCACAGGACTATGAAGTGTTCCCCCTTTCCCCACACTTTACCGCCACATCAACATACAGTTACAGGTCTACAGCTAAAACACTACAAGCTGGGGCACCTAGGTAGCTCAGTTGGTTGAACATCTGCCTTCAGCTCAGGTCATGATCTCAGGGTCCTGGGATCGAGACTCGCATTAGGCTCCCTGCTCAGTGGAGTCTGCTTCTCCTTCTCCCTTTGCCCCTCCTCCTTGCTTGTGCTTTCTCTCTCTCTCAAATAAAATCTTTAAAAAACAATAAAAGAGGGCCTACTGGTGATCTCTCTCTCTCTGTCAAATAAATAAATAAAATCTTAAAAAAAAAACCATTAAAGACTGCAAGCCTCAGATCCTCTTGAAGGAATCTCTAGGGAAACCCAAAGCCAACAGGGGAGACAAAAACAAGAACACTAGAAGAAATTTTAGCCTCTGACACCACGAGTACAGCAAGCAGTAAATCAGCCTAACTCTGGGACAGATAAACATAACACCTCATACAAATGCCCTATCAGTTCCTTTTACACAATGCATCACGTCCGGCTTTCAAAAACAATTCCAAGTCATGGTACAAGGCAAAAAACACAGTCTGAAAAGACAAAGAAAACATCAGAACTAAATTCAGATATGGTAGAGATTTTGAGATTATCAGACTGGAAATTTAAAATAACAAGGATTATAATGCCGAAGGCTCTAATGGGGAAAAAAAGGACAACACGTAAGAAAAGATGGGTAATGTAAGCAGAGAGATGGAAACTCTAAGATAGAATCAAAAGGAAATGGAAGAAATCAAAAACATTCTAACAGGAAAGAAGAATGCCTTTGATGGGTTCATCAGTAGACTGGACACGACCAAGGAAAGAAATCAGTGAGCTTGAAAATACGTTAATACAAACTTCCTAAACTGAAAAGCAAAAAGTAGAAAGAATAAAAAATAAAGCACCCTAGAATACCTAAGAATTGTGGGGCAATCATGAAGGGTGTAACATATGTGTAATGAGAGCACCAGAAGGAGAAGAAACCGAAGAAATACCTGAAGTAAAAGGATGTCCATTCTCTCTAATTGGATCATTTGTTCCCAATCAAAATGTACAGTATGTTTTTCTTTGAATTTTCTTTGTGGAACTTGATAAGCTGATTCTAAGATATATAGACAAATACAAAGGTCGAAGAGCCAAGATCTCTTAAAGTGGAAAAGCTTGTCCTATCAGGTATTAAAACACTGAAAAGCAATTGTAGTCTAGACAGTGTGAATACAGAACTCATTAATGCTTATAAGACAACAGTCACCCTGAAGAACCATGAGATTGAATGGCCTTTTTAAATAAATTATTGTGGAACTATAAAATACCCATATGAAATTGAACTCCTGTATCAAAACATGCACAAAAGTCAATTCCAGGTGGAACCTAAATGTTAAACTCGAAACAATGAAGATTTTAGAAGATTATATAGAAGAATATATTTTAACTGAAGTATAAAGATTTTATTTTAAAATAAGGTATAAAGGGGCATCTGGGTGGCTGGAAGAACACACAAATGGAAAGATATTCCATACTCATGAATTTGAAGAATATTGTTAAAATATCCGTATTATTGAAATGCGTAAGCCTGATGATTCATAGACCTGTATCCCTGGAGCAAATAATAACATTATATGTTAATAAAAAATATCCATATTATTCAAAGCAATCTACAGGTCCAATGCAACTCCTATCAAAATTTCAATGACATTTCTCACAGAAATGGAATAAAGAATCCTAAGATTTGTACGGAACCACATGAGATCCCAAAGAGCCAAAGCAATCTTGGGACTGGGTGGCTCAGTCGGTTAAGCGTCTGCCTTTGGCTCAGGTCGTGATCTCAGGGTCCTGGGATCCGGCCCCACACTAGGCTTCCTGCTCATGCTCTCTCTCTGTCATATAAATAAATAAAATCTTAAAAAAAAAAGTAAGGCATAAAACCAGTACCCTAAAGGCAAAGACTGATACATTTGACTACATCAAGGAAAATAATTTGGTCAATCAAGGCAGTGAACAGGCAAGCAGAGTACGAGAAACTATTTGTAAAATATGTAACTGACAAAGAGCTATATATCTGATATACAAAGAATTCCTAAAACTCATTAAGAAAAAGGCAGACGATAGAAAAAGGAACATAAGGGTTGAACAGGTATTTAGAAGAGGATACCCAAATGATCAATAGTTAGAAAGCTGTTCAACCTCATAAGTAATCACCACAATGAGATACCACTATACTCCCACCTGACTGGTTGAAAGGTAAAAGTTTCACAAGACCAGTAAGAAAGATCACCAGTGCACAGCATAATATGAAAAGGTCAAACTGCAGAACAGAATAAATATTAAACAAATAAACAGTGATAACCCATGACGGGAAATATCAAGGCCATGCCGGAATAACTCACTGGCTTACAGCCAATCTGCCTAACAACTGCAGAGCCAGTTATCCCACGTGAATGCAAATTCAAATATAAACGGCACTTCAAGGAATTGGTCTAGTTCTTGGGAAGAACATCTGAAGGCTAATTAGGGTGGAGAGCCTGAAATTCCCTCCCATTGATTCAGCCTCCACGAAGAATATAAAAAGTATCCTTGACAGGGGATCCAGAGACGTTTTCCTCCTTTGCCCCAGGTACTGAGATGGGCCTTTCACAGGGGAAGGCAGATAGGACAAGGTAGCCTTTTATGAACTGTGAAAACCAGTTAATAAAGACTCCTGCTCAGTATGTGTGATGAATTAATGATTGTTGCTAACTGAAATATGAAAGAAGGGTGGGCTATGGTTCTTTTAGTTATGCCAAGGCAATTTGTAAAGAAACTAGTGGAACCCGTTGTTCTGCATTTTAATTCAGTCCAATAAGCAACTTGTCACGCATCTGGAACATTCTTCTCTCTTCCTAAAAGTGGGGGGAAACAAATACTCTGAGAGGTTTCCTACCTTTGGAAGCAAGGGACAAATTTGGATTTCCTGGCCACATTTGTGGGATCTGGGCCAGTGGGCTTCCCACAGCATAGGATGTAATGAGGTGGCGGTGCCGTGGTCCTGAGGCCGGGGGTGGCAGGGTGGGTGGCAGGAGAACTGATAATGGTGCTGGTCAATGGTGCTAGTGGAGGAGACAACACTGGTGACAAAGGCGATGGGAGGGTGAGCAGGTTAGGGGAGTGGAGACCAGGAGGGTAGGTGGTTGGTGGAGTGACACTGACACTGATCGTGAGATCAAGTCCTTGATCCTTTATGGAAAGAATGTAGCTGGGCCCATCAAGGCCATGACAGCTGGGACAAAGAAGCCCAGAAAGGCCTACGACACCCTGCCACAGCCAGAGAACCAAGCACAGTGAAAAGTTTGGTTCCAAGTAAAGGCACAAATTGTATACTGCAAAGTTAATTATTCTCATCAGGTTTTAAAAGAAGACAAAAAGAGGGATTAATGTGCAATGTCCTCAGGAATACTGTGCAAACCCTCTGGGCAAGAATGGACGAGCAAGAGAGGTTTTCCAACACTAGCCCTCTTTCCTCCCTCATCCAATCCATCCCACACCCTGCAGATGCTCCTTCCTCTCTCTGTCTCACTTCAGGCTCCATCACTGCTCACACTGGTGCCTGGCGCCCTGGGGCAGCCTCCACTTACATGGTCCAGTGTCTTCCAACTGCGGTTTTCTGTAGCTAGAAACCCAGCTCTCTTAGCCAGAAGGCCTATAGAAAGATCCCAGAGGGAAAGGAACTCTTTGCACTGAGATCACTGGTCCTCGCCTGGGGAAGAAACATGATTACCTCATGCCTCTTCTGTGTCCCACAAGCCACAGACCTCATAGCCCACAGGGTCTGGGAGGAGGCCAGGTAGAGATTCCAGGGTCTGATTAGGCCCTGCCCCATAAGGCTATTACCCCTTGGGGCAAATATACTTTATGGTAACTCAAATCAGCCTCCATGCCTGGCTCCCAGGAACCTAACTCAGCCTTCCTAGGCCACACAGAGCCAGCCTGCCTCTCTCACATGAGGACACCACTGCAGCTGAAAGGAGTAGCATGAGCTTGGTCCCAGGGCTTGGTGGCTGGCAGATGTGACCACATTCTCATCACCAGGAAGTGAAACTGCCAGGTTGCTCTGCAGGCCCAGCACAGGGAGGCCATGTCAGCCCTAGAGGGGCTGGGACTCCTGCACCATCCCCTAAAGTCTGGGCACACCTCTCGAGAAAGCCTGACTGATCCACCCAACTGGGCACCTGTCCCACTTTCTCAGGGAACTCTGGTTAAGGCTCTCGCTCTCACACCTTCTCTCTTCTGGGTTGTAGCAATAAACCAGTTGGCAACGTGCATTTAGTGTTTCGGGCCTTACCGAGCAAGGCCCTCCCATCACTCGGCTTCCTAGACTGACTGAGCTGCCCACCCCCCAGGGTCCTGGGCCCCTACTCCATCTCTTTGCCCAGGGCATTCTGACATCAGTCAGTTTTTGCTCAAAGATTTGAGAGGGGGCAAAATTAGGTAATACATTTTTTTTTAATGTTAAACACATGTAATAGAAAGCAAAAGCAAGCTTCCTTGAATTTAGATAGAGCAGGAGACTGAGAATTTCCATGCTTTCTAGGGACCCTCACTCCACCGGTACTCAGGTGCTCCCACTGAAGAGTGCAAGCGTGCTGTCGGACAGCATCACATTGAAGCCTATCAAACCCCAGACTCACTATGCTAGCACCGCTGGACCCACTCTCGGGGCAGACACTTGGGGCAGCCATGGAATGTGTCCAGGGCCCAGAGCGATCAGCAATCATGAGTGTGTGTGACGCCCAGCCCAGCCAGCCTCCTGCCAGCAGAGCAGGCCCCAGTGCCACTCAGGGTCGGGTCCCACGTCTGGCTCACGAGCGGCATATCCACTGTTCTGGCATCTCCTTTCCAGGTCACAGACGAGCCATGGCAGTGCTGAGGGTACGCAGAAGGCCTCAAGTTCCTCATGTCCGCAAACTATCCCAGTCCACCCCAACAGAGGTGACGATGGAGGTTTTCTCGGTATTTTGTATGGTAGGACTCCAAATGCCTTTAGAAGACCCGGCTATTTTGAGAGATCAAAGAAAAGAGCACCTGCTATGTGAACCCAGCTTCGTCGGTGCCTGGGTGCCCTCCACCCAGAATGCAGCCCCCAGCCGTTCTGGCACTGACACGGGGGGGGGGGGGGGGGGCGCGGATCATTCCATTTTTTATCCTCAGAGCATTGCATAGTTTTCAGTGGATGGTTTTTTTTTTTAAGATTTTATTTATTTATTTGACAGAGAGATAGAGAGCACAAGTAGGCAGAGCGGCAGGCAGAGAGAGAGGGAGAAGCAGGCTCTCTGCTGAGTGGGGAGCCCTATGCGGGGCTCGATCCCAGGACCCTGGGATCATGACCTGAGCTGAAGGCAAACACTTAACCTCAGTAGATTTTTTTTTTTTATACACTATAATGACTTTCTCCTTTACTTTTAACAAATGGGACTACAGAGTGTATAAGCAGGAAACACCTTATTCCTGCCCCTCCCATGAAACCTCCAACAGGCCCTATGGCTTTCTGACCACTCTTGGAGAACAGAAAGCTTCTAGTCTCAAGAATCCTATAATCAATATGACCATCTAATGCAATCTAATGCAATAATCCAATCCTTCTCTTTACTGGCAGCTTCTCCTGCACAGTGTGGCCAACAGTGGTATTCTAAAAGTGCTCCTGGAATGGATTCTCTAGCCTTGATGTCCTGATCCTAAAACACAGGTATTTTATACTGCAGTGCTCACCTCATGGGGTTGAGATGTAAAATAAGGGGGATAAAGTTGTCACTCCTGAATGTGTGGCCCTGTAGCGTGTCTTTAAACTTTGCATATGATGCTCTCTCTGGCCTGAAAACTCCTCCCAAATCCCCTTCCCCTGATCAACTCTGCTCTTGCTCACAACTTAGCTCCTGGGAAGCCCTCTGGGCAGCTCTGTGCTGAATTTGGAGTTCATCCTTCACGCTGTTCTCTCTTGCATCTTGACCACACTGTTTGTGCTTGTGTGTCCTTATTGTCCTCTGAGATCCACCATCCCATTCTGCAGTGCTGTTTGTTGAAAAAAGTGGAAAGAGAAAGGAATATAATGGCCCTTTATAAATGGCTGTGAGAATTTACCAATGTAAGGCTGGCATTATCTGCAGTAATTAAGAGAGGGGAGAGGCAAGGAATGCAAGTGGGAAATGGAAGAGGCGGGGTGGGAGAGAGAGGGAGAGTGGAGATCTGGACATAGAGCAGGTCTGCGGAGGATAGAAGGTAAAGGACAAGCTCCCCAGATCCACAGGCATCCCATGAACAAATGCAAAGCAGAGTGGCTGGGGGTCAGCTGCTTCCCCGGCCTCCTACTGACAGCAGGAAGAAAAAAGAGTGAGTAGGGTTGGAAGGCTGCTTAGCTTCTCTTTCTCTGCTCCTCGCTCTCCCTCTTGCACACTGTGGCTCTGGTCCTTCCAGAGCTGGCCTGTAGGCAAGTAGGTTAGGATTCTGAATACTACTATCTCCAAAGAAATGCTCTCAAATGCTTTCCTCCTTTTTCTTCCCTCATATTCTTGAAATGGAACACTTGCTACACATTTTCTTTATAAACTCTGCATTCCTAGTCTTGCTAGGAATACTGTCTACCACACCAGTGATTTGCTCAAATTGAATGAAACAGGAAGAGTCTCATTTTAACACTGACCACGCTAGTTTAAAAATGGCAAAAGGAAATAAAAATCACAGCACTAAGCATGGGAGAGGGGGCCACCAGCAGAGTTTGAATAAAATGAGATGAAACTATCCTGATGGGTCAAGAAGAACATGGAGCCATGGAGATAGAGGACTAGGAGGTGAGAGCCACTGCTAAGGGGAGTCTGGGGAGACTTTGTGGTCAGAAGGTGTAAGCACAGAGGCAAGAGACAGTAGAGAGAAGAAATGAGGGAGGGGAGAGTCCTAGGTCTTTCTAGAAAGAGCTGTGTCCAAGAGCACAACCACCATATGCTTGCCTGCCTTGTATAAGCAGAAGAATAGGCCAAAATGGTATCTACCCCAGGCTGAATCAGAGGGTACCCTCTAAGAGAAATCAGATGGGATCTCTGGGAAGGCTGAGGGTCCTAGTACCTGTGCTGGCATCACAAGAAAAGGCTTTCTCATTTTACCACGGCAGGGGTAGATGGTATTCCGGCCACGACCCCTAAATGGCATCCTGCCAGTCAACACGAATAAGCATCCCGCTTGGAGGAGAGGGTTGTTGAAGAAACAGAGCCACATGATGGTACTAAGACCAGCACCAACCACTTATGTTAAACTACAAATCCTTCACAGATATAAATGGGTAGCCAATGATTCCTAGATCTTTGAGTAAAATAGCACACAAAGGAACCAAGATAAACAGAACAATAAACCCAGGAAAAATAGAGATAGTTTCAAGAGTAGGAAATAACTTTAAAAAAAAAATCTACTTAGTATCCTCAGTGAGATTCTAGGAGGTTTTTCTTCCATAGATAAAAAAGAAAAAAAAAGTCATTGGAAAAGTGAAAATAGAAAATGTTCTTGGAAATTAAGAAATGTAAATGTCAAACAAAAAAGATGCATACAAATGAAAGAAATACCTGAGAACTCAAAATGTGATCCCCAACTAGCAACATTAGCATCCCCTGGGAACTTTTTAAAGTGAGAATTTCTGGGTTCCAGCCTGAAATTACTAAATCTTAAATTGGGGGTAGGGCCCAGCAATCTGCATTCTCATGAACCTTCGATTTAGATGCACCTCAAGTGTGAGAACCACTGACTTAAACTAAAACAAAAATACAAAGAGGTAAGAAACATGAGAGAAAATTTAAGGACTTAGAGAACCAGCTGAGGAAGAGCTATGAGAAGGGAAGACAGAGACTTATGGGGAATACACAATCCAATACGTAATTTCAGAAAGTGTCCTTCAACTTAAGAAAAAACCTTTTAGGGACACCTAGGTGGCTCAGTTGGTTGAGCAGCTGCCTTCGGCTCAGGTCATGATCCCGGAGTCCTGGGATCGAGTCCCGCATCGGGCTCCTTGCTCGGCAGGGAGCCTGCTCCTCTCTCCGCCTCTGTCTGTCTCTCTGCCTACTTGTGTTCTCTCTCTGTTAAATAAATAAATAAAATCTTAAAAAAAAAAAAACTTTAGGTGTGCCTGGGTGGCTCAGTTGTTGGGCGTCTGCCTTCGGCTCAGGTTGTGATCCCGGGGTCCTGGCATCGAGCCCCGCATTGGGCTCCTTGCTCAGCGGGAAGCTTTGCTTCTCCCTCTCCCACACCCCTTGCTTCTATTCCCTCTCTCACTGTGTCTCTTTCTATCAAATAAATAAATAAAATATTAAAAAAAAAACAACCCCTCAGATTGAGGAGCCTGTTTTATCCCCCAGAATTGGCAAGCAGGGGCGCCTGGGTGGCTCAGTGGGTTGGGCCTCTGCCTTTGGCTCAGGTCCTGGTCTCATGGTCCTGGGATCCGCCCCGTGTCCAGCTCTCTGCTCAGCAGGGAGCCTGCTTCCTCCTCTCTCTGCCTGCCTCTCTGCCTACTTGCGCTCGCTCTGTGTCAAATAAATGAATGAATGAATGAATCTTTAAAAAAAATTGCCAAGCAGATTCTAGTTAATAGATGTAAAAAATCTGTAACCTCTCATAGCCCAAGGCAAGTACTCAGTAATTGTTATTACCCTCATCACTATTTTGTGTTTGGCATGTATCATATTCTTCCAGACCTTTCTCTACACCTGTATAAACATAGTCTTGTTTGTGGGTTTTTTTTCATAAAGTTCATCTTACTGTACAAGGTATTTTGCAACTTAGTTTTTGTATTTAACAGGAAGTTCTCCCCATCCTTTCCTCTAGTTTTGCTTTAATTACTACATAGTATCCATAATTCACCTGCCTCTTGTTCATAGCTTTTTTTAAGTTATAAATAATGCTATACTAAGTTGCAGTTCTACTGACAGTGTGTGAAGATACCAATTTCCCTTATCAACACTTGATATTGTGAGTTTAATTCTTGATAAATGTTAGTAAAAATAAAAGAGCTTTTTTGCTACATTTCACTGCATCTGACTTCACGTGGGGTGACTTCTTTCTTATATTTGTTGACCATTTACATGTTCTCTTCCGTAAGTTTTCTGTTCATATCCTTGCACATTTTGGTTATTATTAGCTTACTGGAAGGCTAGTGATTTTTGTGTTTTTCTGTACTAGGCCTCTTTCCTTTGTTTTTTGCTTGTTTTTGCTTTATTAATTCTAAGTTTGTCTATGAGTTTTATTAATTCTGTCATTGCATCTCCTGTACTTTCTAGGAACATTATGGTATCATCTGTAAATAATTATAATCTTTATCCCAATATTATTTCTTGTTCGCGTCTTACTGTCCCATGGGATTTTGACAAAGAAAGCCAAGCAGAACATGAGGTCACAACCCACACTTATGGACCCTATGAAAATAGAAGACACAGTAAATGAGAGTCAGTAAAGGACCAGCAGCTTCAGACTGCCAAGAACTTCAAGAAGTGGAACTAATGGTCTAGATTATTAAAAAGGCATGTGTACAATGGTTAAAGAAACAAAAGATACAATAAAAAATATAAGGAACTACTTAGGTAAAAAGAGATATATTTTTTTATAAGAAAAAAGAAAGATTTTAGAAATAAAAAAAAAAAACCACATCCATTTAACTTTAAAACCCAAATCCATTAAGCAGCAGAACCACAACTAAAGAAGAGTTAGTGAATCAGAAGGGAGGTTTAAAAAATTACCCAGAATGCAGTACAGAAAATTAAAATAAGGGAAAAAAGTAAAAAGAGATTAAGAGACATGGAAGACGGAACAGGAAGAGGCAACATTAGCCCTCAAAAAGGCCATTTTTCAGGATGCCTGGGTGGTGCAGTTGGTTAAGTGTCCAACTCTTGATTTTGGCTCAGGTTATGAGATTAAGCTCTGTGTCAGGCTTCACACTCAGCAGAGTCTGCTTAAGACTCTCTCCCTTTTGGGGCGCCTAGGTGGCTCAGTGGGTTAAGCCTCTGCCTTCAGCTCAGGTCATGATCTCGGGGTCCTGGGATCGAGCCCCACGTCAGGCTCTCGGCTCAGCAGGGAACCTTGCTTCTCCCCCTCTCTCTCTGCCTGTCTCTCTGCTTGCTTGTGATCTCTTTGTCAAATAAATAAATAAAATCTTAAAAAAAAAAACTCTCTCCTTTTCTCTCTACACTCCCCCACCTCATGTGCTCTCTCACTCAAATAAATGAATAAATCTTAACAACAACAACAAAAAAGACTTTTCTCCCTCATATCTTAGGGTTTAATTAACCCAACTACAAACCCTAGTCCTATACCCATCACTTGGCATTTTTCTCCCAGGCAACAGGAAGTTAATCAAATGCTTACTAGGAAGTACACTTGTTATAAAAAATATAATTTCCTTAGATCTGCAAAAATAATTTCAAGGCCACTTGCTAGTATCCTGTGCCTAAATGAGAAAGTATATTTGTAACAAAAATACTGAGTACTTTCTAATTCTGCTTAACAATTTAAAAAAATAGAGCACGGAACTGAATTCCTGGGGCAGGAAGGAGTGAGGGAAGGCAATTTGTCATGAAGTCACCAGGGCAGTTGCCAGGGCCTCCCTTTCATGGTAGGTCGGCCAACGGTGTCAACTGATCAGAATGAGATTCTAGGTGATGTTTGTGCGGGTGAATTAGAGCAGAGAGTTGGTGATGTCTAGGTCATGGGTCATTTCCTTAGTGGCTCACAGCCACAGGCTGCAGCCTAACCCCAGTAGGCACCCTATGGTCTCAGGTCTGGGTCTAGAGGTCAGGTCCATTGGGCCAAAGTTGTTACCACGGCTGAAAGCAACTCCAGGGACTTTAGCTGAATCATGTACAAGCATAAATGCAGGCTGACCGTATACAGGAACATTTGAGATAGACACTAAGCAATACCATGGGGAAAAGCTGTGGGAAAGGCAGCCCATCAATGAGGTTCATGTAAAAATTCCCTACACACGGCCATCTTTCCCTGAAGACCAACATTAACAATTAAATCCACCTCTCTCTGTTTCTTTCAGGAATGTCTGTCTTGGAAAGTAAACTTGTCTTTGACATAACTTTCTCTAAGCCTTTTTCTGAACACATTTAGGTTTTTTCTGCCAGGAAGAACTCTTAATGAATTCTGCATGTGTACATTTTTCAGTGGGAAATGAAAGGATTACCATTGTCAGTAAAATTATTCTTTGCTCTAAGAAATCATTATATTTAATAAACTATAAGTGCTATAAGAAGTTGCAAAACAGGGGGTAGAATGGTCCTTCTTTGCTTGGCAGGGGCTTTACAATGGAACAGATTAAAAAAATACACATCTTTCATATTCACATGATTCTATGCATTCAAACATAGTGAAGGAAAGCATTTCTCCTAACAATTTTTCAATGTCTGCCATAAAAACCTGAGTGATTTTAAAAAAAGAAGAAGGTATCTCTGGAAGTCAGGGTTATCACTGGGAAGAAAATGGGGGCAGGAGGCCCAAACAGAATGTTATTGCCAAAGTCTGAGGGAGGGCATAGAGGGGATAAAAGAATCTGGTCCAGCCTACTCTGGAGACACTCTCAGGAGGATGGGGGACTGAAGAAGCCTTATCAGACAACCAAATTGCTTCCGCCTAGATAACTCAGAAAGAATCACAACAGGAGGCATGAAGGTGGCTCCCTTGGGGAGGCCTTGGAAAAAGGCTGAGAAAGGATGAGTTTTGTGTTGGTTATGTTGGGGTTGAGATGGCTATAAGATATGCTGGTGGGAATATCCAGAAATTATTCAAAAAGACCTGGATCAGAGATCTGGGTGTGTGGGTGCTAGGCACAGAGCAGTTATCTGAGCACAGATGGAATCACTGAGGGTCAAGATGGAGAAAGAAGACTGGGATAGGAACCTTAGGAATCCCCCACATTTGGGGGAATGGGAGAGAGGTATAAGCCTGTGTAGAAGGTAAGAGCAAGAAAAGGCCCAGGAGAGAAGTGTTGGTCGAAGAGCCTTTCAAGCAGGGTGATATGATTGGTAGGGTCAGGAGAATGAGGACTCAGAAAAGACCACTGAGTCTGGCAGCTCTGGGAATCTTAGAACCTGCAGAGGGAGCAGCTCCAGAAAGTAAACACACAAGTACAGAAAGGACACTGATCGGAGGCTGGGGATTGCTGACACCCTGGGCAGGCCAAGAGATGGATCAGGGGGGTCGAACCATCAGCTCTTTCAGACAGTATGTTGGCACCAGGCAGGGGAGAGAGTGACTGGAGAGAAGAGGGAAGTCATGGTCCAGTTCACATAGACAGAGGAGGAAGCCAACAAAGATAGGAAAATCAGGGGGAAAGGCAGCCATAAATAGAACACAGCCTAGGGGATCCAGGGTGGGTGGGGATAGTAGTGTTGGCAAGAGGGACAGTAAGATGAGAAAGCTCCTCTGAAAGAGAGGAGGATTGTTTCAGGAGCCAGGATGCACTGGAGAAAGAAAGAAGAGCTGCTGAATAGGGCTGAATCAAGAGAGGGGTAAAGATAAGGACAAAGGGCACAGGAGGGTCAGAGTGAGAGCGAGGACAGTAAAGACAGTTTGTGGGATACCAACTGGGCAGGCCATAGCACAAAGTCAACCTGGACAAGCAAATATTGTTGCTTCTAAGAAGGTCTCTGGCCTAGTGTACTGCAGAAAAAATAAACCCAAGGTTATGTTGGGGTCGGCCCTCCTTTTTCCTGAGCTCCTGGGACCTCATTGGTGACTCTGGTAGCTTCTCTTTTGGGAAAATTATCTCTATCTCCTGCCTAGGAAGTCCTTCTGTCTGGTATACCACCTTGGCCTTGGTTTGTTTCTGGAAGTTTCCTCCCCTCACCCACATCTTCCAGGAGAGGGAAGTGATACTTCCAGTGCAATTCCTTCTGAAATTCCCGTCCAGGCTTATAGGGTTTCCAGCTGTTCTGGAGAATCAATCCATGCCATATTTGTCCACTATGAGGATGCAGATAGGCCCTTGGTTGGGAGGGTTTCCCCATCACAGGGTGGCTCAGGCAGCTGTGAGAATGGACTGGGAAGGCTAGAAGGCAGGCCCATGAAGAAGGGATCACAGTTATCGAGGAGGAATGATGGGGGCCTGGACCAGAGGGGTGGTGATGGAGGAAAGTGAAGTGGGGGGTGCAGGGACACATTTAGAAGGAGTGGGTGGAGTATGGGGGTGAGGAACAGAGGAACCTCCAGGCCCTCGATAGAGTGGCCTAACTACAACCTTGCCCGGCCAGAGCTCAAATGACCACCCAAACTACATCTCATCAACAGCACTAGTGTTTGCCTGTCTGTCCAGAAAAACTCCAATTTCCTTATCAAGCTCACACTTAGCCTTCTCTTATCTGGGCCCCTAAATCTGTTCTCTTCTTCCACAGTTAACTGTTTTATTAGGAACATGACTACCCAGTTAGACTCACTTCCCAGACTTCCTTGCAGTGCCAAGGTTCTCACCAACAGAATGAAAGCAGAAGTAATGTGCACAACCTCTCTTTCAGTTACCTGAAAAATGATTGCTTTCCACTTCTGCTCTTAGCCCCTTTCAGGAGCTGGAACACTGAAGTGAAAGAGACCTAGCTTTGGCCACGAGGCCATATGAGCACAGCCTATAGAGTGGCAGAACAAGGATGCCTGGGTGGCTCCCAGCTCTGCAGGGAGTCTGCTTTTCCCTCTGACCTTCTCCCCTCTCATGCTCTCTCTCAAATAAATAAATAAAATCTTAAAAAAAAGAAACAAAGAAATAGCAGAACAAGGGGCACCTGGGTGGCTCAGCTGGTTTGGTGTCTGCCTTTGGTTCAGGTCATGATCCTAAGATCCTGGGATCAAGTCCCACATCAGGCTCCTCGCTCAGCAGAGAGTCTGCTTCTCCCTCTGCCTGCTGCTCCCCTTGCTTGTGTCCTCTCTCTCTCTCTCTGATTTAAAAAAAAAAAAAAAAGAATAGCAGAACAAGATAGAACGAATGGATCTGGAACACTGAGTGGATCTAGAAAATGAGCTGCCACTCCACTAGCCTGGGCTACTTTCCTCCCTTTGGACTGTAATGGGAGAGGGAAACATTTCTTTAATCCACTCCTTGTTACAGCAGATTCTACTACAGTCAAGTATGTGGAGAAAAATGCCATCGCCAATCAGGACAGTGCCACCATAAATCCCTTGCCGCCCAACCTCAGCTGAGTTCCACTTTCACTTGGTATTGGCCAGCAACCTTGCAAATTCACCCAGTGAAGGCTACAAACTCTCATGATAATGAACAGGCCTCTGTCCAACCTCTCACTTTCAATCAATAATACTGTCTCTTAGGGTACGACAGATGCTAAGACCACCAAACGGGGTCTCCCCCCATGTCCCAGCCACCCCTGCAATCCTCTCCTGTTACCCCAATGGTGGAGGTGTCCTCTCTGTGTTCTGGTCAGACTCCCTGGATTAAAATCACAGCTCCATTATATACTATCTGTGGAATGTAGCTCAGTCTCCCTTTCCTCAGCAGTAAAATGGAGATGATGACAACTGACAGGCTGGTGAAGAGTAAATGCATATAAAGGAACTAGCACAATGCCTGGTATACAGTAAGCAATGGCCTCCTGCCAGTAATACTGCTAAAACAAAGGTGACCACATCACTACCTCAGGGAAGCCATTCACTCAGTCTCCATCACCTACAGAACAAAATCCAAACCTCTCAATGTGAGGCCCTTCATGCACCATCAGCCATTTACCCCTTGCATTTTCTCTGTTGCATCTCTCTCTTTTTTTTAGAGAGCGAGTGAGCAGGGAGTGGGGGAAGCAGCAGAAAGAGAGAATTTCAAGCAGACTTCACGCCCAGCGTGGAGCCTCACGCAGGGTTCGATCTCACGACCCAGAGACCATGGCCTGAGCTAAAATCAAGAGCCAGCCACTCAACCAACTGAGCCACCCAGGTGCCCCTACTCTTTCTTGAACACTGTGCTCTGATACCAAACTGCCCACAGGTCTAAAAAATAAAATAAAATCAATGTTTACTCATTTGACAGGTATCTATATTAAAATGCCCACCTTTGGCATGCGTGGGTGGCTCAGTGGGTTAAAGCCTTCAGCTCAGATCATGATCTCAGGGTCCTGGGATCAAGCCCCGCATGGGGCTCTCTGCTCAGCAGGGAGCCTGCTTTCCCCTCTCTCTCTGCCTGCCTCTCTGCCTACTCGTGATCTCTCTGTCAAATAAATAAAATCTTAAAAAAATAAAATGCCCACCTTTGCAGTATTAATGACTACACTAATAAATCCCCTTCCTGAAAAAGAACACCCACCTCCCCTAAAAATCACCAACATGAAAGAGTCTATTTTTCATCTTGTGGCTGGGAAATGACACTGAATTCAGTTTTCTTCCTTGTAAAATAATATAGTTAGGTTACTCTCTTTTTAGCTCTAAAATGTGATGTTATCCTAAAATGGCCATGGGAAAAAAAGCAATTTTTATATCTATTTTTAAATCTTATATTGTTTAAATGCACTTGAAATGTTGCATCCTGTGGAAAGGCAATGAGGCTCGTTTGAGAGAGACAGATGATACATGAGTCAGATGGTGAGGCTGGCAACAAAGGGATGTTGAAAATGGAATGAGGTCCAAAGTGGCCAGAAAGGGCAGTGGAGACAAGGAAGGTCCTCAGGGAGGAGCCAGTCCCAGGTTTGCACAAAGCTTGGCAGTACCGGGCTGCAGCCTCCTGTCTTTTCCTTTTCCTGCCTTCCCAGAAGAACAAGAAGAACCCTAGGGAGCATTTATCACAAGACAAGAGTCTGCTTAGCTGACCAAGAATGTTTGTCAGGTCATAAAGATGCCCTTCCTTCAGCTAAGTCATCTCTAGGTATTTCTGGGGGAATAAAAAGAGCAAAGGCCAGAGGGGCGCTGCCTAGAGATTCCAACACAAGACCTAAAACACAGCTCTATCAAAACATTGCATTTCCTTATGAAGAGATTATGGTCAAGTCAGACCCATTCCGAGCAAAGTCAGAGTTAAAGGAACTTTATTCAAAATACGAATTCTGGTGCTTTTCTGGAGCCAGGACCCATGACCAATTCCTTAAGTCCATCAGAGTATCCAGAGTATCCTGTTCCCTGACTTATACAGACAACTTCTAGGGGATTCTTTAGATGTATATACTAAGTAGTGTGGTGGCCAAATAGTTTAACTTCAAAAATTAAAACCTTATATGGGTGCAAATATGCTAAATAAAGGCATATAAAATATAGTTCAATAGATTCGGGTGATATAGCATTAAATAAATAAATGTTTATACACGTTCTTTAAATAAGAATTTTTTGGAAACATAGCCGATCTCTGGCTTATTTCCAAAGGCCCTAGGTAATCAGACCACGAAGCTAGAGGAAAGGCACTTGGTAGGAAATTACTGCAGGCCAAATACTGAGGAGAAATAAATATCCTTGCAAGCTCAAATCTATAAAGTGGTGGCAGAATTATGGACTGGTGGAAAACAGTAGGACCAGAGACCAAAGTAACAACAATCACCAGGGAACAGGAGGTTTTCGGGACGTAGACTTAGAGGCTGAAAGTTTAGGTTATAATCCCTTTGAGGCTTTCTCCTCAAACACCGGTCTTCGCCAACCTTAAAAGAAGCTGACTGGGCATTCCCTCCATTCATTAAAACTTCACAATCACTGCACTTCCTCTCATACTTGAGAGAACTTCTGAACCAGAGACCAGATTCCAGTCCATTACTCCACTTCTGCACAGAGACAGACATTGCTAGCTGCCCATCAACAGCTATATGATACTTCCTTACTAATGCAAACCCAATTTTGCTCAGGGTAAGAATATACTCAACTAAAAAAAACAACTCCCTCAAATAGTATATTTGTGAATATACTATTCACAAATGAATAGCATATATCCATACAATGATGAATAGAATATATCCATACAATGGAGTATTATTTGGCAATAAAAAGGAATGAAGTACTGACACATGCTACGACATGAACCTCAAAAACATGTTAAGTAAAAGCTACACACAAAAGGCCACATATCTTATGACTCCATTTAGATAAGAGGTCCAGAATAGGCAAATGTAGAGAAAAAAGTAGATTAGTAGTTGCCTAGGGCTGAGAGTGGGAAATGCTAATGAATATGGGGTTTCTGTTTGGCATGGTAAAAAAACAGGTGATATGTGAAGTATATCTCAATAAAGCTGTTGAAAAAAAGCCCAACAAAATCTAATTTCCTACAATGCCTAACAGCTGCCCATATACTACAGCTCTGGCCAGTAAGATGTTGGTGGAAATATACTATGGGAAAGTTAACAGTCTCATAAAAAGGACTCAGCTAACTCATGCCTTTTGCCTTTCATCCTTTTCCCCTCTTCCTAGGTCTAGGCCTTCGGGTGGGGCAGGGGGGGTGTCACTGAGAGCAAAAGCGTGCTAAAAATGGCAGAGCACGACACCCAGGTGGCTCAGCTGGTTGGGACACTGCCTTCAGCTCAGGTCATGATCCCGGAGTCCCGGGACTGAGTACCGCATCGGGCTCCCAGCTCCATGGGGAGTTCACTTCTCCCTTGGACCTTCTCCCCTCTCATGCTCTCTCTCTCTCTCTGTCTCAAATAAATAAATAAATAAAAATTTTTAAAAAATGGCAGAGCAGAAAAAATGGAGGAAACCAGGTAATGGATGATAACCTGGAATCACTATATCAGTCCTGGTTTACCTCTCTCTGAATTTGTAATGGGAGAGAAATAAACCTGTTATTTGGTCAAGTGATTGGTTAGATTTCTATCAGTTCAAGCCAAATGCTACCTCTTATGACGCATGCCCACCTAATATTAGCCTGTGCTTATTCTTGAAGCCAAGAAGGCAAAAGGCAAAAAAGTAGACTCAGAAAGATGCAAAAAGTTGATTCCAAATATAACATTTAGGCACCGCGAAGTCAGATTTTTTTTTTAAAGGTAAATAGTTATTTTATTTTCAAACTATACATGTTTTCCTCAAGCTTGATATATCCCCATAGGAGTGCTTATCCCTCAGTGCTTATCCTGACACCGATGAAGGAGACAGACCATAAGAGACTCTTAATCTCAGGAAACAAACTGAGGGTTGCTGGAGGGGAGGAGGGTGGGAGGAATAGAGTGGCTGGGTGATGGACATTGGGGAGGGTATGTGCTATGGTGAGTGCTGTGAAATGTGTAAGACTGATGAATCACAGACCTCTACCCCTGAAACAAATAATACATTATATGATAATAAAAATAATAATAATAAAGTGAGTATTTGGAAAAAAAATTCCTAACATCTGTTCTTTGAAGGGTTAAGAAACATTTCACATTAGGTCCTTAAAGTATAGCACTCAGAGAGCAATGAGGCCTGTAGAGTCAGTTTACTTATATATAAAATGTATATATTCAATACACTTATGTAGGATTTTCATGTGTCCCAAAGAATTAAGTTCAATTATTCTAAAAGGTTATTCTTTTTTTCTCTAAAAGGTTATTTTTTTTAAAGTCCTCTTCCAGAGGACAGTTCTTCTTCTTTTTTTTTTTTTTTTAAAGATTTTAGTTATTTATTTATTTGAGAGACAGAGAAAGTGAGAGAGAGCATGAGAGGAGAGAAGGTTAGAGGAAGAAGCAGACTCCCTGCGGAGCTGGGAGCCCGATGTGGGACTCGATCCCGGAACTCCGGGATCATGACCCGAGCCAAAGGCAGTTACTCAACCAACTGAGCCACCCAGGCGTCCTCTAAAAGGTTATTAAAGCACAAAAATGAATATAGAAACAAAAATCATTAACTTAATAAGCAATTGTCTGTATTTTACCTTTCTAGCCACATAAATTATATCACCTCCTTTTTATTTTATGAGGTGAGGGTAAGGGGCAGACCTGGAAAACATTCTCCCACTAAACTCAAAGAATTACTTCATTTGGGGTAATTATTTTCATATACAACTCCAAATAAAGCTGACCTTGTGGAAGCGTGAAACAATATGCCATTGGACTAATTATTCCTGTGACCAAAGAAAAAGCAGGGAAAATGAAGTGAAAAAGTGGCCAAGGGATTGGGGAGGAGGGTGCTTTTAAGCCACCATTGTGGTGGGATATAGTCTTCCCCACCAATCTGTCTCTTTATTTCACGCTGTATTGGTTTATATTACATAAAACTTAAAACTCTTCAAAGTTGAATATAAACATCACGTTGATAACGTAACACAGTATTTTAAAGAGATAATGTTTTTAAAAGAATCAGCAGACTTTTTTTAAGCCAAATTGCTCTTATGCAAATAATTTTTACTCAATTCATTCAATATTCAACTCTGCCATGTGTCAAGCACTAATTAAGCAAATGAGATTCAGATGTGAGTGACATACAAATTGCTATCCTCTAGGAATACACAGCCAAGTGGTAAAAATAAGCCTGCATCTTACCTCTTTCAGAGTACAAACCCGGCAACAAGGCTGAAAAGCAACTACAAAGCCTGGGAGGAGCAGGGTAAGGTGTCAGAGCCGTCTCCTAGGCGCCTGGGTAATCTGGAGTGGGGTGTGGTACTCTAAGAGGAACAGCATATGCAAAGATGCAAACATGAAATGATACAATGCATGCAGGCTGGAAGCAGTGAGTTGGTGAAGAAGCAAGATGTGAAACTACAGAGAAGAGTGGTTGACTTTGTGTACCTGGGATTTGGGAACTCTATCCCGAAGGCTTTGAGAAAGTGCTGAAGGGTGTAAGCAGGGACAGCAGCTCTATCCTAGGAAGCATTACTCTAGCAGAGACTGACTGGCTGGGTGGGTTAAGGGCCAAGGCCAGTCCAGAAGTTATGGAGGCGATGGGGCAAAAGATGATGGCGGCAAGCAAGATGACCATGTTGGGTCTGAAGTCCTAAGTAAGTGAACTCAACAGAATCTGATTTTCATATAATGGAAACATGGAAAGTTCTGTGTGCTACTTCCCTGTCCCTTCACATTTTTTCCCCAGTAAAAACACAGCCTTTACCACAACCAAAGGGACTGGGGGCTGGAGTGGATAGTCTTTCATGCTTGTAGACCAAATGACAAGAAAAAAGAGTGCCCACACCCCAAAGGGGTTTCTTCCCTTTATTGGATCATTCCCATTAGCCTGTGGAACATCTTGCAGTACTGTATCTTCACCTGGAAAACAAACATGCTCTCCTTCCAGTCCTCAAACCCGCACCCTAAACACTTTTTTGATCTCCTGTAGTTAACTGCTCCATTCCCCTTCATAGCAGAACTCTTCAAGAGTGCTGACTACAGCAGGGTCTCCACCTTCCCACACTGGATTCATACTTCAGCTTGCTCCAATCCCTACTGCTTTTGTCAATAACCTTCATAATGCCAAATCCCATAGAGGCTTCTTTCTTCATTTTGAAATACTTACTTTCCTGGGCTTCCATGACACCTCCATTTTGCTGTTTTGTTGTTGCTGTTTCCAACTACAGTGGCTTCTTCTCAGTCCTTTTTTTGGTATCTCTTCTTCCTTCACTAGAGTGTTAAATGTTGAGAGAGTGTAAGAGTCAGTCCTAAAACGTCCTTCCATCTAAACTCTCCAGAGGTAAGTTTATCCAGCACCATGACTCTAAATACAGTCTACATGTCACACTCCTATAGTAGTATGTTCAATGAGAACTCTTCCTTGAGGGGCAGACTCTCATCTGTCTACTTAGATAACCAACTAGCACCTCAAACATGGCCTACAACAGATAACTGAGTCATTCCATCTTGCCAAAGCAAAATCCTGTTCCTTCTAAAGTTTTTCCGTTTCAGTATATAGTTTGGCCACACAATCAGATGCCCAAGCCTCAAACCAACTAGTCATCCCTGATGACTTTCTTTCATTCTGTACCCAACCCTCCAACATTCAAAGGATCTAGGTCCTGTTACCTTCAAAACATGTCTCCAATCTGCCCCTTCCAATCACCCATACTACCCAAATTGGTCCAAAACCATGGTCTCTTTCCTGAACCATGCAACAGTTTCTTAAAGAGTCTTATTACTTTCCCTCTTGCCTCCCTACGATTCAATCTTTACAAAAACCTGGCATAATATTTTTCAAATGACAAGTCAGATCATGTCACTCCCTTATTTAAAAAAATCCTCGAACAAAAAATTCCATTTTATTTAGAATAAAATATGTGCCCCCAAGGCTTACAAGGCCCTGCTACTCTCTGTTCCTGTGTCTCCCAGATCTCATCTGGTATCCTCCCATCCCTAACTACATTCTAGCCACATGGGCCTCTGTCCTCTTCTTCCAGCAGCAGCAGCTGGAAGATGAGCAGGTAGAGCCAAGTCTAGAGGGCAGCTTGTTCCTGCTTTAAGGCCCCTGAAATTATGTGCCTTAAGCCTGGATCTTCTCATAGCTGGCTTTTTGTTATTCAGAACTCAACTCAAATGCTACCTGCTCAGAGAAGCCTGGCTAAATATTACACCTAAAGTTCTTCTCTATGATAATGTTCTTTTTATTTTTCATAGCACTTACCAAAATCTAACTTAGGTTCATCATCTGCTTCTCCCAATCAGAATGTGAAACCTAGAAAGGGAGGAAACTCATCTGTCCTTCCCTGCATAGCTTGAGAGCCAGACATACAGTGGGCACTCAATAAATACACATGTATTGAATGAATAACCCAATCCTCCTTGATTCCACAAATAAATTTTTCTTACAATGGGATGTTATAAGAAAGGACAGACTGTAATAGAGCTCTAGGTCATTAGAGCCAGCTTAAAATACCACATCGATACTTTGTTAATTTGCTTCTTTCCTATAAAAAAACATATTTTCTGCAAAATCTCTTCAGTAATATTCACACCCTACAACAAAACAATTGGAAGACCAGCCACAGAAATTTTATATTTGCTCTTCTCATCGAAGTCAATGACTCCAAGTAGCTTAGCAAGAGAAATCTATTTAAAGTCTTAAACCACCTACTAAAACAAATGCACGTACATAAAATAAAACAGCTTACAAACACAAAAAGATAAGGTTAAAGGCATCACACATCCCAGCATACTGAGAGCACCTCTGAGAGCAACTGCTAATTTGGGATAAAATTCAGATGTCAGCACTTTTTCTTTTGAACTGATCTTGTACAAAGAACTGTGATTTCTAAACAATACAATAACCTGAACACAAAATAGAATGCACTGAATGTTGGGAGGCATGCTAGAGCTGAACCATTCTGTGTGCATAATTCTTATAAGAACTAAATAAGTATTTGTGACTGAATGCCTCCTAAGATTACAGGTTGTAAACAAAAACATTTGTAACTTACAAAGAGTTGGAAGAGCTTTCAGAAGACTGGACATTCAGGGGGCTGAGTATTTCATAAAACCAAAGAACCAGTGTTATTACTAAATGGTACTCAGAAAAATCATGCTCTTGGCTTGCTTTTGGCAGAGCATGTTTTGTGCGAGCTATTTTTCCAGATGTGCTGATTCATAAAACTTCTTTAACAATGGCAAAAACCTCCAACTGCTATACATTTTTCCTAATACACCTATGAGGACAGGAGTAGAAGCAGGCACCTGTAGGCCTAACTATTTAGGACGCTCATTCAACTCTGCCTTAGGTCAACTACAACCAAGCATAAATACATATATATTCCTCATTTAATGGCTCTGGAGTAAAGTTTCAATGTTGTAATACTTCTTTGTAATAATGATCCCAAGTTATTAGAACTAGGAGGTTGAGCAGAGTCAGCTGTTAGGGCTTAGAAGCCTGATTACGTGGGCATCCATCTAGTACATGTCCAAAGACTTACCGAACACAACCAACCATTCATTAGGAACAGTATTTTCAATACTATTATAAGACAAATCCTTTAATTTTTCAAGTGTTTTAAGAAACAAGTTTATACTTCAGTCAGCCTTGAAGCACAAAATTTACCAGTTTACTTTCTTGTTTTTTACACTATCCAGAACAACTGAAGCACCCCCTCTGTGAACAGCACTATTTTAGGTGCAATAAAAGGGATTCTTAACCTTAGAAACACGATTTCACTTTTTGGAACAGTATCATCTCCTTTTCCAGAGAGTAAAAAATAAATAAACTCGCCATCACTTACTACTGACTGACCTGCCCCAAGCCTACTTCTGGCTGATGGAAATGCTAATTACTGTCAAATATAAGTGTTTCAATGAATTCAGCTTCTACCCCCCACAAATAAGAAAGCAGAAATAATTTTCATTAAAAAAATAAAAAAAGAAACAGTTTCCCACAAAAGGACAATTTCTGTTTCTGTTTTTTTTTTTTATTTTTTTACCCTAGTTTTTAAGTTTTCTTCCTCCAATATTGCCTTTTCCTATATAAGGCAAACCAGACACCTTTTTATGTTGTTTTCCTTTTCCTAAGAAAAAGTAATGTATCTTGAAGACAAACCATTCCCAAGACGAGTGATAAATATTGAGAAACAAACAAACAAACATTTTAAAGGTGAATCACCTACATTATCTTGATGAAGTAAAAAAATAAAAAAGCAGTTGGCACTAAGATAGCTATTCCAATTATCTGTGTTTAAACAATTTTTAAAACTGTTTATTTATTTTGTAAGAATGTACCCCTAGTCCAAAGTAACTATGTTTTAAAAAATTGGGGGCCAAAAAATTTACAAAAACCCTTTCAGTTCAACCTAATAAAAATGGTATCTAGAAAATATTCCACATTATTAAGTCTGTCTTTACAAGTTCAGATTCTAAAGCATTCCTAAGGCACAATGTTCCTGAAGACATATGTGCTTCTGCTGGTGTTGCATGACGTACGAAGCATCCATGACTGGTTCCAAGGGAGCCCTGACAGGCACTGTGCTCCTGATGCCATGGGACTGTGAGAGGGGAGTCAGACATAGGCCCCCAGGGCTGCGTGGAACTCCGTGAGACACTGTACCAGCTGCTGGAACTTGGGCCTCTCCTCCGGATCTAAGGCCCAGCAACAAGCCATCACAGCAAATCTGCAGTGACAAAAATGGGAAATTGGGCTAATGATGCTGCAGTACTCCTAATCTTTTGGTCAATTTGATGCCAGTTGTTTTCTGCCTAAACGTGGACATGGGGAAAATGACATACTAAAAATCAACTAATATTACTCTATGTTAGCAGTTCTAAAATGAAAAGAAACTAAAATGAGTTATCTGGATTTTTATTTCAATTCTTCATGACGTCACAGTAAAACACATGAGCAAATACCGAGATTTCATGTAAATCCCTAAAACACAGACAAAATAATAACCTGTATTTTCTGAGAGAAAGAACTTGGAAGAAGAGGAAGATTAATCTAAGCTCTAAGCATCCTGGATCTACAGTAAAATCAGTGCAAAAGCTGCCCCCTCACCATGGTATAGAAACCTTCAGGGGATTAAGGAAGCAAGACCACAGTCATCTGTGCACTCAATCACCCCTGAA
The DNA here is from genome assembly GCA_028533885.1 of Nasua narica. NCBI lineage: Eukaryota > Metazoa > Chordata > Mammalia > Carnivora > Procyonidae > Nasua > Nasua narica. Next base: position 80,645,350 of record CM052799.1, read on the forward strand.
TAGCCTCCTGCCCACCCTACTCCCTTTATATGGGAAGATCACCTACATGAGGAAGGCAGGAAACAGAAACTATCTCAGCCTGGAACATTTTCCTTACATATCAGTTGACACCAAATGGCAAGGCAAGATGACAATGAGAGAGGCTTTCTGTATAAATAAGGCTAAGGCTTATTCTGTATAAATAAGGCTTTCTGTATAAACTAAGGCTGTATAAATAAAAGTTGGATACTCACTCTACATAGAATAACTGACACAGTATTCATTCTTTTCTTACTATGTGCATTATCGGTCTCTCAGACTAAGCACAACAAATGTAAGAACTATAAAATGTTCTAACGTCAAATGCATTAAAGAGCGAATGAGTCTGTCTGACTCTGTGGTTCTCTGAGTCTAATTCAAGTCCAAAGAGTCATTACTCTCCAAAGGAAAGTCTCTGTATGAATACGGACACCTGCTCTTCTTCTTTTATCCCAGTATCATAAATGGAACGAAACCCATGTCTTCAAGCTCAGAGAAACTCACAGCTCATCAGGACAGTTGATTGGCTGGGCTATTCGATAACCATCTTTCAGGTATGCGGCCATCTCAAAGGGATCAATGTCCACATAGGGCGTCTGGCCCAGGGTCATGAGCTCCCACAGCGTCACTCCAAAGGCCCACTGAAGAGAGAAGGAGAAACACAATGAAGGAAATTTAAAACAGTTGTCAGAGTACTGGTGCCCACATCCAGGTATGGACCAAAAATAGCACCCAACTCTTAAGGAAAGCAAAATATTATCTACAAAAAGAAGTCCATCATATAGCTAGTTTCTCCTGCTGGGACAGAAAAAAAAACACTTTAATGAATGCAGCCTTTAATAGGAATATCATTATTATATATTCTAAGGTAATTAGATTCCTTGGAAAGAACAGTTTTTTTTTTACTGTTGATTACAAGACCAACCACCCCAAACTGCTAACTATGTCTAATATTTTAATAGGAAAAATATGTTACATTAAATAACTGTAGCTAATCTGTACAACTGAGAAGTGGAAAATGAATTTAACTTTAGCCTAACTGGAGGGAAGAGCATTCTGAATAAATATGTAAGCTATATAAAAATATACGATGTCATGGATTTTTACTATACGCAAATAATTTAAATTAACAGATGAAAGTATCCTGAAAAAATATCTCCTAACCTTGTTTGAGTAAAAAAAGATCGGATTTTTTTAAAATCAACATGTGAACTATTGGTAGGGACAGAAAGCATAAGCAGTGACAAGAGGGTTCATTCATGGTCCAAGCAGAGCTCCCCATTTCGGCTCAGCTGTGGTAACATTGGCTCATAGGGATTGTGCAGAGGGCAGGCAATACATCTACACAGTCACTGCCACGCAGCCAGAAAGGACTTGGAGCAGGGACTCCTGCTGATCCGCTGCCACCCTTGAACCCTGAGGTGAGAACAGTTGAAGTTGGATGAGGAGGAAGATAACATTTTTATGAGTCCCTTCTTTCTAGACATTTGAATCCTTTATCTTCGTCTAATTTTCACAACAAATCTGTAAGAAGAACTGGTAGCCCAATTCTACAGATAAGAAAACTGAGGCTCAGAGAAGTAATTGGTCCAAAAACCAAAATTTTTTAATGAGTGAAGGAGAAAGAAATAGAGAAAAGGAAAAACAAGTCTATTTACAAGATCTGAGCATAGTGCATTAAATTTTAAGAAATTATTTTTCAATAATAACAAAATCCAGAAATACTCCCTAAAATATACAGGTTTTTAAAAAACCTTATATTAGTGAGCAATAATTTTATTTCTTAGTATAATCTATGAAAACAGAACAAAACAAAAACCCAGTGGATAGATATCTTCTAGGATATTTAAAAAATAACAATGGAGAATTCTATACCAAACCAAAATATACTTCAAAAATGAAGGCAAAAAAAAAAAAAAAGAATGAAGGCAAAAATGCAGATGTTTTTAGACAAACAGAAGCTGAGATGGAAATCTGGGTCTACAAAGAAAATGCATAGTATTAAAAACATAAGTAAAAATTAGATTTTTTTTTTCTTATTTTCAAGTTTAATAGATTTGTTTAAAGCAAAAATAGTAACAATGTATTGTATGGTTTATAATGTATATAGTACTAAAATGTATGCTCACAGTAGCATAAAGGATAGAAGAAGATGACAAATGGAAATATTAAATGCTTATGTTAAACACGAATGGTATAATATTATTTGAAAGTAGAGGGGTACGTCATAAGCTCTAGGACAGGTTTCTCAACCTCAGCACTATGTATATTGTGGGCTGCGTAATTCTTTGTGGTGAGAGGCTATCCTGTACCTTGTGAGATGTTTAGCAATATCCCTGATCTCTACTCACTAGATGTCCCAAGTGTGATAACTGAAAATACCTCCAAATGTCCCCTCATGGGGAGGACAAAACTGCCCCCAGTTGAGAAGCACAAAATCGTCCCAAGTTGAGAATCACTAAGCTAGACTAATCAAAAAAAATAAAGAACACAAATTACTGATATCAGAAATGAAAGAGGGACCATCATTACATCAAAAAATACAAACTCAACTTGACAAGAGTTAAGTTCAGTAACTTAGATGCAATGAACAAATTCCTCGAAAGACACAAACTACCAACAGACGTAAGAATAAACAGAAAATGTATGTAGCTTATATCTATATCTGTAAGATATATCTATAAGATATATAAGATAGATCTATAAGATATAGATCTTATATCTATTAAAGAAATTGAATTTGGGATGCCTAGGTGGCTCAGAGGGTTGAGCGTCTGCCTTTGGTTCAGGTCCTGATTTTGGGGTCCTGACATGGAGCCCTGTTCAGTAGAGAGCCTGCTTCTCCCTCTCCCTTTCCCTCTGCCCCTCCACTGGTGCTCTTTCTCTCTCTCAAATTAATAAATAAAATCTTAAAAAAAAAAAAAAGAAAAGAAATTAAATCGTAGTTAAAAATCTTCTCACGAAGAACACTGCATCCTGTTTCACTGGGTTAATTCCATCAAACTTAAAAGAAAAAAACAGGACAAATTTATGTTAGTTTCCTAGGGCTGCCATAATGAACTACCACAAACGAGGTGGCTTAAATAACCATATGTATTATCCCACAGTTGTGGAGTCTAGGAGTTCAAAATCAAGGTGTCGCCGGGGGTCTGCTCGCACTGAAACTCATGGGGAAGGATCCTTTGCCGCTCACGCTCAGCGTCTGGTGGTGGCCACAAGTCCTTGGTGCTCCTTGGCTTCCAGACGCAGCCCTTCACGCTCTGCCTCCGTGTTCACAGATGTTCTCCCCTCACACGTCTGTGTCTCTACTTACGAGGATACTAGTCATGCTGGATTAAGGTCCACCCTAATTGGGTAGGACCTCATCTTATTATCTGCAATGACTTTATTTCCAAATAATGTCATATTTGATAGGGGGGCATAATTCAACCTACAACACAATCCTACAGAAACCCTTTCAAAAAACAGGAAGGTGAGTATTTCCCAACTCATTTTGAAGCCAGTATTCCCATAAATACCAAAACCAAAAAGTTAAGTCTTTGGAACTTAATGTCATTTTCACTGACAGATCATTAGGGTGGAGCAATGCCCATCCCAGAGCTCTGTGTTCTTAAAGAGGCTAGGGGAAGAGGAAGGGAGGAACAGATGGGAATGGATGTATAGTTTTAAAATCTCTATAGAGGGGCGCCTTGGTAGCAAAGTTGGTTAAGCGTCTGACTCTTCATTTTGGCTCAGGTTGTGATCTCAGGGTCAGGGGGTCCCACGTTGGGCTCTGCATTCAGCACGGAATCTGCCTAAGGTTCTCTCTCCCCCTGCCCCTCCTTGTGCTTGCTCTAAGATAAATAAATAAATCTTTAAAAAAAAAATCTCCATAGAGACAGAACCTACTGGAACTTTCCTTAAAATTACTGGCTTAAGGGATGCCTGGCTGACTCAGTCCATTAAGTGTCTGCCTTCAGCTTAGATCATGATCCCAGGGTCCTGGGATGGAGCCCCGTGTCGGGCTCCCTGCTCAGCAGGGAGCCTGCTTCTCCCTCTCCCTCTGTGGAAACCCCTGCTCATGCTCTCTCTCTTTCTCTCTCTCTGTCAAATAAATTAAAAACAAAGACAAAAAAAACCAAAAAAAACCCCAAAAATACTATTGGTTTAAAAATGGAAAAATGATATCAAATTAATAAAAGTTAAAGGAAGGTACCTGCATACATTCAGGTATCTACCTTAAAAGTATACTCTAGGTAAACTTTTAATAATGACAATGGTTAGTAATGGTTAATTTTAAAAATCGTGTCTAATTTCCATATGGAAGGTAGGTCATTACTCTGATGGAACAGAGCCCAAAGAAGTAAAACTGGTTGGGTATTCCCAACCCTTCTTCATGAAATGATGGATCTGTCCTTATTCACTGATTGTGGCAGCAGCTGTGGAAACGGAATGATCAATCCAAACTAGATTTTGGAGGAAGAAACAATGGGAATTAGTAGCAAGTGATACTGCCATTTTGTACACAGGAACTAACCCCATCCACTGACAAGGGAGGTACACTCTAACAACTTCTGACTGTAAGGGACCTTCACAGTAATGCTGCTGGTATCTCAGCTACGGAAGGTACACAGGTATGAAAACAGTATAATCTGTATGAACTGACTTTAAAAAACTACTTCTTTCACATTGTTTTGTCTACATTATTAACACTAAGCACCCACCTAAGGCTCTCATATTAAATATTGGAACACTAAAAAACACCAAAATGAGGGACACCTGGGTGGCTCAGTAGGTTAAGCCTCTGCCTTGGGCTCGGGTCATGATCTCAGGGTCCTGGGATAGAGCCCCGAATCGGGCTCTCTGCCCAGCAGAGAGCCTGCTTCCTCCTCTCTCTCTCTGCCTGCCTCTCTGCCTACTTGTGATATCTCTCTTTGTCAAATAAATAAAGAAATCTTAAAAAAAAAAAATAAATAAAAAACACCAAAATGAAGAACAATAAAGCCAAAGGGTACACTGCAGTTTCATTTCCTTAAAAGTCAACAAAAGTGATTAATTACATGTTGGCTCACCAACTCTTTAAAAAAAATCAAGACTGAATAGTATAGGGATGATTTGTGGAAAAACTGCTCTCTAAAGTCTTCCGATAACTAAGCCATTTAAAATTTAGACAGACTTATTCTATAATTTCCTTTTGTTTGACGTTGTTGGAAAGGGGGCAATAAGAAGGTCAAGCTGTTTTTTCCAGAGTTTTATGAAAGGCTGCTGCTACATCCATTTAAAGAACATTTAAAGAATAACAATGTTCTTTTATTCATCTTATTCCTTTTCTCCCAATTTATGTGTTATTTTATAGCTTCTAAATATATAGGATATGAAATTTTTTTTCACTAACAACACACACTGATGTGAACTGTCAAAGTATATAAATAAGATTCTTTTCTACTCTTTAATGTAATATTAACTAATGCTGGGGCTATAAGAGATTTTCATTCTGTTACTTCAAGAATTTATAAGGCAAGCTGACCTCAATATACTACACACTGCTGAGAAAACAATTTTGTCCATTTCTAAAGGGTCACATCTGACCACAATAACAGCAGCACAATCAGTTGTTTTATGACTGACCTTTCTGTTAATACTAGAAACCTAACATCCCCTTCTCACATAGGAAATGGGATTCAGATGACCAAACTGCAATTAATTTAATCTGGGTCAAGTGCTTTCCAAGCTTGAAAAATGAGAAGAATCATCTAGAGTGTCTGTTCCAAGTACAGATTCCTCAGTCCTAGCCTAGTAATTCTGAAGCCTGGAACTCAGTATTTTAAACAAGAGTCTTTGTTTAGTCTTAAGATCTAGCAAATTTAGAAATTAATCTTAAATATGTTAGCAGTAGTGGTCAGATAACAAACATAGTTTTTATTTATATTTTAGTATGGCTGATAGTCAATAAAATGCACATAAAATGCTCAATTTGATAAGTTCTGATATATGTATAGTCTCCTGCAACCACCGCCACAATCAAGATAATGAACATATCCATCACCTCCAAAAGAGTCTTCCTGCTCTAGAATCCTTTCCTCCTGCCCCTCCCCATGGCCACCTCTACCATTCCCAAGTAACCATTAATCTGCTTTCTGTCACTAGTTGGCATTTTCTAGAATTTTATGTAATTGGAATCACTCAAACAATACACTTCTTTGCCTACCTTCTTTCACTGAGAATAATGATTCTGTCATTCATCTATGACACAGCACCATTGAGAGTTCATCCCTTTCACTATTGAATAGTAGTCCATTATATGAATACAACAGCTTATTTATCCATTTACCTGTTGATGGACATTTTATTATTTCTAGGCTTAGTTACTGAAAGCTGTTATAAACATCTGTGTACAAGTACTGGTAAGGATATATGCTTTCATTTATCTAGGAGCAAAATGACTGGACCTGGTAGATATATTTAACTTTGAGGGGGGAAGGGCTGACGGTAAGGGAGAGAGAGAATCTTAAGTAGGCTCCATGCTGGGCCTCACAACCCTGAGATCATAACCCTAGCAGAAATCAGGAGTCAGAAGCTTAACGGACTGAGCCACCCAGGTGCTCAAGATATGTTTAACTTTTTAAGAAACTGTCAAACTGTTTTCCAAAGTGAATGTACCGTATGTATTAGATTCCCAGCAGCAGCATAAGAAAGATACAGTTCCTCCAAATCCTTGCAAACACTTCAGTCTTTAATTTTAGCCATACAAATGGGTGTGTAATGCTATCACACTGTGGTTTTACTTTGCATCTTTCTAATGACTAATGAATTTGATCATATTTTCATGTGCTTATTTGCCATCTGTATATATTCATTGGTGAAGCATCTCTTCAAATATTTTGTCTATTTTTGTTACTGAATTTTAAAAATTCTTTATATTTTTTGCAAGTATTTCCTTTGCCAGATGTGCATGATTTGCAGATATTTTTTCTCTGAATGTGACTTGTCTTTTCATTCTCTGAATACTGTTTCAAAGAGCACAAGTTTTAAATTTTGATAGCCTGATTTGTTCTTCCAGAGATCTTGATTTGATGTCCAAAGAAATCTTTGCTTAACACAAATTTCCAAAGGATTTTCTTCTTTGTTCTCTTCTCAAAGTGCTATAGTTTTAGATTTCACATTCAAATCTCTGATCTATTTCGAGTTAATTTTTGTGTATGTGGAGCAAGGTTTGGATCAAAGGTCATTTTTTTGGTAGCCGGATATCCAACTGCTCCAGGTCTGTTTAAGATAACCTTTCTCCACCAAATTGCCTTTGCACTTTTTTGCAAATAAACTGTCCATACATATGTGGGTCAACTTTTAGGTATTCTGTTCTGTTTAACTGGTCTACCTTCACGCCAACATTACACTGTCTTGATTAGTATAATTTTATTTTTCATTTTTTCCCCCAAATACTTTTATTTAATTTTTTCAGATTAGTATAATTTTAAATCAGACCTCCAACTTTTTTTTCTTGAAGCTGTTTTGACTATTATAGGTCCTCTGCATTTCCATATCAATTTTAGAATCAATCTGTCAATTTCTACCCCCAAAATTAAAAGCCTGCAAAAATTCTTTGGGACTATGTTAAAATCTATAGATCAACTTGGGGAAAACTAACATCTTAATATTGAGATTTCTGATCAATAAATAATGGTACAGCTCTCCATTTATATAGGTCTTTAATTTCTCTCAATAATGTTTTATAGCTTTCCTTGTGTAGATATTTCACATTTTTGTCAGATATATTCCTAAGAATTTCAAAGTTTTAGATGCTTTTACGTTTTTAAAACACTTAAGAAAAGAAAACAATATGGAGATTCCTCAAAAAATAAAATATAGATCTACATATGACCTGGTAATTCTACTACTAGGTATACCCAAAAGAAATGAAAACAATATTTTGAAGAGCTAAACGCACCCCTATGTTGACAGTAGCATTAGTCACAATAGCCAAGATAAGGAAATAACCTAAATGTCCATCTACCAATGAATGCATACAAAGATGTGGTATATGGGGCGCCTGGGTGGCTCAGTGGATTAAAGCCTCTGCCTTTAGCTCAGGTCATAACCTCAGGTGGGATTGAGCCCCGCACTGGGCTCTCTGCTCAGCAGAGAGCCTGCTTCCCCCTCTCTCTCTACCTGCCTCTCTGCCTACTTGTGATCTCGCTCTGTCAAATAAATAAGTAAAATCTTTAATTAAAAAAAAAACAAACAAAAAACAAAGATGTGGTATATACACAACAGAATATTATTCAGCCATGAGGAAGGATATCCTGCCATTTGCAACAGTATGGATGAAACCTGAATATATTATGCTAAGTGAGATAAGTCACACAGAGAAAGACAAATAATATATGGTATCACTTAAATGTGGAATCTAAAAAAGTCAAATTCATGAAAAATAGAGTAAAATGGTCATTACTAGGGGATGAGGGGTGGGAGAATAAAACTGATGTTATTTAAGGGTACAAACTTGCAATTAGTAGTAAATAAGCCACAGTGATCTAATGCATAGAATAATATAGCCAATAATACTGTAGTATAATTACACAGTGTGGTATCACTACAACAAGCATTTATAATATATAAATGGATCCAAGTAACACGCTGTAACCTTAAATTTACAATGTTATGTCATATATATGTAATAAGAATGATCCAAAAAAACCTTAATTTCTGACTTTTCAGTATTTGTATATAGAAATACAACTGATTTTTAAACATTGATTTTGTATCCCATAATCTTTTTAAACTCACTTATTAGTTTTAGTGACTATTTTGTATATGACACTGGATTTTCTTCATAGATGATCATGTTGTCCACAAATAATTACTTTTTCCTCTCCAATCTTTTCTTGTTGTTTTTTTTTCCCCTTTTCTTGCCTTAGTGTACTGGCTAGAACTGCAATACAACACTGAAGAGAAGTAATAGTGGACATGCTTGTCTTGTTCCTGTTATTAGGTCAAATAAGTCAGTCTTTTAGCATTAAGTATAATGTTAGCAATAGGTGGTTTTGGTTTTGGTAGATGCCCTTTATCAGACCGAGAAAGCTCTCTTCTATTCCTACACTGCTGAGAATTTTTATTAGAAATGAATTGAGGATTTTTCCCTAATACTACTTCTGCATCCACTGAGATGATTATATAGTTTTTCTTTTTTGGTATATTAATGCAGTAAATTGCACTGCTTGATTTTCAAATGGTAAAACAAACCTGTATTATTGGGATAAAGCCTATGTGGCCAAAATATGATTTTTAAAATAAACTTTGGATTCTATTTGCTAAAATTTTGTTTAGGATTTTTGCATCTATGATCATGAGGAATAATGATCTATAGTTTTCTTCTCTCTGGTGCTATTTCAAAGTAGTGCTGACCTCATAGAATGAATTAGAAAGTACTCTCTCCTCAATTCTCTGAGGGTGTACAGAAGTTGTATTATTTCTTCCTTAAATGTTTGGAATGCCAATGCCCTAAGAGTTTTCTCTTTCAGGAAGGGTTTTAACTAAACATTCCATTTCTTTAATAGATACAAGGCTATTCAGATCATCTACTTCTTGAATAAGCTCTGAAAGTTATTTTCCAAAGAATTTGTCCATTTCAGCTAAGTGTGTGAATTTACTGGGCAAAAGTTGTTCATAATCTTCTTACTACCAAATACCTGTGAGAATCTGTAATGCTATCACCTATCTCATTGACTACATTGTTAATCTGCAACATATTTCTTTTTTCCTGCTTAGTCGGGCGAGAGATTTATCATAAATAGTACTCTCACAATTAAGCACTGGTTTAACTGATTTTCTCTATAGTTTTCCTATTTCATATTTCACTGACTTCTATCTATATTATTTCTTTTCATCTACCTCCTTGTGGTTTAATTTGCTCTTTTTCTAGTTACTTAAGGTAAAAACTAAGGTCACTGATTTGAGACTTTTCTAATACTGATGTTTAGTAGTATATATATTCTCCTTTGAGCAGCATTCCCCCAAACTTTGAAATATTGTATTTTTTTCATTCAATTCTAAATACTTGGTAATTTCCCTTTTGAGTTCTTTGACACACGCGTTATTTTGAAGTGTATTATTTAGTTTCTAAATATTTGGGTATTTTCTAGATTCCTATTTTTGATTTCTAATTTAATTTCACTGTGTTCACAAAACCCGATTTGTATGAATTGAATCTTTTTATATTTACTGACTAGTTTTATAGCCCAGAATAAGGTCTTAGTAAATATTCCACGTACTCTTGACAAGAATATGGATTCTGCTGTTGGGTGGAGTGTTGTGTAGTGTCCTTTAGATCAAGTTGGCTGAGACTATCATTCAAATCTAAATCCTTAAGGATTTTCTATTTTATCAATGAGACGGGGGCTGAATACTGAAATGTATTCGATTATCTTTTAAAGAGATTTAAACAATAAGAAAATAACAATAAGAAAAAAAACATACATTTATGCATATAGTTCCCATTTCTGGTGCTCTCTGTTCCTTTGCATAGATCCATCTTTCCACTGGTATTGTTGGTTCCTAAAGGACTTTCTTTTTTTCTTTTTTTTTTTTTTAAGATTTTATTTATTTATTTACTTGAGAAAGAGAGATAAAGGGGGGGTGGGAAGACGTCAGAGGAAGAAGCATACTCCCCACCGAGCAGGGAGCCCAATGTGGGACTCGATCCTGGGACTCCAGGATCATGACCTGAGCTGAAGGCAGCTGCCTAACCAACTGAGCCACCCAGGTGTCCCCCTAAAGGACTTTCTTAACGTTTTTTGTAATACGGGTTTGCTGATGACAATTATTTCAGCATTGGTATTTCTAAAAAAGTCTTTATTTCCCCTTCCCTTTTGAAAGATATTTTCACTGGGTATAGAATTCTATGTTCACAGGATTTTTTTCTGAAAAGTACTTTGAAAATGTTTAACTATCTCTCCCTTGCACTGCTTCCAGTGAGAAATTTGTTGCCATCCTTTTCTTGGTTCCTTTGTGTAGTAACATATTTTTTTTTCTGGCTGCTTTTAAGATTTTCTCTTTATCACTAGTTTTGAGCAATTTGATTATAATACACTATGGTTTAGTTTCTTCTCGCTTCTTGGATTTGGGGTTTGTTCAGTTCTTAGATCTGTGGATTTATAGTTTTCACCAAATGTGGAAACATTTCAGTCTTTCTTACTCTTTCTGTTCCTCCCTTTCACCCTGTGAACCCTAGTGAAGTTGTCCCAATGAGAGATCCTTCTTCAAGAATTTCCTGCATCTTTTCTCTCCTTTTTTTTGCTTTACTCCCATCCCAGAAGAAACGTATTCCTCTTCCCATGCCAAGACATGTACACCTTTAACCGGGCCTCCTGAGCCCATTCACCAATCATCTCTTGGACTGCACCCCCCCCCCCTCCCAACCACAAGTCCAATCTCTTTCTCCTGGCCTAAAACGAACCCAATTAAAAAAAAAAAAAAAAAGGCAAAACGGAAAAGTAACAACAAAAAAAGCCTTTCTTAATCCTGTCATCCTATCAAACTAAGATCATTTCACTCTTTTTCATAGCTGTACTCCTTCAAAGTGTAATCTACATATTGCCCCCCCTTTAACATCTCCCACAGAGCCCACAACAATCACATCTATCTTTAATGATTTACTAAATCCACTCATTCAAATGCCCTCAATGATTTCCTAATCCTTTCTGACCAACTATTTCTTTCCTTGGCTTCTGTGACACAGCATTCAATTTCTGTTTTAATTCTCTGTTTATCTTTCTCTTCTCACTAACTGAAACTACATATTCCCTATATTCTTCCCTTGGCTTTCTTCTCTCTATATATTCACTACCTCTGGGATCAAACCCTCCTCTTCATTCAAGCTCCACTTTAATGAAGCTGATGTCCAATTTCCAATATCCTGCTTCTATGTTTTTCCAGAATTCCGGACCCACATTTCATCCATTAGTATCTTGAATTCAACATGCCTCATACCAAATCAATCCTGTTTTCCCCAAACCAGATATTCTACCTGTTGTCTTCAACTGTGTTATATCTTCACACTGACTTAAGATTTGCTCCAACAGCAGAACTAAAGAAAAGTACAGATCAAAGATTGCACTGAAGCTTGCAGAAACATGGGCCCCAGGTAGGCAGGCAGAGTAGACATCTATGTGATATATCTGATAGTTAAGAGGGGAGCCTCAGTCCATAAAGGTTAATTAATAAATGTACTCATAAATAACAACTGTAGTCAAAAGAGATGAAATCTCTGAAGCAAAGTCTGTGAGAGTGAGACAAGGAGAAATGTGAGATTCAGCATGGAAATAAAGAGGATAAGAGGTCTGTGTGAGCCATTCAGGATTCTTTTACACATTCAAGTACACAGCTCTCTGGAGATAAGATTAACATAGCTGTGAATGTTCTTAAAATAAGTGACCCAAAAGTTATACATATGTACATCAATTTCAATTCTGTAGTAACTATGGAACACCTGCTAAAGGAAAATAAGTAAAGCAGAATTTCCACTGCCCATTCTGGGAAGAATGACTTATGCACAAAAATATAAGGCAGCAGTGGTTAGGTGCCATTAGGTAAGTACAAAATTCTCTTGTGGTCCACAGAAGACCAAATCAAATGGCATAAAAGTACCTTGTGTCTTTGGATCCAAGAGGAATTCCAGATTGGATGAAATGCAAAATATAAGGAAATGTACAATGGAAAATATGAAACTAAAAAGGGAAGATAAGGCAAGAAACAGAAGGCTCTGAAAACCAGGGGAAAGAGTATGGATCTTTCTTTACCAATTCCCTGTAATTAAGAGTTCATTCTGAAAATTAACAACTCAGGAAACAACAGATGTCAGCGAGGATGTGGAGAAAGGGGAACCCTCTTACACTGTTGGTGGGAATGCAAACTGGTACAGCCACTCTGGAAAACAGTATGGAGGTTCCTCAAAAAGTTAAAAATAGAGCTACTCTATGACCCAGCAATTGCATTACTAGGTATTGACAGATAAATGGATAAAGAAGATGACAGATAAATGGATAAAGAAGATCAAGAAGATCACACACACACACACACACACACACACATACACACGGGATATTACTCAGCCATCAAAAGGAATGAAATCTTGCCATTTGCAACAATATGGATAGAACTATAGAGTATTATGCTAAATGAAGTCAGTCAGCTGGAGCAAGACCATTACTATATGATTTCACTCTTATGTTAATTTAAGAAACAAAACAGATGAAATAGGAGAAGGAAAGGAAGAATAAAATAAGATGAAAACAGAGAGGGAGACAAATCATAAGAGACTCTTAACTATAGGAAATAAACAGGGTTGCTGGAAGAGCAGGTAGGTGAGGGGATGGGGTTAAGTGGGTGATGGGCATTAAGGAGGGCTCTTCATATAATGAGTACTGGGTGTTATATGCACCTGATGAATCACTAAATTCTACCTCTGAACCTAATCATACAGCATATGTTAATTAAATTTAAAAATTTTAAAAGATCTTATTTGAGAGAGCAAAAGAGAGAGAGAGAGAGAGAATGCACAAGCTGGGGGAGGGGCAGAAGGAGAGGAAGAAGCAGACCCCCTACCGAGCAGTGAGACTGACTTGGGGCTTGATCCTAGGTCCCTGGGTTCATGACTTGAGCCAAAGGCAGATGCTTAACCGGCTGAGCCACCCAGACACCTAAGTTGAATTTTTTTTTTAAAAAGAGTTCAATTTAAAGATCAAAATATCATGGAGGAATATTCCTAGCAGTAAATACTTGAGTTCACTTAACTTACCAACATTGATTGATTTTCACAAGTTTTCAAAACTGACATCCACTGTGCAAAAGATACAGGCTTTATTACTATATATCTCTTCCAAAATTGCCAATTTTTGAAACTTTTATTATCCTATGAATTTTAAATTTTCAGACATGGTTTCCAGGCCTTTTCAATAACCATAACTGAAATATACATTTATAGGAAGGAGTACATTACTTTAAAAAAGCTTTACTATTCAAAATTTAAGATATTCATAGATTTATATAAGTAGCCCTTAAAGTAGAACTTTTGGCAATTCTTCAAGGTTAACTATCACCTAAAAATCTTAATACTTCTCCAGATTTATCACTGTAGCAAATATTTTTTTATCCCAGCTTCAAATAAACCCAGACATACAATGACTATATATAAAATATACTGACTATATCAGGTATCAAATTTAGTACATGTTGTTAACTCAATTTCAAAAATCAGCAATCTTTAGGCACAGAGTATCACAGAAAAGAGACCACTTCTGCTACGAATCTGCCCTAGAATTCGTGATTAGGAATATTGGATACCTACCAGGCCATCACACATATCTGCTATTGAGGAGACTTTCCTCTACTGTACTAAATGCTTAGACATTGCTCCATTAGAACACAGGCTATGTGAACGTAATGTGAAACAGAATGGTAAGGACAAGGAAGGAAAGGGAAAGGGATGTTCACAAGACCTCTTGAGGAAAATATCTATTCTTAGGGAGAATCTAACACAGAAAATATATCAAGGGCAATACTTGATCACAAGGCAGCAACCTGTCACCTCTGAAAATAAAACAATTGTTCCTAAAATAAATCCATTTATTATTCCTCTTTTTCAGAAAATACCAGGACTATTAATATAATATTATTAAATTCAACTAAAAATATTTTCATAATGTTAATAATATTAAACTTTATTATTTTTTAAAAGATTTTATTTATTTATTTGACAGAGAGAGAGAGAGAGATCACAAGTAGGTAGAGAGGCAGGCAGAGAGAGATAGGGGGACGCAGGCTCCCTGCTGAGCAGAGAGCCCAATGCAGGGCTCGATCCCAATACCCTGAGACCATGACCCAAGCTGAAGGCAGAGGCTTTAACCCACTGAGTCACCCACGTGCCCCCATATTAAACTTTAAATCTTTATTTTCTATTATCTGAATGATCCTTTCACCGCTTCAGCTTTTCCTTAATGTCTTTCTTTCAACTCCTCTTAATGCTAATTTTTATTTATTTAGTTATTTTTTTTATTGAAGTATAGTTGCCACACAATGTTACATTAGTTTAAGGTGTACTATACAGTAATTCAACAAGTTTATACATTATGCTATGCTCACAAGTGTTAGCTACAATCTATCAACATACAATACTATTCCTCTTAAAATGTGAATTTTATGTTTAAATAATAAGTCTAAGGTCGTTGATGTGTAAAATCTGCAACCATAATGGAAACGAATAAATACTGGGAATCTAAGCATATTCTAAAATTAGCAATAAAAAATATAAAAGTTTTCCATACTTCTAAAAATGATAAGCATTCTCTGAAAACTGTGCCTTTCTCTTTGATACCACAGTACCTCAGAAGAAAACTCTTTATGTGTATTTTATGAATGTGAGGTTCTCCTGTTCAAGTCTGCTCAGGGTGTGGCAATGACTTTCCATGACACTGGGCAAACAAGAGCAATAAGAAGCACTCTGCTGTAGATATTGTATCTGGATAACTCTGCAGATTTCCTTCCTTCTTCTAGGTCATCTTAAATGTACACAAAATAAATACTGTAAAGGCACAGGAACACATTTTAATTTACTCTACACCCTACAAACTGTTCAAATACCTTAAAGAGTCTCCTCATTGCTATAAGCCATACTGATAAGATTAGCATGGAAATCATTTCCTTGACTTGTTTTTCTCAAGAAAATGTTTTTTAAACACAATGTAATACTGTTAAGACAAAAAAAGCACCAAGAAAGAAACTTAATTGTGCATTCCTGATTGCATTTAGTCTCTTGTAGGATGTAGTCTCTTAACAGCAGACTTATGTTAGCTGCTATAATTACCAAAATAATTGAAAGAAGATATAAATCAAGAAAGCTATTTTCAAATAAAGGAAAAGAAAGTTACAGAAAAAAAAATCTATGGTGGTATCTATATCTGATGAAAACAGAATAAAAACAATATCCAGAAATTCTTAAGAATGCCTAACATGATGTCATATCTTGGAAATAATAAAAGAGATTTATAATAGTCAAAATCTAGTTGTGCATATTTCCTAAGTTTAACAGTTAAAAGCTGATACTAACATTATAAGAATTTTGACATACTAAAGTATTGAATCCTCCCAGTAAAAATTGTGAAAACACAAGCAATAGATGCCATGTATTATTTTTAAGATGGAAAACACTAATGTATTTCCAAACAAATAACAGAACTTTCAACTATAAGAAAAATGTAAAAATGATAAAGATCTTTTAAAGGACAAAGAAAATGCCTTCTCCAAGGTAGTAATACCATTTCTTAGGTGTTACATTTACACCTGAAATACATATTTTACATGTATAGGGACTCTGTGAGAGTGGGGTTACATTATTTATTTTGCATATGACTATATATAAAGTTTCTCAGCCCCAAAGTAGAATATTAAATGTAGCTTTTGAACCCCCAACTCCATCTATAAAGGAAAAACAGGAACAGAGAATGATTATATGTACATATCTTCAATACAAACGTTAAAAAGCAACCTTTAACATTTGTGTTTTAATAAAAGAATTCAAAAAGTAGGGGCGCCTGTGTGGCTCAGTCGGTTAAGCATCTGACTTCCACTCAGGTCATGATCTCAGTGTCCTGGGATTGAGGCCTGAGCCCAGTGTAGAGCTCTCTGCTCAGTGGGGAGTCTGCTTCTTCCTCTCCCTCTCCCTCTCTCTAAAATAAATAAAATCTTAAAAAAAACACAAAAACCTCAGAAAGTATTCAATCCCAGAAAACTGAAAACGGATTTTTACACTAATATAGGTATCATATTCATAGAAAACAGAACATTAAAAGGAATTCCTATTCCTTTTAATCTTGATTATCCAAGGCCAAAGATTTTTAGGGGAAAAAATACATATATACATTCATATACTTAAAAAGAAATTAATTACTAAGAATCTAAAGAAAAATCTGAACATTTTAGGGGTTAATCATGTTAAATGTAAATCAATGGGTACTCTCACCATTACATTCTAAGTACAGCCTGAAGAATTTGGGTCACACAGACATTTCTAGGAGGTTTATGCCAAGACACACTAAAAGTAACTATGATTTTAAAGTAAGTGTCCTGTTAAGTTGCTCACCATTAAGTTCACAGAGATTTTTTAAGAATAAACCTGTCAAGGGGCGCCTGGGTGGCTCAGTGGTTTGGGCCTCTGCCTTCGGCTCGGGTCGTGATCTCGGGGTCCTGGGATCGAGCCCCGCATCGGGCTCTCTGCTTAGCGGGGAGCCTGCTTCAGCCTTCTCCCTCTGCCTGCCTCTCTGCCTACTTGTGATCTCTCTCTGTCAAATAAATAAATAAAATCTTTAAAAAAAAAATTAAAAAAAAAAAAACAAAGAATAAATCTGTCAAGTGCTCAGGCAGCAACAAGATATCTAGTACAACTACATTCTAAGAGAAGACAAAATTCTTACATAAAGTATGTGAACTCTTGCAAAATTTCTAAAATACCATAACCATAAAAGTAGCTAATGCTAAGTATAATTTTGAAATATTTGCTTAACTAAATCATGTATCCTCAACTTAAACTTTACCAGCTAACACAGGACAGTGTACCTGGCTGAAGAGATGTAGATCACATTACTCAGGGATGTATTACTAACTACAGTCTCACTGGTTGAAACTGTATTATCTAATTTAATTTTCACTTAGGTGTTCCTGTGAAATATTTAATCATAAACGTTGTAAAAAACAATTCCAATTACTGCTTAAAGATACAATGGAATGCCTACACAGAAATAAACAAATACATTAAATTAAGCAAAGTGTATTTTGGGGACTTCCATGTGCAAGCAAACAGCATTCCTGGCCATCTTGTATAGCCCCTTGAATTATTAGCAATCAATTAATTATTACCTACCAATCAATACTCCTTTTTCTAAGAGAATAATCAAATAATCCCCAATCTCTTGAAGTTACATGGCATACTTGTCATTTAAGAAACATCTATTTCCTGCCCAATAGACTAGTTTTGGGTTCACCACAACTGCCCCTTCATTTCTGCTAAGGCAATTATGCTATATTTCAATGAGTAACAAAATCACAAATTTCAAAAATCAACCACTGAAAAAAATATAAAGCTCTCTAAGAGATGAGGGACTTAATATTTTAAATCAATAATGGAGTAAGATTTTTAAAGAAAATATTACATAAAGTTTTTTTTCCTTTTCTGCATTCAAAAATGTTCAGATGTAGCTTTTCTATTAAAGGGGTAGATTTGAAAACCATATAGTTTTAAGTTTAAGTGATACTATGTTTTAAAGCTATGTGCTAAAACCAAAGTTAAACTCATTTTTACCCCTGTGAAAACAATTTTGCTTAATGTAAAAGCTGGTAAAGAATTCCAGCTATAATTCAGAACTTCTAAATAAAGATCGAGCAACCCCCAAAACTAATACCATGTCAATAAGAGTATAATTGGTCCCTAATGATATTCAATACAGCAGCAGTGTGCTAGCCTAATATCAAACTCTGCTTTCTCTTTTCATATTACTTGAGAAAAATCAAAATCAAAAACAAAAATGCAACCCTTCCCTCCCTTCAAAAAAGTTTATCCTGAATTATATAGGTGGGTCCTAAATGCAATCATATATATCTCTGTAAGAGAGAGGCAGGAGTTTTAAGAGACAGATATACACAGAGAAGAAGGTGATACGAACATAAAGCAGAGAGATCCAGCCAGGAAGAATGCCAACAGCCACCCGAAGCCGAAGAAGCAAGGAAGGTTTCCCCTTTAGCACTTCAGGAGGGAGCATGGCCTATCTACACCTTGACATCAGACATTTGGCCTCCGAACTCAATTGTGAGACTAAATCTCTGTTGTTTTATCACCAAGGCTGCAATAATTTGTTATAGCATCCAGAGGACACTAATACACTGAGGAAATGAGTGTATTAAAAGAGTAATCCTATGAGCATACAAACTTAGAACTAAAAGGGTAACCCTATACTGTAAGTGAAATATATTGATGAGACACAAAATACAATGATACAGTAAGCCCAATTTTTACAATTGAAACTTTGAAGCAAACAATTCTATAAGATTTTATATGTGATAACATTAACATTGTTGAGTGGCCATAGAGGGAGAACTTATAAGCAGAAGTTTTACCTAATCTCTACCTGTACAACTATAATAATAAACTGCAATAAGCAAGAGAAAGGAAAATAAATCCATCTTTCAAGTCAGACTAAAAAGTGAGAAATTAAAAGCAACTTAAAATATCTGCCAAATACCCACAAGTAAACATGGCTTCTGAAACTATTCATCACTAGGTATAAAGGATCCACTCTGTGATCTGCTCTGGTGGGCAGAACTACTCAGAAACCGACAAAAGGGAAGAGAATGATATCTGGGGAATTATAAATAACACAGGTCATAATGTTGAAAAAGGCTTTTTGAAAAGAAGAAAACAATAAAACCTTTATCATATGGCAACCAGTTGGTCATTCTGAGACTTAAATAAGAAAAGAAAAATAATCGGCTCTGGGAACATCTCTAAGCCTTAATATCCACCTTTAAAATTGGGCTATTAGTGTCCAGCTACTTCCGAGTGTTAGCAGCTCCCTCCCAGGGTTATTCTGAGGATGAACGGTGACTACACACAGTGATAGACCATGGTTTGGGTCACAGCTTCTTTCCATAAACTGGCTGAATGGAGCTAACTATGCTTGCTTTCTCAATGAAACATTTCAGGGAACAATGACTAGATTTAAAAAAAAATAGAAAAAAAATTAAAACATAAAACCTGCTGATGTCCAGGAGTCCCAGCACTTACCACATCACTAGCACTGGAGAACTCATTATTAACCAGACTTTCCAGAGCCATCCACCGAACTGGCCTGTTTTCGTTGTCCCCCAGACAGTGATAGTCCATGGGGAACAAGTCTCTGGAGAGGGCATTGTCTGTGATCTTAACTTGGAGTGTATCATCAATGCTGAAAAGTAAGGACATGAACGTCAAAAACAATCAGTGTATTTAAAACATATGGAGCACAGTTACTCTGAAATACCACATAACGCCCACTGTGACTCCTGGAGAGAACCCCAAACCCAGAGAAAGCTAAACATGAAATGACAGTGATGAGCTCGTGGCACCCACACACAGTTCCTGGCAGCCAGGTCTTTGTGGATAACTTCCCTTCTGGCCAGATAGCTCATTCCACAGGCAATCTGAATAGCCATGTGTACCAGGTCTTGTTGAGAAATTGCCTGTGGGTTAAAAAAAAAAAAGACGTTTGCAGTTAGTACAAAAATGCTGATGGTAGTCAGTTACTTATTTTATTCCACAGTCCTACTCCATCCCAAAATACTTCTTTACACCTACACACGAAGTTTTAAAAAGCTGCTTCTTGACCAAGAATATGTTCCCATAGCTCCCTAATATTTGTATCTACTATAGTCTTACCATTCTGTAATGTAATTTACGATTTACTTTACTGCCTCTCTCATCTGTCAGGTATAGCTCCCCAATATCCAGCACATATAGTAGCTGCTCAATAAATATCTCTTCCATGAATGCCGGATTCTCAAGGCAAGATTTTTTTTTTCAAGGCAAGATTTCAAATGCTTTTTATTCAATAGCCTGTTCTTTTCTTTAGAACCCCAAAATAGTTTTTATTAGATGATCTCTGGGGATCATTTTCAAGCTAATAGAAGTCTACAGCTCTCGCTACTGATGTGCTCCTCTAGCACCAGGATGCCAGTCTTGTGGGCTGAGGAATGAAAATTCTTCCTCAGGTGATGCTAATGGGCTACGGCCTCCGACAACTTGTTGGAGCCCGGCTTTAATCCTGGCATATTAAGTCAAACACTCAGTGCAGCCTTTGAATCCACTTTGTCCTGCCAACTGTAGTAAGTACATTATTATAAACCCTAAGACAAACCTAATGTGGCTCCAGGTCACAGTAGGCAACAGAACACCAGCTAGGCTTCGGCACAACTACCACCCTGCGTCTGGAATGTAGCCAAACGCTTCCCAGCTATGTGCACAAGCAGTGAAGAGAAGGAAACTCTTAGATGACTGACAACTTAAGCCAAGCATTTTAAAAATAGGTGAATTATCTCCAAAATCCAGACTTCCAGTCACTACTAGCTTTTGGTACAATATGGACCAAATGACTCAGTCAAGTGTGTTTCCATTCCTAGAAGGGAGATCTAGTACCAGTGCCTTCAAAGAGTTATCAGGAAAAGGACTGAGATAGTGTTAGACTTGAGGTGATTATAAATAAACACGCAATGGATAAAAAGGAAAAACTTCGGTATCAGTAAAGTGCAACCTTCAAGACAGGAATCATAAACCATCTTCCTCTAAATCAATAGGTTATAAATATCTTCTGGCTCATTTTAAGTTTCTTTTTGCAGGCTTTTACACAGTTTATATTAAGAAGGATAACATCTACTTTCAAAGATACTATCAGAAGTTCCTGGTAAATAAGTGATACACGGGCAAATTTTTCTCACCTGTGGATTATTGGCCTCTACTAATTTGCACTGCCGTAAAAACAATTTAAGATTCCCCCAATTCATGTAAGGCAGTATCACCATGGGCTTTTCTCCTTCTTCTATACACACATGCGTAATAGGAAGAAGATTTCTACAAAATAACAAGAAATCAGGAGAACGAAAAGTGAAATCTAAAACCTCGAGGGCTTATTTTTAATAAAAATAAAGATAACCTAAAACAAAACAAGAAAATCTCAAATATACTTAAAAACATGATTACCATTAAAAACGTAGTAAAATTAACAAATGCCCTTTGAAACTAGACTTCAATATTTCCCACAGATGCACTTTCTTAATAGAGAAAAGCTGTAAATTCGAAGCTGTTTCCTGTGGACTGGGTTCTCCGAAGACATGCTCTAACATGACATACATACACTAAACCTTTACTCTTAAGGGGTAATCAGAGACATTTAAAAAATGACTTGATGCATTATGAGTTATTAACATCCTCTTAAGTCCATCAACACATTAAAGAAAAAAAAAGACCCCAGGCGGACTATGGGCCAGAATATGATAATCAAGAAGACCTCAAAGAGGCTGTGACTGCCACAACAGCCAAGATGTCCTTAGTTTGTCACATGGGACTTAGAATCTGATTTCTAAATCCTAAATTTACCACCTATGGATAGTCTGTGCAACTTTCTCTCCTGACCTTAGTTTCCATACCTCTAACATGGCATCACACCAACCACAAAATGCTTTTATGAATAAAGCCAGATCATGTACTAACAGTCTTATTTCTCTCTAAATTTCCATGGCACGCATAAATACTTTTATCCTATTGCCTCATGACACCTCTTTCCATTGGTATCTGGAAATGATTTTTCTCCAAGGTTATGTAACTTTTTACTTAATTGTCTCATTGATCAAATCATTAAAACCCCTCCAGAAGAGGTAACAAACTGCATGAACATGTTTTAAAGTACAAATGGCTAGTCTTTACTCTGCCCATTTTATAAAAGAAAGGATAAGGAGGAAGATCTGGGACCTAGAGTAAGAGTGGATGACAGCAGAAACTGGTGCTATATAGACAAGAACAAGGCAGGGGAAGGGAAGGTTTTGTGGGGACATGAGACAAGAACTGCATCCAGTTCTCAGTCTTGCTCAGTGTGCCTGCAGAGTGAGAGCTTAGAGGTACTCAGTGTTAAGAAGGTCACCATCAAGCAACTTGGGCCAATGGAAAGCCAAACTACAAATAGAAATAACTCAAGAGCACTCTGTTATGAAGTACTTCTGATGTAATTAAAATAAATTGTTATTAAAATAAAATAAATTTTATTTCTACAGCTATTTTAACCTACAGTAAAAATTACTCTCACGAATTCTGGTGGAAAAAGGAATAAAAGACTTTCAAAATGTTTTAAAATATTTCAACGGTTTACAATACTTACTCAAGGAGTATTAAGACACAAAGTAAACATGTTTTGCATGTGGAATTATATACCACAACCAGTTCTAAAAAGTTAAAATTCTAAAATGAGGCATCATTTCTTACTGAGTGTATTTCGTTTGCTTGATAAGTTCTGTAATATGAACATTGAAGCTCATTAGTTCATTTTTATTCCTCAGGCCTAGCAGAGTTGCAAATGCAAAATTGGCACTTCATGAATGAGAATAAGACAATGAACAAAGAAATGCAGACACAGCCATGACACCAGCGATGAAAAAGAAAAGCATGGTAGGCCCTAGTCCCCTTAAAATTAAACAAACTGCTACAATGAGTGTAAAGAACAATAATGTGCTTTCTGCATATTGACAATGTGTTTTGCTCATTAAAAATTAGGAGTCCTGGGGCTCCTGGGTGGCTCAGGCAGTTAAGCATCCAATTCTTGATTTCAGTTCATGTCTTGATCTCAGGCTGTGAGTTCAAGCCCAGCACTGGGCTCCATGCTGGGTGTGGCACCGACTTAAAAAAAAGTACACAAAAAACAAAAACACAAAAAACCTAGGAGTCCTAGTATTACTGTATAGCCAGAAAGAACACTTAACTATGACCAAACTATACAATCTGCCTCTAGAAGACTTTCCCCAATCACTGAATGTCCAGTATCAACCCCATTCAGAATGTGGAATTCCATCACCTAAGGGTGTCCTGGGGCTGTGAATTCATCTTGACAGGATGCTTGCTGGAAAACCCTACAGTTGAAAGCCACATGAGAAATGCCACAAATACTTGCTCAGAACATTTTTCTGCAAAAGTATCTTTGGGCTACAAGGGATATAAAACTGCTTCTTAGGAAAATCCTGGCTTTGTCTCTCACTCTTGTGCTGAAGTGGTGTGGACCTTCTACCTAAGAATACAAGGTAGGTACCAAAGTACTAGATTAACATTTCATACTTGTATTAAACACTTTTGACTCTTCCCTCTAGAGTCAACATAAAAGAACATTAAGCACTTCCAATACTGCCAAGAAGGACATATCCAAATGACCATTACCCAATTCTTGTTTTGTTACTCAGAGGAAACAAAATGTGTTTTTTTAGAAAATACAGTCTCAGGAATGAGTTATCCACCCATTTCTCTGTAAGTTCTACACTCGGACTAAATCAGGCCAATGGAAGATAACATTCTTCAACTACTTGACTTTAACCCTTCAGTCCCTCAGTACCATATGTTCATTTTTTTTCAAAGGTTCCTGGGATTTTTTTATACTCAGTGAAACTATAAAGTTTACCTATTCATTATATTAATCAATGCCCCAAGTATATGATAAGCTTAATAATGCAGCTGCCTCAGAATTTGAAACTAGAAAATCTTTTTTCTTCCCCAAGGAACATTTATGTTTCTTTCTCTTCTAATACTGAGATTTATGAACTCCTAATGGTTCCTCAAGCTTGGCTGCCCAGAAGCTAAAAGATCTTTTATGTTCAATCACAGCAAAAATATTTTTATCTTTATTGTTGGCTTATTTGTTTTCTCTTCCACCATCACAATGCCTTAAAATTCAGTTTGATTTTCATTACCATTTTATTGATCTTACTACTGCTGCCTTCTTTTTAGGTTCTCAAATTCTTTCCAATATGAACCAAAGTATAAATGACATTCAAAAATAGAACTCTGCATAGTCATCTCATTTTTTGGCAGAACCCAAGTAACTGCTCAAAGTACCCAGAAATTAAAATGCATGCTGCCTTTTGCATTCATCACTCCTCCATGTGTTTTTTTTTCCCCAGAAGTCCATAAATATCTTCCAAAAGGAATGGTCACTGTCCTATTTTTGTAAACACACGCAACCAAATCTGCAAGAGGCATACAAATGAAGCTGACTTTACATGCTGTTTAAAAAAACAAAACAAACCCAAAACCTTGCCCCAATACCAATACTGCTGCACAGTGCAATACTATATAGAAGCCCTTTTTGTCTTAGAAGCTTTCGTTATAGCTCTGTGAAGAAGACTGATAATCAAGCTTTTTTAAAGAACAAGTTCTTAAACTATAAGTATTTTTTTTTAATCATACTATGATCTAACAACAAGACACTGGTAAATAAAACACGGTACATCCATTCAATGAGCTGCTACATTTCCTTTTAAAATGTGGACATGAATTCATAGGTACTTATAAGAAGAGTTAGGTACATTGTTTTTATTGTATTAAAAAGCCTGTTAACCTTATCAAAGACAATAATTGATTGTTTAAGAAAACATCCTCACTGTGGGGGGTGGAATTGCATGTTGGAAATGAACTGGAAGTGTTGAGATACCCAGTTTAAAATATTTCTTCACTCATAAATATCTATGTATCATCTGGATAGATAATTGACATATACACATACACCAAACAAAAAAGGCAAAATGTTAACTGGTGTTAATTATGCTTGTCTTTGGTGTTCTTTGTTAAAAGATTTCATAACAAATAGTTTTTAGCATATATGTATCACTATCCTATTTTTTAATGGAAAATACGCATACAAGTATGTAAAACCTCTCTTGAAAAAGCTATGTTTAACCAGATGTGGACTCATATATACTCTGCTTTATTTGCTTCTTTATACTTTACTGCATTTTTAAATTCTGTACACTAGGCATGCATTTCACTTTAATATTCTAAAAAAAATAAGCTATTCCAAAAAGCTTTCAATTCAGAACATATCATAACATTCTTAAAATAAAAATGTAGATACAATGTTACCATGCTTAACCCTTAAATGCTGGGTGGTTTCTTCTCTCACCTGTGATGAAGACCTCGTAGTTTACAACTTTCAGTGAGCATCATTGTCACCTGAATTTCAGAAGCTTGATCTATATAAAGGAAAAGACTAATTTGTATATCAACAGTAAAAAGTCATTAATAATTTATAAAGCTTCTGATCAATGCAACAAGAGAGAGAAAAAGAAAGATTGGGAAAGTCAAGATCCACATCCCAGCTCTACCTAATAAAATACTGAACCAAAGTTAAAATCCAGACCACTGAAGTCGGGCACTATGAGTCTGTGTCACATTCACTCCTTAAAAGTAGAGCTCACCTGAGCCCGCATCGGGCTCTCTGCTCAGCGGGGAGCCTGCTTCCTCCCCCCCCACCCCCGCCTGTCTCTCTGCCTACTTGTGATCTCTCTCTCTGTCAAATAAATAAATAAAATCTTAAAAAAAAAAAAATAAAAAAAAAAAGTAGAGCTGTTGAAGCTAAACTAAGTGGAATCACTCCCTCTTCCACACTTGCTAGTTGGGTCCACGTTTCCAGACAGCTTCACTTAGTTTAAAACCTTGGTAGGCATGTAAAATGGGTAGACAGTCAAAAACTTGAAACACTTAGTACTTCTTTGGAAAAAGGTGCTTCACCCCAATGTCTGCTGGAATAAATTCTAGTTGTCTAAAAACTGCTCAAAATTTAGGATCATTTAGGAATGGCAGAACGTGCCTTTATTTCTCTTTCTATAATCTACATAAATTTTAATTAAATTATGGCCAGAATGATTTGGAGACGAGTAGTGTCTTTTTCAGATTGCAAACTAGTAATAGTTGGAGGTCTGCACTGAGTTAGTAATTGTTTACTTTCCTGTCAAGGGTATGAAGACCCAAATAAAAATTCTTCAGGGCGTGTCATTTTATGCATAATTTTTTTCAAATTCTTAACTTTAATAAGCAAGGGACACTTGAACTGGTTGATGATCTAAGAACACTTTGAGTTGGGGAAAAAATGATTTTATCTATTTAGTAAGAAAAAATCATTTTCTTGGATTCCTTTCCCACTCTAGTCCAAGTCTTTTAATTTTAAATACTGAAAAGTCTATGTTGAGATGTATACATTTGAAAAAAAATCCTCTAAAATACTTACATTCCAAAAATTACAAGAAAAAACAAAATGCTAAAAAAATATTTATTTCAAAATTATAAAATATTAGCAGCTATAAAACAAGATCCTCACAGCAATAACCTCAAATTATTTCTATGGAATTCAATTTCACAATATTCATTGCATGAAATTCAGATTCATAATTTCAATCCCTGTAAATTTATATTAGAATATCCATTAAGTCTCTGTGCAAATTTATGAGTTTTTTAAGAAGCCAAACTGCAATTTCTTGCTTACACCTAATGGCAAAGGACAAAATCTTTTAAAAACTTAATTCTTGCATTTTAAGCTGCACTTCTAATTGTGTGGCATGTAACAAAGCATATGGATTTGTGAAACAACTTGGTCAGCTCTATATAGCTTCAATTAAAAAAATAGTAACATTCCAAAAGAGTAAATCTCAGAGATACCCAATAGTGTGGAGTTATCTAATAATTTTGAAGCAAGGACTGTGGTTAATGCACTTCCTCTTTGTTTCTCATGCAAACCATGACCATATCTTGGCCAGGGACTCACTGTGCTTTCTCTTGTTTCCGGCGAGCGTAGAAGGAACATTATAATTACAGGGGTAAGGCAGAGAAACAACCAAGTGACTACAATTTCAAGTGTGTCCGGAAGAAGAAATCTTATCTTGTGAAACAGTCCCAGTGTTCGCATTGTGTTTTCTTATCACTATTATTTCCCTTTTCCCCTCCTTGCAACCCTAAATCAATCCAATTCTGTATAGAAAGCTCTTTTGCTAATTCAAGATTCATTCAGAATAAATTAGTAACAGCCCAGTTGTAAACTGCCCACAGATTATGTATAAACCTCAGAAGAAATATTAAAATTAGGGAAATAGTTCCTTAAAAATGGGGAAAATATAACAAATGTCAGCAGTTACTAAACTTAGGGTTCAAATTTTACATTTACAAAGAGTAATATGTAAAATATCCTTCAAAACTAGTCAGAAAATCTAATGGACTTAACTTAAATATTACCCTTTATTTTTTTTTAAGTTTTTATTTATTTGACAGAGAGAAAAAGATCACAAGTAGGCAGAAAGGCAGGCAGAGGGAGAGGGGGAAGTAGGCTCCCTGCTGAGCAGAGAGCCCCACACGGGGCTCGATCCCAGGACCCTGAAACCTGAGCCAAAGGCAAAGGCTTTAACGGAGCCACCCAGGCGCCCCAAATATTGCCCTTTAAAAGTGGTTTGGGGCTAGGAGAGGTAGGTAGATAAAATACATATTGAACAGTAGAGTAAGTTAAATCACTTGTTCAGAAAACATAAAATGTGTGTGTGTGTGTGTGTGTGTGTGTGTGTGTATTTGCAGGATCCTTAAGCAAGCGATCTTGCTAAATTAAAAGAAATCAAATTCTACATTTTTTTGTTAGGTTAGTACAGCTTTTTAGAAATAATAAACAAATCCTTCACACTTTCTATGAATTCATTTAAGAAGACTTTGAAAACTTCATAAAATTGCCACCTCCTACATACAAAACTGAATTTAATTTTCCCCTCTATTTCTGCATCAAAATGCTAAATTTGTTTTTTTCAAAATTAACATCCTGCCATCTCAGTCTATATCAGACAATGTCAGACATTAGGCACCCTATAAATTACCACATTTTTCTTTCTCTTAAAATGAGCAGATTTAACATTTAAGCTTTTATAAATATCAATTATAAAGTGAAAAATTCAGCATCAGGTTTCTCCAGCAGATTATGTGAATGTAGGTATTTTGTTTATGCTAATGTTAAACTAGTGCTACCCTTTAGCAAACCATCAGACAGTAACTATCAAAATTTTAAATGTAAACTCCTCTTGGGGCAGTAATGCCAACTACAGCTGTACCTATAAAACTGAGCCAAGAAGTAGACATACACACATGGATATTTTCTGCAGCATTACATAGAATAGCAGAAAAAAGGCAAGGGGAGTGGGAGGAAAAGTGAATAAGGCTATTCACATAAAGTACTTTGAGTCTGGGGGGTCACTTTTTATTCTTTATAGATGGCAGTATTGGAAGTAGGAAGGAGGAAAGGAGGGAAAACTAGTAACAATGTTTTTAAGAGGAAAAAAACAAAATTGTTACCTAGGAAAAACACAGTATTAGATACAGCAACAATCAAGTCAAATGGACTTAGTTTAACTACAAACCTGGGTAGTACCTAGTGTTTTAACGTCTTAAATTATTAAACCTCTGTTTTCTATACCTTATGAGAACAATGCGAATTCCCTCAAAAGTTAGTCTCATATGAGATAAATTAACATGGACTGACTGAAAAGGTCTGGCACAGACTGAGAATTTGAGATAGAATTTCACTGGCATGATCCCCCTTAGGAAAGCATTCTGGAAATAGCATGAAAAAAAAAAATTCCTACCTTTAACTGTTTTTACAAATGCTTGTTTTTCTTTATTTGGGTCTTTTTCATCTACTAAAATCCCATGGAAAATACGTCCAAAAGTACCTAAAAGAAAAATAGTAATTAATGAGATCACTAATCATTCCCTGCAGCGGGTTCCCTGCTCAGCAGCAAGTCTACTTGTCTCTCTCCCTCTGCTCCTCCCCACTGCTCATGCTTTCCCCTCTCTCCCCTGCTCTCTCTCAAATAAATAAAAGTTTCTTAAAAAAACAAAAATAAATTTTTAAAAGAAATTCTTTGTAATTAAGAAATATTTTAATGCACTTTTAGAAATGCCATATTTAAACTAAGTATATGAGAATTCTTCCTGAATTATCCTAAATAAACTAATGATCTAGCCAGGAACATTGGAACTCCCTAATGGGGTATCAGTAGAGGCATTTATGAATTTCTAGGCTTAGCTTTGGAATAATAACAAAGGAGAAAAATGGACTCCCCTCATACACTCAAAAACAGACCTAAAATACTTGCTTCTTCTAATTACTATTTGTCACTGGGGGCAGTTCAAGCCTCTCTCTTAGCTGTGATTGACCTATAAGCACCTCAACCAAGAGATGAATTCAGAATGACTCATATGTATTTACAACATTCAAACTGGATTGTGGAAAAGAGGAAGAAAAATGTAATTCACTTTTTAACAACTTGAGGGGCTCAATGAAGTACTGTATTAATAATTTCTGTACTCTTCTGTCAGCATCTCCCCAATTAATACCCTATAACTCAAGAAAGAAAACAAGGACCATCAAGTGGGGAAGAGAAGGGTAATAACATCTATAAAATATCTATTTTGTGTTAGTTCACTTAATGTACATCATTTTATCCAATCTTCACAACTAGTTCAAGAACAGATGATGTAGTCCCAATTTATAGAAGAGGAAATTGGACGTGGAAGACATTAAATGACTTCTCCAGGGTCACAGAGGTGATAAATTCTGAGACTGGGATTGGAAGTTGGATGTAACTCCAAAGCCCATGTTTGCTCTGTTTGTTAGAGTCCCCATACTATCTGTCACAGCAAACAGGCTTGCTAGGTGGTGATATCATCTTTAAACAAGAAC
Organism: Nasua narica; assembly: GCA_028533885.1. NCBI lineage: Eukaryota > Metazoa > Chordata > Mammalia > Carnivora > Procyonidae > Nasua > Nasua narica. The sequence goes on from CM052799.1 coordinate 80,675,658, forward strand.
GAAAATATATTTAAAGGTAACAAATGCTAATATATAGTATATGCTTTAGTATACTTGAAAATTAAGAATTATACCAAAGCTGTATTAAGGCAAATTAAAGATCTAAAGAAAGAGAAAATGAAAATCAGTTTTATAAAGGAAATAAATTGTGCACGTCTATCTATCCTTAGACAAAAGAGATGAAATTCTTAAAATTTGAAATAAAAAAAATTGTGGAGTGCTAACATTCAATCTCCTCTGAGAAACTGGTTTTGCGATAATAAGTACCTTCTTGGAGTACATCTTTTAAAGTTATCCTCTCCCTGGATATTGCTATATCCTTCACCTTAGCTTTGGCCTCCAAAAGAGTGACACTTCTCAGGTCGTTCTTCTCTATCCGCAAGGTAGGATAACCTGAGGAGCCAACAAAGCCAAACCACGAAATATAAATACCCTTATTATGCCATCAGAGTCAACTAGTTCAGTCAAAACCTCAGGACTCAAGTCACAGGAATACATAAATGGAAGAATCATATAAGGAAAATGGCACACACATGAACAGGGAAAATTACTTATAAAGTCCACACTAAATTTTAAAGAAAACACTTTTCACCTATCCCAAAATCTTAAAATGAGTAATTAAAACAAGAAACACTAAAATGAATATTACCATTACCACCGCTTCAACTGCCTTTCAGCCAAATGAAACAAGCTCTGACTCACAGTATTTAATTTAATCCCTCCTGTGGACTGTTTTTTTTCCAAAAATTTTCTAATATAGTCTCCTAACAACAACAACAAAAAACTTTTCAAATGAAGAGATGTTCATAAAACCAGCTTTTCTAACAAAGCATCTAATCAACTTAATCAATCTCATTTTACATAGCCTACTCATATCACTGTGAGATACATCTGTTTTTCAGCTCCTCTATTTCCCATTCTTATGATGACAGCAAAAACAAAATTATTTAGCCATAACTTAAAACTTTTCATTCCAAGAAAAAAAGATTAGAATAAAAGAAGGATTCAGCGTCACCAAGTAAAAAATAGAATGGTATCTCTAAGATTTGTGCACTTTGGTAAACACATGGGAAGAAAACTCCCTGAAGAGTTAGCAGATCTAGATGACAGTCACCAAAGGCTGCTACAAGATCTAGATGATAGGCCTGGGAACTTTGTGACCAATGGATTAGGCTGACAACACCCGATTCCACTGATCAGCCATCTGAACAGGCAGGATATATGCAGGTGTGTGTCTGTATTTGTAGATGTTTAATCCTACCTGGAGCTCTTGGGAATTTCTTGGATCTGTAGTCTGTTGTGTTTTGTTATTTTGGAAAATTCTAGGCCATTATATCTTCAAATATTTTTTTTACCCTCTCTTTGTCTTTTTTTATTTATAGACAAATGAATTTCCATTGTTTTTAAAAGTGTTTTTGCCATACATGATAAATAAACTATCTATCTCCTTAAGATAATGTCCATAAAAATAAGTACATTTCTTATCGACAGTAACTAAAAATATTTTTAATAAATAATTTCGACTAATTTTTAGATATTTTCCTTTCGGCATATAATAATCGAATCTCTACTTCTTCAAGGTTACAATCACAATCAAAAATTGACTAATGAGCAAAGCTTGTTATCTAAACATTAAAAGCTATGACGTTTCTTCTGAATAGTGTGAACTACTTTCATAATTGTCATCATATTTTCTGAAGGGCATATAATCAATCATTTCTTTTGTTGGCAGTGATGATAACTACCATCATTTCTTTTAAATTTTCCTTAATCTTGAGCATTCATTCCCTCTTCCCCCTTTTCTTTCTCTTACCACTCTTGTTAAAGAAACCAGTTCAGTTATCCTAGAGAATGTCCAGCATCTGCTTCTTCCAGTATCATTTAACTTGTTCCTCTATCCCTGTATTTTTTATAAACCACCAGTCATTTTCACAGCTGTGATTAGATCCAGGTTAACTCTTGGAGTGGGAAGAGGGGACAAAAATACTCCACAGGTGGTATATCACATGTGGGAGTACAAAATATTAGTTGTCCAACTGTTAGTGATGTGCAGTTTCAATAGTGGAGTCAGGCTGTGACAGTCTGATCCCTCAAATGATCCCACTTCCCTTTGTTCACAATGTTTTAAGCACTGATGATCTTTTCCTGAATCAAATATTTTCATGGAGCTTGCAAATATGATTTTCTAATTCTATCACTCCTCCACATTTATTAGGCAGGATTCTTCTGTAAAGAAGCATTTTCCCTCACCAAGCAGCACTATCTGGTTACTCTGAAACCGCTGAAATATGAAATACAGTTCATATAGCCAGTCATCAGAATGAGGCATTACTAGTACCTTAGTTACCTCTTATGATGATCAACTTTTTCAAAAACTATTACAAACTCATGGAGTTTTACATATTCAATGTTTCAGTTCACTGCAGTCATTCTTTTTGATGCTCAAATATCCCATCTCAACCTGTCCCAGGTTTATCTTGTCCATTCCTGACAGTCCTGAAATCAGCCACCTCCCTAGAGAATCCTACTTCTTTTTAATGGGAAACAGTATTGAAAGACCACAACAGGCCTATAAGAACCTAATTAATCAACAGCACTACTGAATTGAACCCTGTTTTTGGTCTACTGTTTATCCTGATGATTATGTTGTTTTTTATTTGTGTGAGACCAATTTCTCATTATGTCTAAATTATATTGTAAGAATGATTATTTTCCCCAACATCAACATGTTATAGTATAAAAACTTTCATTAAAATCCTGTTTAAAGAAAAAGGAAATAAAATTCCGTGTTTTCAATTCTAATGGCAGCTAGTTTCCTATTGTGATTAAAAAACAATATGCCTGGCTGGCTCAGTTGGTTAAGCATTGGACTTTTGGTTTCAGCTCAGGTCATGATCTCAGGGTCCTGGGATAGGTTCTGCACTCAGCGCAGAGGCAGAGTCTGCTTGTCCATCTCCCGCCCCCTCTGCCCCTCCCTCCCTGCCAAGTGCTCTCTCTCAAATAAATAAAATCTTAAAAAAAAAAAAAAAAAGTAAAGTCTACAGCCCTTAATATTGTCGACTAATTCATTAAAATCTATGACTCTGTTTTCATACAACTCAGTGGCTTATTCTATCTAACTACCTGAAAATATTCCCTTTGAATTTCTATAGAAGTGGTTCAGTATCCCTTTTGATGTAATTAATCTATGGAAATCTCCCCCAACATTAATTCTAGCAATTAAACTTAAATTTTTTTTTTTTTGATTTTATTTATTTATTTATTAGGAAAGAGAGAGAGTGAGAGAGAGCAGGTCAGAGTGAGAAGCGGACTCCCCATGGAGCTGGGAGCCCGATGTGGGACTCGATCCCGGGACTCCGGGATCATGACCCGAGCTGAAGGCAGTCGCTCAACCAACTGCGCCACCCAGGGGCCCTAAACTTAAATTTTTAAAAAATTATTTTTACTACACTAATTTTAGAATGTTTCACTCAATGATCTAGAATACAGAAGTTGAAGATCAAGCCTAACTCTGTGCATGTTAGATGCCATGTACACAGGATGGTACACAATAACTAAGCACACAGGTACCACTGGCAGACAGACCACAGACAACTTTAGTAAATTATCTTTACAGTTAAATTAACTCTTACTGGTGATAGGAGTTGCATTGTTGGGTGTGTCGGCTCTCAGATACTGAGTCGTCTGGGTAGATGGCTGAGACAGCCCTTGGGAACTACTGCTGGCACTGATGCTGCAAACAATTTTTAAGAGAGAAATAACTGGTAAGTCAGCTTCGATGAGAAATTTCCTTTTTCTATATACACAAAAATGCACGCAGCCGTTACAACCAGCTCAAAATCCTGATGGCAATCACAATAATGCATGGATGTCCATCACAAACATTTCATGTTGAAATTTTAATCTCATAATGAAGAGCTATTTTTCTTTTCTATCTCTACAGTCTCAAGCAGGTTCATCTTATCAGTCATTCAGAAATGCATGTATTAATCCTAGACACCAATAGATAGCCGTCCTGAACCTCACACAAAGACATGTTAGGGACCTGTGGGTCATCTCTCAGGAAAAGAGCCCAAGCCATTCAACTCAATTTCTTCTTTAAAAAGTAGAATGACAGGCCTCTTTCACTAATGGTCCAAAATCAAATGGCCTATATCAAATAAGGACTATCAAAGCAAATCAAATATACTCACATGCTCAAGGCTTGGGAAGGAGTATCATATCATTTACTGAATCACATACATTTTCCTCTTCCTCAATCTTACCTTTTTAGAATTTATGGAACTTATCGGAATTTTCCAGTACCTGAAGCATTCCATGACACCACATTCTTTAAATAATATGGGACATCCAGAAGATGGTAGGCTCAAGTAAATGTTAACTCTGTACTCAAGATTACTACAAATTAATAACCTCTTAAGCATTTGTTTCTGTCTTTTCAGTGGGTAACCACAGAGCACTTGTTTTTGGGGTTCTAAGTACTACTCAAAGATAAGACTGAAAATCAATGTTGTTGAAAGTCCAGAGGAAAGAGAAACATTAACCATCCCCAAAGAGGGGAAAATAAAGGACCTCAATTTACTAACCAATAAAATGGGATTAAGAAAACCTACCTCCCAGGATTTTTGTGAGGTTCTAGTTGTATAATATATGTGAAACTACTACTTAAATAAAAACTGCAACCAACATACCCTGACGGTTAAATAAAGGGCCAGACTCAAAATTATTTACTGGTTGTTTCACTCCAGGAACTGAACAGTAGGTGGCACTCTTGTACCACCTCAGAATTCTTGAAAAGCCTACGAAGATGTTGAGTACATTACTAGTCATAAAGCTAATAAGTAGAACTGCCAGAATTCAGAGATGCTTTGGCTCGAGAGTCCATGGTCTTAACCACTAGGTTAAACTCTGAAAACAAGAAATAATGTAAGTTGCTTTTATTCAATGTCTGGAAACCTTTGCCTGAAAATAGAAGTGGAACACCCAAAACATGAGTGGTAACTGATTATTTTAGCAGACTAAGATATACGCCCCATAGATGGCAGTTTCTGCACAACTCTGTCCAATGTGTGTTCAAAGCCCTAGCATACATGTAAGCATTCAAGGAAAGTGTGTGTACCAAGACTCCTAAATGCCATGCTCCTCAGTCACTCCTTTAACTCTATTCAAAGTCCTAAATGTTCCTGTTATCTTACTTCCCACTCAGGAGCTTCCAAATGCCATTACTTCCTCTCTAAACCCCAATTCTAACTTCAGCACTACCATATACTGAAACACGTCACCCAATGTATTTCTCTTCTCATTCTTACCTCCTTCCTCTTCCTTTTCTACTCAGATAAAGCAAGTAAAACAGAGGGGACAGAGAATACTTAGGGGTAGATATTGAACCCAGCCAGTTCTCTGTCCCCTTGTGTTTTTGTTTATGCACAAATATGCCTATCCACTGTGTGTATGACACTGTATAGGCCTGTGGATTCAGCAAAGAGTAAGACATATTGCTCCCTAATTGAACAAAGCTTACAGTCTAGTGGGAGAAACAAGTACACAAAAAATTATTACAGAAGAAAAAAGTACAGTAACTGCTACCAAAGAGAGAAAGAAAGGGAAAGAGGGAGAAGGAGAAGCAGAGGGTAGGAGAGAAACAGCGGAGGGAGAAATGGGCAGTTGGGAGGCTTAGAAAAGACTTCATGAAAGAAATGGCAATGGGGAGTTGAAAGCTGAAGAAGGAACAGGTTTGGACTGGTGGAAAATGCAGGGACCCCTCTGGGCAAAAGGAAAGCATGAACTAAACTCCTAACAGGCAAAATATAGGGCCAAAGTGTGGAACACATAATCACGTGACTGCAGCACGTAAGTAAGTAGGGGTACACTAATAAAGCAAGATAAATTCAAAGAATATGGGAGATACCTCTCCACATAAAGGAGAGCTTTGAAAGCCAAGTCATGAAGCTGGAAATCTTTCGATCACCAAGTGGGAATCACTGAGGAGGAAAATGAGAATTATGTACTGGGAAAATAAACCTGTCACTCCATCTTTACCTGTCACCCTATCCTGGCTATAAAGTTCTCTCTGTCATCTCTGATCCACTCAGGCTGGGACAAGTACCTTTTCTATTCTCACACTATACTACACAAATCATTATCATTAAATTTATAAACTTTTACAATTGTAGGTTAATGTCAAAGATGAATACTTGGAAGCTACAAGGTATATCATTAATTTTTTTATATTCCCAGCACCGAGCACATCTAACCCAGCATATCTCCAAGGCTACACATCAGAACCATCCAGGATGCTTTAAGAAAAATAGTGATGCCCCAACACCAGCCCAGACCGACTACATCAGAATCTCTAGAAGGTGGGACCCATGTTTTAAAAGCTTACCCATGACTCTAATGTGGACCAGGTTGAGAACCAATGGTTTAAATCACAGTAGGCTCTCATTAAATGTTTACTGGATGAATGGATGGACAGATGGATGGATAACAATGGAGAGATGAACCGGGAGGAAGAAACAGGGCTATTTAAAAAAGGTACTAAGGATCTGGAATAGAGTCACGTTAAAGGAGATAGGAACAAAAATGTGACCCTCACTTCTTACCTACTAACTAATAAACTATAATTTCTGTCTTCAAAAAAATGTTTATTTTAAATAGACTCGGAAAAACACAATGACAGTAATCACAAGGACAACAGTTTTTCTTTTGGTAAGACCAAATCATCCTGCCTCCTTCCCCTGTGTACCACAACGCATGGGTGTGTCTGGGCTCCCATGCAAATGCAGATAATCGTTTTAATTTTTTTCCTTTCCCAAAAATAGGTATAATACCTGTCATCCAGTTCAATTCTTTTCATACTATGAAGGTGCAAAACAGCTAATATTATTGCTACAAGAAATATTACTGCACAGCAAACGCCCACGCTGATATAAAACACGCGTGTAGAAGTGGTTGGAGCTGCATGTACAGGATCATCTGAAATAAAAATGAAAAGCACATTAAGCTTTTTAAACAAATATCAATTTCTCTACGACCTGATATAAACAATGAGTATCCTGTTCTTTATAAAAAAATATTTTCATTTCATGTGCCCACTCCTTGATAAGATCAGTTACCAGTGGTGTGTTGATATAAGTTCTTACAACTTTTTAAATTTTTTAAATGTTGTTCTTTGAAGGAGTTTTTAAAACAGGTTTTTTTTTGTTTGTTTTTTTTAAAGATTTTTTTATTTATTTATTAGAGACAGAGACTGAGAATGAGAGGGGAGAAGGTCAGAGGGAGAAGCAGACTTCCCGCAGAGCCGGGAGTCCGATATGGGACTCGATCCTGGGACTCCAGGATCATGACCCTCATGAGCCAAAGGCAGTCGCTTAACCAACTGAGCCACCCAGGCGCCCTTTAAAACAGGTTTTAAACAAAATTTTTCATTGATGAGTACAATAGTCACAAGTTTTACGTGTATGAATGGCTATGCTGTCCAACAGAACTTTCTGTAGTGATAGAAATATCTTATAGTATGCTGTCCAGTATAGTAGCCACTGGTCACCTGTGGCTATGAAGCCCTTGAAATGTAGTTAGTACTACTGAGGAACTGAAGTTTTAACTCTATTACATTTTAATTACTTTAAATAGTCACACGTGACTAGCAGTTACTATAATGGACAGATAGATCTATATATCCTTCATATTTCTTTAGCAGTGACATCTAGAGTGGAAAGATCAGACATCTTTTTGCCAACCACTGACTCACAGAAGGACTATACAACAGAGTGACCCACACATTTAAAAAAAACAATAAACTTTTAGTCATTTTCTCTTATAAGGGTAACAGATAATTTTGCTTATTTATTTTCAAAGGTAAGGGGAGATTAACAAGACCCCACTCATGATATAGTGTTCAATTTTGTATTATTCAAAACACAGAGGGAAAGAGAAAGCAAACCTTGGAAATGGGGGAAATAACTCAAAGACAGACAGACACACACACGCGTGCACACGCGCGCCACACACAAACTGAGGAAGAGATGCACAGAGATAGAGATATATGTGATCTGAGCAAGCACAGAAGACAGAGAAACAGAAGCAGAACTGGTGTAACCAAGGCATCAAGTAAGTTTTGATGATGAGTACTCACATCATAATTCTACTGAATAAAACCTGAGGAATCTGGGTTTTATCCTACATAAGACAGGAAATCGTTATTAAGCAAAGGAATGATACATACGATGAGACTTGAAAAAAAACAAACTGACTGCACACTGTGTAAGGAATGCTTTGAGGAGTGAGCAAGAACAGGGGCAGGGAACAAGATAGGTAGTTACTACAGTAGTCCAAAAAACAGCAGCAGCAGTGTGGGCAAGAGTGTTACTGAAGATAAATTAATGGACTGGAAGCACAGTCAACAGACTTTGCTAGTGAATGATATTAGGATAAAAAGAAAAAGGAATCAAAACTTTGGCTTAAAGAATTAGGTGGATCATGGTGCCTCTACACAGATTGGGAAAAAAAGGCAGGTTGGGGGAAGAAAGCGAGATAATCAAGAGTTTTGTTGTACCTAAGAGTACCCAGTACACATCTACATGGAGATGTCTAGTTGACAGAAATACAAATGTAGAGTTCTGGGGCTAGGTAAGGACAAAAAAGAAAAGCTAGAGCTTTCAAAAACTTTTAAAACTGCTTTCTAAAATTTAAACTGAATCAACAAACAATAAACCAGAACAGATTAAAGCAAAGAGACCAAATAGCTTCTAAGGCAGCGAGACTTAACACAGCCTGAATGAAGGCCTGACTTTTCTCAAGGGTGCCACAGGCTGTTCAATCTTGGGAGGGGCAGAAAAGGGAGGTCCCAAAGGCCAGTGCTGGCAGTATCTATCCGAGCACACACCAGGCAGAGAAGAGGACATGGCTCTGCTGGGCAGATCCCCCCAGATGCATCCTGCTTGTTTACCTCCAACTTCCAGGCCTGTGAACGCACTGCTCCCATTCCTTCACTTTGACACTTCACCTGCCACCGCCTAGTTACCCTTCAAGTCTCAGATGACATGCACTTTTCCCAGGGAAGCTGTCCCTCATTCCCGCAGAGATTATACGCCCCTCTGCAAGGTTCCCAAAGTACCTTGCACTTGCCTTATCATCGTTTGCCACACTGTGCTATTATCACTGCATTAGTGCCTTGTCCATCTCATCCACTATAGTACAAACCCTCAAGGGCAGGCTCTGTTTTGCTCAGTTTAACCTTCTGCTTTAATCTTATCACCTGGCACATCACAGACTCTCAAAAGATGCTGAATGGATGGACAGAAAAGGAGGGAAGGAGAGAAGTGTTGAGAAAAAGAAAGCCAGAGACCAAGAATATGCAATATTCTAGTCTCTTTGTGTGAAATAACAACCTACTAGCATAAAAGAAATGGGTAAAATCATCAGAATCTTCAAAGTAAATTTGGGGAGCAGTGATATTTTTTAAAATAGTTTTTCTTTATTCTCAGAGATAAATCCAAATGAAATATTCTAAAACAGTAGACAATGTATAAAATCAGCTGAAGGTTAACTGGTCCAGGTCACAAGTCAGATTTTCTAGCCTTCTGCTACTGAAATGAGAATCTGACACGTTTTATGTTCATACTTTAATTATAACCATTCAAAATGACACAATATAAAGTATTGCTTATAGACCATTTGTTATAAAATATGTATGAATTTTGCTTCACAAAAATGTCAATATTCTAATCATTTCCCCTGACTATATACCGATCTACAAAACATCAGTGAAATAAATAGCAAGGCCTCATGCATCTTTGACAAACTGGACACTACAAGGCCTCAGAGCCTGAAATAATCCCATACATTTGCAATCAGTCATTTTTCTTCCCTCAGTGATGGAGAAAGGTAACACAGTAACACTTACAAATAGTTCTGCTAGTGTTTTTGTCCAAGGCTGAAGTTTTTACTTCTTCAAGTTCTGAATTTAAAAAAAGATAAAAGATGCTTTAGAAATTCTTCCTTTCCCATGAAAATCCTTAAATACTTTAATTACATTTTCTGAGTTTTTCTCTAACACAGTTTTGTGTTCTATTAGAACACTGCCTGAAGTAAGTCACAAGGTATTTTTTACAAGATAATAAATGCTACATTAACTATTCTGATAATCATGACTGTAATCACCAATCCCTAGTCTATGGGTGTTGCTTATAGATGCTCAATGAAAAAGGGTTTCTGTGGTCAAGAAGTTTGGGGGAAAACATGTATTTTAATCTCTGTGGAGGTTCATAATTCACACTAGCAGAGTATAAGGGCTCTAAGGAGTTCTTAAGTTATGAAACTTACCTGATCAAGCAGTCCCCACTCTCACATAAAAAAAGAACATTTTCGGGGTGGCTGGGTGGCTCAGTTGGTTAAGCAACTGCCTTCAGCTCAGGTCATGATCCTAGAGTCTCAGGATCGAGTCCTGCATCAGGCTCCCTGCTCTGCAGGGAGTCTGCTTCTCCTTCTGACCCTCTCCCTACTCATCTGCTCTCTCTCTCTCATTCTCTCTCAAATAAATAAAATCTTTAAAAAAAAAAAAAGAAAGGAATATTTTCTTGCCAGTAATACCCATTAATATTAGATATGGTACAGATATATTTTCTGTTGCAATTTTTTAAACATAATAGGGTAAAAAAACATGAGGATCACACACTAAAGAGTCATGAACTGGATGATTGGGTTGGCCAGAAGTATGACAACCAAATGAAAAGGGGGGCACTATATTAAACTTAAGTCTAAAACAGCAGAAAATTACACCAACTGTATTTTAATGTTAATTTTCATGTCCACATTAAAGAAAATGGAGAAAGTATGGGATCATTCTGAATGTCGACTGATCCCTAACCTCAGTGGCTAGGAAGAGATGGGCTCCATCGATCGTATCACCTTTGGCCATCATCCTGCCATTAGACGTTAGGCAAAGCACCACGGTACAGTCATATCCCCTCCCTAGGGATCAGGAGCCAGGCCTTCGATACTTCTCACTGACTGGCTGTGCAAGCTCAGGCCCAGTCTCCTAATATCAATTATATAATGACTAGACTGAACTAGAGAGACTCTAGTCCAAAGTCCACTTTGGCTTTAAAGTTACATGAAAGTAGGTACATAACTGAATATATCAGAACTGAAAAATGCACCAAGACACTGAAGCTAAAAGGTGCTTGCTAAGTTCCCATTTAAAAAATGCCCATTCCAATGCAGTAGAGCTTTTTTATTGGCTTGTATCTGGACAGCAGCCACTGTAACTCACTTGCTGGCTTCAGGTACTTTCATAACCCTCAGCACTAACCTCAATTAGGAAATGTGTTAAGAGAGAGTTTAACAATGGAGCTAAGAGCTCAAGTTTGCATCCAGCTGCACCACTTAGCTGTCTGACCTTGATAAGTTGGTCAGATGCTCTGAGCCTCAGTTTCCTCCTGAGAAAATGGAGGTAATGAAACAACCACTGCCCAGGGTGATTGTAAGGATTAACTAGGTTCAAAGGAAGTAAAGCACCCATCACATAGTAGGCTCTCAATAAGTTTAGAGGGCTTTATTTTCCCTATCTTAGATAGCAACCTAAGTGGTCATCTAGTCCATCTAGCTGGACTAGATGACCTTTAAGGAGAAACTTTAAAATTCTTTCACCTACAGCCTACGTGCTGGGAATTCTCATAGCCGCTATAATTTCTTAAGTAACCGATCATTCAAAACCAAAGCTACTAACATCTATTAAGTACCCACACACATGGTATTCTAAGATTTAGGTTTGATTCAATTAATCTAAAAGAAAAAACAGAACAACTTCTGAAACGGGTTATTATGCTCAGTTTACAAATGCAAAAACTAAGACTTAGGTTAAGTGACTTGGTCCCATCTCAGGCCCAGTCCATCTGGCCCCAGGCAATGCTTCTGCAGAAGAGCACCTCTATAAGGAAAACACAGTGAACACGCAGTTACTCAGGGGCCCCCTTCCACAATTACATGACCAGCCACTTGAGGACTATTTCACATCCCTAATGGAAAATTAGCAATTCTGATAAAAGAGCTGAGAACGCAAGGCCTGAGGGAGATTCCTGGCAATAAGCTACCTCGCAATTATCTCCGAATTTCATGTTAGTGCTCTTTCTTTTCTCACTTGCAACTAACATCAAGATTTGGTCACAAATCTGTAGAAAGATGACAAAATGTGTTTTTGACCTCATCAATCTATATAAAACACACACTCTGGTAAATAAATGCCTTACTTTTGTAGCACATTTTCCTTCGCTTAAAGTTTAAGACTGTAAAGTTTTTTGAAGAATTTACTGTCAAGTTGAGCTGCATTAGTATCATGACCTCAGAATCTATTTTGCCAGTACAGGAAAGCTCGACCCGAAACACTGTTTAAAAAACAAAAAAGAAAAGATATTTTACTTTTCTAAAAATCAACATCAATACCTAGTATTTTAGAATTCTCTATTTTTATTGCATAAACTAAAAATAATACATTTATGTAATACTAAACAGAAATTTTCAGAGAACTTACCTTCAGACTACAGAGCTTTAGACATTATTTCTTCATTTATTATAGATATGAAATTAGCATTAAATAAGAAGCCAAGACATAAAGGAAGAGATTATTTCCAACTTTTGCTCATGATTTTTAATAGGTCACTTTGTCTCATAAGTCCTATTATAATATAGTAAAGCTACAGAGTAAGGCAAACCCTGCTACCTTACCAGTCACATCAGCAACAGAAACAACAATTACTTGATAAAAAGGAGAGACAATTTACCACCAAAATGAAATTATGTATTGCTCTTAATTAAGAGATTAAATATAAACCTGTAAACTGATGAACCTGATAAATTAATCAACTATGAATTTAAAAAAAAAAACAACAAACCTTTCTAAACAGAAACTGGCTTTAATCATCTAAACAGAAACTGACCCGTAAATATGAGCAAGCCTCCCTATACTTTCCCACCGCTTAGTGCGTGTTACTAGTAACAACAGATGACAGCTTGCACTCTCAAGTTTAAAGAAGTTCGCTTTGGTTTTCTTAAAATCTCACATCTTCAGGAGCCTTTCTCAAAAGGCTGCCTCAACAGTAGTTAAAATGAGGTATATATGACACTTAAATCATTGAGTCAGCCATGTATTGCGTGACTATCCTGTGCAGATGGGAGTGTTAGGCACCCAGGGCGGACAGCTGAAAAAGACAGCTCCTGCCCTCAGAGTAGCCAAAGGCCAGCAAGGAGAGACAAGCACAAAGAATTACAAAATAATGTGATCAGTTCAAAAATAGTCAAATTACGAGATCCTACAGGGTAGGAAGAACAGAAGAAAGAGTTAAAAACTGGAGAGAGAGAAGGAAGCAAGAAAAGGACAGTGCAGATTTGCATCTTAAAGAATATTTAGTATGAATGAGAGTTTAATAAGCAGGAAAGAGGAAAAGGTGGTTCCAAATACACAGACCGGCACATGCAAAGGCAAAGATGTCACAACTGCATGTAGTACGGTGTCCCTGGAATGCTGGGGCAAAGGTAGCAACAGGGCCAGACAGACAGGCAGGGGTGGAGGACAAACATACAGCACACTGGCCGGAGAGGCTGCAATGTACTCAGTTGACGGGGGTAGGGGCCCTGATGGGCCTGATGTCATTAGGTCAGATACGAATGTTCAGTGATCACCCAGGCCACGGTGTGGCAATTAGTCAAAGAGGAACAAGACCCGACACAGAGACCCATGTGGAGGCCAAGGCCAGCACTGCAGAAAAGGAGACAAGGGAGAAGTGAGCACAGACAGTTCTGGAAGGGAGGGAAAAGACAGAATGGTTTAAACACAGTGCAAATAATCAGGATTTTCAAAAATTACTTTTCAAAGTATTTGCACATCTCAAGCCTACCAAGGAAGATACACTACACATCAATTATTAAACTGTTATTTTGGGGATATGGGGGACATAATTGAAAACAGTATGTTAACTCTTTCCGACTCACCTGATAAAGTGCGTGGAACTTCCCCCTGAGCGGAAATGTTGACCTGGGGCATGTCCATAGCCACAAAATTGTCTACTTGGAATCCCAGCTTATATTCAACCTATAAAATGTGGAAAAAAACAAACTGAATTTGTGATAACAGAAAGGACACCAACAGTGTGACTTCACTGATTAGCTCATGAACTAGTATATGCATGAGTCTTTCATATGTACAAATAATCTAGCTATAACAAAATCCAAATTGTCAGAAACAGTCCCAGGAATTTTCAACTGGATAAAAACTCAACCCAGTAAGCACCCTCCATTTCACGTCCAGAACAGTGCTATCACTCTCCTGTAGAATGTGCACTCTAGGATTCAGAAATCTTGCTGAGGGCTACACAGCCACTGACAGAAAAGCCCTGGAGAGATAGATATGAAGAGTCAAGGTACTGAGATGTGTCATTTACAGACAACTGCCTAGTCACCACTGTCGTCTCTGATCGATAAATGGCAGGCTCTGAGGGCTTCCATGTGGCTGGCGGAGGAAGCTCTGCTCTGCAGATCCACTCACTCCACAGACTACAGGGCACAAATTTCTCATAGAACATCTCTAGTCTAGCTTTCACCATAAAGTTCATGTTTGGATACCCATCTAATCTCTTGATCTATTTCTCAAGTAATTCAAGATCCAGAAAGGAAAACAGGTGATGACGAAGATATGACTGGAACACCAATATTAACTATCAATACCTGACCTACACAGGTGGCTGGGTGGCTCAGCTGGTTAAGCATCTGCCTTCAGCTCAGGTCATGATTCCACGGTCCTGGGACAGAGTCCTGCATCGAGCTCCTTGCTCAATAGAGAGTCTGCTTCTCCCTTTCCTTCTGCCGGCAGCTACCCCTGCTTGTGCTCTCTCTCACTATCTCTCTCTCTCTGTGTCAAATAAATAAAATCTTAAAAAAAAAAACCAATCAGCATCAACAAATACTGCCCTATTGCTAGACTGATGGTCATGGAAGAAACAGCTCAAACTACAAAACTATAGCTGAAATTTGGAATAGCTTTCACCTTCACGACCTTCATTGAGGCCTTATATTTCACATTACTCTTTGTACAACCTGCTGGGGGCTTGATAAGAATGGTACCCCTCTCGCATTCAGTGGTCACAAGGGTGGTTTTGGTGAAGAGCTAGAATGGCTGAAGCCAAGGAGCAATGAATGGGTTGGGAAAAGAGTGGTAGGAAAGAGGTTTCTGAAACCATTCTTTAAATAAACTTAACTAGGAAAATCGGAACCAGGTTGGCGGGTGGGGTGGGGGGGAAGATTCTGAGGCTTTTCTTTCTTTCTTCAATGGGAGGTACTAAAATGTGTTTACATGCTAATGAAAAAAGACAATGAAATGAGACAGAATAATGATGAAAAGAAACAAGAAGAGTATCATCCTAGCTTACAGAGAAAAGGATTGGCTGGGGCAAAAGGGATAAGAAGCATTCATCCCAGGGCGCCTGGGTGGCTCAGTGGGTTAAAGCCTCTGCCTTCAGCTCAGGTCATGATCTCAGGGTCTCAGGGTCCTGGGATCGAGCCCCACATCGGGCTCTCTGCTCAGCAGGGAGTCTGCTCCCCTCTCTATCTCTGCCTACTTGTGATCTCTCTCTGGCAAATAACTAAATAAATAAAAATTCTTAAAAAAAAGGAAAAAGCATTCATCCCACTGAATTTAACTCTCCCTATGAGTGGGTCTCTTTTCACAACTTCATACTTGAATGTCCCTGAACACTGTAGAGGTATATAAATATCATACTATTATTTTGCAGTAAGATACAAAACAACTGTTAAAGGCTGTATTTGGTAAGTGCCACGTTCACAACAAAGAAAATGTTCTTGCAGCTGCATATCCCTGACTTAGTAGTGGTACCTTGAGCTAGTGAGTGTTCACGCTTATCTTAGCATGCCACCATACTGTGGCATGCCACAATGCCACCAGGGGATGCAAGAGAGCTAGCTACACCCCGGCTGAGTTTGGACCAAGAAGGAGCAGATCTAACTCTACTGCCCAGCACTGCTGGAGGAAATCACATCCCCCATTGCTGAAGGAAATCACATCCCTGGAGAGAAGGATGCTTCTATACAAAAATGACCTCCAGGCTCAGGGTTGGTCCTTAAACCTGTCAGCAAGCCCTTCTTCACAGACTCTTCTCCTCCCTAGTCAATCATTCCGCACGTCACAGGACCTCACCACTTCACCACCTGCTGCTCTCACTCTTCAATGTCCTCATCTCCTTTGTCTAGCCCACACGAACCTCCTTTCTGTCATTCTTTTCGGTACCAGAGAGATCTGTTAGAGCACTCAACCTCTGTACTCCAGTCCCAAGGAAAGATATAGCTTGGTCTCCAAATAAACTCTCTTCTCCGAGTATACTAGGTTCTGGTCCATTTCACCATTGATGGGGTCTCGTATCATCCACCAGTCTCTCACTCTCTTATACCTTCAGTCTCTCAAATATGCCCAATTATCATCATCTTATAGCTCTCAAACTTCAGATTCAAAGCCAAATGTATGTTTCCCTACATTTGCTCTTTTCTTCTAGGTCTCAGTTATTGTGAGCAGAGGCACAGCTAACAACGGACCAAAACTTCTAGGAAAGCAGAGAATGGCAAACGGGGTCAGAGGCCCTAAAGGCAATGCAGAGGGCAGGGGACAAGATAAGCAGTATCTCAGAGAGGCAAGGGGGCGGGAAATGAGCTTGTGACAAGAGCTGGGGAGGAGGTCTGAGAAGGCTGACCCTCTGGCTACAAAAGCAGCCTGGAGGAATAAGAAGTATGCAAGCACAGAAGCCTGCCCTTTGCTGGTTCCCTTTCTGAGGGACTATCTAAACACGCCAGGCATTCACAAGGCGGTCTTCTTCTCTCTCTGAAATCCTTAGGATATTAATTTTAAACTGCAGTTTCTGGGGTCAGAGAATAAACTGCCAATTATCATTGTCCAATTTTCTTTATTTTGCCATATATCGATCTATGTGGAATCTCACTTGCCAGTGATCCTTTGAAGAAACAGATCCGTTCTAAAGCTAACATTCATAATCGACTGGAACAAAGGAAATCTGAACAGCAGTTGTTTATCAGAAAAGAGTGAGCCAAAATATTTCAGAAAAGAAGCTGGAGAAAATGTAAATATTTGAATAAGCTAAAAATAAGCATTTTTGGTAATATTCCCTTACTTGGAAACAAATGGCAATTGCAAATAGGCAGCTGATGAGTAAAGCCATTTCCTTCTGGAACATGGTACAGATTTAAAGTGAATACATTTGCCTATAGCCCTATAGCCTTTTAATTTCTCTGAATTTACCAGAAGTGCTACCTTTTTCACAGAAATCCCACTCTGGAAGAGATACTGCTGGCTGGCCCCTGGGGCTGCAGTAGGAACTCTGCAGGAATTCAGACCAGAACCAGGTCTGGTTCCCTGCAGACCGTCCTGACAAGGTTGAAGAATTTCTGAAACCAGAGAACAGCTACAGAGTGGATGTGAGTTGGGGAGTATTCTGCTATATTTTGGTATATTTTTGCATTCCAGCTACCTAAAATATCTGCTGACACTTAACAGATACAATGACATGCTTTTTCCCCAGATATCAGAGAATGTTCTGGACTACAGAAGAAACTAATTATTTGTTAAAATCACCTAGTAGTCTTTGCTTTTTTGATCATGTGGTCTTGTGAAAGAGAAGAAATATCAGAGTTCTCATCCCACCTGCAAATACAATTAACTAATGGTATTTAACAACCACTCAATAAGGCTATGTGACACAGATGTCAAGAGTAAGATACAGCTTCTGCCTCTCAGAAGACCACAGTCTGTTTGACAAGACAAAACAAGTAAACACTGAAAAATAACACTTTAGCCAAAGCTCTGATGTGTGAAAACTAGTGTTAAAATATCTACAGTGTGAATGGATGTATCAGAGGAGAGCCTGGAGATCTTTGGAAGCAAATACTTTACCTCCTAGCACACCTTAAAAAGCAGTAACTGAGAATTTCTGATAAAATGTTACTGCTTAGAAGCTGTGGCCTTCCTCCAGAAAGTTCATGATTGCATCCCAGAGCTGACACGATCAGGTGAAGAACCCTCTGTGTCTTCCCTTTGTGTGACCTTCCCACTTCAAGACACCTCTACCTCCTTTGTCTTTTTTTTTCTACGGACCTTAAGTGTCCCTTCCCAAATCTGGGTCTTTTTTTTTTCTCATAATAACTGATCAATAAACTAAACTGTAACTACATAATGTATTTTTTAGTGATTTAAAAGAAAAAGGACTCAACTCTATATTCAGTGAGAGAGAAACTTTACCAGGATATGTTATTCAGTGCTCTGCGAACTGCAGAAAGTATGCAGTATGTTACTTGTTAAGACACACACACACACACACACACACACACACACACACACACACACACACATACACACAAAGATGCTTATCTGTGTACAGACTATCTTTAGAATGGGAGACAGGAATCAGACCAAAGGAAGGGCAACTCACTGTCTAGATTGGTTGGGGATGGTACTAGCAAAGTATAGAGGACTTATTTTTCACTGTATACACCTTACGCCTTTTGAATTTTGTACCACATGCATATATTATTACTCAAAAGATTAATTTTTAAAACAAAGTTCAATTACTCAACTGTGCTAATTACCAAAGAGATTATGACCTAAAGCTGGAATTAGGAGTTGCAATGGTGGCCAAAGGCTAAAACTGGGTTAACACAAACATATTCCTTAGATTTTTTTTTAAGATTTTTTAATTTATTTATTCATGAGAGACAGAGAGAGAGAGATCGAGAGAGAGGCAGAGGCAGAGGGAGAAGCAGGCTCCCCGGTGAGCAGGGAGCCCAATGCGGGACTCAATCTCAGGACCCCGGATCATGACCTGAGCTGAAGGCAGACACAACCATCTGAGCCACTCAGGCACCCTTCCTTAGATTTTTATTATAAAAAATTTTAAGATAGAAGATGATTACTTTCCCCTAAGTTGTTAATCCTGTTACAGATGAACTTGTGAAATTAGTTTAGCTATATATTCAATCTATGAATTCCCTTCATGTCTCCAAATTTGTAACTTTATACACAGTGAAATACCTAACAAATCCCAGGCGGACCACTGGTGTCAAATGTACCCAGCCTATGTTTCACACTTCTAGAAATTCACCATTCCTAACACATTCCAACTTTAAAAAGCTCTAACCACTCAGAAGATCCCTGTTTGCTGAGCTGTGCCCTGTGGCTTCTATCTGTGCATCTCTTCTGTAGTCAGTAAAAGAACACCTGTATCCAAGTACCAGGTGCTATATAAGGCACAGGGAACACAGAGACGGAAGAGAAGGAGTTCCTCCCTTTGGAGTGCTCTGCATCTAGGAGGGAGATAGAAAAGAAGCTCAACCATTACAATACTCTTAGAGAATGACAAGGGCTACAAGGGAGGAAAGACAAGCGTACAGTGGGTACAGAAAGGAACACCTGACACAGCCAAACGAGAGGTGATGCCAGGTCTGAGATTTAGGAGATGAACAGAGTTCGTGATGTAAAGAATGGGGAAAGGGCATTTCCAGCAGTGCAAACAGAAGCAATGTAACTTCCAGGACATTCAAAAAATTACTAAACGAAATGGCACTAAACAACTAGCTGAAGAGGAAATAGAAAAGAAAGGCAGAATCAAGATCATAAAGGCTTCCTAAGAAATCAGAACTTTATTCTGGTGGCAACTGAGAGCCCTAGAGTAGTTTTAGGGGCAGGGGGTGGGGAGTTGGGTGGGGCAGCAGCACAGCAAGAAGTCAGTCCAGAAGCAGCAACCTGTTAGAAAACTATTCCCTCTCACTGGAAGAGATCACATCCACATTCGGTAAATATTTGGTGGGAGTGTTGTAGAGGGAATGGGAATTCAAACATTTGTGGAGTAGCTGGTCTTGAATTTTAAGTTCCCATGCTACTCGGAGATCCACTGTTCTGTGAACATCTTTCAGGTGGAGAAGCTTCTTATAGTCTCCAGATAATTGATACTTAATCCTTTGTTACTTTTCCTACTTACAATGTTGATGAATATAAAAACAAATGATAACATGTATATTTTGAAGTAGTGAAAAATCTAATGAAATAGAGAATCTACTATTCTGACCTTGAATAGGATGTGATTATTTCTGGGCCCACTTGGGAAAAAATAATGATATATCATACGAATGGTTCCTGGGCAAATATGTGGTAGTGACTTGTGAATAAAAAGGCAGTGTGGCATGTGGCACATCCTCTATCCTAGGATCACAGGACTCTAGGATCATGACCTGAGCCCAAGGCAGACGCTTAACGACTGAGCCACCCAGGCGCCCCGTGAAAGCTAATTCTAAACATAGATGTAGAAACTAGTAGTTGAAAGCATGATAAGGAATGGAATTTTTTAAATTAATAATATCACAACATCTCCCCACAATTACTATTCCCATCTCTTGTTAAGAAACGGTGAAGGCCCAAACTACAGATGGGGCACCATCTCCCTCTTTCTGGATCCATGTAGGATCCTGAATCAGATAAAAAAAGAACTATAAAGAACATCATCGGGATAACTGATGAAATGTGAATACTGTAATTAGATAATAGTATTATATCAATATTAATAAGTTTCCTGATTTTGATCATTGTACTCTGGTTCTGTAAAGAATGCCCTTATTCGGGCCCCTGGGGGGCGCAGTTGGTTGAGCGACTGCCTTCGGCTCAGGTCATGATCCCGGAGTCCCGGGATCGAGTCCCGCATCGGGCTCCCGGCTCCATGGAGAGTCCGCTTCTCACTCTGACCTGCTCTCTCTCACTCTCTCTCTTTCCTAATGGATAAATAAAATAAAATAAAATCTAAGAATGCCCTTATTCTTAGAAAATATACATCGATTATATATGGCTAAAGAGACAAGAGGCTTGCAATTCACTTTCATACAGATCAAGAAAAAACCGTGTGCATGAGGGTGGGGAGAAAGAATGAATGATAGAGTAAGCAAATGAAGCAAACCAGTAACAATCAATGAATCTGGATAAAGGATATAGGAAAATTCTTTGTACTACTCTTCTGATTTTTATGTTCGAAATTATATCAAAATCAAAAATCACCCCACCCCTAAATAATAAACTCACATAATGTTATGTAAGAATACTGGAAAATGTGTTAGCGCAGTTTCTTTGAAGAGTTCAGGTGCCTACTCATTGGACTGACGTATCTCAGATTAAAATGTTTCATGTGAACTTTTTCTAAATCATCTGTACCTTTTGGCATCTCAGCATATCCAGGTTTCCATTTACTAAATGTTCTTAATTGTTTCAAATGAATTTTCACTCTTGACCTCTGTTTTTGTAGTTTTTACCGTAAAGAGATCAACCCACCACTAAAAACGTAGGCTCATAGTTGGATACCCCAAAGCAACAATGTTAGATAGTTGAGATGCTCCAGACAAGATGCTCTGTTTTACCCAGAATCCAAGCTAAGTCAACTTTAATCACATTACTGCAGCTATATTTTAATGCCTGTATATATATATATATATATGTGTGTGTGTGTATAATGTTTCTATAATGTATGCTTGAGTATATATATATATATATATAGCTGATACTTGAATAACACCAGTTTGAACTGCACAGGTCCATTTACATGGATTTTTTTTTAATAGTGTAATACCCTAAATGGACTTTCACTTCCTTATAATTTTCTTAACATTTTCTTTTCTCTAGCTTACTTTATTCTAAGAATTAGAGCTATATATAACTTATAAAATACACATTAATTGACCATTAGTAATTAAGTTTGGGAGGGGGCAAAAGTTATACACGGATTTTCGACTAGAGAGAGGCATCAGTACACTATAACCCTCATATTATTCAAGGGTCAACTATAATAATAATAGTTATATAATCATTTTTATTTATCTGATTAGCAAACAACTACACTTAAAATATTTAGTGTTAATAAGTAAATTAAAGAAATAAGCACCCCTATTCATTTGGTAAGGAATATTGGTTCACTGGTGCCATCTTGGGAGAGGGAAGGGAGAAATTTTAAAATTTTAAATCAACCAAAATTTTAAACATGCACACTCTGACCCTGCCATTTCACTACTTGGTGATAACTTACTACTCAAAAATAACACTACAAGTGCACAAAAATTTCTCAATGTATGTACATATACACGTATATATACACCGATATATACATACATATATACATAGTACATATATGTACATAGTATATACATATATACATCCAAGTACACATTTACACACATATATTTTCTGTTTCTATATTCATCAGTAACAAAGTAGAAACAGCAACAAAAGATGAACTACTAATTGTTTTCCCCATCCCCGTACCACGGATTTTGCCTGCCAGATGAAGTGAAAGGAAGCATTGTTTGAAATAGTAAATGCTATATAAAATCCATGTGTTAATGAGGCACTTAAGAAATAATCATATATCCATACAATATCGTGCTATCAAGCCATTAAAGAGAACATGTTAAATCTGTAAATAGAGAAATGGAAAGATACCAAAATATAGTAGAAGTAAGGGGAAAAATATCATACAATATAGATATGATAAATCCCCTTTTTGTTTATAAAGATTTTTTTAAAAATGAGTTTAGAAGTCTACCAAACTATAAACAATGATTACTTTGGGGTGTAACAGATCTACAAAGTCTCAGTAGTTTTAAAAATAATTCTATTAATACTTGAATTTTCCTAATACTCATTACTGTTTTCTAAGTAGATAAAAAGATCTATATCAAAGTCATTAAATTTAAATGACTTTGCAACAAATATCAGGAAAGACACCACTTTATAATACTAAAAAAAAAAAAAACTCGAAGAGATTTTAGTAGCAAAACTATTTTTATTTCCCAATAAAATCCTATTGTTTATTATAATGCTAATAAAAGAAATTAAAGTTGATTGGAGGAGGTGGGCTCTACCCTCAGCCCCCACTCTTTGACCTATGAGAAAATTTATTATGTTCACGGAGTCCAGTCAGTCAGAGAATATATGAAGAATTTAGCAACAAGTAAGCCATGCAGAAGGTCCCTTACCATTAAAGGAGCTTAGCCACAGCACACATGGGTGCCTGTGTCTGCTGTATCCCACTTTTACCATTTCTCTGCAAATGGCAGAACTTTATCCATTACATCGAACATGTCCAAAATACCTATCTCATCAATTTCCCCATCCTCCACTCCTATCAGTTCACAGTAACAGCAGTCATTAGCAGGTGCAAATGTTCCCTCTTCAAACTAGATCTGCATCCCTCCTTGAAAAGCCTGAAAGGATGTATGTGTTCTGTCATTAGCTAGTCACATAAATGATGGCTACCTTCATTTTAAAGGACTTGAGAAAGTCTAACAGAATAGACTGAAGAGGAGTGCCTGGGTGGCTCAGTCGGTTAAACATCTGCATTTGGCTCAGGTCAGGATCCCGGAGTCCTGGGATTGAGCCCCACATCAGGCTCCCTGCTCAACGGGGAGTCTGTTTCTCCCTCTCCTGCCACTCCCCCTGCTGTGCTCTCTCTCTGTCAAATAAATAAATATAATCCTTTTTTAAAAAAAGAATAGGCTAAAGATTTAAAACATAAATCTGAAAAGACCCAGTCCTGCTAGAGCCAACCCCCCACAGACCCTTCTATACAGACGGTAGCCCGCCCCTCAGATATAGCCCTTACATGGGCCTCTGCGCCTGAGTGGTCCCGTCTCGGCATCTCTGGTTGACCACTCTCTTACCTTGGACTTTGCATGCCAAGTGAAGTGCAGGAAATTTGTCTCACTGGGTACTAACAGGTTAAAGGATAGAGCATAGTGACTAATAAGGTCATTTCTCACATAATAAAGTTCTGCATCAAGACCTAGAAAAAAAGAGAAAAAAGAATTAAAAACCTAAAATGCACTTGAAATCATTAACCATCAGTATTTCAAATACTAGTAAGAGTGGAAATAATACGGAAGTACAAATGTACATCATAAATGTCTCTCATATATGCTGTCTAATGAAGCAGGTAGGACACTGGGCTTCACCAGCATCAATAAAGAAGAAAAACCTGGGACTCCAAACAATTTAGTTATCCAACTAAACATAGGTGTGCTAGATCCAGAACTCTGGGAGCCACTCTGTCTTCTGAGAACCAACGTGACTTCCTTTTGGACACAGGACTTCTCAGAGTAATGCCTACAAACAAGAGCCCCTCCCAAAATTGATGGAGATTTAGGAAGACAGATTCAAAATAGATGGAAGAGAGACATGTAATTTTGTGAAAACATTAGTTTGAGCCACGGCCTCAAGACCTCAGCCAGAGATGACCCTCCCCTTCCTCACAGGCCAGCTGCTTGCTCTGCAGCATTTACCATCATAAACTCACACTAGTTGCCACACTAACACATGTCCTCTCCCCTAGCTAGACTACAAGGTGGAGAACACCAGATTTCTCCTCATATTCTCAGGACACTTCTCTGCACAAAGCAGATGCTCAGTAAACACCAGTTAAACAAACCAGTTCTGCAGAAAAAGCAGAAATAACCAAGACACCTGAGAAATGCTGGAGAGGCAACTTTCAAATTTCACTCACTCCCATATCACCTTTTCCATCAGGGCCATATCCAACCTCCAACATATACCATGTTCTCCAATTACATCATTCCCCTTCATTCTACCTGTATTTAACATTTTTCTTTAAAATTCATTCAATTTTTTAAAACAAAAATTTTAAAGGCAAAATTTAATCACTATCTTGAGTGGAAAATTAGTAATTACTGTGAAAAAATACAAGGTAGCAAAAAAAAATCACTTAAAAGGAAAACAAAATATTACTAAATTCTAGCTAAATACTGGTGCCTAGCAAGGCAGTGAGTGGGCTTGAGTCGAGCTCACTACTTAACAAAAAGCAAGTATTTGTATATGTAAAGAATCAAATAGAAGCTTTCTTCATGATAATCCAAAAGAACTGAATGAATGAGTTACTTTCTCTCAATTGATTTGCTGTTATTTAAAGCTGTGTCTAGGTGTCCCTCTAGTAATGCATGACATATATATTCCATACCTTGGAGGGAAAAGGTACTGGGGAGATCAACCAATTAGTGAGTCTATACTACGAGTCAGAAACCTTATGGTATGCAGAGGTCAAGATGGAGATCTCACAATCACAGTTGGAGACTAATATTTCAGAAAACAAAAGATCAAAACAGACAGAAATTTAGTGTGGATATTTTGTCACCAGCTGGACTCAAAACCTGACCTTTACTAGTCACCTGCATGTACTCACTGACCTTTTTCCACATTTTTAAGCTCTTCTTTCCAGCTATCTTTTAACTCAAGCCAAGAACTCCTGAGCACAGGATCCCATGATGGAAACCAAAACTACCCCTCAAGCAAAAACGATAGCCCAGACAAAGCTCTGGCAGGCCCAGACCACCCAGACCAGTCGGAGCTCAAATCCCAACGCACACCTGCCCGGACAGACCACTGAGTGACAGTGACTTTTATCTCACTATAATGCTGAAATCTTCGCCCCAGGAGGAGGACTAGCTCCATTAACATAACATGCAATGTAAGTATGGGGCTGTTTCCTTATGTTCTTTCTCACCTCTACTTTCAGTGACAAAGCTCCCTTTTCTTAATATTCATCCTAAACCTAAATAAAAGGAACCCATTCACCCTTGCTTGGGAAATTGGCTTTGCAAGTTATTCCCGGTGACCGCCTTATTTGATGCAAATAGTTTCCTTTGTGTGACAACTCCACCTGATGCAGTCTGTCCCTCACCAAGGTGCCAACTCAAGTTACTTTGGTTACAATATTCTTTGAACAATGTAATTATGGGACATAAAACAAGGGGGTTGTAGAGGCTCTTTTGAGCAACAGGTTTGAGCAATGGAAGGGCCCACAGAGACCACCGAGCGGAGAGTAGACAGGCTCTTTAAGCGACCCACCTTGAAATAGCCATAGGCCCTAACTGACCAATTGCAAACAGGCATAGTTCCTGAGATTACCAAAAAGGGAAATTCCATTTGTCCCCACTCTCCCTCACTCTGCCCTCACCACTGCGGCTCCTTACCACTGCCACGCAGCAGACAGTTTCTCTTCTGCGGTCCTGCCGGGCCATTCCCTTGCTGTGTACTCAATAAACTTCTATCTCTTTTGTTCTGCCTTGGGTGAATTCTTTCCCTGCCCCCATTGCCAGACCCCACCCACTTGGGACACCCCACAGTTGGTGCCTCGGCATCTGATTAACACTCATGGGGGTGTTAATCATGAGTTACACCATACACATTTTTAAAAAATGGATTCCAACTAGACATAATACAGGCTACCTTCTCAATCAAATATTATAATAAAGAAATTAACTAAAGATAAGGATAAAGCCAAAAGATAATTATTTGAAAAGACTGATGAAAGCTAAACCCTTTGCAAAACTGATTAAGAAAAAAAGAAAACACTATCAAAATTAAAAATGAAAACATTGCTACAAATCCTACAGATATTAAAAAAATAGAATCTTAGTATGAACAATTTTATAACAATAAATTCAGTAACTCAGATAAAATAGAAAAACCCTTGTAAAACACAATTTAGCAAAACTGACAAGAAGTTGTTAAAAATCCGAATTATAAAAAATCTCCCCCAAAGCTCTGGGTCCAGATGAATTCTATCAAACGTTTAAGGATGATATAATACCAATCTTGCATAAACTTTCAGAAAATAGTCAAAGAAATCACTTCCTAACTCATTTTATAAGGCCAGCATTACACAGATATTAAAACCTGACAGAAACATAAGAAAACTACAGATTGACAACTCTCACGAACAGAGACATAAAATTCTCCATAAGACACGAGCAAACTGAATCCAGCAATATATAAGAAGGATAATTACATATGATTAAATGTATATGAGAAGTTAACCTTGAAAAATCACTAATTCAAAAAAAAATCACTAATTTACCACATTAAAGGAATAAAAGATAAAAACCCAGATCATCTCAGGAGATGCAGAAAAAGCGCTTGGTAAAATTAATGACAAAAACTGTCCACAAACTAGGAATAGACATAAACTTTCTCAGTCTGGTAAAGAGCATCCATAAAAAACCCTACAGCTAACATCATACTCAATGGTGAATTATTAAATTCTTATTTCTAAGATCATAAACAAGGCAAGGATGTTTACTTCTACCACTTTTATTCAACCTTGAACTGGAGGTCCTAACCAATGTATAAGAACAAGACAAAAAGCATAAAAGCTGGAGTGGATGAACTAATAAAACCCACAGATGATAGGATTATGTATGTAAAAAATACTATAAAGTCTACTTAAACCTTACTATAAAGTCTACTTAAAAGTCTACTAAAACCAATTCGTGAATTTGGCAAAATTTCAGAATACAAGGCCACTATAAAAAAATGAATTTTATTTCTATATATCAGCAATAACTAGAAAATATAACTTAAAATCAATACTGTAACAAAAAACACCAGAACCTAGAAATAAATCTAAAGCTATGTTAAGACCTCTACACTAAAACTACCAAACACGGCTAAGAAAAATTAAAGATGACCTAAATAAGTAGAAAGATAATCATTCTTTTAGATAAGCCTCAATAGTCAAGATGTCAAGTTTCTCAAATTGATCTACATATTCAAAGTAATCCACAGACCTTTTTGAAAATACAAATTAATTCTAAAATGAAGCTGAAATACCAAAACAACCTTGAAAAAGAAAAAACAATGTTAGAAGACTTGCATGACCTGATTTCACAACATGATTAAGAACTATAATAATCAAGAAAGTGTGGTTACTGATAAAAAGACAAACATCAATGGAACAGAACAGAATCCAAAAATAAACCTGCTGATATAGGTCCGATGGACTTTCATCAAGTACTAAGGCAATTCGATTAATGTGAATTAAGGCAACTGATAAAAGTAAAGGGAAAAAAATCCTGACCCTTATTTTACATATCACACAAAAACCGATTTGGGATAGATTTTAAACCTAATTGTAAAAAATAACATTATAAAGCTTCTAAAAGAAAATGTAGTGAATATCTTCACAACCTAGGGTAAATAAAGATTTCTTGGACTAGTCACACAAAACATGAACCAAAAGAGAAAAAGACAGATGAATTTGTCATCATCAAAATTAAAAACTTCTGTTCCTCAAAAGACATTAAGAAAATGAAGTTTAAGGGCGCCTGGGTGGCTCAGTGGGTTAAAGCCTCTGCCTTTGGCTCGGGTCATGATTTCAGGGTCCTGGGATCGAGCCCCGCATTGGCCTCTCTGCTCGGCATGGAGCCTGCTTCTCCCTCTCTCTCTGCCTGCCTCTCTGCCTACTTGTGATCTCTCTCTCTCTGTCAAACGAATAAATAAAATCTTAAAAAAAAAAGAAGAGAAAAGAAAATGAAGTTAAAGTCGAAAACTAAGAAAACATATTCACAGCATGATTTTCTTTTAAAAAGGACTTGTTTCTAGAATATATAAAGATCTCCTACAAACCAAAAATAAAGAGATAATACAATTAAATTGGGCAAAAGATATGAACATACGTCTCATAAGAAAATATATGAAAATGGAAAAGAAGCATATGAAAAGGTGCCAAACATCTTAGTCATCAGAGAAATACAAATTAAAACAACAATGAGATATCATTTCCACCTATAAGAATTACTAAAAGTTGGCAAGCATGTTGGAGCAATTCTCTCTCTCACACATTCCTGGGAGTAAGAAAATTTTAAATTACTTTGTAAAACTGGCAGTTTTTTTTTTTTTTTTTTTTTAAGATTTTAAAATCTTAAAAAGATTTTAAAGCAAGCAAGAGAAGGAACACAAGAGCAGGGGGAGTGGGAGAGGGAGAAGTAGGCTTCCGGCAGAGCAGGGAGCTGGATGCAGGGCTTGATCCCAGGACCCTGGGATCATGACCTGAGCTGAAGGCAGACGCTTCACTGACTGAGCCACCCAAGAGCCACAAATTGGCAGTTTTGTATATAGTTAACATACAGATAACCCTACGAACCCGTAGTTCCACTACTAGGTTATTACCCAAAAGAATGAAAATAAATGTCCACAAAGAAATTTATATGTGAATGTTGATAGCACTTTTATTCAGAAGAGCCAAAGCTGGAAATAATACAAATGTCCATCACGAGATGGCTGTGGGATATTCATAAGATAGAATACTATTTGGCAATGAAAATAACCTGCTGAGACTTTGTAACAAAAGAGATGAATCTCACAGACTACATGAGCAAAAGAAGCTATACATGAAAGACTATATACTATATAATTTCATTTATATAAAATTCTAAAGCAGGCAGAAATAATTTATGGTGACAGAAATCAGATCAGTGTGGTTGCCTGGGTAAAGGGTAGAGAGAGAGATTGGTGAATTGATTGCAAAGGGGCACCAGAGAACTTCCAGGTAATAAAAATGTTCTATATCTAACTGGGTAGTGTTTACATAGGTGTATACATTTCCCCAAATTCAATCAACTGTACATTTAAAATTCCCACATTTCATTATATGTAAAGTCCACCTAAAATTTTCAAAAGGGGAAGAAAAAAATCAACAGGTTTTACCTCTTTTTTCTAATCTCAGAAAGCTTGCATACCACAGTATGTCCCTAGCACTAAGGTAAAAAGTTAAAAAAAAACAATTAAAAAAATAATAATTTTTAGTGTTCAACAACTTCTGAATTTAAACTTAATACATCTTTCACAGGGAAATAAAGAACTCTGTTTCTAATAAATAACAGTTATATTGCTATTACTCGTAGTAGTAGTAGTAGTAGTAGTAGTAGTAGTAGTAGTAATGACAATGTATAAACATTTAAGTTTTCCAGACACAGTTCAAAGTATGAAAAACATCTACGGGTTCTGTAAATTCAACTCCCTATAAAGCCAGATGAAAAGGAGCTATAAAAGGAGAAACGAAATAAAAAACAAGAATGCAAACGCATCCTCAAGCCACGCCCGCAGTCTTTAATAATTCATGATTTTAGTCCTGCTAAAAACTCTCTGAGTTCTTACTCTCATAAGATGAGACTGAGAGATATGGTCAATTCCCTTTCCAACATTCTAGGGGCATCTGTTCTCTCCAAATTGCTCAAGGCCTCTCTAGTTCTACCAATTCAAACTCTAGACAGAAACCAAGGTTCCTAACTAGAAAACATTCTCTTTGAAGACACCAGAGCAATTTCTCCACAACACTCCCAACAGAAGGTTGAACAAAGATTAGAGTCTGCTAACTTTATCAAGGTTCTAAAACCTATTATTTGGTTTTAAAACCCAAATTTGGACCTCAACCTGTGCTGGTGTGCTTATTATCCTAGTCATCCGTCCATGACCACCCCC
The DNA here is from genome assembly GCA_028533885.1 of Nasua narica. Lineage (NCBI taxonomy): Eukaryota > Metazoa > Chordata > Mammalia > Carnivora > Procyonidae > Nasua > Nasua narica. Next base: position 80,706,028 of record CM052799.1, read on the forward strand.
CCCCTTCAGTGACTCTTTTCTATACCATCATCCCCTAAAACCACTGTGACTTTCACCAACTTCCTCCCCTTGAAGCAGAGCTGACCCTGTAGAGCCTTGAAGGACCCATTCTCCCGCCCTCAGTGGGCATTGTCCTGAATCTCTATAACCACTTCAGATGTTTACTTGAGTACTCTTATCAAAAGTCCTGATTCCTTTCAGATATATACCATCAAACTATGCCACCTTCTAGTCTTCCTAGTAGATTAGCTACCTCATTCATTGAGGACTCTAAAACCAGTGTATAAAATTTCTATACATCCTTATTCTCTGACTTGTTATGAGAATGGCAGCGGCAGGTTCCCACTGTCCTTGAGACCAATACACTCTTCAACCTGTCCTTCAATGTTCCTTTTGTTCCTCAAGTCCCAACAACCTTCACCTATACCAAAGCAACCCATTTCTATGGACAGTAGCAATATGTAAATTGCTCTACCTCCAAAATCTTGAACTGTAATATCTCAATAACTAGTAGCCTTTCAGCTCCTTCTCTTTGTTGTTATAACAGCTGTTTTCCAGGCTCATAAGATCTCCGGTATCCAAAATCCTCTTCTTTCTCCCATTTTATTATACCAATCGCTTCCTCATTTTCTTCTTACTGGCCTCAATCCCAATTACCTCAATTACTTTCTTACTAGTACCTTCAACTTTCCCACCAGCCTATGTAAGACATGCATACCCAACCCTAAAAAACAGCCAGTCTTGAACTGATTTGGCTTCCCTACCCTCTGTCTTCTCTGTTGGTATAACTGAACGCTGCAAAATCCTGGATGAAGCCATTCCCACAAATGAGAGTCATTACAAAACCGTATCTTCTCCCCTCAACAAATAAATTAATATCCATAAGCTGCTGACAGTTTGGAATCCTGTGATCCATAACTATAAGCATTCAATGGCCACCAAAATAAATTGGAAATTTGAAATTTACTACTCTAGACTAAGGTATTTAAATTCTAATGAGATCATTAAACAGAGTTGATGTTTTCCAACTACAAATTTTGAAAACGTTTTGAAATAGACGTTCTTTATTAACCAAGGTAGTTACTTCTAATTCGAAAGGTTTTTAACTTTTTTGAAGAAACCATTAAAATGAGATTCAAATTTTTGCCTATCAAATTAGCAAAAATAGTGTTTTATCATAAGATAGGTTCCTATAACCCCAGTTAGCTTATAAGTGGTTAGTAAATAAAATAACAATGTCAGTATAACACAGAAATTATGATGGTTCACATTTAAATCTTCCCAGGCAAAGGGAAGTGAGTTAGGAGGTAAAATTTTAACTTTCTGTGAAAAAGAAAAGACCCTCAATCAGGCTCAGCTACTGCCAGGCAGGAGCCCTCTCTGCCCTATTTTAAGAAAACTAAAAATGAGCACCTGTACTCAGTGCTTCCTGCTCAGAGGAGCAGAGCCAGCCTACAGAGTTCCTGGAACACAGCAGGCCATTCATCCTCCTGTGCCCACCTCTATGGCAGCTCCACTGGCTTAGAAATCTACTTACATCTGCACTATCTCAAGACCATGCAGACCAGTGACTTCCTTCCTATTACATTTTAATATCTTTTAACGCTCCTCTGAGGCAGCCTCGGCTGAGCAAAGTGGTTTGAGTGGGCTGTCCAAGTTATCTCATAAGGTATCAATTATGCTTTTGTTAGTACTTGGTTTGAAAATTGCAGAGGTCTTGAGTGGTCTGCATTTAACCTTAGTTTTCCCATAAGTCCTATTATTTTTAGTGAACAGGCAATTCTGAAGGGTTTTTTTAGGAATGCATTTGATGTTGTAACAGAAATGTTTATATTCTTTAACTCTAATACTGAATGGTAGGGTATAACAAGCAAACACTTTATGATTATATATTAAGTTTTTACAAATATTTATACTCTTTGACCCAGTCATTCCCCTTCTAAGAATCCACCCTAAGGAAACCAAATATAGATACAAATTTTTATGTATAAAGATATTAATCAAAATAATATTTAAAATTGAAAAGAAAATGACCAATAGAGCAGCAATCAATAAACTATAATACTGAAAAAAAATAAAAAAAATAAACTATAATACTGTACGTCCATAACAGAAAATAGTTTTCAAGAGTTTCTCTTTCTTTGGAGAAGGAAAGAGGTGGTACCCCAAGCCATTACACCCCTTCAATCAAACCTCTCCCTGTTCATCTATGTGATATATGGAGCTTCCCCTCTGAGGACAAGTTTTAGTGACTAAAAGACACCACAAAGTCATGAACAGGACTGTCACAAATACATTTTAATAAATTGGGTTTTGCTTAGACTGCAGCATAAAAATAAAAACAAACCATATACAGCATGTTTTTTAACAATCATCCATGTAATAAGTGTTAAATAAATGTTCAGTGAACTAAAGTTAGATGTATATGTATATGAATGATGTGTATGTTTCATTTCTCAGAAGATAAGGAAAATATTAATAAATATTAATAGTGGTTGATTATAAATGGTAGATTATGGATTATTTTTTATCGTATGCTTTCATTCTTTTCTTAAATTTCCTATGAAAGTTAAACTGGGAAAAAAAATTGGTTTTCAAAAACATGTTTAAAGAAATACACATATATCGGCAGCAATTCACTGAACAAAAATCCAGTTACTGCCTAAAGTAATCCATGAAGGCCAGTAAGAGCTAGAGAGAAAGCCTTCAAGCAATGAAATTCAAAAAAACCACATTGGCAAAGATAGTATCTTTGATATAGTAATATTAACGCTAGTAATAATAAATTATTAGTGACTAAAACACCTTCCTCTAACTTTCTCTTAAAATACCCAGGTTAGTATACCTAGTATAACTGGAAAGAGAAGATCAAAGAATTTTCACATGCAACACTAACAATAGGGCTGAAATGAGAAGAAAATTCTTGAAATACCCATGCTGACTATCTGAATGAGAGTAATACGGGAAACTCTGAACATGACAGGGAATGCAATAAAGCAATTATTTTTCAGGGGAATAACAAGCAGGCCGGGAATTCCATTCCTAGATGAAGTTTCATCATACGTAAAGACAACAGATTCTGAGAAGGCCTCAGAAAATAGACCAATTATACATTCTTCCCCCTAAAAGTTACTCTAAACATTGAGATATTAATAACACTTTTATTTTTTTTTATTTTTTAAAAGATTTTATTTATTTATTTGAGAGACAGAGAAACTGAGAGAGAGCATGAGAGGAGAGAAGGTTAGAGGAAGAAGCAGACTCCCTGTGGAGCTGGGAGCCCTATGTGGGACTCGATCCCGGAACCCAAGGATCATGATGTGAACCAAAGGCAGTTGCTCAACCAACTGAGCCACCCAGGCGCCCAACACTTTTATTTTTAACAGGAGATAAAGAAGCACTGTATACTGAGAAGAGGTATAACTCATGATGAAAATATTATAATCCTGAATCTTACAGCTCTAAATCAAAATGTCAAGAGTCCAAAAATCCGGGGGGCGCCTGGGTGGCTCAGTCCTTAAGCATCGCCTTCAGCTCAAGTCATGATACCCAAGTCCTTGGATCCCTTGGATCAAGCCCGCATCTGGCTCCCTGCTCAGTGGGAAGCCTGCTTCTCCCTCTCCCACACCCTCTGCTTGTGTTCCCTCTCTTGCTGTCTCTCTCCCTTTCTCTGTCAATTAAATAAATAAGTAAAATCTTACCAAAAGAGCCCCCAAATCCCCAAATATTAGAAATATAGAGAGAACCCAGTGGAAGTAAAACCTTCCCCAAATATTAGAAATATGGAGAGAACCCAATGTAAGTATAATTATGGCATAAAACTATTAATCTATGACTTATACTAGCATATACAGCATATAATTTATATATATTATATCTATAGCTATAATTAATATAATAAATATTTAGACACATCAAGATAGCACTTTACAGGAAGTTCAATTCTTTCAAAGCATCTGTAAGAGACTTAGAAAAAGTGATCAGCCATAAGGAAAGCACAATCAGTTTTTAAAAGTAGAAAAGTATATAGGCCACAATATGACCACAGAACAATAGGAAGGAGTCAGGGAGGAAGGGAAAACTTAATACTACAAATTTTGAAGTATTCTCTACCTCAAAAAGTTACCTATATTCTTAACCATTACATAAGAGTTCAACTACATTTAAAAAAAATGAGAACATGGAAAAAATATTGGAAAGATATTTACCAAAGATTACCAAGGCATGGTTAAATAATGTATATTTTTCTTTACGGTCTTATACACTTTACAACTAGCCTAAATAAGTATGTTTTTACCTTGAGAATCAGAAAATATAATTAATAAAATAAAAGAATTTTCAACAAGTTGATTTTTTGGAAAACATAAAATCTGTGGAGAATATCATGCTTTATTTTTTTTAATGTACGGCATAGTAACTACAATTTTTTAATTTTTTTTATTGTTTTCCCCAAATACTTTTATTTTATTTTTTCAGTGTTACAAGATTACTTGTTCATGTACCACATCCAGTGCTCCATGCAATATGTGCCCTCCTCAATACTCACCACCAGGCTCGCCCAATCCCCCACCCCCTTCCCTCCAAAACCCTCAGTTTGTTGCTCAGAGTCCACAGTCTCTCATGGTTCATCTCCCCTTCGATTTCCCCCCATTCACCCTTCCTTTCCTTCTCACAATGCCCTCCATGTTTTTCCTTATGCTCCACATGGAAATGAGACCATAAGATAATTGACTCTCTCGCTTGACTTGTTTCACTCTGCATTATCTCTTCCAGTCCCATCCATGTTGATACAAAAGTTGGGTATTCATCCTTTCTGATGGAGGCATAATATTCCATTGTATATATGGGCCATATCTCCTTAATCCATTCATCTGTTGAAGGGCATCTTGATTCTTTCCACAGTTCAGTGATTGTGGCCATTGCTGCTATAAACATTGGGGTACATGTGGCCCTTCTTTGTACTGCATCTGCTTCTTTGGGGTAAATACCCAGTAGTTATCATGCTTTATTTTTGAATATACTCTTTCTCTTTCCTTCCCCATCATATGTTCACAGAATTCTTTTATATTTTATTTTTGTGTTTGAGAGAGAGCAAGAGCAAGAATAGAGGGAGAGGGAGAAGCGTACTCTCCATGGAGCAGAGAGCCTGATGCGGGGTCCACCTCAGGACCCTGAGATCACAACCTGAAACGAAGGCAGATGTTTAACTGACTGAGCTACCCAGGCACCCTTTAAAATCTTAAAAAAAAAAAAAAAAAAGAAAGAAAAAAAGATTTTAAATAAAAAGTAAAAGACAGTGGTGCCTGGATGGCTCAACTGGTTAAGAGGCTGCCTTTGGCTCAGGTCATGATCCCAAGGTCCTGGGATTGAGCTCCACATCGGACTCCCTGCTCGATGGGCAACCTGCTTCTCCTTCTTCACTGTGCTCTCTCGTGCACTCTCTTTCTATCGCAAATAAATAAATAAAATCTTAAAAAGAAAAAGAGTAAAAGGCAAATGAAGATGAGATCTAGATCATTCACTCTTTTCTAACTGCTACCAATTATTAGTTTGTCAAATATGACAATAGCAAGTAAATGCAGTCTCAAAGCAAGAGTAGCAGATGACAGGAGTTATAATTGTCTGCAAGTGATGGGGTAGGCTCCACAGAGGTGAAGTGGGCAATGGAGAATGGTGAGATAGGCATCGAGGGAAACAATCTATTCAGTAATGCTTTATTGAGCCAGTCTGCAGCAAGCCAGGAAATATGTAACTCTTTAGGAGACCAGGAAACAGAGCCTGGTTTCAGTAGGATGGAGTGATTGAGAAAGAAGGTTGGCGTGCCCTGGTGAGAAAAAGGAAGTTCCAAGGGCTAAGAAGTGGACCAAGTCTAAAGTGGACATTTCAGTGTCTTATTTGGAAAATAGACCTGGGAACTAGAACACCAGCATGGTCAAAGGAGTAATAGCTGAGAAAAAAATCAGGGTACATTTTAATATCCTTTGGGATAAAGAGAGGGAAATAAAAACAAGTCGGGGTATGAAGTTAGGAAGGATCATCTTAGAGAAGTCAGGTGATTCCAACAACCCTAATGGGTCAAAGATCATATAAGTAAATATCACTGACATCAAAAAGGAAGAGGATGCGGAGTCACCATCTTTGGGCAAAACAATCAAAATAGGAAAGGAAAGATGTAATGCATGATAAAAACTGGTCCCTTAATAACAATCCAAAAAGGAAATTAAGAAAACAATTCCATTTACAATAGCATCCAAAAGGATGAAGTACCTTACAATAATTGAGCAAAGGTTTAATAATGAAAACTATAAAACACTGCTGAAAGAAATTAAATTAGACCTCAATAAATGGAAAGTCATCCCACCTTCATGGATTGGAAGACTCACTATTGTTAAGGTGGCAATACTACCTGAAGGGATCTACAGGTACAAATTCTATAAAAATTCTAATTACTTTTTGTTTTTTGCAGAAACGGAAAAGCAGATTCTCAAATTAATATGGAATTGCACATAGCTCCCAACCACCAAAACCATCTTGAAAAAGAACGTAGTTGAAGAATTCCCAATTCCTGATTTCAAAACTCACTACTAAGCTACAGAAACCAAAACTATGGTATCAACATAACAACAGGCATGTAGACCCATGGAATAGAACTGATAATCCAGAAATAAACCTATATATTTCTAGCCAACTGATTTTTGACAAGGATGCCAGGACCATTTAATTAGGAAAGAACAGCCTCTTCAATAAATTATGCTGGGAAAAACTAGATAACCACACAAAACAAAATGAAATTAGATCCCTATCTCATACCATATATAAATAAAAACAATTCAAAATAGATCAGCAACCTAAATACAAGACCTAAAACTATAAAACTCTTAGAAGAAAACATAGGGGTAAATCTTTATGATCTTGAATTTGTCAATGAATTCTTCGATATATCACTAAAAGCATGAGCAACAGAAATAGACAAACTAGACTTCATAAAAATTTAGAACTTCTGTACATCAAAAGACATTTTCAAGAAAGTGAAGATAACCTAGAGAATGGAGGAAAATATTGCAAATTAAGTGTCTGATAAAGGTCTAGTATCTATAATATATAAAGGACTTATAAGTCAACAACAACAACAAAAAACCCTCAGAAAATAGGCAAGGGACTTGAGTAGACATTTCTTTGAAGAAGATACACGAATGGCCAACAAACATATAAAAAGATGCTCAGCATCATTAGTCATTAGGGAAATGCAAATTGAAACCACAATGAGGTATCATTTCACACCCATCAGGACAGCTTTAGTTAAAACAAACAAACAAAAAACCAGAAATAGGAAGTGTTAGCAAAGATGTGGAGAACTGGAACTTCTATACATTGCTGGTGGAAATGTAAAATGGTTCAGACTGTGAAAAACCATTTGATGGTTCCTCAAAAAGTTAAACATAGGGGCACCTGGCTGGTTCAGTCAGTACAGCATGCAACTCTTGATCTCAGGGTTATTAGTTCAAGACCCATGTCAGGAATAGAACTTATCAAAAAAAAAAAAAAAAAAAAAGTTAAACATAGAACTACCATATAGCCCACAATACCACTTCTAGGTATATATCCAAAATTGAAGACGCTCAGTCAAGTACATTTATATATGTTCATAGCAGCATTACTCATGATGGTACAAAGGTGAAAACAGCCCAAAAGTCCATCAACAGACGTTGATAAACAAATTTTTATATATACACAGAATGGAATATTATTCAGCCACAGAAGAGAATGAAGTACTGATACATGCTGTAATGTGAATGAAACTCCAAAACGTTATGCTAAATAAAAGAAGCCAGACATAAAAGTCTCACATTGTATGATTTCATTTATACGAAATATCCAGAATAAATAAATCCATAGAAATAGAATGCAAGTTGGTGGTTGCCAGGAGTTAGGGGATAGGGGAAGGGGGAGGAGAAGAGTGCTTTATGGGTAAGGAGTTTTTACTTTGGAGTAATGGAAATGATTTGGAAAAAGAAGTGGTGGCTGCACATCGTACATGTACTAAATGTCACTGAATTGTTCACTTTAAAATGGTTAGCTTTATGTTATATGAATTTCACCTCAATAAATTGCTATTTTTAAAAAAGAAAAAGAGCTGGACTCTGCCCCCACAAATGGGGAGGGAGTATAATAAAATTGGCTTTCAGTGACTGGAAAGAATTATGAGGAAACTATCACTTACAAGAGAAAATCAGGTCTCAGTTAAGCTGAAGAGATAAAGAGATTATGAAAAGAATCAGAAAGGACCTCAAAACTGAACTGGAGCTCCACAAGATAAAGTGAAAGGGCCAGCAGAAAAGAGAAGAGAGCAAGCCAAGCAGAGTGAGTAGAGGGATATAGGGGCTGCTGGAAGGTGGACAGGAGCAAAAGTGGACAGCCACAGACTGAAGAGGGAGCATTTTGTTATTTGAGTAAGTATAATTTCTCTGTTCTAAAAAAAATAATAATTTTTCTGTTCTAACGAAGAATGAAGAACGTTTCAGTTGTTCAATCACAATAACCAGACTTATATTTTTCACTGCCAATTCCAGCAAAGTGGGAATGTTACTCTTATAGGAAATTATGGCATTTGTTCACAATTTTATTTTCAAACAACACAAATTCCAAGCTGAGAAACCAAAGTTGTTCCCCAAAACTCTCAACTCTCATCAAGAATATTTCATTTTTTCCTATACAATCTTAAGTCCAAACTTTATTTTTTTTTTCAAGATTTTATGTATTTGTCAGAGAGAGACAGCACAAGCAGGGAGAGCAGCAGGCAGAGGGAGAAGCAGGCTCCCCGCGGAGCAAGAAGCCCCATAGGGGACTGGATCCCAGGACCCTGAATCACGACCTGAGCCAAAAGCAGATGCTTAACTGAGCCACCCAGGTATCCCTTAAATCCAAACTTTAATTCAAGCCCTGTGTCCTACATGATCTGGCCTGTCTAGCTCAAGTTCAAAATAATTCAATAGTTCAAAAAAATTTCCAAATGATTTTAAAAGTTAACTACTGGTTTCTCAAGGCCACAACAACAGCTGAATAGTGCCAATGAGGAAATCACCTCCCTTTATAAAAAGAGCTACCTTTAATAGCACTTAAAATACATTGCAAGGAACTGTTCACGCATCTGTCTTCCCTGTTACCTTGTACACCTCACAAGCAGAGCTGGGGTCTTAGAATATTTGTAGCTATTCAAATGTTAGATGCATGAATGGCAGCCTGTTGATAAAAATCAACTACATCAAAGATGAATTTTAAGGGAAATGATATTTTAAAGAAAACATCAGGAATCAGTTAAAGCAGGAAAACAAAAGTGATGTCGTGGAAATAGAACTAAAGCAGAGATTTTACAAATAAGTAACTAAGTGAACTTTGGCAATCAATTATTTAACCACTTTCTCTAGGCATCAATTTTCTCAACTATAAAACAAGAGAGTTAAACCAGATGATGTTAATGTCCTTCCCCAGCCACAAAATTCTATTATTCTATGATATCATCTATGATTTCCAAATGTCAGCCAAACCTCTATTATATTCTATGATATCATCTAGTTTCTAAATGTTAGTCAGAACTCAAGTAAAAAATTTATTTAGTCAAGTTAATCTAAGTTCTGAGTATAGTGTAGAACATGAGCCAGAGGAAAAAAAGCCAACATCACTTACTATATATAAAACTCTTAAATACTCTGCATTTTAATCAGTGCTAAAAGAAAATAAATAAAGTGATCTTATTTCATATATTCCTGGTTTATGGAAACTAATAAGCCGAAATAGATACAATAAAATAATTTGTCCAGCAGAATCTAATAAATCTAGCTATAGTCAAATTACAACTAGGAAATTGGCTGTGACCTAATATTTAACTACATCATAAGACAAGGAATTTATAAATACTAGACTATAGAAAAAGGGCATCCTTTTCTTATAATTAAAAAAGAAAAAGCACATAAATCTTCAATCTCTATAACTGTTTAAACCATAATCTTATAGATTAAATAAGATTTTTCATGTAATCATCTACCAATTCATTATTTTCCTCCAATCTTTCTCCTACAACCATAAGCATCTCCACAGGACTCAATTGAGAGCATATACATGTACACAGAGAGAGAGTAAAAAGAATAAAAGTGAGCTTTGAAGAGAAAAATGGTATGCTTGATTGACAACAGAAGCCAAGAGTAAATATGCTCCCTCCCTCCCCTCCCTTCCTCCAGACTGCCTCCTCATCTTCTGCCTAAAACTGGCCTCCTCGAAGGAAAGGCAAGCAGGCCCACCCTCTTGGACCCTGAGAAGTATCGCTAAGGAGTAAACTTCAAGAAAGGGAATCTTCTGGTCCTCCCAAGGAAAAGCCAGGCATCTATAATCACAAAGCCTTTCCTTACTTTGCCACTTCAGGAAGAAAACATGATAATGTGGTCAAAATCAACGGTTTACTTAAAAACAATCCACTGAAGTGGCTATTTGTTGCCGCTGATTTAACAAATCAGGAGGCTACATGGTGCAAAGATGCATTTACTAAGCACCTCTCCTCCCCTATCCTCCAGAGATTACATTTCAGAAAGTAGCTTTCAATGTAATTCCATGATCCCTGAAAATGGAAGCCCAAAGCTATCCATCCACAAATACTGTGCTCAGGTTTATCTCTCTAGTACCTGTGATGATATCACCTGTGTGGACTCAAAGGTAGAGTAAGGTCACTTCTGATTTCAAATGCATGACTCAAATGATGACTGTCACCTTCCCCATCTTAAAATACTACAGTGGATGGATAAGAAATCATAAAGAGAGCTAGACACTAGAAGAGAAGATAAAGAACAAGATTTTGGGTCTAATCAACATATTTTTCATCTAAAAAAAAAATCCATAAAAGAATCCCCCCAGACATGTGATTTGTGCCACAACTGCAGAAATGGTAAAAGTGCTTTCTAAATCCTATCCAAGGAAAACAAGTGACAAAAACAACCCATAATCTCTAGCACTATAGCATAACATATGAATTGCGTCCTGCCATAATGCTACAATGTTCCAGTATCTGGTCAAAAGATACTCTAGAAAATACTTCATCATTGGTTCCTGTCGAATTTAGGAAAAAACATGCAGTGCAGGTACAGCTCTGTAATAGAGATGGAATAAGTTACCGTTTGACGTGACCATCATTCAACTTACTTCATAGCCAACTCCTATTAGGAGTTAATAATAGGAGTTAATAACTCCTATTAATAACTCAAAGTCCAAGGGCTCAAAGCATAATGGAGAGCTCACAAACACCACTTCTCCCTGCCAGCAACTTGCATTGCAAAGTGCTAACTTGAAGCCCAGTTCCAAAGCTACATGAATTCTCTTCTCAGGCAAGTCACTTAGCTCTCTGTTAGAAGTCAGTTCCATGAGGGCAGGGATGTTTATGTTTTATTAAAATGTAATCTATTTATTAAAATAGATTAAGCCCCTAAAATAAGGCCTAGTAAATTGGCATTCAGTAAATAATTTTTTGGAATGTGTGTTTTAAGTGTTGCTAATAAGGCTAATCAATCAACCAGGTTAATGTCTAAGTGATCTCTCTTTCAAACATTCTATTTTAGTTTTCATCCAAAGCCATGCAAATCTCTCATCAATAACTAAAATAAATTGTTTTGACAATTATGTAGCATTTTCACATACATTATACCAACTGTGGTAACAGACATCCTGTTGTAGTTGAAAAGCATCTCTCGTCTTATATATGAAGAAACCAACACTGACATTAATTAAACATATATGCCACACAAGATGAAATTAAAACTCAAAAATGCAGAATTCAGTACTGTCCCACACCACATTATCTATTATATTCATTCCCACATTTGTGCACATGTGCATGCACACATACAAACCATAAAATTTTTTTCTTTAAATTGGATTGAATTCTCTCTTTTGACAAATAATTTGTTAGAAAAGATGCAAACAATCATAAAGATAATCCTTGACTATTTCCACTTCTAGACAAGATAGAATAATAGGACCAGACTAACTCCCTTGTCTGAGAGAGCCAAGAACCATAGAAAATACAAGAGTTCAGAAAGACAAAGACAGCTAGAGAATGCAGGATGAAGTACCAGAGGAGAAAGGAGCACAAAACACTTCCAAGATCTGCAGATGGTTGCCCTCCAGCCTTCAGTTAAGTACCGAGCAGAAGATGGATAAGGAAACTGCACGAGGAAAGAGAAAGGATAAATGTACAATCCTACTTACATAGGATCTGGGATATCACCTATTCCCACCAGCGAGACTGGAAAATCTCATGATTCACGCAAGTCACCAGAGAAAGTACATAAAGGGGTCTTAACTCAGTAGTGGGGAATAATTAGCCTACACTGAGCATTGCTCTTGTCCTATCTAACAAGTTCAAAAAGCAATATCAGAAGAATCAAACTTCTGAATCAAAATATCAGAAGAATCAATTTGCTATGGCAAATGCTGTGAAATGTGTAAGCCTGATGATTCACAGACTTGTACCCTGGGGTAAATAATACATTATATGTTAATAAAAAATTAAAAAAAAAAAAAAAAGAAGAATCAAACTGCTGCCAAGTAACTTAACTGAGTCCCAGAACAAAACCCAAGTTTACAGGAATACAAAAATATTCAGCACCTACCAGAGTAATAATCCCAATGCCTGTCATTTGCTCAAAAACTACCAGACATGCCCCTCTCCCAAAAGGAAAATAAATAAATAGATGATAGATAAATTAATCAAAACCAATCCAGAACCAGCACAGATGTTAGAATTAGTAGACAAGAACATTTAAACAACTATTATAACTGTACTTCGCATGGTCAAAAGTTAAGTAGAGACATGAAAGACATAAAAAGACACAAATCAATTTTCTACAGGTGAAAACTGCAATGTGTATGATGAAAAAATGCACTGTATAGAATTAAGAGTAGCTTAAGCATTTCAGAAGAAAAGATGAGAAATTGCACTTCCCAGCTTTTAATAATTGGAAAAGGCTTTTGCCAGAATCTCTCTTGACTACTTTCCATCCTTCAACTGTCCTGTAGACCCAAAGTGTGCTGGGAGTTGCCAGTCAAGCCTTGGAGTGGCCTAAGCGCAATATATGGGAAAGACAGAACATGGTGGGTATAGTGATACTGATTTATTTATACAGAGTGTAGAGCTATGGAAGCCAAGATGGGGGGGCACCTTACCCAGTGAGAGGGCTACAAGGAACAGAGATGGGAAAATTAGGCAACCTCAAAGAAAATAAGGATTAAAAGCTAATTTATTTAAACTCCCATTCATAAATATAAGTAAGTCAGTCCAGCCCGACTCCCTTCTTGGATAATAACTCAGCAGGCAATGGGAAATGATAAAGAGAACGAAGACCCCTCCCATAAGGCATAAGACAGTGAATCTCCCCTAAAACAAGTATAATTTATTCATTCATTGAACTTTTACTGAACATCTACTACATGCCAGGTATTGTTTTAAGTGCTGGGGATATAGAGTGGAACAATATAAAAGGTCTTTACTCCAACAGAACTAACTTTCGTATGGGGGAGACAGAAACAACAAAATCATCACACGCTTAAAATAAAACAGAGTGCTAAGAACAGAGTGGTATTGGGGGTCCACCCTAGGAAGGCAAGGCTCTCTGAGGCAGTGACATTTCAAGTTGAGATCTATAAGGCTCCAGGCCTGTAAAGATCAGGGGAAAGTATGCGAAGCAAAGCAACCATCAAATGCAGAACCTAGGGTGAGAAAGAGCTTGGCACCAGAGGAACTAAACACATGGGAGTTGAAGGGGGATAAAAGACAAAAGAGGTGGCAGGCAACAGTCTCCATGTAAACATTTATCTATAAACCAGAAAGATCTGAACAGCACAGATCCTTGATATTTATGAACTATCAATTTCTTAGGTGTGATAATGGTTATCATAAATTTTTAAGTCCCTACCTTTTAGAGATACACACTAAAATTTTTTTACAAAATTATGTGTCTGAGTTTGCTTCAAATAGTCCAAGGGGAATCAGGGCAGTGAGGGCAAAGGAGTTGATTAGGGAGTGGAGAGATACGGACCAAAAAAAAATTTGGCCATTAGTCGATAATTGTCGAAGCTGGATGATAAGTACACATAGGTTCATTCTATTACTCTATTTTTGAATGTTTGAGCTTCCATAATAAATACATTTTTAAAAGCAAATTTATTTCAAATAAATCAGGGGATTTTGGGGGGTGGTCAATTTATTGTATGGTGGATACATGATACTATACATCTGTCAAAACTCATATAACACAATTAAGTGAACCTTAATGTATGCAAATCTTTAAAAATTTATGGAGGAGGATGAAATACAGAATGTAATATGCCCACTTCCAGAACCAGCTTTTGTGAGACACAAGATGCAACCACAAGCTTTCATCAGAGGTCCCTACAAAAGCCCCAAAGTCTAAGTCAGCACAGTATGCAAAACTTAATATGGCTGGGTATCTATGCCTTTGTCTAGGGAAAGGCCAGAAGACTTTCACAAAATAAGGTTGAGAACCACTGATATTTCTTTTGCCAGCAACTTTCTAGCTGATAACTGAGTTAGTATTGCTCGTAAATCTAATGGTAATATCTCACTGCCATCAATTGCTTTCCTTGCAAGGACATTACTACACAGCCATTACCACAAGCAAATAATAAATACCCTCAGTGAATTTTACAAATCTGAAAGAGAGTTCTGAGAGGTATCTCCCCCACTTTCCAAAAACAGGAAAGCGGCAATCCTTTTACAATACCATATTTCATCTAATCTAAACTGCACCATTATTTTTTGTGCCACTAAGAAAGATAAAAAAAGAACTGTCTATTAACTGATGACTCACCATTGATTGTAAAATGGTTCCAATTTCAGAGATGGTCGAACGTGGGAAAACTATGTATCTTATAATCAATGACACATGGCATTCAAAAAGTTCATGAGTTGGGCCCCATCTCTGATCTCCTAAATAAATTGCTCAGGATAGGTCTAGGAATCTATATTTTATTTAAGCCCCTCAGATGATTCCGGAGATAAAGACTAAGTGATCTGCTAACCTTCAGAGGCAGCACAGAGAGAAAGTACGCACTTTGGAGTCACAAAGACCCAGACATCTCTGTGACCTCTCGTGAATTCTGTAATTTCCCAGAGCCGCAGCTTTATCTATTAAAAAAAAAAAAAGTCAATGCCACTTATTTGTATGGATGATATAACAAAAAGAGAACACATGTGAAGTACTTGGCATATAGCAAGAGGTATACTAAAACACACATATTTACTTAAGAATATATTTCTTGGGGTGCCTGGGTGGCTCAGTGGGTTAAGCCTCTGCCTTCGGCTCAGGTCATGATCTCAGGGTCCTAGGATGGAGCCCCACAATGGGCTCTCAGCAGGGAGCCTACTTCCCTCTCTCCCTCTGCCTGCCTCTCTGCCTACTTGTGATCTCTTTCTTCTTTCTCTCTGTCAAATAAAGAATATATTTCTTTATAAACAAGACATAACATATTTATTTCATGAACAAGCACAAGACCTATGAAATTACTTTTCGGAAATATTCTACCACTCAGCAGTAACACTTGCTGGGCATGGTAAAAGAACTGTTCGCTAAGTATTTATCATGTAACTCAGCAATATACACACACTTATTTTGGCACATCACATCTTAAGAGGCCACACATAAATGAAAGTTGTTTAATAACATTTTGATCAGAGAATATTGTACTTTATTTGCAGCAACAAGGATGACACCAAAAGAGCACTTTTTTTTAATTGTTATTTTTTAAGCACTTTTAAGAATAATTTCAGAGTAACTAAAGGCTGTTTTTCATGTCCAAGTATTTGTTTTGTTTTGTTTTAGTATGTATAGCTGACAAGTTTTTTCACAACACTGGCATAACTGCATTAAAGCCACAAAAGTAATGCTATAAAACTTCTCAATTCAGGGTGCTCAAAAAAATAACCTCAGATTTCATTTGTTTCTAAAGTGACCCTTAAAATCCAAATAGTATTTTAGGCAGCACCTTCAGAACTGACTAGTCAATTCAGGATGTGACTCATAGGAGACAGGTTTAGCCATAATTGGATAGAGTTCTCCCACATGTGTAGCATGAAGAAGGGAAAAAACAACTCAAAACCCACGATTGCACAATGTCTCAGCCTTGCTCTCCCAATGAAGAACACATGGACTCGAATTAACGATGCATCAATGCCACCAACCCCACCCACAATGCCCAGAGTCTGCTGCAGGGTGCCAACGCCACCACCAAGCACCCTACACCTCGCAGGTTATGCCAGACGCTTCAGTAGACAGAACCCTCTCACTGCCCTCCCCCACCAAGCACTTGGCCTGAGGTTTAAGAGGAAAGAGAGGTGCTGGAAGGAGAGAAACACATGGCTCGTCATATTTTTCTTTTCCTCAACCACCTCCCAAATGGGAAGAGTCCCTCTGGTTCAGCATCCCAAATCTGAACCCTGGGTTCTCTCTGACTCCTCTCTTTGCTTTAACATCAGGTCTCCTCCACTAAGTCTTTTCCTCTTTTTTTTTTTTTAAGATTTTATTTATTTATTAGGACAGAGAGAGAGAGAGAGAGAGCATGAGAAGGGAGAAGGTCAGAGTGAGAAGCGGACTCCCCATGGAGCTGGGAGCCCGATGTGGGACTCGATCTCGGGACTCCGGGATCATGCCCTGAGCCGAAGGCACTTGCTTAACCAACTGAGCCACCCAGGCGCCCGACTAAGTCTTTTCCAAACTCCCTGCACATTCCTCACAAATCCATCCCACTCCTTCAACTACCCTAGTTGATCCCTCTTATCAGCACAAGGCTGACTCTGTCCCATTTCCCAAACCCAGCTTGCCTTTCTCCAAGCCCCTTTCCACTGGGGCCAAAAGTCATCTTTTCTGAAACCCAGTCCCGTTTGTACACTCTCCTTTCCTAAATTCTTCCAACAGCTCCTCATTACCTACAAGATGAAATTCAAATGCCTAATCCAATTTCAACCTACCTCCCAGCTTTGTATTCTGCTACTCCCTGGCTTTGCCAGTTTTTCTTATTTTAGCCACATTAGATTTTTCCTACTTCTTGATTTCACACCCATCTACTTCTGTACATCAGTAGCTTTTTCATGCTGTTTTCTCACCTGGCAAGAATTGCTCCTCTTTTCTGCCTATCAAACTCATCCTCAAATTGAGGCTCAAATGTCTCTGTTCCTGGAACACTTTCCCTAAACGCTCTAAGGCTCTCTCCCCTTCCCGTTTCTAGAATTGAAAGTAATCATTCCTGTAATAACTTACTTATGTCAGTCAGCAGTGTGACTCTTATCTCAGTGTTACAGTCCTCATTATAAGAGTTAGTCTCCCCTCTGAAGTTTTCTGAGTTCCTCGAGAAAAGGAATTTAATAATTCTGAGTCACCATTTTCTACCACAAAATATGGTACTTGGTTGCGCTTCAGAGATTTTTACTGAACTGATCTGGGGAGCACTGATCTCAACTTGTATTTAACTGATTTTAAATAAGATGTGAACAACTCTTAACTCTTCCAGAGGGTATTTACTTTAACAGAAAAGCAAGTCGCCCAAAGTGAATTTCTAACTGGCAGGAGGCAGAGTCTATTCGTAGAAGACACCTGACCCTTAGAGAGTCCCTATCACTATCACCACTGCTGCCATAACCAGTTTATACAATAGCCCTCACTCCTCAGCATCTTGCTAGGAGCAAACTCCTAGCAGTGCCCCAGCCACATACTAGTTTCACAAGCCCTGGATTCCAGGGAACTCAATACTATTAGAATTATTATTAGGGTACATAGAATTATGTATTATTATCTAATACAATTAGAGAGAGAACATGGGAAGATGCAGATAACAGTCAAGAGCGCAAACATGGGGCTTTCAGATTCTACTTCTTGAGTGTTTTCGGTTAATCACGGCTCCTCCAGCGCTGACAAAGAGGCAAGATGGATTCTGGATTTAAGCAGAACTGACTCAAGACCAGACCCTTTACTCACTGCCCAAAGGGCCCCAAATCAATGTCCTCACCAGTAAAAATGGGGAAATGAATGTCTACATTGCAGCCTGTTAAGAAGAGTAAATGAGAGCAATGAAACTGGGCTTGGGGACACAGTGATGTCACATGGGAGAGTAAAAGCTCCTGTGGCTTTTGGAGTCTCTGTACAGATAGACTTCCATCAGGAGTATATGCCCCACAACCAAGGAACTGGGTTAGCTACATACTTCCTCCAAGTCTGTTTGCTCACCTACAAAATGGAAATAACAGTATATACTTAAAATAGGAATTACCTTTGTGCCTGACAAAAACAAAAGATTGTTACATGACAGCAGCATACTAAAAAGTATCAACTACTAGTCTTCTAAATATTATTACAAAAACAAAACAAAACAAAACCTGTTACACATCAACAGCTCTTCAATACTCAAAGCCCAACCTAAACTGTTATTTACATATTACAGAATGACCACTGGCCTTTATCCCCATTTCATCCCCAAACTCCTTTGAATGATACTAATGAAATCACAAAGACACTAAACCACAAAGAGAAACATAAAGGGAAAGAAGACAACACAACATACACTTCAACAAACTTTTCCAAGAGGGGAGCCAGATGAAGAAGTGGTCACTGCACCTCAGGAGCCCTTAATCTCAGGCTTGACAAAGGGGGAGCCTCTAAAAGGGGTGGGCCACCAGATCCAACAGAAGACCTTAAGTTTTTTCTGAAGAAACTGAAGCACAGAGGCAGGAGAACTGTAAAGGGAAGTCAAAGTCTACAGCTTGAATGGTGGCATCCCTCCTCAACCAGATAATCCAAACCCAGGCAGCCTATGTATTACCAAACACATCAGAGGCAGGCTATTCAAAGTATCTTCTCTGCAGACACGGACTGTTCTCAAGTAAGATGTGAAGGTACTGATATGTGGGGTTGAAGTGCAATGAAAAGTCTACCTGTACTCCAAAGGAACTCACCAGACCACCAGCACACACTTTCCCCCTATCAACTTTTCAGCATCTGACTCCTAATTGCAGACAGCCAAGGATGATCAGATGTGTGTGACCTAAACAATCATAAAAAGAACCCTGAAATGAACAAGCATACTGGAGGAAGCAGAAGAAATATTAAAAACATATTAAACATATAGAAAAAATGAAAAATACATATACACACACCTCAAAGATAATACATCCATAAAGAATAAAATGGAAACAGAAAATGAAATTAAATGGAAATGAAAAAAGAGAACAAAAAGAGCTTCTGAAACTTAAAAACATCATCACTAAATTTTAAAAATAAAAGTTTAGAAGACAAAATTGAGACAATGCCCACCCACATACTTTCCACCTCCAAATACAAAGATATAAACAAGAGACAACATAGGTTAAGAGTGTCTGAAGATCAATTCTAGGAGATTCAGTAATCAAACCACTAGATGTCTCAGAGAGAAAAAACAAAAAGCAAAAGGTAGGAAATTATCAAAGTAATAGACATTTTTGAAAACTGAAGAATACGAGTCTCTAGATCCAAAGGGCCTACTAAAACAAGATAGACAACAGGTGAACAGAAGGGAGGACCCACACAAAAGCTTATAAAACTTCAGAATGCCAGGGGTGCCTGGGTGGCTCAGTCAGTTAAGCATCTGCCTTCGGCTCAGGTCATCTCAGGATCCTGGGATTGAGCCCTGTTGGGCTTTCGGACGAGTGGGGAGTCTGCTTCTCCCTCTCCCTCTGTGCTCTCGCTCTCTCTCTCTCTCTCAAATAAATAAAATCTTTTTAAAAAATAAATTTCAGATTCCCAGAGCAAAAGACCCTAAGCTTCATTAAAAACAGAAAAATAAAAATAAACAAAAATCAGATGGCTTTGAGTTTTTCATCAGAAACCCTTAAATCCAGAAACAGTATTAAAATGCCATCAAAATTATGGGAAAAATATATTTTTGGCCTACTATTCTAAATGTAGCCAAATTATCTATAAAGGACCTATAAATCATCTATAAAGCATCTAGGGTAGATACTTTCAGACATGCAAAGCCTCAAATAATTTACCTCCCATGCACCCCTTCTTAGGAAGCTACTGAGGATACCCTTTAGCAAAATGAAGCAAACCAAGAAAAAGAAAACAAGTGATTCAGGAAACAGGCCCCAAGGCAAGAGAGAAGGGAACAGATATCACAAGAGAAAAGCAATCCTACTGTCCAGACTGGAACAAGAGGATGGAAGGCTCTCAAGCAGGGAGTCTCTAAGACCAAACCACGTAGAACTGAGAGATGATTTGCGCTACCTGGAAAAAAACATCAAAAGGCACTGAACAGATTTCTTCGGGTATTTGAAGAATGTAGCTATAGATATATGAAAAACTAATCAAAAAGTCGAAGGCAATTATTTGCTCCAGGGAAAACATAAAAGTATAGGAAAAAACCCACAACCTGGCATCACTATTTAACTCAGAAGTGAGCAATAAATATACACGCAACAATGTAAATTGTTGCTTTTACCAAAAACTGTTATGCAGCAATACAGAGAAACTGGAGCAGAAAACAGGGCAAATGCTCAATTATGATATTAGGCAATCGAATGCTTATTCTACATTAATTTCAAAATATGAAAGTAAAAAACAGGAAAATAAATAAATAAACAGAACTAGTATGAGATGCTCACTTCCACTGGAAAGTAGCTCCTGGAGGATAAGAAGGCCAAAGGTAGGACACTGCTGTGTTTTAATGTTAGGCCTTTTAGCACTATTTGATTTTTAAACTGTGTACATGTATTAACTGGATTAAAACAACCACTTATTCTCATATCAAGGACAATTAGTTCAATTTATTTATAAAACTGTCACTATCGAGTTCATTTATAAGTTTCTTACTTGGAATTCCAAACTCATTGTCTTAGAAATGTTATAAAATGATGATTAGTTTCCTAGGTCAGCTCTCAGAGGCATTTAACCCATAATGATACAAACATATAGTACAAACTATTATATCATGTAGTCTTAATTAAGCACCTTAAGAGTTTTTGTGAGAAACTGCGGTCTGAGAACTCAAGATGCCTGGTACATACCTGGGTCCTACCCACTTGTTCTTCCCCACCCAGGAACAGCCAAGGAACACTACAAAGGTAGAGTGGATGAGGGAGATGGGCCTAGATCTGGCAAGGAGAGTCAAAATTTCACAGGTCAAATCTATTTGCATTAGAAAAAAAACCACTGGAGGTCCCTCTAGTCCCAGACTTGATCAGTAAAGGGCTCCTCCCTCCCCGCCTCCCAACAGCCTATTCCTGGGCAAAAGGTGGGTGCTCATCAGTCAGGTGACAGATACGTATACGTTATTTCAAGTATTAATTAGCAAAAACAAAACTTCTATATAAAACAGTATCTTCATTAAATTTAATAAAACTTTGTAGCCTACGTCAACACTGTTTAATTTTTTTTAATGATTATAAATTGTGTGACCTTGAAAGGTTAAAGCCTCACTTTCTTCAACTCTAAAATGGGAGTAATGGTATCTACTTAACTGGGTCACAAGAAAATTAGGAGGAAATGATGTGTATAAAACATGTAGGGGCCAGTAAATGGCAGGCCCTCAATCACTGTCGGCCTCTGGTTGTTCCCTATCGCCTACTCCCACCTGGCTGGTTCCTAACATGTACTCTTAAATGTAAACAAAGTCACAAATTATATACAAGCTTTTAACCAAAAAACACCTTTAAAAACCATGCGGAAAGCATTAATATTTTTTAAATAATTACGTGATATGAGTCTATTTTAAGCATTCATTATTTTTCCTTAACCTTAGTCTTATGCTCCAAGTACCAACCTAATTTGCAGTTTTAATTCACCTCAACTAAATTCAGCTAATTCAACCAGACTAAAAAGAGGATTAAGAAGGGCAGGACATTACAAAAACACATCATTCTTCTTTGATTAAAGACTACAAGCCATATATGTAACAATGTCTAAACAAGACTGCTAAAAGCAATACCATTTCAACACTGAGTGACTTCAAGAAAGTCTTATAAACTTAAAAAAATAAAAATAGGGGCACCTGGGTGGCTCAGTTGGTTAAGCGACTGCCTTCGGCTCAGGTCATGATCCCGGAGTCTCGGGATCGAGTCCCATATCGGACTCCCGGCTCTGCGGGAAGTCTGCTTCTCCCTCTGACCTTCTTCCCTCTCATTCTGTCTCTCTCTCTCTCTAATAAATAAATCTTAAAAAAAAAAATGTTTAAAAAAAATAAATAAAATAAAAATAAAACTGACAGATAATGGATGATTAAAAAATACTCCCCCATCACTCAGATGTACCACAAACCTGAGATTAAATAAAGGGGGGGTGGGAATGTTATTTTGTGCCACAACACACAAAACAAAGTCTAACACACAAAGAATGTCTAGGTATCCTTAACTACGAAAGACCTTCCATTTGGGGCCATTTTTATCAGACCTTCCTTTAAGGACTCATTTCCAGAATCCACGGTCTCAGCACAAAAACATCATTATTTTTCAAATTAATTCCCCAAACGACAAAGCTAATTAGGTGGAACAGAACAACCAACTGACCCAAAGCTAAGTTCTCCTTTCCTTACAAGGTATTCCAAGTAGGAGAGTGGCCCTGAAATACACATCGGTCCCATGGTCCAACACATCCAAGACAAGAACCAAAAAGATACTGAAGAAGCTAACAGATCTGCTATCTGCTACCCAATGATTCATTCTCCACTTAAAAATATGCTTATCCGTCTCATTTGGGGACTGCCACGAACGTGTAGTGCCCTTCTCATCTCTCCCTTCCCCCCACCTCATATTTAAAAAGTATGATAACCAGAAAGAGCGAGCACAATATTGTGGCCTCTACAGGGGCATCAAAACCAGAGTCAGGGGTTTGCAGGCTTGGTCTAAATAAAACGTGGACTTCAAGATCCAAAATCCAGGGCCCTACAAGATAGCCAAAATCCACGCCTAGGAAGGGTCAAAGAAACTTGGAGCATCAGGGAAGAAAAGTTTGGGCGCTTAAACAGGGAATAGGGCGAGAAGCCGAAGAGGCTGTGGGGAAGATGCAATGGGGTAGATCCCCTGTCTCTCGCGGCGGGACATCGAGGACGTAGGGGGTTAGCCGGAAGGCTGACCCGGACGGGGGTCGGGCAGGGACCACACCTCCCGGCCAGCAAGGCAGGCAAAGGCCGGGGCCCCGAGACAACCCGGGGCGCTAGGACGCGACCTGGCCGCGGTCCCCCGCTCTCGGGCTGGGCCGCGGGCAGCCGGAAGCAGCCGGGGTCGGGCCGGACCTGCCCACCCGGACGCAGACGGCCCCACTCACCGATGAGCCGGCGCACCTCGTCCTCGCTCAGGTAGAGGCTCACGCTGGGCCCCGCGGCCGCGGGCGACAGCGCCGGAGGCCGCGGGGCCGGGGCGGCGGCGGCGCCGGGCGCGGGTAGCAGCGGCAGCAGTGCGAGCAGGAGCAGCAGCGGCGGCGGCGGGGCCCTGAGGCCGCGGGTCCCAAGGAGGCGGCCCCGGCCCCGCGGCCCCGGCCGCGCCGCCCCGCGCATGGCCGCCGCCGCCGCCGCCGCCGAGAAGGAGCGCTCGCCGTCCGCCGCGCCGCCGCCACCCACCCCCGGCCCCGAGCCCCTCACAGCCCCGAGCCGGGGGCGGCCGCCCAGCTCATCGCGCCGCCCGCCCGTGGCAGCCGGACGCCGCTTCAGACCGCCGGAGCGCGCCGCCGCCGCCGCCTCTTCGGCGGCATCGTCCAGAGCAGGGGGCTGGCCGCGGAGGCGCGCCCGTGCGCGCCGCCGCCGCCCCGAGATCGCGCACGCACGCGCCGTTTGCTCCATGCTGGCCGCGTCCAGGCTGGGAGCGCTTTGGTTTTCAAGTGCTGCCTCTATCCGAGGGCTCCTTGGGCACCCTCCAAAAGGAGCCTGTTCACCTTCCATGCTGTCACCAGCCTGATGTTTGCTGTCTGTAACACCCTCCTCTCCCCGCGACACAGAGTCTAGGCAGGTAGGCCCGGGCCGCAGCTGCTGCTGAGTGGGCTCCCCAGATCCAGGATAATGCCTCGATGTGGCCGCTTTGGTAGCAACAGAGAAACCTGCTTTTTCTTACTGAGAAAATGGTGAAAAATAGAAAGCACCTTTTATCACACCATCGGAGATCACCATTAACATTTGTGTCACTTCCCATGGATAAATACCGGATGCATTTATTCTCCAAAAAGATCCTGCTAAGCTTAGTTACCTTATCCATGTTACAAGTTTTTATTTTTTATAATCGTCCTGTGTCCCCATTATCAACCCTCATCTGGGGTTTAACCTGTGGTGTCCAGTAGTGTATCTGTGTTTCTGCGGGTGTGCTTGGGCACACACACAGAAGTGCTCTCTATGTCTCATTTGTTCTAGCGAGTACCGGCCCCCTAAAGAGGTTAAGAATCGTGAATACACCTCGGCTTTTCGAAAGACTGCCGAATGCGCGCCCGTGCGCGGACCTTCAGGTCTCGGGGTGCACTTATGTGAGCACCCACCATCGCGCTCACACTTGCTCCAGGTGCCCCTCTCTCGGGTGGGTCTTCTGAGCGTCCCTTCCCGGCCGGGTCATTTCGGCCCTGCGTGCAGCTCCGCGCCCTGACCCCTGGCCACTCTCTGAGACCCCGCGCCTCACTGCGCAGCTGCTCGAGGGGCTGGCCGGGTTTCCCTGCGCAGTTGCTGTTCCCGAAGGGAGGCCCCGGGAGGCGGCTATTTTTATCCTTTGGGGAGGGTGGAGGAAGAGAGAGTGACTGATAAGGCAGATAGACCTGGAACTTTATTTTCTCCTTCTCTAGTGGGAGCGATGGATTCCATTTAGAGATAAGCAAGCCTCGATTTGTCAAGCTTCAGCCTTGGAGTTGTGTCCAACATCCTACAGGAGGAGGCTAGGAAGAAGGTGAGAGCTGAGGAAACGTGCTCCACCAGAGAACCGTAAAGAAAACCCACAAAGGTCAGCAAAAAGCCTTATGTTGGGGCAGCCGCTGCTACCTATTGTGGGCCTAGCGCTCCGTTAAGAAAACCTTAGGGCTGGAAATGTGCTGTGTGAACAGGGCCCTGAATTCAGACAGGAGGCATTTTTTTAAAGGATGGCATATTCCGTGCATTTTTCAAAGTGGCTCACAGTCCCCAAGTGAGGAAGCTCCTGTCTTGAAAGCAATCTCCTCAGATCAGTGACTTCTTGAGGTGGTCTGTGCTGTAAACACAGCAGAGTGGTCAGTCAGGCCTTGTTGGGCTGTGGTACTTGTTAATCGTGTGCCCTGGGGAAAATTAAACCCCAAGCCTCGGTTTCCTCATTCGTAAAATAGGGTGATAATGCCAGACTCACAGGGCTTTCACAGGATTTAATTGGAGAAGATGTGAGTAAAACGCCCAGGCAGAGTGTCACACCCATTGTTACTGTTATTATAATGAATCCCTTCCCTATAATGACCATTTCCTGAAAAGTTTAATCACCAGTTACCTCCAAACCATTCAAACCGGAGATGCTCAAGAACTTCATTTCATACAGCACTATGCCTGGCCCAGAGCTGAGCTCAGTGCATCATGCTTGGTACCTGGCACAGGGGTAAGCAAGGTGTTTCCTTAAGGACGTGCGATTAAACACATGTTCATTGCACATTTTCATCAGGGTTGTGAAGAAAAAGCTGGTGGTTCTCAAAGTACGGTTCAGCAGTACTATCACCTGGTAACTTGTAGAAATGCAAATTCCTTGGCCCCACCCGAGAATAATAAAAGTATCAATCTCAGGGGGGAGAAACACAGAGAAGTGGTATATACATTTCATGATTTGTTCTAAAGAGTCCCTGTCCCCCAGAGAGTATCACGGGCCCTCCATGTGATACTGACCACTCGGTCAAGAAAATCTCAACTGTACTAGCTGTCCTTTGGACCGTTGTAGGCCTCACTGGCCTCCCTGCTTTCCCCTTACTCCTTTACTCATTTCAGTCTGTTCTCAACATAGCAACTGCAACTATCCTTTTATACACAACCAAATCATCTTGCTACTTGGCTTGTGAGACTGCTGAGGGCTCCCTAATTCATCTAGAACAAAAGGCAAAGTCCTTACAAGCTATCAAGGCTATTCTCATTCTCCATCTTCTTCCCTTCCCTTCTGATCTTATCTCTTACTCTCCCTCCTACAATGACTTCTTTGTTGAGCAAGGCACCAGACACAATCCCACTTCAGGGCCTTTGCCCTGCTGGCTCCCTGTACCTGGAATACTCTTCCTTCTGACTTGCACAAGGCTACACCTCTGACCTCTTCAAATCTGTAGTCAAATGTTAACTTCTAAATAAGAATACAATTGTGAAGGTCCCAACACTTTTAACTCCCCAGTGGACAAACCAACTCCCAGTCTCTCCTGTCTCTGGAGGGTACTTGGTCTCACACAAAATTCTTCCTACAATCCCCATCCCATCCCTGGAGAAGGAATGGTCTGCCTCCCACTGTCCCCAACAACGTGTAGGGGTAAACTTTTGAAATTTCCCAGTAAGTCTTAGGGTAAAAATGCTGGGAAGCCCTGACTGCCTCCTGGGGTTTCTCTGCCTAGAGGAAATGAAAACTGCGATCATCACCATACTCTACACACTGCCTCATTCTTGGTTTTGCTTGTCGCTGTGGTTGGCCTTATTCTACTCCACGAGACAAATTTCAGAGGCCTGGAAAACACTATCATCAGGGCTTCTTTCGCTATTCCTAAAAAAGGCTAGCCTTGAGCATGAGATGCAACAGGGTGGGTGAATGGGAGCCCTGGGCCAGCCTGCATAGATAGGGCAGTGCTGTAATGAGGCCTCCCAAGTAATGGAAATGACTAGGCTGTTCCACACAAGGAGTCTGATGCTCCACTCAGAGTCCCAGCTCACGCCCAAGAGGATAGATGCCTGCTAACAGAACCCTGAGAACAATACTTCTCCCCGGCCTTGAGTTCACTCAGCTAGGGAAGAGCTCTAGAAAGGGGTGGCTCTAAGTTTTGAAGACATCTCTTTTCTTTGCAAGGAGCAGTTGGGAATGGTACTCTGTCTACTTTAGAGCAGTTTACTTTTTAAATGTTCTCCATCCACAGGTAATATATTAACCCATTGTGTTGTGAAAGACTCAAGCATCGCAGAAGTACATGAAGTAAGATAACATCCTCCTTGATACAAATCATCATGTCTCTTCCTCACCTCCCAGGTTAGTGTATGTTCTTATAGGCCTTTCTCTCGATATTTGCACACACACACACATGCACACACACTCACACACGTGTATCTGTATATGTGTTTAGACACGCAACTGTGTGTTTACGCATGCTTTCAGTTTTAGAGAAATGAAATTGCACAAAAGGTAATGGTCTGCATGATTTGCTATTTTCACTGATCAAAATAAGTTGAGATCTTAAGGATGCTTGCATGACAGCATACAGAGATATAACCATGATATTCTTTTGGTTGGGATGGACCAAATCTATTTCATGGTTCTGGAGATAGACCACATATCCTTGCACATGGATCTTTGTGCATATTGTATATATTTAGAAGGGTAGATTCTCAGAAGTGGGACTGCTGAATCAAAGGGAATTACTTTATAATGTTGATAGGTTCTTGAATTGGCCTCCTAAAGGCCAATACTTTCACAGCTGGTTCTAGTTCTTTAACTTGTGGATGTGACCCAAATCTTCTTTCCTAGAGGGTCTGGCCATTACTGATCCTACCTAGATTGAAATGTCATAGTTTGTCATTAACCTTAATGATAAACTAAGAGACCCCCTAAGGGATCTCATGTATTCCAAACATACTCTTCCTTGCCAGTCTTCTGGTTTCCATTATTTCCGTTGGAAAGTCAGTTGTAAGTCTAACTGCCACTTTGACACATTATCTGTCTATTTATTCTCTATGGCTGTTTTAAGGTTTTTTTTTTTTTTTTTTATGGTGTTCTGCAGTTTTATTGGGAGATATATGAGTGTGGCTATCTTTCCATTTACTTTGCTTGAAATTTATTGAGATTCCTGGATCTAGTGTCTTTTGGAAATTCCAGAAAATTCTCAGTTCCATTTCCTTTATCATTAATAGTTAGATGGATAGATAGATATGCATTTTTCTGAGCTATTTGAGAATAGGTTGGAGACCCCTGCCTACCCCTAACAGGTTAATGCCTCTTTCCCCCAAATGCTTCACTGCCTTTTCTAAGAAAAAGGCCTTTCTTTTTCATAACCACAGTGCAATTTTCAAAATATAGACATTTCACATTGATACAATACTATTTTCTAATTCATGGTCCATATTCAAATTTCATTGGTTGTCTCAGTCTTTTATACCTATTTTTTCTGGTCCAGGATCCAATCCAGAACCAGACATTGCATTTATTTGTCAAGTCTTTTTAGGTATTTTTTTCCATCTCTTTTAAAAGCTCCTCAACTTTTCTTTTGCCTGAAGTTCTTGACCTTAACCAGTTATTTTCGCAAATGTCCCTGAATTGATGTTGCCAAATGTTTCCTCATGATTAGATCCAGGTTATGCATTTTCAACAGGAATATCACTGAAACGATGTATTCTCAGTATGTCATATCAGAACATGATGTTGGGGCACCTGGGTAGTGTAGTTGGTTAAGCATCTGACTCTTGATTTCAGGTCAGGTCCTGATCTCAGGAGGCACGATCTCAGGTTCATGAGATTGAACCCTGCGTTGGGCTCCACACTCAGAGTGGAGTTTGCTTAAGACTCTGTCTCCCTCTCCCTCTGCCCCTCCTTCCCATGCTCTCTCTCTCTCTCAAATAAATAAAATCTTAAAAAAAAAAAAGAAGAAAGCACATGATGTCACTCTGACCATTACCGGTGATGTTATCTTTGACCATTTGGTTAATATGTTGTCTGATACATTTCTTGCTGTAAAGTTACTATTTTTCCCTTCGTGATTAATAAAAAATTTGGGGGGGAGATACTTTGAGATTATGTAAATTCCTGGTTCCTCCTCAAACTTTTATCCACTAGTTTGATCACCCACTGATGATTTTCTAACTTAACTATTCCTTTCATATTTATTTGGCATTTAACCATAGGGAGGCTTGTTTTCTTTTCTCTTATTTATTTTTTTCATTTATTTATATCAGTATCACTTCTTATTTTATTCAGTGGATTATAATCTGTTATTATCATTATATGTGGTCATCCTCAAAATGTATTTAGGGATATTTCAGATTTGGCCAGTGAGAACTCCTTCAGCTCATTCCTGTGTTCTTTTGCCAGGTCTCTAGCATTCACTGAACATTTCCTTACTTTATGAAGCAACAAAATATTCCTGTCTTCTCTTGTACATTTCTGTCCCAGCCTGAAATCATTGCTTTTTCTTAGTGCCCCAGTTCTTTTTAGTGGAGAGAGGTATTTAGAAACCACGATTTGACAGCTAGGTGAACTTAAGTTGCTACTGTGATATAATTGATTCTAGGCCCTCTCAGAAGACAGAGTATGGAAATAAACATATTTATGTGTGTATATTCTGTGTCCTTACATGCCTACATACACATACAGATCTGTAAAATCCATGGGTTCATATCAATACTCCTGATTCCGATGCCACACCATTCCTTCCTCATTACCTATTTGTAACTCTCTTCTCTGACAGTAAGAAACCTGACTCCCATTATCTGCGTGTATCTGCTTATTTGCTCAATCCTTCCGTTGTTAAGCAAACTCTTGGCCCCGCTTGCTGAAAGCTCAGTCCCAGACACACCAATCTCCACCCAACTCCCCATTCCCAGGCATGCCAGCCAAAACTTTGCCTCCAGGCAGACTAAAGGGCAGTGGGGTTGAGGGCAGAATGGGAAGGGTTCTAGAGCAGCACAGAAGAGTCCAGATCTTGAGAGGATATATTAGATACCTCTAATCTTCCATTCCACCACAGCCCAATTCTCTCTAGCCACCCACTGAGATAGTGAGCTGGGATTTCCCCATTCCCACGGCTTCCCTCAACTTTCTTTCCTTTCTAGTTGCCTTCCAAACCCTAATTCCAGTCTATTTCCTCTGCAGAAGAGTTTAGCTATCTCTTTTTGTTATATTCTCAACTGTTAACCTTCTGCAGCCACTCAGGTGTTTTACCAAACAAAGCCCTGTGCTCAGGAGAAATGCCTGCCTCAGCTATGATTTTAAATATTTAGCTTCCCTCCCTCTTTGCTACGATTATAATTATTACTGAAACATGCTTGGGAGAGATGTAACAGTCAGGCAGGCATGTTAGATGTATCATTTGGTGAATATTTAGAGGATAGACTGGAGGGAAAATGGTTAAGACCAGAGGCTGGGAAACCAGGCAGCATGACTTTTCAATACCTGGGTGAGAGAGGGTTGGGACTGAACAGGGAGGGCAGAGCACTGAGGATGGGAACAAGGCACCTGATAGGAGAGATATTTATGGGATAGGATCAGTAGACTTGATGACAGATTGAGTAAGGCTGGCAGGAGGCAGGGAGGTAGAGGTGTAGTTTGGGGACAGGAGCCGGGGATGAATCCCAGGTGTTTGGACTGGGAACAGGTGATGGCGGTGCCTAACCCTCCTCACCATCTTCCTTCTCCTTCTGCTACTACTAGTGATGGGGCCATTTGTTGAGCATGGACAGTATCTCAATCACTCTGAGGACTGTTAGACATACGTCATAGACATAATGAAACCATTTAATCCTGTAGGGAATGTATTACCATCCAGTTTCCCAGATGAGAATGCAGTAACTTCCCCCAAGATCTCACAGATTGCAAAAAGCACTTCGTGCAAGTTTAGGTTCTGAAATAGTGATTTCGGCTTGGGGCATGCTGAGTTTGGGGTTCCTGTGGAAAATCCTGGAAGAGATGTCCTGCCAGCAGATGGAAATGCAGGTCTGAGCTCAGCAGAAAAACTGGGATAGAGAGACAGCCATCCACACAGAGGTGCCAAGAGAGACCAGTATAGTATAGGATGAGTGGAGGAAGCTTATGGAGAAGGAGGGGGAAAGAGGACTGAGATGGAACACTAGGCACATGAACATCAAGGACAGGAGAGGAAGAGAAATTATAACAGAGGAGGAGTGGCCAGAGAATGAGGAGAACCAGGAGAGCAGCAGTGCAGTCCAGGAAAAGTGGTACGTCAGGGAGGTGGTGGCCCAGCTAAATAGTGCCAAGTAAGCCCTAGAACTTCGGGATGCCCAACACATGTGTCCACCAAGGAGGCATCAGTGAGGGAAACTGGCAGGCGGAAGGCTGAGCGCAAAGGTCAAAGCAGTAAGGAAAGGCAAGGAAGTGGAGGTAATGGAGATCATGAGCACAATATTTTCAAGAAGCCCAGTGTAATAGTAAGGAGAGAAAGAGAGCGCAGTATCTAAATGGGGATTTACAGAGATTCTTCTAAAGTGGAAACATTTAAGTTGTTTCTAAGCTGAACGAAATGTGCCAAAAAAGGGAGAGAAGTCAAAGATGCAAAGAACCGGAGGCGATAAGTCCCAAAGAAGCAGGAGGAGCTGGTTCTGAAAGCTACGGTGTGGTCAGCACGGTGGGAGGAGCACCTCAGGCAGCTCCAGAAGCAGAGCCTGTTAGAGTGCTGGTCCCAGGTCTATTGAAGAGGGGGCTCCGGATGGGTTCAGACACAGAGTCCTTCATGGAGTAGACAAATAGGGGAAGGAAGTTAAGGAAATCCACATTGGTTGCTTCCATCTTTTCCTCAAACATGAAGGAAAGTCATTTTTGGATTAAAACACAGAGGAGAGACACCTGGGTGGCTCAGTCGGTTAAATGTCTGTCTGCCTTTGGCTCAGGTCATGATCCCAGGGTCCTGGGATCGAGTCCCACATCAGGCTCCTTGCTCGGTGGGAAGCCTGCTTCTCCCTCTGCCTGCCACTCCCCCTGCTTGTGTTCTCTCACTCTCTCTCTCTCTCTGACAAATAAATAAAAAATAATAATAATAAAGCACAGAGGAGTAGGGTAGAATTGGGGGGTTGGTAAAAGGGTTGAATGTCTGCAATTGCTGGTAAGGTCGATGGAAGATGGTACTGACCAGGGATCTTGAAGCCCTTCTGGGCGACTGTTGGGACTGAGGCTGAAACTGAGAAGTGTGGTGTCTGAGGTCATACGGATCTGTGTGTTGAGCAGTCTGTTTGCAAGGGGAAAGAAGATGGCCTGTGGAATAATCCCCATTTGGGTGCAGATCCAGAGCAGTGGAAGGAAAAAGGATTATAGAGGATGTTTAAAGAGCTACATCATAGCATGTAGCTTGGGTGGTTCCCAAGTGAAAGCAGAAGGGACGAAGATAGAATGAGACACTTCTGCTTCAAGATGGCAGATTGAACACAGTTTTTATTTCTTCCCTCTCCCCAAAGCCTACTAAAACGGCAGGAAAGGGATTTTTTCTTAAGGGTATAAACCCAAATGACAAAGGAAAGCAGTCGTAGGGACAGCGCTCACTACATTTTAGAAGCTGACAGTGGATGCTCAGTGGCCATTGACTTCGCTAAAACCTAAGTCAGGAGTTGAGGCCTCGGGTAGCTCAGAAAGGGGGAAATGCAGGGTGGGCTGAGAACAGGAGGACTGATTGAGGAGCATGTAGATCCGGGGGTGCTCTCCCCAGTCTGAGAAGGATAAAACAGAGGTGTTTGGACTAGAAGACGTGAGGCACTGATGAGAGCTGAGATACCATACTAAAAACAGGAAGATAAAGTCAAAGTCTGTATACTGACCAGAAAAGACGGCCCCCTCCCCCCTCTGCTCCCTTCTCCAGCCCTCTTCCTATGTTTAGCTCCCACGATGTTGGCTGGAGATTGGAGATCTTTCTGCAGGGAATCTGAGCAGTCCAGAAAAAACCAACAAAAGGTACTGACACCTACTGCTCCCTCCACTTTATTACTCCAGGTCGAGATCACCAGTCAACAATCAGATTTTTAGCACTGCACTCTCAGACACGAAAGGAAAAGCGAGGACTACTAGACATTGGAGGCAGTTCTTCCACATGAAAGGCAAAGACCGAAATAAACAGGAAGGAAATAAAAGGAATCTGTATTAATAGACACAACGCCGAGAATAAAGAAAATATTTTAAATATGGCAATTAACCACATTCCCAGAGAAATTAAAGATAACGTAGAATCTGTGAACTAGGAATAGGTTGCTTTAAAAAAAAAAAAAAAGTCAGAAAGCAAAGAGCACTCAGAAAAGAAACTATGAAAATAAAAAAAAAATGTATAAGCCAATAGAAAAGTCAAAATAAAAAGCCAAAGAAATATCCCAGAAAGTAGAACAAACATATAGAGGCAGCAAATAAAAGAAAAGATGAGAGAATAAAGAAGAGATGGGAGCTGTGTCAGAAACCCAGAAGGCTGTAGTCCAGCGGGTTGGGTAGGAATATCTGGGAGCAAAATCCCCAAGGGAAGGGCGGGAATTTAGATGTAGGTACACAGAATACTAAGCAGAGGAGGAAAAGGGCATTTATGGGTTCTAGGGAAAACAAAACGTCGTTTGAGAAGGGAAAGGCAATTAAACTCTACCATCTGGCTCACCAGTGACTAGCGTTTATATCGTCCAAACAAACTAAACCTTCCATATCGGTAGAAGGAGGGCAGATTAGTATGTGTGGGAGTCCTTAAAAGAAGTGCTATCTTCATCTCCCTACTTGGAAATCCATAAATAATGCCTGTAAATTGAGCAGTAGCCATATGATCCCAATTATAGCAATATAGGGGCAAATATCAAAAGAACCAGCTAAAGGACTAAAGGGAGAATGGAATGGAGGACAGGAGAGGAGCCTGGAAGACTGCTGCTTTTCTAATGTTTAGAGGATTACTTGACTTTTAAAATTAAAATATGTATAATTTTGATTTGATAAAAGTTAAATGAAAAGATTGGAGCGGGAAATAGAAGGGTCAATGGGAGCACCACGAAGGGGATTCAGCCCACTCCGGGAATTGGACAGGCTGGTAGACCTCCTTTGGAATGACAGTAACCTGGTAAAAAACCTGTGTAACTCATGAGACAGGATAAGGCATGAAGTATTAATTTGTGACAGATGGATAGCTGAGACATCAAATGGCATGTTCATTCCTCTCGGCCACGACAAAAAAATCCCCTGCTAACAGGAATGGCAGACTCCTTGGCTTATTTCAAAGAACTTCTGTTCTCTGGTGGATGGGAGACAGTCTGTAATGTATGCACAAACTCAGAGAACTGGTTTCTACTGTGTGTGTGTGTGTGTGTGTGTGTGTGTGTGTGTGCGCGCGCACATGTACAAGTCCCTTCCACCTATGTAGAAGGAGCTTTGTGCTGGGGAGGGCAGAGATAGAGAAGCAGAGCTCTACAGGAAGAGCGAGTGCTAAGTGGTGGGACCCTCCTCTCAGCATGAGTTCTCATGAGAGGAGAAAGAGAAGGGGAAGAAGGAGCACTGTCCTCAAGGGCAGGGGGATCGAACACGAAGGAAGACGTATGGGTTCAGTTTCCCAGCTGAGGTTGCTCAGTTGGGACTTGCACTTCTGGTAATAGGAAGCAAGAGGGATAATGGCATTGTCCATTTGGGCATAAGAGGGACCCAGTTTTTCACAGGACCAAGTATGGCTTAGCTTCTATGAGCTTGTGATAAACCACAAGTTAGCTCGGAATGAGAGGCAAGCTAGCCCGGCAGGGCGTGGGGAGTGAACTCAGCTTGTCCCGGGAGGTAAGAGGGACAGGCCTGATCCATGAGATGAAACCGCATGTGTCCTGACTACAGCTGCCACCTCTCTTACAGTTGTCATCTCTGAGGGAGCGCCACAACCATAGGACATCAGTAGCCAACAAAAAGCATGGGTCCCAGAAGCATAGAAGACCAAAAAAGGGACCCGGTTCTTCCTTTGCATGGTGACGATGCTGAGGAGTAAAGCTGTCAGATTATGCTGCACCAGGGAGGAGTGAAAAATGTAAAAAAAAAAAAAAAAAGTAAAAAAGGAACTCTGAGCTCCAATTTGATAATCATCCCAAATGTGGCTGAGAAACTCTTGGGATGGGACAGCATGCACCAGGATCAGATTGTCCTCTAGAGGCTAGGAGAGAGCCACAGGGCCAGAAATTAAGGTCGGGTCAAGAAATGACTAAGGTTCCAATTCTCACCCTTGAGTTTTGTGCACAACCATAACCGGCTATTATTTCTGCCACACCTGTTTGTAGCCTTTGATGTGAGAAGCCACGGAGGCCTGAAGACATACTTGTCATAATAGCGGAAGAACTATTGTTTATTGAGCGCAATACTAGGGGCCATGTGCTTTATACCCAGAACCTCACTAAATCCTCGCACACCCAGTGACGTAGTCCCATTCCAATCCCCATTTTACAGGTAAAGGAGCTGGGATTTAAACCGACGAAGTAACTTGAACCTACTACCAATGTAGGTAGTCAAGGGCAGAGCCAGAGTTCAGACTCAGTCTGCACTGATCCTAAGACCTGGGCTGATGTTAAAAAATAACATGTTTAGACTGCACTCCGCCACAGAGCCTGGATTTCTAGAAAGGAGGAAGTGTCTGGACATCCATGAATGAGTGCACGCATTCACTTTCTGGGGTTCCATGAGCACCCCAGAGAGGTTGTGTCAGAGCAGGAAGGTTAGGGTCGATGGCACGGAAAGGTTGCCAGGTGGAAACCCCGCTGTGTGGTTAGATCTCGAACCCAGTCACAGGAGCAGAGGCTAGTATTGAGAAAGAACCCTGAAAGTCTTCAAGCTCGAGGCACCCTTTTTCCTAAAGTGATTTTGAAACAGTTGAGGAATTTTTTAAAATTTGGAATGGATTCAATAAATGTCTGTCAAGTGAGGTATTCAGTTCAAGTTCTTTAAACCTGTGCCAAAGAGCTGTCAACTCAGATCACAAAAGATCATAACATTAAAAGCTCTCTGTTCTGGCAAGCTCCATCAAGCCCTGTGCATTTCTCTATTAAATACTTCCACATCTGTCCGCTCTTTCTCGGGTCCCCACGCTGCCTTGCCCCTCTATCGCATCCAGCCTGGGCCCTTGACTGTGATAGCCTTATCCACTCAGCGGGTATGGATTGAATACTCCTGTGGGTCAGGCAGGAGGCTCAGTGCAAGGACCAGAGATGAGGAAAGTGTGGCTCCTGTCCTCAAAGAGCTCCCAGACCCAGAGAAGGAGGAGCACCTGCGTCAGGGGCTGCTACTGCCCACCCTGAATCCCTTTCTTCCCTAGATAGAATTACCGTTCCATGTGGCTCTCCAGCTGGACCACACTTCCCCAGCCTCCCTCGGGCTTAGGTGAGGCCACATGATCAAGTTTTTGACAAAAGCAGGTGAAGGAAGTGATATATACCACTACTGGGTTGGGAGTGTCAGGCCTGCCCCCCCCCCCCAACCTCTCTTCCCACTTCCAGACTGGCTGGAGCCAGGGTGTGCTGGTGACCAAGTCTTGACCATGCAAGCTAGTGACATTGCCTAAGGGAATAGCAGAGCGATGACTTCAAAGGACCTGTGTCCTTGAATGACCATGAGGGGCAGGTCTCCTCTGAAAACTGTTATATGGGTGAGAAAAATAAATATCCACACGATTTAAGCCACCGTATCGGGGAACTCTTTGTTATAGACACTTAACCTTTAGCCTAACCATAATAGGAGTGTTAAAAAAAAAAAAAAAAGTATAGCCCAAAGTATTGCTGGTGCTATGACAAAAGCAGAAAAATCAGTTCAAGGAAGGCAGAAGGTAGGAAAATTACAGAAAGCAGAAGAGGCTGCCTGGGAGAGAGCACCTTTCTCTTGAGAGATGAGTGTTTTTAGCAAATCTGCTCGCATTTCCCATCTACCCTAAATTCTTTTGGTTGGCCATTTTTGTCCACATTACTTCTCCCAGGTATTTATTCTCTCTTATCCCTACTCTCCACCCGTTAAAGCCTACCCAGGATTCAAGACTCGGATTAAATCTCATTTTCTCCAGGGAGCCTTCCTTGATCAGCTCCCCACAAGTGATATCTTCTTCTTCCAAAATCCTGTGGCACTTACTCTTTATTATTTATTGATCACACATTTTATATCTTCTCTATAAATACCTGGCCCTTTTCAATAGCTTCCCAGCATCACGCTACCTAGATTTGTTCCGGGTTCCCCCAGGGGTATAGATATATCCTAAATGTCTATCGCTTCGTAACAAACCTACCGCAAAACTTAGATTACAATAACTATTTTCATTGCTCACAGTTCTGGGAGTTGGCTGGTCTCAGTTGGGTGGTTTGCACTTAAGGCCTTGAGTGCTGTTGCATTCAGATAACAAGTAGGGCTGCAGTCAGCTGAAGGCCTGGCTGGGCTAGATGCTCAAGAGAGTTCACTTCTGTGGCTTGTGGTTCATGCTGCTCTCAGCTGGGAAGTCAGCAGGCCCTATTAACCAGAGAGCCTACATTTGCCTTCTCCATGTGACACGGGCTCACATAATTATAGCTGGATTCCAAGCGGATTGAGCGAAACCCTTGTAATTTAGCCATGAAAGACCCAGAATATCACTCATCACATTCTATTGGTCAAGCAAGTCACTAAGGCCAGCCCAGGCAGGGGAATTGGGCTCCACATCTTGATGTGAGTAGCAGCAGGTGCATTCAGGGAGATAGAGAATTAATGACAGCCGTCCTTGGAGACTATCTTCTCATACTGTGT
Organism: Nasua narica; assembly: GCA_028533885.1. Lineage (NCBI taxonomy): Eukaryota > Metazoa > Chordata > Mammalia > Carnivora > Procyonidae > Nasua > Nasua narica. The sequence goes on from CM052799.1 coordinate 80,743,670, forward strand.
AAACTTGGAATCTCGAGTGATTATAACTCCCAGATCAGAACAAGTGGCCCTCCTGTATTTCCTCATCTATAAATCAGAGCCCCAGGGAGACAGTGCTTCCCCTCCTCCTTGAGACAATAAGAAGAATTTAATGTTAGTCTGGCATTAACCTGGAATGGGCTAGACATTCAAATGCCAAGATGTCCACCAAAATCTCGATGGTTCAGTGTTTGAGCCACAAGGTTTCCAGGAGAGGATGGAAGTGGTCATGGAGAGAAAATGTCTCTGGATTGGAGCTCAAGCGTTTGCTTATCTGTGTTTCTCCTGAAAAATCACTTACCAGCCATCCTTGCCCAACCACCCTTAACATGTGGGTAAAGGACAAGGATGGCAGCAGAGCTAAAATTGAGAAAGGGTTACACGATGCTCACCTTGGAGGAAGACTTTCAGCTAACCTGTTAGCCACTCACTTGAGTTGAGTTTAGGGCCCCGCACAATGTCTCTCCTCTATAGCCTTTGGGTACAGGAAGAGGACACCATTCCCCCATAAGCCACCACTAGCCACACTGGCCTTTGAACTTTGTGGTAGACAAATAATAGCCTCCCAAAAGTGTCCATATCATTAATCCCCAGAAACTGTGAATATGGTCTGATATAGGGCATCTTGGAGGCTGGCTACCACATCCCTTTGCATGTATTAGCTGGAAATCTATAATGGAAATCTCATCATCAACTATTCGGTTACTCTGAAATACAGTTTGTGTAGAAGAGGCAAAATAAATTCTTTATTCTTTCCTTTACTACTTTTCAAAATAGTGAGTTGATGTCCGAGCATCCAATTACCTGACCAATGAATTTTTTTAAATATCATTATGAACTCATAACATTAATATGTTTATTGTGTTTTAATCAAGTACACACATGTCATTATTTCCTCAGACTTTTTTGTTTGTTTATTTTTAATATTCAAATTATCCCCTTTTTGATTAGTGGAAAGTCCTTCCTGTTGACTATTGTGTACTTTTGGTACAAACCCAATAATTTCTGATAGTTTCCTTGTTTTCTGGTACACAAGATATTCCAGGCTTGTCTTGTAATTTCCTGCCCTAGCCATTCCTCCAAAGGGCCCTGGTTCCTTTTAGTTTTGGGCTTATTATTCCATTTTTTCCCTTATAAAAAATACCATATAATCAAATCTATCTATCTAGATAGATAGATACAGTTCTCTATCTCTATTTTTCTCTTGCCCTTTTCTTTTTTTTTTTTTTTTAAAGATTTTATTTATTTATTCACCAGGAAAGAGAGAGAGTGAGAGAGAGCCGGTCAGAGTGAGAAGCGGACTCCCCATGGAGCTGGGAGCCCGATGTGGGACTCGATCCCGGGACTCCGGGACCATGACCCAAGCCGAATGCAGTCGCTCAACCAACTGCGCCACCCAGGGGCCCCTCTTGCCCTTTTCTTAAAGTAAAGGTAGCGAACTATACACACTGTTCTACACATTGCTTTTTTCACTCAACAATATATCCCAGAGATTGCTTTAAAATAAAGCAGAATATATCGATATTTCTAATTACTTTTTACCCAGTCCCCTATTGATGGACAGGTAATATATTTGCAAACTTTGAAATGAAAACAAAACAAAACAAACAAAATGAAAACAAAAAAGGAAGAAAAGAAAGAAAGAGGAAACCACAAAGGAAGAGACAACTTTGAATTAAAAAAAACCCAAAACCTTAAACTTCTGTACCACAACAAAAACAATGAAAATAAAATAACCAAAATAAAAAGGCAAATAGAACAGAACAGGGGTGGTAGGGTAGAGTGGAGGCTCTGAGATGAACCACCATGGCCAGGAGACTAATATCTTTGTTATATAAAGAACTTACTAAAAAATGTTTTGAATCAATAAATAAAACAACATCTATGCTAATAAATCACATAAGTGAAAACATTCCTAGAAACAAATATGGCAAAGGATTAAAACCTGTGGTAATCGCAGAAATGCGAATTAAAACAAGGAAAACGTATGATTTTTGTCCATCACAGTGATAACATTGACAACAATGGTTATGCCTCATCCTGGTGACAGTGCAAGGAACTGATATTACTGCAGGTCGTACTTATCCACCATCCAAATCGTGGAAAACAATTTGCCAACTTGAATTAAGAGCCACAAAATATATTTTAATACTTTGACCCAGTTATCCCACATCTGGGAATAAATAATCTAAAAGAAGAAAGAAACTTTTCTTGGTGATGTCCACCGAGTGCTGCTGACCTCTGAGGGGGTTCTGGACGACCTGGAGGCCCTGAGTCTAAATCGTCCTGGTGGGTGGCTTTAGGGGACACTCCTCTCTACAAGCACGTGTTTGCATCAGTTGATGTGCATGGCAGCTTGGGCATTTTGGTTGAAGAATGAGTGAGTGTTCTCTAGGGAGGGTAAAGGGGAGGACCACGGACAATAAGAGGATTTGAATGTCTACCACCGTAAGACAGAGAAGTGGAAGGGGAAGAATTAACAAAGGACTATGTGAGACTCCACGTCCACGCAGTGCAGCTTCAGAGCGTAAATGGTTGAGTGCCTCGTGGAGCAAGGACAGGAGTGTTCTCTGACCCTCTCCCCTCTGCATAGACCAGCAGACTGTCAGGACACAGTTCTTGGCAGTACGCAGCTTACACAGCTCTGGGCAGCAGAGGTAGTGTGTCCCCAGATGTGTGTCGGGCATCGTGCCTCACACGCAGTGTCTACTCCCGAATGAGTAGAAGAATTGGAGTATCCATCACCCACCTGAGGGCCCTGAGAAGGGGCCGAGGCTGATCGGAGTGGGTGGGGCTGAGAGCTGAGGCAGCGAATGAGCAGGTGGAGGCCCAGACCTGACAATGTGGCACTACCGGTGCCCGTGTGGTTACAACTACGAGCATAGTGAAACTGGGAACTTCTGCTTGTATTTCTAATATTGAAGTACGGGAAACACTCTAAATGTCTAACCATAAATTATGGAGTGTGCAATTAATGAAAAGTTACACAAACATAAAGTTGCATGAATGAGGATACAACGAGACCCTCATTTTCTTCTTCTTCCTGGAGACTCGGAAGACTCCATTTCCCCAGTCCTCCCCACACTCTACCTTGCTGCAAGATATGGCCTCATGACTAGGAAGTATAAATATTCTTCTGGGCTCAAGCATTTAAGAGCCCATGCTGTGGGCTGTGATTCTCCATCACAGTCAAGGAGAAGACCGTGTGTTCAGATGGAAGTGCCATAAAGTTCAAGGTGCCTTCATCTCTAAGTCACCACGTGGTGGATAGCTGCACGAGAGTCACTAGGGTCCATAGGGGGAACTGGGTAAATAAGGAAAAAACCCTGATTATGTTAAGTTTCTGAGATTTGATTCTGATACTGAAGCATAACCTATCCTATACCTAAGAGGCAACACAGAAAATGTTTCAAAACACACTATTTAGAGAATGCAAACTGACTCTTAAGTATGGACAAAGCAAGAAGTTTCAGTTACCATACTGAGGTGATGAATGTTTCCTTTGCATTTTTCTTCTTTACTCCTAAACTTTTTTTTCATTGCTGCTCTACTGTCTTTATAACTAAAAATAAAGCAATGTGACGGAAGGAGGAAGAGAGGAAGAAAGGAAAAGAAATTGGCAGGCCTCTGCTCCCATTTCTTGTGCTCTCATCTTTGAGCCCCAGGGTCCCATTGGCTTCCTCTGAACCATCCAGCATCCCTACACAGACTACTTTTATTTTTTAATTTTTTAAAAAGATTTTATCTATTTATTTGAGAGAGAGAGAGCACGCAAGCGGGGGGAGGGGCAGAGGGAGAAGGAGAAGCAGAGATTATGACACTTTCATAAAGGAGAAACCAGAGGCTCAGAAACGCGAAGAGAATTGCCTAAGGTCATAGAGCTCATAGGAGGCATAACTGGGACTCAAGTATGAGTCTTCCCCTCAGTCCATACTGAGCAGCGAGCCCGATGTGGGACTTGATCCCAGGACCCTGGGTTCATAACCTGAGCTGAAGACAGACGCTCAACTGACTGAGTCACCTAGGTGCCCCACACAGACAACTTTCTATAATAACAGCCATGTGTGAGCACCATAAAAGCTTATATACATTATGTCCATACCGAAGTCTATAAAGTAGGGCACCTAGGTGGCACACACAGTTGTGTGTCTAACCCTTTGTATTAGTTCGGGTCTCGGGTCTTGGGGTCGTGAGACTGAGCCCCGCGTCGGGCTCCATATTCAGTGTGGAGTCTGGTTGAGATTCTCTCTCCTTCTCCCTCTGCCATCCTGTTTGTGCTTTCTCTCTCTCTCTCTCTCTCTCTCTCTCTGTCTCTAAAAATAAATAAATAAATCTAAAAAAAAAAAAGTTTAAAAAGTGGTTGCTACAATGATCATTTTACCCGTGTGGAAATTGTGTAAGTAATTCAGTAAGCAGATTTCAGCAAAGTTATCACTTGCTCAAGGTTATGTAGCAAGTTAGTGGCAGGTCCAGGATTCAAATCCAGGGCAAGCTTCCTTGTAACCAGCCCGTTCAGCTCTGCAACTTAACTGACACATAGACGCGGAAAGAGTACGACTTTGAAAGATAAGTTTCCCGTATCTTTCTGCTTTGAAAATCCACTGCACTTTGTTCCCTTCCTCCCACATGATAGGCTGCTTTCTGTTTCCTGAGCAGAGCTAACTTTTCTCTCATGTTTGTATCTTAACCCGATTATGAACAACCGAGAGGCAGCAGTTATGTTTCCCTCTGTATGTGCAGAGATCCATGTGGAAACGGTTGTGGTCTTCCTCTCCCCAAGGCCCTGTCAAAGGAAGTGTGATGAGATGATGAGCTCCGCACCTGGTAGAGGCAAGCCGAGCTGCCGAAGTCCCAGTTATGCCTCCTATGAGTTCTATGACCTTAGGCAATTCTCTTCGAGTTTCTGAGCCTCTGGTTTCTCCTTTATGAAAGTGTCATAATCTCTGCCTGCTTCTTGTGAAATCCACATGGAAGGAAAAGCTCTTTAAAAAGTGGCGGAGGACTTCTTGAAGTTGGTTAAGAACAGGCAAATCTCAGTGGGGACTGTTGATGGCTGTGCTCATCCCTGACTGTGGAGAATGGGTTACTGCCATCAGAAAGTGCAATTGTAACTTTAGTGAGGGTAGGGACCTAACCGGAAAGGTGTGAAAGTGATTAAGAGGATTCTTGGTCAATTTTTGCATTAAAAATCATTGCCATTCCAATGAGAGAAATTAACTCATTCTTTAGTAGATATTAGACCGCACACATATGACGTCTATGTTAGTCCAATCTGGCTTATTGCTTTTGTTTGCTTCACTCATCTTGTGAAAACCCCTAGAGGGCATTAATACTTGTTAAATAAATGTTAAAAACTTTAAAAAAAAAAAAGTGGCGGAGAAACAAAAGATAATGTCAGGACATGGAGAAGGAGGCACGGTTGGTGCCTGCGTTAACTAGGAAAGTACCTTATTTCCCTCACTGCTCTCTGGTCTGGTTCAGGTACTCAGAGCTGGCTCACATTTGATCTCTTCCCCTTGTATAGCCAGGGCTCATTTGAGTTTCCTGAGCTCTGAGAGGTGAAGTGATTGAGGAGATGAGTATCTGTGTCTGAGCAGACCCCTCCCCCACTTGTGTTTCTCCTCCCCTTCCTCAAGGTTGTCCCTGGGAAGAGACATCTACTTCTTAGCAAGTAACTATATGCTCTCCCACATTTCCTAGGCCTCCTGCAATTATGTGGGGCCATGTGACTGATTCTGAACAGAAGGTTTTGGGTGGAAGTGATGCCCCCCACTTCTAGGCTGATGCACTTAAGAACCAGCATGCGTCCTCCATCTCTCTCTTCCCCTGCTCTGAAGGGGGTAACCAGAGGGCTCAGCTACAGTTCGGAAGACTCCATTGGCCTGGCTCTCTGAAACTCAGTCAATAGACCCTGCCAATTGAGTTAGGACATGTATCGTGAGCAAGAGGTAAATCCTGTTTCATGTTGACTAAGATTTTGAGGCTGTTTGCTACCAAAGGAAAGCCTCTCCTCTCCTGGCTAATGTAGACTAGGGCATGGGTGATTGGGTCTCTTCAGAGAATCTGAGCATGGGAAAGGACACAAGGAAGATGTTTCATGGCATTTGCTCTTGGCTGTGAGAGCCTCCAAATCACTCCTCTTTGGCATATTAAGAACATAAAGTGTGTTTTTAGAAATATTACTCATTCATTAAAAATATTAAAAACAAGTGGCACAGAGAGATTGGAAAGGAGGGAGGGAGGGAAGGAAGGAAGCAGGGAGGGAGGGAGGGAAGGAAGGAAGCAGGGATAGAGAGAAAGAGAGAGAAAGGGAGGGTGAGCTGAGCCGATCAGTTCGTTCCAGTCTTTTGATGGTGCCCTGCCCCTGACAAGTCTTGGTGAGATGTGGGAAGGCAGCCAAGGGGGGCGTTGAGCAAGATGAGTAAGTGGAGAAAGATTAGAGCAAGCCTGCAGAGAAAGAAAAACAAAACAAAACCCCCTTGTTTCTGGGCTTTCTTGGCCGTGCTTCTTGCCCATGGTTTCATCATTGGTTCAACAAATATTTATTGATGTGCCAAGCAGCTTTCTGGGGCTGGATATCCAGCTTGAACAAAACACAATGTCTGTCCTTGTGGACCATTCGTTTTATCAGGGAGCTGGAGAGCAAACCAACAAATATGTGTACATGTGGTATGTTAAAGATGACACGCGAGGGAGAAAAAGCAGGGGGAGGTGATAGAGGATAGGACAGCTCCGGTTTTTAAAGGGTGGTCAGAGAAGGCTTCACTGAGAAGGTAATTCCGTCTGAACAAAAACCAAAAGGAAGTGAAGGAGCTAGCAATGTGGCCGAGCGAAGTATGAGGCACAACAAGGAAGCCAGTGTGGTTGGGTTGAGCGGCCGAGGAAGAGAGTAGTAGCGGATGAGATTCAAGAAGGACTGGGGAAGGCAGATCAAAGTAAGGACTTTGCTCAGAGATGGGAAGCTATCAGAGCGGATGAATGTTAGGAGCTAATTTACATTTTATTTATGTTACTCATTTTATTTCATTTTGATTCCAGTTAACATACAGTGTAGTATTAGCTTCAGGTGTACAATTTAGTGGTTCAACACTTCCTTGCAACTCCTGGCGCTCATCACAACACGTGCACTCCTTAATCCCCATCACCTATTTCACCTGTCCCCCCACCTACGTCCCTTCTGGTAACCATCAGATTGTTTTCTATACTTAGGAGTCCGTTTCTTGCTTTGTCTCACTCTCTCTTTTCCCCTTTGCTCATTTGTTTTGTTTCTTAAATTCCACATATGAGTGAAACATGATATTTGTTTTTCTCTGACTTACCTTGCTTAGCACTAAACCCTCTAGATCCGTCCTTATTGTTGCGAACGGCAAGATTTCATTTTTTATGGATGAATAATGTTCCATTATAGATATTGATATCGATACATACACACACATACCGCCACTTCTTTATCCATGGACACTTGTGCTGCTTTCATATCTTGGCCATTGTAGGTAATGCTGCTATAAACACAGGAGTGCTTGTATCCCTTTGAATTAGTGTTTTTGTATTTTTGGGGTAAATACCCAGTGGTGCAATTCCTGGGTCATAGGGTAGTTTTATTTATTTTTTAATTTTATTTTATTTTTTAAGATTTTATTTATTTATTTGAGAGAGAGAGAGAGAGAGAGAGAGAGAGAGAGAATGAATGGGGGAGGGGCAGCAGGAGAGGGGAAGCAGGCTCCTGCTGAGCAGGGAGCCCGATGCGGGGCTCGATCCCAGGACCCTGGGATCACGACCCGAGTCGAAGGCAGATGCTTAACCAGCTGAGCCACCCAGGTGTCCCAGGGTAGTTTTATTTTTAATTTTTTAAGGAACCTCCATACTGTTTTCCACAGTGGTTGCACCAGTTGCATTCCCACCAACAGTGCCTAAGGGTTGCTGATTTATTTTTTGGATGTTGGGTGTTATCAGTTCTTTATATATTTTGGATGCTAGTACTTTATCGGATATGGCATTTGTAAATATCTTCTCCTATTCAGTAGGTTGCCTTTTAGTTTTGTTGATTGTTTCGTTCACAGTGCAGAAGCTTTTTATTTTTATAGTCTCAAGAGTTAATTTTTACTTTTATTTTCCTGGCCCGAGAAGACCTATCTAGAAAAATGTTGCTATGGCTGATATCAGAGAAGTTGCTGTCTGTGCTCTCTTCTAGAATTGAGCTAATTTACATTTTAAAAGGATGCCTGTGGTCGCTACATGGATAAGATTGCCAGACCTAGAAATAAAATTTAATCATGTCCAGTTAAATTTGCATTTTAGATAAATGAATAATTTCCAAGTAGAAATATATCCCATATAGTATCTACGACACCTTTATACTAAAAAAATGATTTATTGTTTGTCCGAAATGCAAATTTAACAGAGTATCCTGTGTTTTATCTGGCAGTCCTACACCTGGAGAAAGATTAGGGCAAGAGGTGAAAGCTGGATCAGCTTGGGTGTTGCAATAAAACCAGGCAAGAGGTGAGGGTGGTTCAAACCAGGGGGTGGTGATGGTGAGAAGTTGTTGGTTGGATTTCGTACACAGAGCCCCCCATGTATTCTCTCTCTCTTTCTCTCTCTTTCTCAGGCCTTTTCTATGAACTAATTTGATTCATTTTGCAACCAAAACTTGGGAGGATGTGAGTGGGGGCCACTTGGCATAGGGGAAGGATGTGGGTTTAACCACAAGTTTCATATAGTTTTAGAGAATACATGAAAATAAATTTAGTCACTCAAAGGTAGAAAAGAGCCAAAGGCCAGCGACAGTCCTGAAAGAGCTCCTTCCCTTCCTGTTCAGGGACATGATGATCAGTCCCTGGGCAGAAACACATTGACGTGACACTTCCTTTTTGGTTTCTTCTCCTTAGCTTGGCTCTAGCGGACCCCTCTTGGCTAGAAGAAGAGTAGAAGATGGCCTGTGGGGGAATGGTGACAGTAAGTGGATTTTTGCAGTTAGTATTTTTGTTCTGTACTCAGATCTTTTGTTCTGAGCCAATATTCTGAGGGGGCTCTTAGAGAACAGGCCAACCTCTTCTGGATTGTTGGCGTTGGGGGCCGGGAGGTCCCCTACCACGTGTGCAAAGTGCTAGGCGTGTTACTCACAAGCCAGAGCCAGACATTATCACCTTCTTTCATGGTGAGGAACTGGCACAGAAAGGTTCAGCAGCCTCCCCAGGGGCACTTCGCAGGACTCACCACTTTCCCATAGTCATTGCTTATTGAATCCAACAAAAATCACTTCAGTGCTAATGAACTGAGAGCTTGAGAGGAGAAGATTATGGCAGCTATACAGTTTCTATTCCATGAAGAGTTTCAGACCAAGTGTTTGGTCAATAAGAGACCCACATAAACATAATCCTTACCAGCTGGCTTCCCTCCCTGCCTGCTCCCTGCTTCCTTCCTTCCGTTGTTCAGCAAAAGTATGTTGAGCATCCTCTATATGCCAGTTCTATGCGAGGCCCAAGGATTCACTGGTGGACAAAAACCAATCTGTGAAGTTGGGGTTTAAAGGAAGGGGGTAATTCTTCAGGTCAGGGGTGAGAGATTGGGAAATTGCTTCATTCGTAAAGCTAGTGACAATGGGCTGTGGCATGAGGGAGCGTGGCTAATAACAGGGGGCGGAAGAAGGCCGGAACAGAGATAGGTGGATGGAGGATACAGGCGAGGGTGTCCAGCAGGTCGTGATTAGGACTTCAGTTTTTATCCCAAGAGCCAGGAGATGCTATGGAAGTACTTTACACAGGACTGTGACATGATCAGCTGTGCATTTGGAAAAGATAAAACCCAAATGTCTGTCACTAGAGAACTGCTTTAATCAGTTAGGATACATCCATGTGGGGAATACCAGGTAGCAGCTCAAAAGAATGACTATAAAAGCATGATCTTTAAAAATATTGTTTAAACATATGAGGTACAGAATACTGTGCATCATCTACTACCATTTGTGCAGGAAATATGTACATATAAACACTTGGTTCTTGTTATTCATGGTAGTTATGTTCTATAAAGTTGCCACAAACACCGAATTAGCAGATATTAAGCTGCTAATACAAAGTTAAGTTCCTGCTGGCCTTGGTCACAACATTTTTGGCAACTGATCCGTACATATATAACCTGATTTTATGTGTGTTTCTGTTTACAAACTTCTTATTTAATATATATTGTTGATTATAAACCTTGAACTCACGGCCAAGAACTCCACGACACATGCCTGAGAGAGGCTCATCCAGCACGTGTATTTTCTGCAGAAGACGTAGCATAGCCTTCCTGCTCGTAGGAGCACTAGGTGACACTTTAGCACTGAGATTGGAGGCCATTTTGAACAGTGAAATCATCAACAAAAAGCACAAAAATGTGAAAAATGCAGCATTGAGTAGACTGTGAAAAGGACAGTTATTTCTAGTATGAGAGCCAAAACCAGAAGGCAGAACGCTGTCTCATTTGACCTCAGCTGGGAACACGCGTATTGGGCAACCCAAATCTCTTGCATCTCTATAAAAGTCTGCGGTGGACGTGCTTGAATATTGCTGCCAGGGTTAAAGGTTAGCAAGTAGATAAATTTGCAAATATGGAACCTGCGAATATGGACGTCAACTTTTTAGGGAAAAGAATCTCACTTAGACATACATTGTGAGAACAAAAATAATACAAGAATACTCATCAATACTTTACCCAGATTCACCTATTGTTAACATTTTACCCCGTTTGATTTATGCCCTCTGTCTCCTCCTCATGTACAAACACACACACACACACACACACACACACACACACACACACACACACACACACTTTTTTTTCTGAATTCATATGGGAGTCAGTTATATACATAATGGTATATTATGGTATATAAACATAACCCTTTACCCCTGAATATGGCAGTTATGTGTTTTCTAATAAGGAATTCTCTTACATAGCCACAGTACACTTATACCAACTTTGATAACTTTAACATGAGTATAATGCTTTTATCTAATCTACCAGCCTTCTTCATTCTGGAACATAATTATAGCCTTTTTTTTGTGTTTTGTGATACTGATGCTTTGTAAGCATCACTTTTTAATTAATTAATTAATTAATTAAAATATTTTAGGTACTTACTTGATGCAGAGAGAGAGATTGAGCACACGAGCACAAGCAGGGGAAGCAGCAGAGGGAGAAGCAGGCTCCTCGCTGAGCAGGGAGCCCTACACAGGGCTCGATCCTGGGACCTTGGGATCATAACCTGAGCTGAAGGCAGATGCTTAACTGACTAAGCCACCCAGGCACCCCTAACCATCACTTTTTAAAAAACACTATTTGGGGTTTGTCTGATGCTTCCTTATAGTCTGGTTATGCGCTCCCCCCCAGAATGCTGTGTAGGTGACGATGTACCATGTATCTGCTCTAAAGCACATGGAGTACCTGCGGAGGGAAGCTAACGAAACTAGTGACAGGGGATTGTCTTTGGAGAAGACAACTGGGAGTCTAGAGGAGAGAATGGGGAAGGACGGTGACTTTTCATTGCGTGCACTTGTTTGAATTGTGTACTGGGTGTATGGGTAGTACCTTTTCAAAAACTAAATTTTCAAAATCCCGGAAAGTCAGTGGGTCTAGTGTTATTACCCTCCTCTTCCCCCTGCCCCCCATTTTCCATACGGAGAAACAGGCTCAAAGAGGGCAAGTGATCAGAAGGAAGCCTCCACTCTGGGCCCGTGGGCCCTACGGCGGGTGCCACATGTGCTGTCCCCAAAACTGCTCCTTGGAAACTCGGGGTGCACAGGTCGCGGTGAGTGCTGCAAGAGAGGAGAGTGAGGGCGGGTGTCAGACAAGGCTTCCTTTCCCGCGGGAGGAGACGCCTGAGTTGAGTGCAGAGGGCTGTGAAGTTAGCCTGTAACCGAGGGTCCCAGAACCAGGGGAAGAAAGGAGGGAAGGGGAAGCAGGAAGGAGGATGTTTCAGGCAGAAAGTGCCTTGGATCCAGAGGGTAGCAGGCTTGCAAGTGTACATACCCCGTCAGATCTGCAAAGAAAATTGGGATCTTCCCTAGCAGACCCACCCGGTTGCGGTTGCGTAGCCACGGGAAGCCTGGGCTTGCCTTTTAACAATAGTCTCTTCCCACTCAGCAGTCTCTTGGCAATCTGAGTGTTCCATCTACTTGGAGTTGAACTCCCTCATGTGGCTGGTTTCTGTAGACTCTCGGAAAACTCACTCTGAGCCCCGTCCCTTTCCCTTCCTCATCTGAAGATGCCATCTGGCTATCTGGGTAAATAAGGACCCTTACCACATGCGCTGGAGTGGGGACCCTCAGTACACTCGTATCCTCTGGACCTCTGCTGTTTTCGGTGAGGAGAGGGGCATCAGCTCTTGCCAGTGAACATGAGCGATGGGACTAGTCCCATATGGCTTCCTGGGGGCAATGTGCCACCAGAGCCAGTACATAATTTGCAGTATTCAGGGTAAAATAAAAACACAGGATCCCCTTGTTCAAAAAGCAGGAAAAAAGTACTACTATAGGTACTAAAATAGTAAAGTGTTCCTTTTTCTTCTGAGGTCCCTCTCTTTAATTGTCATGGTGTTGTTTATTTGCTATTTCATGACATTTTAAGTAAAGCAAAATTAAAATTTCATACTATTAGTATGACCTTTACCATTCATCTTTATATTGTGCAATGCCAGTTTTAAATACAAAATCCAAAAGCATTTAACTCATGTGCAAAATCACAGGAATTATACCATTTCTGTTTTACAGATTGGGCATGCATTTCTATTTTACTCATCCCCAAGAGTGGGAACTTTGTATAAAACCAGCACTTCAATTTTACCTCTTGATGTGTTCACGTTGTACCAACATTCTCTACCTTCACCTTACTGACTAGTAAAGAGGGGCTGAATGTAGAATGAACTATGGGTTTCCTTATCTTTTATCTGTCATCATTTTCAAAGTGAGTGATTGACTAATACAGGGAAGTAACACAGATAAATAAGGATACAATAGGTCCTTGGTCATTTGTGTTTCTTAGAATACCACTGCCTTCTTTCTGCATTTCAAACAAGTTCAGGTTCAAATGGAAAGCAAGTTCTCTTGGAGCTTTCAGCTCCTGCTTCCTCAGACATGAACATAACATGCTTACCTTGTCCTTGATTGGAATCTTGCTTAAATCCCACGCATTGTGGATCCACTGGAAATCTGTGCTCCCAGTACATGTGCAAATGGATGGTGAGGAACAGGAGGCATACATATTGTACATCCTCCAAAAAAATCAGTTAAAAATTCAAAACAGGAATAGCAAAGAATCAAATTGATGCTTGCATGGAGGCCCCATCAGAATATTATGTGGATCTGAGCACTCGATAAGCATTTTTCCGAAGATGTATAGCAGGCATGACCCATGTTGTTATTAGAACGAGGTCAGCAAGGACCAAGGACACACATATCACACGTTATCTCCTCTGCTCGTGTACACGCTCCGTAGTCCCATTGGATTTCGCTTACGAAACACTAGTTCAAAGATAATGTTATTCAGAATTTCAAGATGGTGACAAGCCATTAAAATAAGTGTGGACTCTTGTGAGCGAGGGGCTTTAGGCAATCGCACAGGTCACACATCCAAGAAACTGGGCTTGGGGAGGGCTGCCCACTTCTGTTTCCTGCCTGCCGGTGGTGGTGGGTAGAATAGTTCAGCTTCAGCAGCCACTTTGGACCATGTGGATGAGGGCCACATCTAGGAATAGCGGAGAGGAAAGATGGCATGGACCTGGGTCTCTCACCCTTTATCAGCCCTGGATAGCCGACCTCCAGGCTTTTGCCTGGCAGGATAAATCTATACGTGTGTGATCTTTTTTTTTTTTAAGATATTTATTTATTAGAACAAGAGAGAGCACAGTAGGGGGGTGGGGAAAAGGAGAAGCAGACTCCCCACTGAGCAAGAAGCCCAAGCCGGAGCTTGATCCCAGGCCCCTGGGATCATGACCTGAGCCGAAGGCAGATGCTTAACCCATTGAGCTACCCAAGTGTTTCCTGCGTGTGTCTTCTAAGCCACGATGAAACTGTGCATTTTTAAGCTACTATAAAGTCAAAGTTAATCCTATGTGATATAGCACCTTTGTGTCCCTTCACTTGGGCTACAGGAACTTCTCGCAAGCCACTCAGAAGCCATGAGGAGCTAGAGATGGGACCTCTGGCTCAAATATCCAGCTCTCCAGCTAACTCCAGCTGTGGCTGCTGAGCCATTTTTCTGTGCCATGTCTGAAATGCCCTCCTGTGGGGTTTCTCTGGGGTGACAGGTTATCAAACTGTATGGCCCATGGGTTGGCCACCTACCTTATAAATAGAAATTTTAGGGGCACCTAGGTGGCTCAGTTAGTCAAGCATCTGTCTCTTGATGTTGGCTCAGGTCATGATCTCACGGTTTTGAGTTGGAGCTCCGCATTGGGCTCTGCACTGGGCAGGGAGCCTGCTTGAGACTCTCTCTCCCCCTCTTCCTCTGTCCTTCCCCTCCCCCAACTTGTGCATGCTCTTGCATGCTTGCTCTCTCTTTCTCTCTCAAAAAAAAAAAAGTTTTATTAGAACAGAGCACTTATTCATGTAGATATGTAGATGTTGTAGATATGAACACTTATTCATGTAAATATTGTCTATGGCTGCTTTGGGGCTATACTAGCTGAGTTGAGTAGGTCCAAGATAGTAGTTACTTTTGGCCTTGGAAGATTTCACTAAGAGTGCCACTGGATCCCCCCAAGGTCCATCTAACCCTGAGGGTTTTACCACCTTCCTCTTTTCCCTCTTACAATCCTTCAGGCCAGAGCCATAGGCTTTCTAACCGATATGCTGATAAGTATTTAACAAAGGGCTCTCTAGGAGGACAAAAAGCCCTCATATATAGCGTGTGACCATATCTGTGGTGTAAATATTCCCACTATGGCTAATTTCAAGCCAACAACATAACACTAATGAGGAATTGGAAAGAGAGGAAGACAATCAGCTCTAGGGAGCAGTTAAAACATAGTTCAATATATCACTGGAGCCACTTCCATTACATCTGGCCTGGGCTCTCACCCCAGTTTTGCATTTAATGGAACCCTAAACTCTAATCAGCCAGGCCTGGCTATACTAATTGCAGCTAAAGGAATTTAGAGAATTTAGTTTCTGGCTTTCAGCATGATTTCCCCCTCAAACTTTGTCAAGGTTTATAATATTTGCATTCTGTTCTGTTCATTTCGTTGCATGTTTTGTCTATAGATTGAGTCTAAGATATTAAACCCCATATAAATCACATTATTGTAAGATATAATTATAATGTTATAATTGTGTAAATATTGTTGGCTGCAGAATCAAGCAGTGTGACTGGAGAGCTTAAGAACAAAACAGCCTTAGATTACTAAACGTTTGTAGGTCAAAGGAGAATATTCCAGGCATCAGAGTTCAAACTAGTATGGGTTCATTTTCTTTCTATGTTTATATTTCATCTTATACTCAGCTTCTACTTTTTAAAACACATCTACTTTTTAAAACAAATTTTTAGATTACTTTGTTTTAGTGGGATATCTTCCTGAGTGATTTCTTCAAAGACTGCATGAATGGCAAATTTTCTTACTCTCTGGATTTCTGAAAATGTCTTTATTGTATCTTCACTTTGGGTAGAAATTTGGCTGCCTCTCAGATTCCAGATTCCACATTGAAATTAATTTTCCATTAATTCAACTTCATTTTCCTGCAAGATCTGATGTCAGATTGAATCTCATTTCTTCACATATAAGCTGGTTTTTCTTTCTGGAAGTTTATATGATTTTTTTTTTTATACTTTCAATTCTGAAATTTTATCCAAGTGCATTTAAGTGTGATATTTCTTTAGTATCCTCATTGGCCTTCTGTGGGTCCCTTAAAACAACACAGAACCAAAACAAAACATGTATTTGGTTTAATACCAAAATGTATTATGAGGAGAACAAAGATGGCAATAATACCACCACCCGGATAACTCCAGTTATCTGCTAAATAAATAAAATAAAATAATACAATATCATACAGAGTGAAAACAGTTCTTTCTCACTTAATGTAGTCAGCTTTCCCTCATTCCACTCGTAGCTAAACCATCGTGGATCTAGCCAGTATCTTGCTGATGAACATCTCGAATTTTACATTGCCATAAACAATACTGCAGTAAACACCTGTGAACTCTTACTGATATTTTGACATGCTTTGATGAATATATGCAAGGAAGAAATTCCTAGTGGTGACATTGCTGAAATAGTGAACAAGGACATTTTATTGATCTATTTTTAAAGGTATTTATTTACTTATTTATTCATTTATTTGAGAGAGAGAGAGAGAGAGTGAGAGAGAGAAGGAGGGGGAGCAGAGGGAGAGGGACAAGCAGACTCTCCACTGAGCGCATAGTCATACTCAAGGAACCTGAGATCATGACCTGAGCCAAAATCAATAGTCAGAACTTAACCTACTGAGCCACCCAGGCACCCCAAGTAAGGACATCTTAAATTTTGATCATAGTTTGCCAGTTTTCCCCACAAAATGTTTGCATTCACAATAATATTGGAGTGTCTCATTCACTTACCGATACGGGGTATTATCGAGCTTTCTAAGAATGGCCAGTTGGGATAAGCGAAAACGTTGGTGTTTTCCTATGTGTTGCTTTAGCTGCATGTCTGGCTTAGTGTTGTTTCCCGTGTTTATTGGCCATCTGAATTTCTTTTCCTTAACTCCCTGGTCATGTTCTTGATGTCTCTGGACTCTTGCTTGATTTGTGCTTTTCTTTGCATCAGGAGAATGTCCTTTGGTTACTTCTTCAACTGCCTCCTCCCACTGTCTTCTCTGTCTTTCTCCTGCATCCAGACATCTAGACTTGTTCTTGTGTCATTTTATTTTTTATCTCATATGTTCCATCTGTTGGTTTTTACTCTGTTTTAAAGGAAATATTTTTCAATGTTATCTTTCCACATTCAGCTTGTGTTAAAAATTTTCTATTATTACTTTTCAAAAATCCAAGTAGTGCATGAAGGTTATTTTATAAATAGAATATGGCTTTGTTGTTTATAGATAGCACTGTCCTGCAAATTCTTGCTCCTGATACCCTTTCCTAAACTTTTTAGCTATTTTTGTCTGGTATGTACTTCTGTATTGCTCAACTCTCAACATTATCTTTTGATTTTGTATTATAGAAAGTGAATGATTTGCACTAATACCGCATCCTTGCCCCCACCGCTGTTCTCTCCATCCTGCTGTGATTGTTATAACCAAATTTTTTATTACATTATTAGTTACTTTTAGGGGGACAAATATATGACTATAGTTTCTGGCTGAGCCAAAGAGTTCATTATGGTTATGTTTCCTTTGCCTCTTTTCCCCCTGAATTTAATAATTATCTTTAAAAAAGATTTGGCTTAGTTTTATATATACCTTTAACTAAAGCCTTCTAAACCCTCCAAAAGGAACTGTAAAAGACTTGAATTTGGACGAGCCCTTTTCCAGGGATTGGCTCCTTCCTTTGCTTCTTTCCTTCTTGAGGTTTGAGGACGGAGCCAAGAAAGACAGGACTGGCGTGTCAGGGAGAGAAGAAAGGCAGGAAAAGGCTGGGGGCCTGGGAATGGAAAAACAGAGCCACAGCAATCCTGGATTTGGAGCGTTAGGATTCTGTTGTGTGACCTCAGAACGTCTCTACAGAAATATTTTCAGTGGTGCGTGGTTCCCTTCTCCAAGCTGAACAGCTGTTTTGGACCTTTGCAGGAGAGGTATAATTCTGTAGCAGTGTTACTTTTCAAACTAGCAAGGAAGCAGAAACATTGATGCACCAAACAATTTTGCATTTATCTTGAATGGTGATGTTAGGGGCAGAGAGAATATGTGATGGTTCCCACTTGGTGAAGGCAAAAGTGGGCCAAAGGCAGGCCCTCAATGCCACTGGTGGGGCAAATGGGGTAAGATGGGTGAGAGAGAGAAAAAGCCCAAGTCAAGAGAAGTGGAAGCTTCAGCCTGGGCAGGGGACTTCCCTGACCTCAGCACCCATCCTTCTCTACCCCTAATTTGGTTAACCCTGCCCAGCACATAGTAGGTGTTTAAGAAGTACTTTAAGCAGGAAGTACTGTAAGCTCAGTGTGCCTCTCAAGGATGTTAAGATGAATATCCATAAATCAGAGCTCATTTAGGGGCAGGATACAGAGCACAGGGACAAATGGTCCATGCCTTTTGGTCTTTCAGTGCATCTGGACAAATGTGTAAATTCTTCCAGAGTGTGGGAGGACTGAGAGTCCCATAGGGGCCCTACCAGGTATTGGCAGATCCTGCATACCTCTCTGGGCTGCCAGCTCCTCTCTCCTTCTCCATTAGCCAACCTAGGCAAGGCCCACATCTCCTTCTGAAGGTAGCGAGGAGAAAGCTGGAGAACACTCAGAGATTATTAGCTTTTCATAGAACTGGATTTCAGTTGGAGGGAGTCCCAGTGATGAAGCAGGGGTTGAGAGAGTGCCCCCCATACATTTTTTTTTCTGGCTTATTCTGGGCCATACAGGCCCAAGTGCATTCCAAAGGGCTGAAGGATGCCACACCTCTAGCAGGCCACCTGAGTAGAAGAAGCCTTACTCTGCCAGGGCCTAGCTTTGTGCATTTCCAATTATTCTGTCCTGGTGACTGCAGGAGATACAATGATTAGTCCACAGACCACCAGTCTAGACTGGCACCTACCATCCCCCATTCTTTCTACTGGGAAAGAACCAGCACTGGTCTGTCTCTATTCGAAAGTGCCTTGTGATGGGTGTTTGTTCAATTTTGTTAACTCTACCCAGCACATTGTAGATGATTGATAGGTAATTGTTTGAGTTAATGAACTCTTTTTTTAAAAATATTTTATTTATTTATTTGACAGACATATAGCGAGACAGGGAACACAAGCAGAGGAAGTGGAAAATGGAGAAGCAGGCCCCCTGCCAAAACAGGGAGCCCAATCCGCGGCTCCATCCCAGAACCCCAGGATCATGGTCTGAGCCAAAGGTAGACGCTTAACGACTGAGCCACTCAGGTGCCCCTGAGTTAACAAACTCTTATCCTCTCTCAGAGTTTAATTCTGCAGTATGATTACAGGCCTAAGTCACTGGCTTACCCTCTGTCACCACTGCTCTCTTCTGGGATATGCACTGAGCATCTCCTGCCTTTCTGCTGTGACCATGCCATCCACCTACATACACACCTGCAGACACACACACACACAGGCTCACACTGTCCACACCTATTTTGGACATGTTCACTGCTCATCCATATCTATTAGCACAGAAACATGGGAGTTCCTGCTTAGCATCTCCCACTCTCAGTCCAGGGCTGTGCCTAGAGACACTTTCCAGGTGTTTTTAGATGTCTAGAGGCATCAGCATCAATCACCATGACCACCGTCATAGCACAAGTCCTTCCTATGTTCTGGGCGCCGTGTACTAGTTTTCATTCATCATCTCATTTACCCCCTAGCGACAGCTCCAAGAAAGAGGTCTGCTTACCCTATTTTAACGCTGAGAGCACTAAGACTCAGAGAAGTTAATTTGGTTGGGGTCACACAGATGAGCCCAGCTAGAAACTCAGGTCTTTCCTACCCAGATCTGTGCTAATAACCCTGATACTTGACCATCAAGGTGAGGGGCTGGCAAGTTCTTAAAGTAGGAGGGATGCTGAGGTTCTGAGGCATGGCGTGTCCTCGCCACCAGGGGATGCTGTTTCCCCACACTCGCACCAGGAACCTGGCTGCTGTCCGCCACCCCCCCCCAACCTCAAAAATGCAGTCCAAGCTTGGACCAGAGAGCCTAAGGGAGTCCCCCAAACGCTGTGGGCCCACCATTCCTTACCACGGCCCTCAGCACAGTCTTTAGGCTGCCAAAACCCCAATCCACCAAAAGGGAGCATGAGGAGCTCATCAATTGCTGATTCCAAAGTAGAAGTCTAAACTTCTAGGAACATAGGATTGTTTGGCCTTCCAGAACATCTTCCAGCTGTAGGGGTCTGCCTACCTGGTTTTCAGGGGCTTGGCTAACAGTTTCATACTCTTCCCAAGATAGGAAGGCTGGCTCCCAGGGTGGGTCCTGGGGGTGGCAGGATCCAGTTAGGTCAGTGGTCTCCAACTTGGGGTGCGCAAGATGATGTTGGAGGTGCAGGGGGGAAATACTTTTATTTATGTGTTCATATTTTTAATCTGAAAATAAGAATACAGTTTCTCTAATATTTGATGTCCAGATTGGTACTGCCTTGGCTCCCTCGTTGGGCCGCAGGTCCAGTAGCCCTATATGAGCAAAGAATGAGTGGCGTTTTGAAGAAAGAGTGGGGCACCATCCAGGACCCAGCATGGTATGTGTTCCTGGTGGAGTCTATCACATAATTTAACCAAAGTAACCCCTTTGGCACAGGAAAGTAGCTTTTACAGATTCCTCGGAAGAAACCAAGGTTCAAAGTTAATACCTGCACGAGGGAGCCGGAGACAGATCAATGACTGAGCTGTCATTTCCTTTCCTCGTCTGAGCTCTTATCTGCATGGTGACATAAAAATGATGACAGTCTCAAGAGATCTGACATGACACAAGTCTCCTAATTTCAAGCCTGTCAAAACTATTTGGAGTTATATCTATTATCATTTGTGATGAGCCGTGCTACAGTATCAAAAAGAACTGCCTTATAGCAATAGCGGCTAGTGATAGGACGGCAACTCGACGATATATCAGGGTGCAAGCAAAAACATGTTTGGAGGCTGAGGTGCAGATCGGAAGAGCTCGGCGATCGCCAGTGTGTGACCATCCCAGGTCAGCGCTCCTGTCCTGACAATTCTTAGATGGCAGCCTAAGAACTGGGTTCGGTGAAGATTATTGCTGACACCGTTCAGGTGCCAGGCATTGGAGCTATGGCCCTTTGCGATTTGGTTCAGATTCCAATGGAGGCGTTTTCAATTGGGTGGTTTTTGTTTGCTTTTGGTCTGCTTCATGTGTGTCCAATTCCTGTAACAGGAGGGGGAGGAAAAGGAGGAGAAGGGGAGGTGGTAGCCCTTTGTCGTGTGGCCTTCCTCTATGCTCACTGGATTATGTCTACTTTGTGGCACTCCCAAGGGTCCACCCTGGTTTTCCCAAGGGTCCTCATCCTGCACAATAAAGGGGTGTCCCTCTCAGCCCCTACTCCCGGCATGCTTCCTTTCAAGGACAGATTTAAAAAAAAATTAATGGGATTTTTCCAAACCTTGACAGAGGGAGAGTTCATTGTAAGTGGACTTACTGAGGACAGATGTTAGTTTGCCTGTATCAGTTCTTGTCCAAGTGCAGTCCACAGACCAATGGCGTTAGGATTCCTTAGGACAGGTTTTAAAGATGCAGATTCCTGGGCCCTACTTGAGACCTCCCCATTCAGAATCTGTAAGTGAAATACATTTTAAACAAACCCTTCCCCCCTAACTCCCAATGACTGGTGATTCTGAAGCACACTTACATTTAAGAACTATTACTCTATATAATGATACTTTGGGAAATGGTTTTTCAAAGAGTTTATTACTTCAACTCATTTTTCTTAATATGGGATAGGTAGGGCCTGGTCACCTTCCATTGATTTTAAGCACAAAAATGGAGTGAGACTCAGAGAGGGATCAGCCATTCACTGAGGTGTAGCAGAGTGTTTACGGCAGATGGGAGCTGGCCCTCCCTGCCCAGGGCTGCCACACGTGCTGGACACATCGGTTGTGGGGCACGAGATGATAGTCCACACATCAGGGAAGAGGGCCCTGACCTGCAGCAGCTCCATGGCAAGGGAGTACGTTTTTTTTTCTTTTCCTTTCCTTTCCTTTTCTTTTCTTTCCTTTTCTTTCCTTTTCTCTTTCTTTCTTTCTTTCTTCTCTCTCTTTCTCTCTCTTTCTTAAGATTTTATCCATTTATTTGTCAGAAAGAGAAAGAGAGTGAGAACACGAACTGGGGAAGCAGCAGGCACAGGGAGAAGCAGGCTCCCCGCTGAGCAAGGAGCCCGATGTGAGACTCGATCCCAGGACCCTGGCATCATGACCTGAGCCGAAGGGCGATATTTAACTGACTGAGCCACCCAGATGCCCTAAGGGGGTACATTTCTGAAGCAAATTCATCCCTGAGACTAGCTCCTTGCTTGGACCCAGTGGAAATTATAATCCCACTCATCTTTCACTAGTGACCTCAGAACTCAAGGCTTAAAGGCTAGCCAATCTAACCACAATCTAGCACATTCCACAGAGATTTCTTAGCAGAAAGTCAGCACAATGGCATGTTGGTCTCAGAATACTAAAGAGGACCCTGGAGTAGAGGCCAAAGTTAGAGCTCCCTCTTCCAGCAGAGCCTTCCCCCATCCCCATATCCCCTGGCCAGTCCCAGCTCTTTCAGGACTTCACTGGAGCACAGCCCCTTCCAGAAGACCCATCCTGCCCACACTGTGTCTCAGGCTGGGGGGGGGGGGGCACCCCTTCCCAGTCCTCTCACAGCACCCTGGGCCTGCCTCTACCTTGCTGCTTATCACGCTGTGTTACATAGGCCAGGCGGGGTGGCTGCCTCCCGCAGGGGGCAGTGTCTCCGGGAGGGTAGGGCCTGGGTTCAGTAACTGTCTGTAAACTGAATACGTTCATCACTGGGGCTTCTCCTACAGCTAGCTTGAGTCAGGATCACCTCTGGCACCCCCAGACCCCACTGAGACAGAGCCCGGGCGCTGCCATTTGACGAACCACCAGAGGGGTGCGAAATGTCCAGAATGTTCATTTTCTGTGTCTTGTGGAAGAGGCAGACCAGGATCCATGGCCACGTGCCACCCTGTCACTCCGGGCCTATCTCCAGGTGCTGTAGGGGGGAAGAATGTTAGCTCTGCCCAGTAGGGAAGGGCCTGCTGTCTCTTCCTCCTCTTACAGCCTGGGAAACCAACCGAGCAAGGTTGGCTGGCTCTCAAGCCTGGCCACCAGTCCGGCTCTCCGGACTCCCCAGCCCTTCCTGCAGCTGAGACAAATGAGAGTTCGGCTTCTGCTTTCCCACCTTTCCTGGCAACAATCACAACCCTCCCCGATCAGGGTGAGCAATGCAAGTTCCAGGCATGCCTTGCTTCATTGCTGGCTTCCCAGGTGTCACTTGAACCACAGGGTGAGTCCCTAACTGGTAGGGGGATGACAAACATGCACATTTCTGTAGGCCAGCAGTGCCAGGATGTAGCTTCTTTCCCCCTCTGAAAGATACATGCCAACAAACTGAGCAAATGGGTGAAAACCCACGCCTTCCCAGCACTTTCCAGCACTTTCCAGCATTCCCAGTAAGCAGGCATCTGGGGAGCCAGCTGCCTGGCCCCTCATGCAGAAGTGAGTGAACAGTACACACTCCTCTCCTTCAAGTTCCTGGAGGGTGGAAGTGACTTAAACAGAACTAGTACTTCTCTAGTTACTCATGTCAGCGGGGTTTAACGTTGATGCAGTTGTATGAACGCTGTGGTGTGAGTGGTTTCTATCTCGGTGGTGGAAACCATCACCCCCAGGGGGCTTTCCATTTTCTTGGGCTTCAACTGCCATCAGTAGCAGTGACCCCCCGCTAAGGACAATGCTACTTTTCTTCAGTGGGGGCCAATGTGCAGACCTACAGACCTGCTTGGCCCATTTTTTCAGAGTCTCCACCTAAAGCCACAGGGACTAGGGACAGGCTGCACTTCCTTCCCCTAAGCCCTCCCCATAGCTGCGGGAAACGTCACAGTGTGGGCCCTGGATGACTGGCCCAGAATGAGGCCTGCAGCTCCTTCATCTGGCCCCAAGCTGTCTGTGGGTAGGACATGACAGGCAGGGGTAGGGGGTTTCTGCAGAGGTGCCAGAGCACTGGAGAAGGTCAAGGCCAGCAACCCGGTACAGAATGGGAAACCAGAAGAGGAAGTAACTTTGGAGTTGGGATTTTGTTGTTAGGGCCCTGGGGAGCCACTGGTTTTCATCTGATTTGACTGGCAACAAGTAAAAAACAAAAACAATAGTGGAGTAGCGAGGTTGCTGAAATGGAAGCAACAAAAGGCGCCCTGGAGTCCTAATATAGTGCCCGGAAGGTGGAAGCTTCCTGGGGAAGAACCTGGAGGTGCAGTGTGGGAGGGCATTCTCGGACCCATTAAGGCGGGCTGCGTGCCGCTGGAGAGTGGGGAAGGAAATGAGGAGCACGGGAGCAGGCGGCTTGGAGTGGAGGGCCCGGACGCCGGCTCGCCTCTGGCTGTCCCGCCGCCAGGGGGCGCCCGCACGGGCTGGGGCCACGCGTGCCTGCGTGCGGGCCCTGGGGGCGGGACCGGGGGCGTGACCGGGGGCGGGCGGGGCGGGGGCCCTGGCTGCGCTCCCGTAGCGGCGGGAGGAATGCGGCCTTTGGCTCCTCTCCTGTCCGCATTCCGGCCGGCCCTGGAATGCGAACAGCGTGTTCACTACGCGCCCTGAACGCACAAGTTCGGTCCCCTCCCGTCGGAGAACTCCCGGCAGCGGCTCCTGGGGAGAGGCCCCCTCTCTGCCGCCGCACCGAGCCAGCAGCACGTCCGGGTGGAGGACAGGGCCCTGAGGACTGTCAGGCCAGAGCGGACTCAGCTCCAGGCCCTGGGCAGCGGTGCTTTGAGACCCGGTGTAGGAAAAGGGGGAACCAGAAGCCGTCTGCTGAGGCACTAAGAAGGAGACGGGACCGACCCTCTCAACCACCAGCCTTTTTTTTTTTTTTTAAATTCTTTATTTATTTGTCAGAGAGGAGAGAGATCACAAGTAGGCAGAGAGAGAGAGAGAGAGAGAGGGAAGCAGGCTCCCCGCTGAGCAGAGAGCCGGATGCGGGGCTCGATCCTAGGACCCTGAGATCATGACCTGAGTGGAAGGCAGAGGCTTTAACCCACTGAGCCACCCAGGCGCCCCCCCCCCTTTTTTTTAAGATTTTATTTATTTATTTGACAAAAAGTGCGAGAGGGAATACAAGCACGTGGAAGTGGGAGAGGGAGAAGCAGGCTTTCCGCTGAGCAGGGAGCCATCTGGCAGGGCTCCAACCCAGGACTCTGAGATCATGACCTGAGCCCAAGGCAGACACTTAACGACTGAGCCACGCAGGCACCCCAACCACCAGCCTTAAGGGGCCCAGAATTCAGATTCTAGAATGTCTTTAGGGCATATTGTGGATGACAAGGGCTGGAGAAAGGAAAAACAGGCGATCCAATCTGGGAGTGACTGAATACCCAAGAGTAAGCGTTTCATTCATTCAACAAAATATGGACTGAGCCTCTGGGCTGTGCTTGTCCCTGAGCTAAATTCTGGGGACACAGGTGAATAAAGCATCTCCTGACCTTGATCCTGGAGACAGTTGCTGAAATACCCAGGGGAATACAGAGAAATAATCCAGATTGGGGTGGAGATCCAGGAGGTGTTTCCAGGGGAAGCTGCAAAAGGACCTGAAAAGCCAAGAGCAGTTAGCCCCGAAGACGGGGAAGGGGGTTCTTGACAGAGGGAATCTTGTATGCGGGGGCCAAGGGAACAGGGTGGCTCCCAGGCAGAGTCTGGGCTTGCCCTCCCTGAATGTGCCTGCCAGTGGGCCAGGTGAGTCACTGCAAGGATCAGTGTCCACCTCAGTGAGCACGATGTTGGTTGGTTTATGGAGCCTCATTCTGCAGGAGGCCCCGGAGCTTGCCTGTGAGGACTGTAAAGAGCAATGGGATTCCACATGCTGCCTTGGAGTATCCTGGAGACTGAGAGATCCAGCCCCTAAAGCATCTGGCACGCAGCCTCGTACCTAGTAGGTGCTCAATAAACATTGGCTGGTCTTTCAACACCTTGCTTGATTCGCTGACTCCTCTTCCCTTCAAAGCAACCATTTCTGCCTCTGAAATGGGCAGTGGTCCTCCAGCCCTTCATCTCTCTCGTCCTTCCCCGGTCGAGGAAGGGGGAGCATGCAGGAGGTAAGACAGGTGTGGCTGGCCATGACGAAGGCCCCAGAATATATCTGGGGAACCTGGTGCTGCAGGTGTGGAGGGCGGGGAGCAGAGAAGGGCCTCCCCTGGAGGTGCAGCGTGGGAAGGTGACCCTTGGCTGAGGATAGGATGAACAAAGCAAGAAGGATCAGGGCCAGGAAGGAGTGATAAAGCCTGATAGGAGCTGAAGGGGGAGGACAGAAAGCAATGCTGGGAGGTAGTCTGAGGAGGTAGGTGAGACCTGACTCTCAGTCGCTTGGCTGCAGGGCGGGGCCAGTGCCAGATCTCCACCTGGGGTGGGTCAGGATGGATCTGGGTGCCCATGGGAGGCTGCAGGGGATCATAGTCTATGCGTCCCAAATATCCCCGAGTGAAAGAATGGGAATGTTTACTTGCAGAAATTCCTTATCGGGCCCCCCTCCCAGGATTGCCCTGGGACCTAAATTCTTCTGTGCAGAGGAAAAGTGCAGACCTTGGAATGGCCTCTCTAGCATTGTTCCTTGGCAAACACAGGAAGATGGGTTTCCTTTGGCTTTGTGGTGCTGACATCTGAATCCGGACCTCTTCCCCAGCCTTTGGGTGGGGGCAGGGAGGCAGGGGACCAGGCCGACCATGGAAAATAAATAGCCGCCTCTGCTCCTCTGACTTATTTCATGTTCTTAGAATTTCCTCCCTTGGATTCTGGCTTTGTTATTTAAGAGTTCCGCGCATTGGATTCGGGCTGGGAAAATCCCTTAGTGTCGTTGCTGTGGAGAGGCCGTTCCATGCTGGAACCCAGTGCTGGTGCCCCAGGAGAAGTGGCCCAGCCAGTGGGCCTGCAGCCCAGAGTCCAAGTGAGCTCCTGAGTCAGCCCATGTGAAGGAGGCTCTTGGGGCTGGGTGTGGGCGCCTCTGCGTGAGCGTGTGCTAGTCCCACAGTGGGGACGTGGCAGTGTTTTGGTTCCAGCTGGCCAAGCCAGGGCCAGGCCAGAGTAGTGATGGCTCCATTGGGAAACAGCGGGGGCCTCCAAAGGGGGCTCCGGGTGGGTCTGTGCGGTGCATACACCGAGAGAACTCCCTGGCCCACCAGAGAGCTGGTCCACGCCCGCGAGGTGGGCCGCCTCCTCCCCTGGGCTCTGTGTGGTGGACACGCAGGCTTCCCTGTTCATCCAGGCTTGTACTCCTCGCACTCCTCTCTTGGTGCACCCCACAAGAATGATCATCATGGTGTTTCCTTCCTCCACCAATTCATTCATGCAGTCATTCATTCAACAAACACAGATTACGGGCGTACCAGGTGTCGGCCACTGCGCTGCGTGCTGGAGAGACAGACAGGTAAATCGGAAACCTCGGAACAATCTGAAGACCCCAGCAGTTAGTGATACAAAGTAGGGCCCGCTCGTCAGGTGACATAGGATGGGGGCTGGGGGAAAGCCAGGAAGGTTTTTGACTTGGGTGCAGAACGTAACAGGTGCCAAAACCCACCAGAGTCAAGAGACGTGATAATTTTTTTTATTTTTTAAATTAACATATAATGTATTATTTGCCCCAGGGTACAGGTCTGTGAATCATCAGGCTTACACATTTCACAGCACTCACCATAGCACATACCCTCCCCCATGTCCATCACCCTATCCCTACCCCCAACACCCCAGCGACCCTCAGTTTGTTTCGTGAGATTAAGAGAAGAGACGTGAGGGCGCCTGGATGGCTCAGTTGGTTGAGCAACTGCCTTCAGCTCAGGTCATGATCCTTGAGTTCCGGAATCAAGTCCCACATCGGGCTCCCAGCTCCACGTGGAGTCTGCTTCTTCCTCTGACCTTCTCTCCTCTCATGCTTTCTCTCACTTTCTCTGTCTCTCAAATAAATAAATAAAATCTTTACAAAAAAAAAAAAGAGAAGAGACATGATATTTTAACATAGAAAATCAGTCCCTGGTGAACAAAAGAGCAAACTTTTAAACAAAGAGAGGGCCCGTCCCAGTTCTGCACTAGGCTGTTGGGGTCAGAGGGGAATCCAACATCAGTGCTACCAACCCTGGGTTCAGAACTCATTACAGCCCGGGCAGATGACCAGATAAGCATTCAAACATGTCACAAAGGGTGGCTTCTTGGCATAGAAAGAAACTCATGGCATATATTGTTGAGTGAAAAATAGGCGGTTAGAGAACCCTATATAAAGTACGGTCCTATTCAAAATATGTTCAGATGCTAGAAGTTAAAAGAGACATGAACAGCTCTTTTGTCTCTTTAATGGCCCTACTCTTTGTTTGTGTTTCCCGGTTATTTTAACAGTGAACCTATAATACTGTATACTTTTCTTAAAGATGTTTAAAAAAGGGCGCCTGGGTGGCTCAGTTGGTTAAGCGACTGCCTTTGGCTCAGGTCATGATCCCGGAGTCCCAGGATCGAGTCCCATATCGGACTCCCGGCTCTGCGGGAAGTCTGCTTCTCTCTCTGACCTTCTCCAATCTCATTCTCAGTCTCTGTCTCTAATAAATAAATAAATAAAATCTTTTAAAAAAAAAAAGATGTTTAAAAAAATAAAACCCCAAGAGAATCGTAGCAGAGCATGCTGGTCTGAACAGCAGCATTGATTGTGTTTTCTGACATGTGGGAGACGGGAGGACTCCCCGGACCAACCCCTTCTCAAGCCTGGCGAGGGGGAAGGCCCAGGATTACCCCTCCTACTTTATAGGTGAGAAAGTCAAAGCCCAGTGAGGTGAGGGGACTCAGAGGAGAGGACCCATTTGGGGCGAGGTGGAACTAGCTTTGGCCTGCAGTCTGTGCGCTAGAATCCACATTGCCCTTAGCATGGTGTGCTGGCGTCTTGCGTCCCAACTTCTTCCAGGCTGAACTTCTCACTCTCTGTTCTTTGTGGCCAGCTGCTCTCCATTGACCTACCTCTCTTCCATGGGTGCTCTTCTCTTTCTACAGTGCAGAAATATAGGAAGAAAACCTGCAAGACATATCTGGGTAGATGTGACTGGCCCCTGTCCGGGCCCTCAGCAAATGACAAGTGGTCTTGTGAGTGATTGAGTGAAGGAATGAGAAAGCATTTTCAGTGTTATGTTTTCTTTCTGACCTCCCCGCCCCAGGTGGCCTGGCATGAATCATAAGCAATTCTCTAAAGCCCCCATCTGCCTGGAAGTGCCTAGTGGCATTTCCCATAGTTCAGAAGCCATTGGCCCTGCATGCCAGTAGGCTTAGCTATTCCCTACCCAGCCACCGACGTGTTGCCTGCCCCCTGGGGAAGGCACTGAGAATAGAGTATTCCAGGTGGAGGTGCCACCTCTGAAAGCTGGGGCTACTCTGGAATGATACTCACACAAGCCTTGGAACCAAGACCCTCCTGAATGCTCTCTCAGTGATTTAGGAGACCTACCATCTTAAGCATCATGCCTGTGGAGACCGAGACAGAGACCCTTTCTCTCCTAAGAGGTGGGGTCCCAGGCTCCAGCCCACCCTTAGCTGTGTGTGGCCTCTCCTTGTCTGTTGAATGCTGCAAAGCACGAGTGCTCTTCTTTCTACGTGTGAGCGTGGAAGATTGCATTTCCCAAAGACAGCCTTGACAATATTTTCCTTGTAGCTAGCTATGGCTATGGAACCAAGTCATGGCCAATGACATGTAAGTGGAATCGGCACATGGAAATTTCTGGGAAGTTCTTTTCAAAGGGAGGTGGAGTGCCCTTGTCCCTTTCTCCATCCTGCTGCTGGTAACACACATGATGGCTAGAGCACTAGCAACCTTCTTGGATCATGAAGGCTTGCGGCAGGGGAGAGATCTGACAAATAACCAGAAACCCAGATGCTATGAAAGAAAAGATGAGCATATTTAACTAGATTAGAATTTTAAGCTTTTTGTGGCAGAAGATAAATCAGAGACAACAGATAAAGAGAAGTGCAAACTGTATTTACAAAGCAGTACAAAGGTGCAAAGAACTTCTACAACCTGACAAGAAAAAGATAAACGACCCCATAGTAAGATTGGCAACTTATGGGAGAGTAGTTCCAAAGAGCCAAAAAATGTGAGGAATCGCTAGTAGTGAAATGGTTAGGTCAGCTTGAAAAACAATGAAAAAGATTGGTAATACCTATTGCTAGTGGGCCTGCAGAGAAAGAGTCACATACATTGGTGATAGAAATATGCATTTTTATAGCCCTTACAAAATCAATCTGGCAACATCAATGAAAATTATTATGTAAGGTTAATCATTTTATATATCGTAACTTGTATAAATTATGTGTATATGAGTATATTTTGATCACCAATCCCTTCTTTCTCATCTGTCCTTAAGTATCTATACAAGGTAATGATAATTATTGCAGCTTTGTCTAGAGTGTCCAAACTTGGAATCCAAGTGAATGTCCACTCATAAACAAATGGCTGAATAAGTTACAGTGCATAGTTCCATTTCTAAGAATATTAGACAACCATTAAAAAGAACGAACCGGAGCTCTATCAGTGGTAAATTTTCATTAGCTATTGATGAGTAAGAAAAGCAAGACGAAGAAAAAGATATACAGTATTTAAGTAAAGCAATGCTTTTAAAAAACCAATGTTTTGTTAGTTTGAGTCCTCTAAGAATCAGTCACCAGAATGGGGATCCGACTTACAAGAGAGTTATTGGGGAAAAACTCCTGTTAGTAAACAATGGAGAGTTTGCTAGAGGAGGCTGGGAGAGAGGCCGAGAACCACAGGGTTGTTCGAAGAAAGTTTCTGCAACTTGGATAGGGAGTCCTTGAGCACAGGTCCCAGGTTCTAGGAGTCCTGTGTCCTGGGAATAGGCCAGCCTTCCTGTCCCTGCCCCTCTCAGTCACTGGCTGGGGCAGCCTGGCCTCAGTGCAAACACTGCAGAGGTCCAAGAATTGCATTCTCGTGCTGCTACGTAGTCACACATATGGGTGTGCTTATATGTGTGTGTGTGTGTCTACATACGGATATAAGTGTGTGTATGTGTGTGTGTGTGTGTATAAGCACAGAGACAAGTATGTGGAAGGATATGACTAGGTTGTTACCTGGGTAATGGGTTGGGGGTGGTGGTTCCTACACACACACACACACACACACACACACACACACACACAAAGAAAGAAAAGAAGAAAAATTTGCATTAACCCGCACCCCTCCGCCCCAATTCCAGGTATATATTCTGGTAAATTCCAGGTAAAATTCTGCCTCTACATCTGAAGAAGCAACTCAATGGTAACGCAGCTAGAGATAGAACTCCTGAGCCTCCCCCAGCCCTCCGCTGACCCTGCTCTTCCTGCAGCCCTCCCCGCTCTGATTCCCACTGTACATGCCCTTTTGTCTTCCTGCCGGAGCCCTTTAGACCCCTTTCTTCATGCCAGGCGTTTTGGAATCTGACCACCGCTTGTCTGGCGGTGGGTCTTTCCTCCTTTATTGTTCTAGCTCCTAGACAGGCACTTAGCTGCTGTCCTCTGGCCCGGGGCCGTTTTCCTGTGATATTTTTACATATCATTTCCTCCTGCTCCTTCCCCCTGTGCTTGCTTTCCACGCGGAGGGCCTTCTGACGAAGCCTCTGAGTTTGTGCATGTTTTCTCCCCTGTCTTCTCTCTTTTTATTCTTCTCTCTGGATGATTTTTCTCATCGCCGAATCTTTCCATTAATCTTGTCTGTTTTTATTGTAGAATCTCATGTTTCATTTCGAAGGGGTTTTTTTCTCCTCTGCCTTAAGAAAATACAATTCTGATCTAGTTTCGCGGAAGCCATCTTCTCACCTCTCCGAATATATTATTGTCTTTCTTGGCCTTTTCTTTTACTCTGTGCATTCTGCTTTTATTCTGTTTCTTTGTTGTGGTTTCTGTCTTTTGTGTTGGGCGTTTTCTCTAGGGAGGGGGGACTCTGACATATCTGTTCCTAATTCAAGAGGTGTGCTAAGAAAGTCTAACTGGAAACTCTGTGTGCCTAGGTAGAGCTGAGCTTCATGGAGGGGGGTAGGAAGACCCAGGACTTGGTTTCTCTGAAGAGGGGCTCTGTTTCTCTGAAGCCATCCAGTTTCTTTGGAGGATGGTACGGTCCCCTGGTCTGCGTGGGGAGGGCAGGCATCGCTGGCTGGCTGGCTGGCGGTGGTCGGGGGTGCGGAGGAAAGCGCTTGGTAGGTCTGCCCTTCACAGTTGACTCTCCCGCAGTCCCCGGTTTTCAGTGCGGAGTCGTCCACCTCCCCACACTGTTGTGTGTGTTGCTCCTGTACCTCGCACCCCTTGGGTTTAACTTTTCGGCATTTTCTGGGTGACAGAGAGAAGGTAGCCCACTGGCCAGCTGCCTGCTTTCCACTCCAACTCCTTCCACGGTGCCTGAGCCCTGATCCTGAGTCTCCTGGGTGTGACCGGCATGCTTCTCGCAGCAGCCCCGCTGGACGGGCACTCGGCATTCAGCTCGCCCACCTGCCACTTACTTTTCTTCTTTTATTATGCATGAACACTTTTCATCTCTTAGTTTCTCCTCCCTCCCTCTGCTGGTCCAGGTCGGATTTTATGTGTAATATCATATCATCATATATACGTATTATAATTCGTTAAGTATATATTATGATATAATATAATTATTATACATAATTTATATAAAATATATACGATATAATATAGATATCATTCTGGAATTTGCTTTCTTCACTCAACCCTAGGTCGTGGCCTTACTCTGTAATAGCACATTCTGCTCTACCCACCCCCCTGGACTTATTTAACTATCCCCTTAGCACATTGACAAGGAGCTTATTCTTGAAAATAGGGTTGCTGGGAGAACTTCTTGTGTGTTTTCCGTGGAACTGACGTTTCGTGCACCTTGCTCTCCACCCTGACCCTCAGTCCACGAGGACCCTGCCACTCCCAGCTGGATCGGATGCCCTCACATGGGGGCTCTGCTGGGAAGGGTGCCGAGGAGGAGTCTGGAGGGTACTTTTGGAAGGAAAGGGGTGCAGGAGGATGCCGGCCCGAGGACCTGGCTTCCCCGCCAATCGGCCCATCGAGTGCCTGCCATTGAGTCACTCTCATTATCTCTACTTTTGTAGGGAGGAGACCTTGCCACCCCGCCTGGGGCAGCGTGGTGAGTCAGAAAGGAGGCTCTGGTCCCTCCTGCCCCCACCCTCCAGTCCTGCTTCCCAGGTAGCCTGGCACAGAGATGCCAGTAAGAGGGTGCTCAAGCTTTAAGATGACTTGGTCTCCTGGACTGAGGAGGTCTTCACGGTATTGATTTATTTGCTGAATAAATACTCTTTAAGTTCTAGGATTCAAATATGGTAAAATTGCCCCTCACGTTCCTGTCGCACAGTCAGGCAGCTCCTTTTATTAGAAGCAACTGGTGCTAGTTTCTTGTGCATCAAGAGATACTTGAATGAAAAAAAAAGGTGATAAAGGTCCATACTTCCTTATCTAGAACACTTTGGGTCTGGTGTTTTTGGGAATTCTGAAGTCAAGGAGTGTGCAAAGAGTGCATGTCGAGCCCCAGAGGAGTATGTAATAAAACATGCTATTATTTCTGCACTAAGTAGATTAAATAAAGCCATAATCAGACTTAAATGACTTCAGTTCAGGTTTTGCTACCAAATGTGTTTGTGCCAAATCTATTTTTTTAAAAAGCACTTCTGTTTTGTGTGTGGTGTTTTTTTTCTTTTTTTTTTTGTGGGTTTTTTTTTGGTGATTTTCATAGTTGAAAAGAGAATTGCAAATAGAAAATTTCCTAATTGTGGATAAGGCCATGTGGACTTGTGTCAACACTATTCCTTATTTTAAAACTTACGGTAGGATTCTGTACACACTGGATCAGTGCTAAAGAGCTTCTTTGCCACTGTTTGGCATCCACATATATGGCACTCTACTTAATTAATTTAGCCTGTTTATGGACATTTAGACTATTTCCACTTTTCCCCAGTTGCGTCAGTAGTGCAGTGAATAACACAGTCCACTCACTTAGCACATGGGCAAGTGTATCTGTGGGGTACATTCCTAGCAGCGGCATTGCTGGGTCAATTAATAATAATGATAGTGAACCTTTGCATGGCATTTACTAACAGCTCGGAACCGCGGTATGTGCTTCACAATAATTAATGTAGTCTAATCCTCAAAAGAATCTCCAGAGGTAGGTATTACTACATCCCTTGAGAAAAAATGAGGCAGGGAGCAGTCAGGTGACCTGGACAGCTGGGATTTGGACCATGGTGTTTTGGCTCCAGTCCGTTCTCGGAACCATTCCATTTTACTTCCTCTTGAAGGTCATGGGACTTTGTAACCAAGAGGGCTGTCGCTAAGTTGTCTTCCCTCCAGCTTTGCCAGATTCACGTGCCCACCTGTGAGTGTGCTTATTTCCCCGCCAACACTGTGTTGAATCAAACTTTCTGATATTTGCCCATCTGATAGGTGAAAAATGCTATCTCTGTGTAGTCTTAACTTGAATTTCTTTTATAGTGAGTCAGGTTTAACATCTTTTCACCTAAGGGCCATTTGTATTTCCTGTTCCATAAGCCATCCGTTCATGCCTTTTGCCCATTTTTCTGTTTGGTTACTTCTGTGACTTATGTTGAGCTTTTTCTGTCGCAGGAAGATGAGTCTTGGTGATTCAAGTTACACAGATCTTTTCCCAGGTAGCAGTGAGTTTTGGACAGAGTACTGTGAGGGGATAAATGAAGGGAAGGGCTTCAGTGTGGGGAAGAAGAGGGAGGGAGAAGGCAGACAGGATCCTGGGAGAGAGGTGAGGCAGAAGAGAAGGAAGGCGATGGATGGAGAGAGTGCGGGGGACCCCTTATGGACATGGGGCATGGGGTTCACCCACACCAGATGTGGCCCGTTCAGACCAGAGGTGGGGAGAGGATGGGCTCCATGGCAGACAGGAAGATTTCTCTCTAGGCAAGGACTGCCCAGCTGCGAGGCCATGGTCAACTGGCTGCTTCCAACTGTGGGCTCCTGTAGGGTCCACTTTTGGACCAAATTTATGCTCTCCTTGAGGTGGCCTTGACCAATGATTGAGCAAGGTGGTTGTACAAGAGCCCAGCAGTTTCCACATTTCCACCCATCACCGGACCTCTCCAGCAGTCCCTGGCGGACTGACAGACAAATCAGTTCTCATCACAATCTGTAGGCTCCCGCCCCGTTTTCCCCCTCTTCTTTCACAGGGATCACCTCCTCCCCCACCCCCATAAGTCAGCTTGAACTCCTGACTCCCTCTCAGCACCAGCTTCCTGGAAAATGCAAGCAGCCCAGACTCCTAAAACCTTTTGGCAAAAATTGACATGAAGGAGCCATTCCCCTGTTTGAAACAGTCACTAAAATATATTTCATATTGTTTGCATCTCACTAAAGATTTGCTTGTTTGTCTTCTATATGGTGGTGACTACGAATGTCCTTGGCCTTGGACATAAGTAGAAATGTTGGCCTGAGAGTGAAGGCAGCTGAGGGTGGCCGTGCCAACATTTAGGGGAATTCTGATCTCAGCTCAGAGGCTGGAGGAGTAGATGGTCTGAGTCTGGGGTGACTGGCCAGGCAGGCCGGGGCCTCTGGAAGGGTCTCTTGGGTAAGGTGTGTGGGAGCACCTCCAGTGCTGGCTCTAGGCCTGAGAATACACCCGAGGGCCTGGGGCCCAGAAAGATCTTCCCTGGCAGCCACAGGGGGACCTGACTGTGCCAGCCCTTGCCCACAGCCTCCCTCTGGCCCAGTCACCTGCTGTTGTACCCTGACCAATGTCCACTCTTACGTGTTACCAGAGGGAACCCATCCTACCACCTCTTGGTCTCGTGTTTTGGGTGGCGAATCCTGGAGTCCACCTCCCTCACCTGTGAGTCAAGGCCCTTCCTCCTTTTCTGCCTTTTTTAATCCACCCCCATCCTTTCCTCTCTTCCTTCCACACTCACAGGACCACTGGCCATCCTGAGAACCCAGTCAGCACTGTGCCCCCTGCTAGTGTCTCTGCCTGGACCACCCTTCCTATTTCCCCCTGCTCCTCAAGGCCTAGGTGGTCTATTAGCAATTCAGTTGTGATGTTCAGGAAGGGGGTGGGGGGAGGTGGAGAGGCAATTAAAGAACTAAGAGGCTCAGTTCTTCAACTTTCCTTAAGAAGTGGCAATAAATATTCCAAGAGCTCTACATTAGAAAGCACCCCATCCCTGCCCAGCACCCTGTGGAAATGCCACGGCTTTGAAGATGCTCGGTGCAGAGACTGGGCCACCCAAGGGCTGGGGTACAGCATTACATGTGCATTCCTGGAAGACAGCCTAACAGGCATTTCTTCGGGCCTTTCTTCCTGCAGCCATTCCCCACCCCCTGCTGCCCACCATACTCACTTCCCTGACCACAAACCCTGATCAACACTGAAACCACTACTTTGTATCAGACATTCTTTCGACTCTCTCACCAAGGTTGCCTGAAATGTTGAAATGCAACGGAATGTAAATGAGCCCCCAAATACTTCTGAAGCAACTTGTATGGGCAGCGAGTGGTGGTAGGTGATAGGTCAGTGGGTTACAAGGAAATATGACCTGCCATAGAGTACCTGCCTGATGGCACAGGTCCCCTCGTTTGTAAACAAGGCAACTGGTCAACCGATAGCTACACACGGTAAGCGACAGAGGTCATAGGGGACGGGGGACGTCAGGACCTCAGTGGATGTGCTCACTGCAGCTGCAGCAGCCAGGAAGGGCTTGCCTCGAGGGGTGCAGGGAGGCTTGGGGTGGGTTTTGAAGAATGGTAGCAATTTGAGAGACTAGAGAGCAAGGAAGGCCTTAGGGAGAAGGCGGCTCCATGAATCACTCAGGAGGAGCCCTGTGTATTTTGTTTGATGAGCCTGGGACACATGAGATACCTCTTTAAAGCCCTGGTTCTCGACCCTGACTGAATATTTAGGGTTACCCAGAAGCTCTGGGAAAACACTGATCCCTGAGTCCTCCAGAGAGTTTGATTGACTTGGTCTGGAATACCGTCTGGGCACTGGGGGTCTCAGAAGGTCTCCAGGCGACATGTGACATGGGGCCAGGGCTGAGAGCCTCTGCTCCACAGGGAGGGCAGGCAGCGTGAGAGCCCTCGGCCTGTCAGCCCCCGGGCACACACACCTGTTGGACTCTGACACTTCGGAGGCATGCCTTTCATTCTCTCCTCCTGGACAGTGGCCACCCCAGGGAGGGGCCCTACCCCTCTCTTCAATCCCAGCCACACACCTGGCCTCAGCCTCCCAGGAGGATTTCCTTGCCAGTCTCTTGTCAAGCAGTCACAGGGTGGTCAACCAGGCCACACGCTGCTTGGCCTTCCCTCTGCCATCAATGCCGCCCTTCTGGTGCTTTCCCGAAGCTCCAGAGGAAGCGGTGAAAGTCACGGCCGTTCAAAGGGCCCATAAACCAGGAGAGCGCCATTTGCAGTGGGCCTCGGGGCCAAGCTTCCTGAGGACGCATGTCCACCTCCCAGCGGAGCAGGGACCTGGTGCCGGAAGGGGAATTTCTCTCCCTGCGTTTCCTGGCAGTGACGGCGTCAGCATCAAGTCCAGCGAGCCTTTGAGGCTATCTCCTCTGAGTGGTTTCAGAAATGCGGTTCCTCATCTCAGAGAATTCTGTAGGTGTGGCTGTTGGCCACCGGCCAGCATGCCCCATGAAGAATGTGCACCGGCCACAGGCTGACCAAGGAGGTTACAACCTTCACTTCCTTTCAGGAGCTTGTCAGGGTGTCCAAACGACTGCAGGAAAGGGTAGATCAGGGTGACACGATTTCCTGACAAGAAAGATTGCTGCACCCCGGGGCTTACAATCAAGGCAACAGATGAAATGCCCCGACTCTGAGGCCGTTTTATTTATTTATATAAAAAAAACCTTTATTGATTTTGTTTTAAAAGGATACGTATTCTTTTATTAAAAGGAAAAAAAACGCAGCAACATACTCAGAAAAAACAGAAATCCTGATGGCTCGAGAAAGCCACTGTCACTAACGCTCTGTGAGCATCTCCAAAGGCCAATTCTGCAGGCGCTGTGTTTGCTGTGCTGGGCAGGGTATGAAGAACATGACCTCTGGAAGCACTCTCTGTCCTGGGCTTGCATAAGTAATGCAGTGACTCTCCTCCCAACAGCCCCTCTAGAGACTTCCCACCACCCTGCCTTCTTGGAAAGAATGTCCAGCATGTCCCACACCAGAAGCCGTCCAAGGAGAGAAGATGCCGAGGCGGTGGCTCATCATCCTGGGTCGGGAGAGGCCTCTGAGGAGTCCTCTCTGTTGCCTCACGGCCCTCCAGCTATGCGAAGAATTCGAACCATTTCCCCTGGGACCGGCAACCTCGAAGCAATTCTGAGCCCAACCTCCCCAAATAGCTGCTTTGCAAACAGATAAAACAGAGAAGCATCCTGAAAATGTGATCTTCAGCCGTTCACCTTAGGCGGTTGTGCACGAGTGTTTCTGCGGCTGGAGTCTCTCTCGGAATGGCTGGGAAGCCAACTTTGGCATGTGGCTGTGTTCCCTGAGGGGCAGAGAGCTGAGAACTCTCTGGAAGGGACCTCTCAAGGGAACGGGGACCAAGCAATGCCTCCGGCCCTTAGCAGGGATCTGGCTCCTATCTCAGTGCTAGGGTCGTTGCTGACCATTCTGGGGTCATGGGTCTCTTTTGGCTCCTGAGATGTCTAGACCTGGTGCCGCCTTCACCAGTAGCAAGGGCTCACTCCAACGAGCCTTTGCCCTCCCCCTAAGCCTACACTTCCTTTGGTTTTGTCACCCGAGTGCATGGGGAACTGTTGGCAGAGTGTCAGGCGCGAGCAGAGGACAGAACTTTCTGAGTAGATCTCACCTCTGAGAGACACTAGAATGCTTGGCTTCGCCCACTATAGGTATGATCAGGCTCCAGTGACCTACATAACCTTCCAGACATAGGGCAGGCGGGAGCCCTGACTCATCCCAGGGGAGACTGACTTGGGAAGGGTGGGGGTGGGGAGGATTTATAATCCGGAGACGTTGAAACCGCCTAAATGTTCAGTGATGGCTCAGTGAATCATGATAAGTGCACAGGGCGGAATATTATATAAAAGTGGTTATTGTAAAGACTATTTAGCAATATCACAAATGTTTATGATATAATGCCGGGTGAACAGAAGATGTGCACATTTTTTAAACATGAACAAGACAAGACTGAGTGGGGATTTTGAAAACTAGCCGTTGCTGTGCTACCGTGGCGTCATTCTGGACCTTCTGCTTTTAAGAGAAAGCGGTGGCTTTAAAGTCAGACCGACCTGGACTAGTAGCTTAGTTGTATTTCTTACTAGAAATGACCTTGGAGAGTAGCTTCATGTCTCTGAGATTGCTTCCTCCTCTGTAAAATGGGTACAATGATTGCTGCCTTACCAGATTCTTGGAAGGATAAATCAGATGATGTGTGCCTTCTTGCCTTCCTGTCTTGCTCCTCTCTCTCCCTCCCCCTGCATATTTTTCACTAATACAGCACAAAGCAGTTGCCCACAAAGGCTTCCACAACTGAGTCATCCTCGGGTCCGCTTAAATCTCTCTCGCTTTCAGGGAAGTGTGTGCCTGTCTGTGTGCTCCAAGTGGAGCTGGAGTGCGCATGAGCGAATGACAGCCATAGTCCACGGGCTACTGGGGGTGGAGGCTTATCTGGTCTTCGTTTTCAGAGCAGCAAGCAGCGTGTGCACTCTCCAGCCCCCCAGGCCCTACACGTTGAAACGGGTTTGGGAAGCAGACCCGGCTGACGGCACACGGGGCTGACTCTTCTCCCATTCCTTCTGCCATGGCCTGGCCTCAGGTCCTCTGACCTCTAGCAGGAGCTGCAGCGGGACTGATGGCTCCCGAAGCCTGAGGCAGGTGCCCCTGGTG
This sequence comes from Nasua narica, assembly GCA_028533885.1. Taxonomy (NCBI): domain Eukaryota; kingdom Metazoa; phylum Chordata; class Mammalia; order Carnivora; family Procyonidae; genus Nasua; species Nasua narica. The sequence goes on from CM052799.1 coordinate 80,783,384, forward strand.
GGCAAAGAGGTGATTTCCAGTGGCGAGTGGACATACATTTTTCATTTTAAGAGTGTAGGATTGACATATATGTTAGGGAAAAAATGAAGCAGTCCTTATGATGGTACAACAGAAGAGACATAATAAGAGTTAAAGAATGAGCCAACATAAAGGGAAATAGTACATAAATAATAGCTGGGATTGGGAATGACTGAAGCTTGGGGGCCACTGCCCAATCCTCTGGCATCCATCTTCGAGCTCTGACCCAGCCTCTGTCTTTTCCCTTGTCTGCCCCCTGACCCCTCCTACTACAGCCAGAGAGTTTCCTGAAAGGAAACCCTGCACTATAGGGCAGTACCTCTAGGGAATAGTCTAGACGTCTCCTTGGCAAGGTCTCCAAGGCCTTCTAGGATGGGACTCTGCTGGTCTTGAGAGCTTCCATGTCACCCTCATCCTCTCCCTGCCCCCTTTTCCCCAAGATTTTTATTATTATTATTAACTATATTATTTTTTCAAGGGTCCTCTTCCCCTTTTAGATTCCTACACCCTGGACTTCCAAACCCAGCTTGCTGGCTGGACCTCTGAGTCTTGGGATGTGATATCTCCTCTGCTTGTGATGTCCTTTCCCTTTTGTCTGTCTAAAGGACTCCTATTCAACCTTCAAAACCTTTGCAGGGGTCCCTTTCCTCTGTGAAATAGATCTCCTTGCAAAGAGTTACTCTTGCCTTACCTTCGGTCTCGAACACCATTTTATCCTGTGTAGCCCAAAGCTTCTGTTTTGTCGACTGTCTCTTGGATGAGGTAGCCTCTGAGGGCCCGGAACCTTCTATAGTAGTGGGTATAGCACAGGTGCTCAATGCTAATGAGAATACAGGAGTTAGAGCTATTGTTTGTGATTTGTTCTTTGTACATTATCACACTTAATCCTCAGTCGGGCTGGGAGAAAGAAACTATTAACACACCCATCTTAGACACGAGGAAGCTAGGGTGCAGAGACATAACTCGTTTGCTGCACCCCTGATAAGTGGAGGGGTCAGGATTCAAATGCAGGCTGCCTGACTTCAGTGCTAGGCCCTTAGCCAATCACTACCCACTCTCCTGTAGGTCAGAGCTGTTGCCTCAGTGGGGCAAAGTGGCTGCTTGGGTTAGGGGACACGTCTTCTGGCCACCAGGTGTAGCAGCAACCTCAGACAGAGGCAGAGTGCAGCCCCCTGGGGCTGCTCTTTCAAGGTCAGGAGGGTAGAAGTGGGAAAGCAAGAGGAAGGAGAAAATAGAGTTGAGTCAGAGCCTTGTGGAATTTCTGGCCTTTTTTGAATTCTGGGAAGAGAAAAAAAAAATGGCCGTACTTATTCCAAGTATGTCGAGATAATAAGGGGCCCTTCACTGTTTACATGCAAAAATCTCTGGCAGCCGGACACCTGCAAGCAAGAGGCCAGGAATCTGTGAGACCCAGACGCCCTGAGCGGGGCCCCTGGGCTCCAGAGGGAGGCAGCTGGCCGAGATGGGGAGAAGCAAGAAGGGAAAGGGCGGACAGGACTGTCCTCATAGCCCCAGCATTTCCTGCAGGAAGAATCTGTGCCTGTCCCTGGAATGTGGGTGGACTCTTTGTTCGAGGAAAGGGAAGTGAGTGGCTGCCTCTCCCCAAGCCTCCACCGGCCCTACCCCTCTGCTCCCCAGGCCCAGCACCCTCTTCCTTTGGGAGTGTGGGGCTGTCCAGTAAAGTTTCATTCCTCAGCAAACCTCTCGTCCTCGGAGGAGCCCCGCCCGCTCCAAGCTCTGCAGAAACACACTGGGTTATGAAAGGCAATCGGCTTTCAGAATCCCTGCGAGGGGCACCTGGGTGCCTCAGATGGTTGGGCGTCTGCCTTCAGCTCAGGTCATGATCCTGGGGTCCTGGGATGGAGTCCCGCATTGGGCTCCCTGATCGGTGGGGAGCCTGCTTCTCCCTCTGCCTGCCTCCTGCCTCTCTTTCTCTCTTTCTCTCTCTCTCTCTGTCTCTCATGAATGAATGAATAAAATCTTTAAAAAAAAAAAAAAGAATCCCTGCGATCCTCTAAGGATAGGCGCCTCTCCCCCACCTCCCCGCGCTCCCCCTCCCCTAGGGCACATCAGGTGGAAGCTGATGAAGGGGAAGAGCCCCAGAGAAGAGATAGTTGCATGGCATGTTTTGGGGGATTACGGGGGAGCAGCAGAGAGCCTTTGGCTTCTCATTCTCTGGAAAGCTCTTTATTTACACAATTCCAAACATCTGAGTTGAAAATGGAAAAGGGCAATTAATTAGCTCTCTTCATGCACTTAAGACACCCATGAATTCAGTCAACAAACACTTATTCATTCATTTAATGTGTGCCCTGGGGCTGGGTACCATGCCAGGTGCTGAGTATTTGGAAGTATCTGGGAATGTCTACATTGAAGTTTCTTACTTGGGGGTGGGTTTTTGTGGGACTCACATACTTATGCTGGGCCCCATCCAACCGAGGAATCAGGATTTGGGAGGGTTCTGAGTATGAGGACTTTGAAAAACTCCCTGAGGGATATAGGACATGAATTTCAGATCCAAACACAATGATCAGATTGGAAATGTATTTGTCTTGAAGTATTCACGGTCCTGTCTCTCTGGGAAGATACGGGCATAATCTCTGTCTGGGACTCATTCATTCATTCATTCATTCATTCATTCATTCATTTCACTGGTATTTCCTATTTATTGAGCTCTTGGCAGTTGCAGACTGACCCTGCCCTCCTGGGGCTCTGACAGGTATGAAGTCCCATCCCGTCACTACCCTCTTCTGCAGGACTCTGCCTTTCATCTTCATAAAAACCAGAGTCGTGGCAGTGAACCAGGCCCCACGTGACCCCTTCCATGTTCCGCCGCTCTCCCCGCTGCTCCCTCCGCTCTAGCCACCTGGCCTCCTGCCTCTTCTGGCCACAGGCCTTCTATGGCCATGCTCTCCCAGGGGTCCCCTCTGCTAACTCTGTCGAGAGCTATAGTTCGCCCCCAGCCCAGCACTGCTCTTCTGAATGTTTTCCCTAGCACTTGTTTCTGTCCTTTCGTTTCATGTGAATATCATTTCCTGTTGTCTGTCTCTCCCTCCCCTGCCGTCCCCCAATGTAAGCACCCAGAGGGCAGCACCTTTGCTTTGTCACTAATGGCACCCAGACTGCATCTAGAGTAGTGCCTGGCTTGTCGTGAGTGCTCAGTAAATATTTATTGAGTGAATTAAGCAAATAATAACACAGAGAAGTGTGAAATTACTAACGTGGTAAGTGCTGGCTAGAGAGAAGGAGCACGATTATCTCCGGGCTCCTCCCAGCTCCTCAACCCTCTAATTTTACTTTTGTTTTTCTTTGAAACGCCATTCGGTGTTGACAATTACCCGACGTGGTCAAGACCGTTCCTTTCTAATTTTGTTGTCCTTGTGTTTTTCCCATGGCCTGGGCCTCAGGAGGGGGAGTGTGTGGAAGACCCAGAAATCTCTTCCACTGCCCTAGGCTCTCTGTCACACCTGTGAGTGAGGGCAGCAGGGGACCTGCTGGTGGCCGGTCATGGATTTGGCCAGGACGAGTCACTGAGCCTGTTCAGAAAGCTGAGATAATGGGATTTTAGAACAGTTGTAAAAATACCTAACATGCCAGCATGAATCAGTCAGCAGATTCAAGAGATTCTAAGGCTTCTGTCCGTTCATGGAAGCTGAGGGAGAGAGAATCCCAAGAAAAGGGTGGCTTGTGTGAAAGGATCCTGTCCTGGGATGGGAATAGCCACCTCTCTGAAACAGAAGGACACTACATCAAAGTACTAACCCATGAAAGAAAGGATGTGTCAGTCAGAGCCCTGGAGGCAGCCATCCCTGTCCCAGTCCTGCCCCGAGGCCAAGGGGACAGCAGTCTTAACCCAGCCACCCGGACCCTTAACCATCCCAAGGATGGGGTGGGGGCAGCAGGTCACTGCAGTCTGATGCCCCCAGTCAGACCCCTTTCTTCTGTTTCTACCCTCTCCCCCCAGATGGCTTTTGACATCTGCCAGTTGCAAGTGCAACAAGTGTCCAAAATCCTGGGCAGGCTGACCACGAGGGCCAGTCCTTGGCCTGGTTGATGTGCCCCTTTCCCAGAGAGCCAGGGACAGGCTCCAGAAAAGCTGAGATGGAGACAGACTGGGCCGAGGAGAGAGGGCCATCTCGTGTTCTCTGGAGCAGGGGGGCCACCACCGGCATTTTCTTGATGCCTAGACATTGCTTGGTGTCCCAGCATCACTACCCTTCCTTAAATGTGTTGGGGGCTGTGCCTAGTGAGCAGGGAGATGGTGGCTGCAGATGGTCCCCCTGAGACGGCTGCTCCAAAGGGAAGAACCCTGGAATCAGCCCATACAAGGCTCTCTGTTAGGGCAATGTGAGGCCATCTGTGGGGGACCAAGGGGAGACACCAGGCCAAGGAGATGGCAGGGGAGGGAGGAGGAGGAGGTGAGAAGTGGCAAAGGCTGGATCAGAGCCGGCACATCCAACAGGGGTAAGGTGGGAGGTCATAGGCAGTGACTGAGGTCATGTAGTGGAGAGGTGGGAGCAGGTCCTGGGAGCTCACGGGGAGGAAGGAAGGATCAAGAATGATTTAGGCTGGAATTATTTGTGGATTGATCGAGTCACTCGAGTTTTCTCAAGCAACTTCTGTGGTTCTGATATCCCTAGATTCAAGTCCAAATCCCTTTTGGATAGCTTTCAAAGATTCCACTATGAGCACCGGCTCCCTTTCCTGGCCCTCCCAACGTTGGTCCTCATGGCCTTGGTGCTGCCTGTAATGTGGCTTCTTCCCTTGTGCCTTTGCTCTTTGCCCACTCATCCTTCATGGAGAAAAAGTCGCCACTTCCTGGAAGCATTCCCCAAACATGCTGGTGCTTTTGGTGACCTGGAATGGCTCTTTTGTCTGGGGCTGTCCCTTCCTGACCCACGGACAGGTGATCCAAGGCCACAGGCAAATTGCACAGAGTGGAGAGGGCTCTTGTGAAGGCTGGGGACAGGGGAGCCTGGCCTCCATTCTGCTCTATCCAACCTCATGTAAGACCGCCCAGTGAACCAACCCTCCCAGATGCAAAAACAGTACTGCGTGCACAAAGTGTAAGCAGGGAGGCTCCCCAAGTTCAGTCTCTGACTCTGCCATCCAGACCAGCAGGCCTCTGGAGGTGGAGGGGGGGGGGGTGTTTCTTGGAGACAACAGCTCCTGCAAGGGCAGAAGGATGCCATGGCCAAACGCATTTGGAAATTTCTCCATGCTGTACATCCCTTATCACCGGTTAGTACACTAAAGACCCTGAAAGTCCTTGTTTGAGTTTAACCCAGCCTCCCAAGTTTCCCTGACCAGGGAACCTGTTGTGTATGTGTGTGACCCAAGTGTGACTCCTGTTAACAGTGCCCAGAGCTCTGGCTTCAGACAGGCTCGGACTGTCTCCGTGCCTGATGTGCCACATCCTTGGAGGTTCTGAACTTCAGGGTGCCTATTTGCAAAGTTAGTCCATTATGTGGTCCAGGAAAGCAAATGCAGGTTTGGCTGGGGGTCCCAGAAAGATATTACAGGACGCTCCTGTGGTTCTTGCCTTGGAGTTGTGGTCCAGGGCTCGTGGAACGGAAGCAGGAGTGAGTACTCTGAAGGGCATGATCCTGGGTAGCGTGGCCAGGAACCCTGGGAGAAACGATCCTCCCCAAACTACCCAATGGCCCTCTAACCAAAGAGCACCCTTCCAGGCGGCAGGCGTTTCCTGGGGTTCATGCTGTCTTGGCCCTACTCTCTAGCACACGGGATGTCCACCTTGCCTTGTCCTTCCCCGTGCCTTGCTCTCCCTGGCCTTCACCTTGGCCATCTGTCTTCCATTCTCACTCCCCCTCATTAACGGGCCAGTTCAATCTCTAGGCCTGAACTGAGGTGTTCTTCCTCCATGTGGTTTTCTGGCTTCTCCCAGGCCAGGGATCTCTGCCCTGAGTTCCTGTGGAGCCTCTTCTTCCTGCTTCGGAAACACCCGTTCCACGTACTTTTGAGTGTTTTATCAGTCCAGCCAGCTTGAGTGTCTCCAAGGCAGGCCTGCCACGGCATCCGTGCCTGGCTCAGGATTACCGAAAATGAGCTTGGCCGTGTGACTCCCTGTTCCTTCTCACACCCACTGGGTTCTTTCCTGGTGTCCCTCTCCCTTCCTCCCTTCTTCCTGCAGGGAGCTGTAGACCGTGTCATCCTTTTGCTGTTGAAAGTGATGAATCACCTGTCCCCATGTCAGCCCCACATGGTGAAAATCCCCTTCCTGGGAGCATGGAGGAAATGCCTCAGACTGTGCCTCAGCCTTGTCATAGGGGGCAGGTGGGGTTGGGGGCCGATATCTGTGCAGTGGGGAGCGGCTGGGGATCCCTCCAACACTGCCCCGAACATCTTGGTTTCCGTCAGCTGGGGCTGTGCAAAGGGGCAGTGGTATGGTCTTCAGCTGAGGAGGGTTCTGGGAGCTTGGCATCCCTAGCAGATGCCTAGCAGTGGCAGATGTGGGGGAGAACGGTGCTCAGAAGCTCAACCCAGCCCCTACTGCCTGGGCGACGGGATCAGGGAGCCCTGGGGAGCTGGTGGGTTTTCAAGGCCCTTCTGGCCCCTCCTTAAGCCTGAAGTGGGAGGCAGGCAGCCCCATTGCCTGATGCAGGTGAGGGCAGGGCCCGGAATGGGGCCCGGGGCTTTCTAGCTCAGCCAGATGAGCCCAACGGGAAGCCGGGCTGGGAGAGCCAGGCAGGCTGGGGTAGGCTTGTAGGCCAGGCCCAGTGCCTCAAGAAGCCAATGGGCTGTTGTTAAAGAGGACTCCAGTCAGGGTGAGGCCCGAGGCCCCGTCACGCTTCATCCCATGCCCAGGGTCTGGGCGAGCCTGGGCCTGATCCCTCCCATGGTCACCGCCCAGCAGGGAAGCTGCTGGGGTGGATGCCCCCAGGGGTGGAACTGTCTGTGGGCAACTTGCCTGCCCAGGCCGTGGCTACCTCCCCTAGCCCTCCCCTAGGTCAAGTTGGGAGCTTGAGGCCAGAGCGTCTAAGAAATACCATGGTGCCTAGTGCTGTGAGGCTCGGGGTGGGGACGGTGGGGACTGAAAGAGTGAGTGTCCAACTCCTAAAATGCAAGACTGCCCTCGCCACTGCCTGCTTCCAATCCTTCCCTGGTGTCCTCCGGGCAAGCTTGGTCTCTGGTCTCTGGCCTCGGCCTGGGAGGCCCTCTGGGCTGTGGTCCCAGTCCCTATTCTCCCACCTCCCTCTTACTCCTCCCCTCTGGCAAATCACTTTCTGTTTCCCTCTGCTCCAGTGCTTGGGCCTGCGAGGCCACCCAGCATCCTCCACTTGCTCCGGGAGCAGAGGGGCTCTGGCCCCCTCCGATCCCCTCCTGCAGCCCCACGGCTCCTGCTCAGTGCACTGCCAGGTGGGCTTGGATGTCACGCTCTCAACCAGGTCACTGGGGGTCCCCTGGTAACAGTCCCTCCCTGCCCCCCACCCCCAGCAACTCCCTCCTCAGCCTAGGCTCACCTGTCCCACCTGGCTCTACCAGGAGCCAGCTTCTCTAGCCTTTCTAAGTACGGGTTCCAGCCCCACCCCCCCAGCTCCTGGGGTTCACTGAGCCTGGATGTGGGGCCGCGATCGTCATGCGTGTTAAGGAGATAGATGTCTTGGCCAGGGCTGACATCTTTCATGTTGTCACATTAGGGCTCCTCTATGGGGGCCCAGGCCCCTGGGTCCCTATTTTCTGCCCTGAGCCCCCTCACTGGTGGATCCCCTCTGCCCCTGCAGGGCTCCCTCCCGCAGGATCGCCTCCCTGCATCTGTGTCCTCCCTGCTCTGAGTGTCTTCTGATGGGACGCTGCTGGGGGCAGCCTGGACTTGCTCGCCCCAGAGCTGGTCTCCATCAGCTTCTCTGGGGTCTGCAGCCACTGCATGACCTCTCTCTCTTGTCTGATACTCTGCCCTCCAGTCTCTGGGGCTGTGCTGGCCCAGCACCTGCTGCTCGTTCTCCTAATTTTCTTGTGAGAGCTTCTGAGGTGTCCGTTATTCCCTGAGAACTCCCACTCCCAGCCTCTGCTCCCTGCTGAGCCTAGGCTAGAGCCGGGGCTGCCCTGTGAACGGCAGGCTATCCTCGGGGCTCTCCCAGCCTGGAGGACCGACAACTTACAGCGTCAGATAACCTGTTACCACAGGAGGTTGAATGGGGTGCTGTAGGAGCTACGGGGGCAAACGGGGCAGAGGGCCCAGAGGACGTGTCTGAGCCCTCACAGACTCTGGTCATTTGACCTCTGTCCTCCACCTGCTCTCACTATCTCCGCCCAGTGATGTTCACTGGTCCCTGATCGCAACTCTGGGCATGTGTGTCCTGATAGCCCCATTGCCTTGAGCTGGTCAGCGGTCCTTGTGACCCCATCATGGGCTCCACGTGGGCTGACCTCTCAGTTGCCCCTGGAGTGAAGGCCTTGCTGCTTGATGTGATGAGTTGCAAGGAAGGGCTCTGGTCCCCGGAAGAAGACCACCCCTCTGGTCCTATGCAGCTGAGGGTCCTGCAGAGAGGTCCTCCCCTCTGCTCTCTGCCTCCCTTCCACGGAAAGCCAAGGGCTCGCTTATCGTCGTTGAAGTCACAGAGCAGATGTGCTTGTGGGGGGGGGGGGTGCGGTCTGCTCCCAGCCTTCGTGGGAGCAGAGGGCACGGCACGCACGGCAAACCCAGCCCACCTTGATGTGACTGCGGGCCCGTGCCTGCTGCTGTGTGGGTTCGGGAGGTACAGGAGGGCCGGTCCCCGTTGTCCTGATGACAGGGCCCGGGCACGAGGGTGCTGGAGGAGGCTGGGCCGGTCTGCGTGGCGGGACTGCACTCCCACTTGCTGGCCACCTCCAGATGTACGTGCCAAGCTGCAGCGGGGAGGCTGTAAGTAGGAACTGAGTAGCCCCTCTAATACCCTGTGAGCCGTCCTGCCAGCCTCTGGCCTCACTGGGTGCATCTCGCACCAGCTAAGGATGACCCCGGAGGCACCCAGCTCCTCAGCAACTGCCCCCACCACTTGTGCTCTCGAGCCTGGCCCACCAGGCCCTTCCGATCGGACCCTACCTCCTTCTCCACCTGAGCCCCAGCCCCAGGAAACACCTCTGTTTCCCAGAGGGGCTGTGTTGATCCACATCCAAGTCTATGCACGCTGTGAAGGCGTTGTCTAAAACGTCCCCCGTCTTCTCCTCCCCCTCCTCCGTCATCAAGGAGACTCACCTACCGGCCTAAGGCCCAGGGTAGGTGTGTCCCCCAAACAAGGCGGAGCATGCCTGCTCTGCGACAGCCCCATCACACTGCCTGTTGTCTCCGGCACCCCCCAGCCCCCGCCATCAGACTAAGATCTCCCAGAGGAGAGGATCCAGGTCTTTTCTGTTGTATCTCCAGGGTTGGACAAAGGGAATTGCTCTATAAACATTGAGCAAATCAACTGTCTTAGTCAAGATTCTTTTCCTTACAAGTTTAGACAAAAAGAAACCTTTGGGGAAAAGTCTCATAACTACAGGAAGAGGAGGGCGTAGGTGAGTCTCAGAGAGAACTGGAACCAACAATGGACATAGTTCCAGGGTTCTCTTGCATTTCTAGCCCCTTTTCTGCTTCTTCCCTATGGTGAGGGACATGCCCACTGATGACTCCAGAACTTTCTGGCTCCAAACTTTTGGGGGAGCTAGGCCACCTCCACATTCTCACATTAACCCCCCCCCCCAGGGAGAATGCCAGTCTGCCCAGCTTGAGCCAGTCACCCACCCTTGAAGCAGCTCCTGGGAGGAGGGCATCTGGGAAGATGGTAGTTCCCACTCAGAGCATGTGGCTGGAGAAGGGTCAGGAGAAGGGTCAGGAGCAGATCCCAGGAGGAGGGTGCCACTCTGGGCAGACAAAGTTAAACATTGCATGACTGTGTGAATGAATGAGCCCAGAGCAGCACGTGTCCTCGGAGACAACCGTACAGCTTCTGGCGTGTTTGCAAATCATTCTCATCAACTCTTACCAAACTCCTATCATCCCACATTTCACAGATGAGGAAAGAAACTCAAAGTCACTCAGTATATAAAAGCAGCCTGGATTCCACCGCCATATGGCTTATGACACGTGTGTCCTTGGAGGCTTTCCTCCCACACAGATCTGGGCAGCTAGACCTCTCGTGGGCAGTCTGGAGAAAAGGGCAAGTGTTGGCCTTCGAGGAGGGGAAAGAGGGGACTCTGCCAAGGCTCAGCTGCAAGCCCGTTTCTGTACCAACTCTCTTGCTGGACAATCTTCTCTTGCCTCCATCAACTTTGCACATAGCTGGCTCTTTGAGGATTTGAAATCATGCCATCCTGGATGTGGGGTTAAGCCATGATTCTCGGCGATGATTATCCGAGCTTGTGGAGAGCCATAAGGGCTTAGGACATGGGGGTCATTGTTCAGAAGCAAACGAAGGTGAGAGGGGCCTTGACCTGGGATGTGGTGGGCCAGGGGGCTGCTCAGTTATCACCTCCTACTCCCTCCCTGCACCAGGGGATGCACTGCCCTTGTGCTAACACAGGGACTTTCTCCATTGCATTGGCAGCAGGGTTACACTTGTTTCTTAAGGGCAAGGACTGCACCTGTTCATCTCTTCCTCCCATAACTTGGGGCCTTCGATAGAAGATATTTGCAAAATGGGTTCAGTAACTCCTCCCATTCCTATGTGTATGCCCCTTTGAGTGTGACTCTTGCTGATTCTTCCATGAAGGGCTGGAGTCTGTTGGCCCACCCTTGAATCTGGGCTTGCCCGGGACTGGCTTTGACTGCCGGGAGGAAGTCAAAGACCTCAAGAGGCCCTGCAGCCTTTGCTCTTGTCCTCTTAGAATCCACCAAGCTGCATGGGAACATGCTTGGGCTATCCCGCTGGAGCACGGGACACCAAGACCAAGAGCCAGCCATGAGTAAGGTCTTCTTGAACCTGCAGCCCTAGCAGAGCGCCCAGAAGACTGTAGCCGCACTCGTGACTCCGGTGAGGCTAGCAGAAGAATCTCCCAGCTGAGCCTCGCCCAAACTGACTCTCAGAATTGTGAGTGGATTAAGTGGTTGCTGTTTACAACCCGTGGGGTGCGGCACAGTAATAGATGCGGGTATAAGGCAGTTCCTAGTTGTAGTGGGTTGAATCGTGTGTCCCGCAAAGATCAGTTCCAGTCTTAACACCCAGCACCTGTGAATGTGACCTTATTTGGAAATAGGGTCTTTGCCCATATAATCAAGTTAAGAGAGGTCATTGGGTTAGAGTGAGCCCTAAATCCAGTGGCCGATGGCTTATTAAGAGAAGGAAGAGATGGACTGGGATACAGAGACGCAGAGGGGATGCAGGGAAGAAGGCCATGTGACAACAGGGGCAGAGATTGGGGCAGGGGAGTGATAGAGCTGTAAACCAAGGAAGAGCAAGGATTGCCGGGAGCCCCCAGGAGCTAAGAAGCAGAAGGATTGTGTCCTCCTTCCTTTGGAGGGAGC
>CM052799.1:80804669-80859595 GCA_028533885.1 Nasua narica
GCATAATCTCTTCTAGTCCTGTCCATGTTGATACAAAAGTTGGATATTCATCCTTTCTGATGGAGGCATAATATTCCATTGTATAGATGTACCACATCTTCCTTATCCACTCATCTGTTGAAGGGCATTTTGGTTCTTTCCACAGTTTGGCTATTGTGGCCATTGCGGCTATGAACATTGGGGTACATGTGGCCCTTCTGCTTTTTACTAAACCTCGAGAAAGCACCTTCTTCAGACCCATGTGTGGCGTTCTCCCTCCCCTCCTTCAGATCTTCGCTCAAATGTCACCTTCTCAATAACCACCCCTTCAAACTGCAACTCCCCCCCCAGCCCTGCCCCCTCCTCATCTCTCTTGCCCTCCTCTGCTTTCCCCCAAAGCTCTGGCCACCTTCTCGCACAGTGCGAGTCAGCGCCGCACGAGGATGTGAGTGCAGAAATGGGGAGTGAGCATCAGGAAATTCTGTACTGTGGCATCTGGAGATACCATAGAATTTATAGCAATTTGCATTGCCCAGAAATCCAAATGTAGGTTAGAAAAAAAAAAAATAAGTAAGCTGTCTTTTTGCCACACTGGGTTTAAGAACCACTGATCTAACACAGTCTGCGAAGGTGTCGGGTTTCCTGCTTGTCTTCCCCACCCCGCCACTGCTTGAACGCAAGTTCCAAAGGGCAGGGGTTTTGTCTGCCTTATGATCTCCTCCGCACCTAGGATAGTGTCTGGCACACAGTGGGTGCTTAATGGATATTTGCCGAATGAGTGAATGTGGAAGAGGTGATCTGAGCGGGTGAGAGCACCGTCACTGGACTCGGGGTGGGATGGCAGCCGTGCTCCTGGTCCCCCACCCTTACCGGGCTGTGAGCTCGCTGCTCTGGGTCTGAGCACCATAGGGCATGGCTGGGAGCGTCGTCCTGATGAAACGTGTTCCACTCGGCCTCTACGTCGGCCCCTGGCCTGTTGCCGGAGGGAGCCCAGGGCTGGCAGAGCCAGGCAGGAGCGGCTGTCTCACAGGTGGAGGGAGTTGGGTTCCACCAGCTTTTCCCACGGCTGCGGCTGCCCGGGCCCCACGTGGTTGGCAGCGCTGGGGCCTGCCTCATGGGCCAGCCATCCTGCAGGGCCGGTTCTGGGCTCACACACCCACCGCCGCCGCCTGCCCAGCCCCTCCTTTCCACCTTGGCCCAAGCCCTGGGGCTCCGCTTCTCCTTCTCTGACCCCAGGACCCCACCCACAGAGTCCCTGTCACCCTCCCCTACCTCCAGTGAATGGTGGGGGTTTGGCCGAGAAGGGGGGAGTGGGCCCTCTAGCCAAAACATACTAAGGGGCTACTGTCCGGACAGTGTTCAGGGCCACTTGTGACCCCGACCTGGGGACAAGGAGTCACCTCTGTATAATCAAAAAGGCCGGCCGTACGTTCTCGCCTGGTCCCCGTCAAGCTAGCACAGCCACAGACTGATGTCTGCTCAGTCTGCTCGTCTCCCCTCACGTCCCTCTCATCGTCCTGGGGAACTTCAGGGAATCTGAGAGGGGAAGGCTGCCAGGAGGAGGTGATGCTCCAGCTGGATTTTGACGGATGAGTTTTAAATTAAACGGGCCAAGAGATGAAGACGAGAGATGAGGAAGGCTTTCCAGAGAAAAGGGACGTCATGTGCAAAGGCCTGGCAGTCCGGGAGATGACAAGCAGGGCCCTCAGGGCCATTTCCTTGGTGTCCATGTGGCCGGGTGTGCACAGGAGGCGATGGCATCCCGTGCTAGAGAAGTAGACGGGGGCCGGTTCTCGCCAAGACTGCTCTTCTAGCCAGCGCTTAGGAGCACCCCCGTGCGGGCCCCAGCACGGGGTATAAGGATAAAACACATGGTGGGAGCATAAAGACACGGGCCGCTTTCTTCATTACTGCGCCCGGAGTGCCTGCCACAGTGCCGGGAACACGGCGGGCGCGCAGCAGACATCTGGGAAGGCCACGAATGAGGGAGTGAGTGAGTGAGTGGGCGAGGGAATGAATGAAGCGATGGCACCTACTTCCAGAGAAGCAGGATGGGGTAAAGAGGAGTCAGCCTTGTTGAAGCCGAGAACCCAGACCTTAGAGGAAAGCCTCTGGGAAGGAGGGCGGTTTTCCCTCTTTGTCGTTAAAGAAGGTTGCTGTCGTTTTCAGGGCAAACCGGAGCTGTGGCCTGTGATGTTAGTCACTCACTGGTTGAGATTTTGGCATTTTTGCCACTGATGCAACATGCTGGGATGATTTCCCCAGTGCACTGTGCTGAGCAAGTGAAGGCCGTGGAGACTGGGCGGGGCCTCCCGGAGCTGGAGAAGCAGCCACGTTAATGCAAGAGGAGGCAAACCTGTGCAGGGAGGTGGCCCCGTGGTTGCCCAACCATCTGGAATGTGGCCCCAGGTAGGAGCCTTTGGATTTGCAAGAGGCGTTTATCTGAGGACAGTCTGTGACATGGGGCAGGTCCGAATCGAAAGCTCACAGGCCCTCAGAGGAAAGAATGTGTAGAGAATGTCAGGGGCACCGCGGAGGGGCCTGGCTCCCGGGGCCCCTGGAGAGCTCATTGGCAGGGGTCTCCCCATCAGCCAGACTCTGGCTAGGGGCCGGAGGCTGTTTGGCAGGGTGAGAGCAGGGCGCTGACATGGGCGGGCCACACTGCTGGTCCCTGGCAAGCTAGTCGGCCCTATTTTCCAGGTTCCACGGTGGTATCTCTCTGCTGGACTCCAGGTCCCCTTGTGTGAGCACCGCTGCCCCTTGGGGAGAGGGTTTGGTTGAGCACCATTCCATCTGTCCTGGGTGGGGAAAAACTGGCGCTTCATTGATCCCCAGCCCCATACCTCATCAGAGCCAGACAAGGTCAAGCAGAGTCATGGGTGCCCTCCGGACGATCTTTCCTTTTAGTATTTCCTTGGCATGGACCAGGAGGGACAAAGAAACATCCCGTGTGCCAGACACGATGCCCATGCCTGGGTGCAGATATCCCATGAAGTTTACAGGGCTTACACCTCCAGATGCTTGAAAAAGCCCCTTCCAAGACCCGAGAGCTAATTTTGCATTCGCCCATTTTGCATTCTTTTTCTTAAAAAGGGTCCCCAAATTATATAAGCTTTGGGCCTCACAAAACTGAACCCATCCCTCGCTGCTAATACTCCTTGACCCTGGAAAACATCGAGGAGACGGTGAATGCCTGAGGGGTCCAGGCTCACAGGACTCATGGGTCTCCTTCCCAGACCTCTGGCCGGGACCTCTGGCCTGGCAGCTGTAGGCGTCCAATGGTGGAGGGCTCGGGTGCGGAGCGGCCAGTGTCCTCTCTGCGGCCCAGAGGGGGTGAGCTGGAGCTGCTGAGCTGGGCCGGGTGGACGGAGACTGTCGGCTACAGGAAGGTCCAAGTGTCGTCCCGAGAAACAGCTGACAAGTGGGAATGTGCCAGATCGAATGGCACTTCTAATTCCGTCCATCGGGCCCACTGGGGGGGCATTAGCTGACCACCCGTGTTGGACCGCTGGTTGAAAACAAATGCTGTGATATAGAATACCACAGAGTTGTAGACTTTAAAAGGGTGGGTTTTATGATATGTGATTTATATATCAAAAAAACCCCCCACAAACACCCACACCATAGGGAGTCAGAGAGCCTGGTTGCCACAGTGCTTTTCTCTCCTACTGGCTCTAGGCAGGGCGGGTGCAGAAGGGACTGCTTGGTGCCAGGGTTTCTGGGTTGCCTTTTGTGGTGTCAGCCACACAACACTCTTCAGGGACCACTGGGTCCTGCCACATCCTCAGTGGGTAGGAAACAAGATGGCGGCACTGCAGACAAGGTTCCTGTCCAGTTGGGGTCTCTGGGAGCAGTGAAGTGGCGTCCGCCATTTCTGGGTGGCCAGGCCCCAATTTACTGCCGATAGTTTGGCACATTTTGCCAAGCCCTCTGAGCCTGACACATGCTCGGGCCAGGGGAAGAGTTAATGATTAACTGGGAAGTGAGAGAGAGAGAGAGAGAGAGAGAGAGAGGGAGAGAGAGATGGCTGGGACAGGTGGCCTTCCAGCCCTCTAAGGCAGGTGGTGTGGGGCCCCTTTGAGCCACACCCCGAGCCCTGTTAGTGGAGACGCTGGGTGAGAACAGGGCAGGCAGGGCAGGGTCGTCCCTCACAGAGGAACTTGGCCTCCAAAGGGCCGAGCAGAGCCACCCGTGGGACCCAGGCACGTGGGCAACACTTCTGTCCCCAGGGGCCTGCTTTTCTACCAGCTCCAAAACTTTATTAGGCTGACTGAGAAACCTGCTCAACCCTTTATCTGAGAAGAAATGGCTCCTCAGACCCACTAGTGACCCTGAGACTAGAGGGCTCCACTGCCCTACAAGGGCACCAGCCAGAAGATACTGTTGCCTTTTGCATCTTTTTCTGTAACGCGCGCTCAGGCACACATGTGCCGGGACACATAAATAAATACATGCATGCCCATGTGCTGGGCACACGGGATGTTTTTTTGTCCCTCCTGGTCCATGCCAAGGAAATACTGAAATGACTTACCAGACTAGCTTCTACACAAGGCACGGGTGCTTTGAGTCCCAGGCCAAAGGTTCTGGGGACCGGATGGCAGTCTTATCAGGGCTTATTGTACCCAGGTACGGGCTGCCCTCCCAAGGCTCTTTTGGGGGCAGGTGGAGGTGAACAGGGGTGTTTTGCCAAGGGCGTTCTTTGGAATCCCCTGCCATGGGCACCGCCATTTTGTTGGGACACCACATCTTAGCAAATGCAGCTGTGGGCTGATGTGGTTGCGGGAAGAGTTGTGGGAATGGGAGCTCCGTGGCATGCATCCTCAGAAAGCACACTGTCCACATGGCAAACCCTAAGCCAGGGCCTGATAACAGGAAGACAGGCATTGATGCTGCCCAGGTGGAGGGAGGCGGGCCCGGGAGGGCTGGGGTGTCGGTGTGGCCACAGGGTGGGGAACTGCTGTGTTGGCATTGTGTTGGGCGGGGATCCTGCATGGAGAGCTCCCCATCTGCTGGGGCCCATCAAAGTCAGGGATGCAAAGCTGCTGGAAAAAGTCCTTGGCTTTTTCCCAAGTCCCAATTCTTCCACTTGTTTGATTCCCTTTCTTGTGGGCGGGTAGCCTGGCTCAGGTAGACTTGTTCTCTAGGATCCTGCTGGGTTTCTCGTCAACCCTACACCTGCCCTGAGAATACTTCCCCCACAGCCATGGGGGCTGACTATTGCCCTCAAGTACCCACAGCCTGTAGGGCTGCCTGCTGCCTCGTGGTCAGCCTGACTGCTAGCCCACATCCTGCCTGGAAACCTGACTGTGCTCCCGGGCCCAGGGAGACTGACACTTCCTTTCTACCATAACATCTGAGAATGGTTTTCTCTTAAGGGTTGGAGTGACATGTTTTCTTTTCTTTTTTTTTTTCTTTCCCTTCCCTTCCCTTCTCTTCCCTCCCCTCCCTTTCCCCTCCCCTCCCTTCCCTTCCCTTCTTTTCTTTTCTTTTCTTTGACTTTGTCAGGGGCGCCTGGGTGGCTCAGTGGGTTAAGCCTCTGCCTTCGGCTCAGGTCATGATCTCAGGGTCCTGGGATTGAGCCCGGCATCAGGCTCTCTGCTCAGCGGGGAGGCTGCTTCCTCCTCTCTCTCTGCCTGCCTCTCTGCCTACTTGTGATCTCTCTGTCAAATAAATAAATAAAATCTTATTTTATTTATTTGTCAGAGAGAGAGAGCAGAAGCAGAGGAAACGGCAGGCAGAGGGAGAAGCAGGGTCCCCACTGAGGGACTCAATCCCAGGACCCTGGGATCATGACCTGAGCCGAAGGCAGACGCTTAACCGACTGAGCCACCCAGGTGTGGTGGAGTGACATGCTTTCTTGGGCATGGGGAAAGAATGGTGAGGACACCACAGCAAGGTAAGGAGGCAGGTCCCCAAAATGTGCCACACACACGGACACCCTCTGCTTGTGTCCAGGCTCTTGGGCGGCTCTGGGACTCCCTGTGCTGGGCGGAGCTGGGGGAAGGATAAAGCCCTTTGGGATACCCAATCCTACCGTGGAGTCACCGCAGCATGTAGCCAAACGAAACCCACTGGGACAGAGCTACCCGTGGGGAGGCTGCCCATCTGTGAGCCACTCCCAGACTGAGAAAACATTAAGTTCAAGCAACAGCAGTGACCCTGAGCTGCCACTGGTGGGTATGGTCTGGCCAGTGTTTAAGGACCAAGGCACTCGGGAGCACGGGGTGGGGCAGGGAGGGTATGGTTCAGAGCCAAGAGTCACAGCTTAGGGACTGTGACATGGGTGACCCACCAACTCCCCAACCCTTTCCTTTCCCTCCTTCCGTCCCCATGTAGTCTCTCACTTGGGCAAAGACACCACTTTTAGTTATTTTTTATTAAAATACTGTTATACCCAGTGGAATGCAGCAGCAGTCCTGGTACAGGGTGGCATAACAAAACAGCCATGTTTACATCTTAAATATTTACGATAACTTAAACATACAGACACACATCATGGTCTTTGGCAGAAAACGTTCACAGCACAAAAAATACTTTAAAAGAAATACCAAATATTAATCCAAAATATATTAAGTTGTTTTTTTCCACGATATTTTTTTGCCTTTTTTTTTCCTCTTTTTTTCTCGTTGCTTTGTAAACAATGCACATGAACCAAATGTATTTTTCAGCTTTAAAGAAGGGTAGAGGGATTTTAAAAAAATATGCAGTTGTCCAGCAAATGCAAATGTTTAAAAAGGAAAGTTGAGGAATCATGAGAATAAAAGAACACATACTGAACCTAAAAACAGTAAAGGAAAAAAAACAAAGATTCAAGGAGAACTAAAAACAGTCAAGACAAACTACTAAAACCCACCAATCGGTCCTGGGGCTGAGCTGAGGGACTCCTTAAGACCAGAAGTCAAAGTCACTGCTGCTGGCAGGCTGTCACGTGGATGCTTTGTTCTGATTCCGAAGCACTGGCCCTGCTTCAGGGCGCTGCTCACCGGTAGCTTGAGGAACCAGCCTCACGGGCGCCATTTTGTGATGGGGGCTCCATTCAGAGGATGAGCCAGGTCACACGTTGTAGCTCACTGACCAGTTTTTCACCAGCATAGCTCCCTCTCCCAATCCCTCCAGGTGCGAATAAAGACTCTGATAACAAGGCAACATCTCCAGTTTCCTTCAGAATTGGTGCTGGGAAGCCCCCCATGGCAGATGTCTGTGTGTGGCGGCTCATTTCATCTGGCTCAGAGTTCATAACCAAACCGACAGAATGTCCCAGGGACAGGAGCTGTGGAGCCATGTCAAGAGGCTGGTGATGGGGGTCCCATGGGCATTTAACACGAGGCTCAAGGTGGAGGAAAAGACAGCCAATGTCACGTGGATCAACCAGTATCAAAATCCACGGGCCAAGAACTTCAAGAACTTGAGAAGGGGAGAGAGCTGAGAGGCTGGTCAGCCGTTACAGGGACCGTGGCGGCAGGGACAGGGGACCAGAGAGGGCACAAATCTGAAGCAGCATGCTTCAATCTTCTGTTTCGCAAGAAAGGGGGTTACGTACAAACTGCACAGCTTATCCCAGTCCACTTAAATGGCCCCTGCCCACTCCAAGTGAGGGGAGGAGGCTGTGGCTTCGGCAGGACCAACACCCTCAACAGTCCCCGAAGATGCAAGTCTCAGTGATCTCAAGAAGGCAGTGAGGAGCTGAGGAGCAGGTGAGCTGGGCTGGGGCCACGTTTAGCCACAGGGGAACAGCACGGCCGACTCCACTGAACCAGCCCACCTGGGGTCCGTGGGCAGTCATCTTGGGAAATCAGTCTCCCAATCCAATATATCCCCTCCCTCCCTGCCTGAGTGCCCACTGGGGGTCCAGAGAGGGCTCAGCTCCCTTCTGGGTTTCCAGTTTCTACCCCAACAGTCATCCTGGGAATCCTCATTCTGTGTGCGCTCGGGAGAGGTGTGGGGCTGAGAAGCAGGGTCTTCTGCGCGCAGGTGTTCTCATGGCTCCCCTCACCCCTGCAGCATCCTTCTTAAGCCCAGGGGCACCAGCTGGTCAATGGGAAGGAGCGCCCGGTTGGGGAAAGCTGGGCAGCAGCAGTTGGGAGGGGCTGCAGGAATGACCGAGAGCAGCTGAGGAAACGGGGAATGGTTCGGAGTCCCCAAGCACTACCTCCTTCAGATGAGTATCTCCACCATGTCTGACAAGTCCTGGACTCTGGACATAGCAACAGAGTCTGGAGAGAGACAAGAGCACAGGCAAACACCAGTGAGCATTACAAGACGGCCCTTTTAAACCCTGGCACATTTTTTAAAAAAGATTTATTTATTTATTTGATGGAGAGAGAGAGATCACAAGCAGGCAGAGAAGCAGGCAGAGAGAGGGGGAAGCAGGCTCCCCGCTGAGCAGAGAGCCCGATGTGGGGCTCGATCCCAGGACCCTGGGACCATGACCTGAGCCCAAGGCAGAGGTATTAACCCACTGAGCCACCCAGGCGCCCCGAATCCTGGCACATTTTTAAGATAGGATCTCCCTCTGCCAACATTGCCTTCCTCAGCTGCCCAGGGACCTGGGTACCCTGGCCCCTGCCGAGGCTCTGCGCCCACCCCCAGCTCTCCACCCACACCGCCAACGTCCAATGTGGAAGACACGTTTATTTCTAACTTTAAACTGGTTGGAGGCTGGGAGGGAGGGGGAGGCCTGAGGGAAGGAGGGAGGCTGAGGCATTCTTTCCGCGCCTGTGGTTTTCTGGGACCGTGAGGTGCAGGCCCACACCCGAGGGCTAATGTGAAAGGGAAGAAAACATTTAAAAGGCATCTTCTCAAACATCTCTGTCCTGGACTCTTTTTAAACAAACTCTTCTAACTTGAGATTGCCATCAGGTCGCTCGCCAAGCTGCATGATCTTAGATGCTTAGATTGGCAACGAAATATGTCAGGAAGGCGACGGGAGAGGAGATGAAGCGCCTCCCGCATGGCCGCTTTCTTTCTGAACTCGGGATCTGTCCGTGATCGGGCCGTTCAGCTCCTCCCATGTGCGCATCCAACCAGCCCTCACGTCCACAGGGAGGGGCCCCACACAGCCCGCCCGCCCGGCACGGTGCTCGGCTCCCTGTGGAATGCCGCGGGCCAAGAGGTCTGGGAACGAAGGGCCCAGTGCTCCAGCTCGCCGAATCCCAGCGCGCCCGCAGCCCCGCATGGCACAGAGGCCCCGGGAAGGGGGACTTACCCAGCGAGGCTGTCCTCTGGCCCCCGCTGTACCCCAGGAGGCTGTCGGGATCTAGTCCCAGGCAAGCGGCGGCGCTGTCCGGGGGACCATCGGTCTGGGTGCTCCCATCTCTGCTCCCATGTTTGACGTGGGCAGGGAGGGGAGCTGCGGCCACTGGCTCCTCCTCGGGGGCCCGGTCTGCTGCAAAGGCAGGAGGCTGACAGTTATTGCCTCATGAAGGTAGCAGTAGCCCCGTGAAGGACACCTCAAGTTAACTGGACCCACTGCGGGCGCGAGGTAGTACGAGCGGCTCCTGATCCGCAAGAATTTTGATTAAGAGTCAGTTAGTACTCGTGTTTCCCAATGGAGTAACTATCAGGTTGCACTGGTTTCCAAACCTCTTAGGTGGCAGAACCCTTCTTAGCGAGTTAATCTTAGAACCGGCGGGATCTCTTGAATTTCCATGGCATCCACTCAGAGAGAGGAGCAGAGGACCCTAGCCTGCAAGGTACCTCCGCACAGGAAGCTCTATTTCTGCTTAGATGGCAAGCGGCTGGGACCCAGGGTGCTGGAATTTACAGGGATGGGGACCACAGCACGCCCCCTAACATTAGCAGGACAGCAGTGGGCTGTTGGATCACCGGAGCCAGTGTGGAAGCTGGCTCCCTTGGGCCGAGGGTTGAGAAGCCTCAGTTCTGGGAGCAAAGGGCTGATGGCAACCTAGCCCTCTACCTATGCCTCCCTTCCGCCTCCTCTCACCTGTAGCCAGCCGAGCGGGGGCATCTGCTTGTCGCTCAATAGAAGAAAGACCTTGCCAGCCCTGGGTCCCTGCCGTGGCAGCCACGAAGACAGACGGCACAGACTTGGCGGGCCTCAGGGAGCCCTGCGTGGCCTTGCCCGGGTCCTTCCTGGAGCGCTGCTGAAGGACCTTGATCACCGCATCCTTCTCCAGGATCTGGGCATGGAGCACCTTCAACCTGAGGGGCGAGAGACCACGCTCACATGGTCAGACCCGCCAATCCAGCGGCCTCCACCCTCCCCACCTCCCGGAAGCTAGAGGGAGCCTTCAGAAAGGTCATCACAGTTCTGAAGTCCGAAGCCCTGAAAACTACCAGTACATGAGGCCCTGGGCCTTTCTTATGCCAGCAATGGCAGGTCAAGGGGTGGTTTGGATTCACTGGATGATGGCAAGGGCACGACCCTTGCCCTGGGGGGCAATGCCCCAGAGCTGCTGACCATCCAGTGGGCTCAGTTGATGTGCCTGGCCTTAGGAGTCAAGGGTCCTTCAGGACCCTTGAAGTCATAAGATTTCAAACAGAAATCTTGTGGGGCCTCTGAAGCTGTTTTTGGAGAGGAAATACTAGCTAACTGAAGCCAGGGCCCTAGTCCACCTTCCTTCTGGGGCGGCACATGATGTGGACTCCATTGGAAAGTCTTGCTCTCCAACTGACTGGGGGTGGAAGGAGCAGGTAAGGTAGAGGCCAGAGTCCTGGATGGCATCCAACACCTGCACAGCCAAGGTCCCCCGGGGCAGACCAAGTAGTCAGCTGGTATCTCTGGGAAAGAACGTGTGTGTGGCCAAACCCATGGGAATCGGCCCATCGGCAGGAGGGACCGCTGAGCCTCGTGGGGAGAGGGGTGTTTATCAGGGGCTAGGGGCCCGGCAGGGATTGGACAGTGCCACGCCCACCCCCGCCGCAGGGGCCCTGGCCCAACCTGCTTTCCATCTCCTGATGCCTGTGGCCGCCGGCGAGCAGGCCCTCGTTGAAGCTGCTGCTGGGCGACGGCTGGGGGGAGTGTCGGATGAGAGTGGTGTCGCGCTGGGCGGCGGCCGTGGCGGCTGCGTCCATGGCAAACTGCCTCATGGCCCGCTCCTCCAGATACTTCTGCTCCCACTTGGTCATATCCGCCTCGAGCGCCAGGATTTGCTCCTCCTTCTCCCGCAGCTGCTCTGACAGCCTCAGGGCACTGAGCTCCGGGGACCCACCGCTGCCCCTGGCACCAGTGGGGGGGCCTGCCTGTCTCTGTGGAGAAGGGAGCACTGTGACCAAGGGCGGACACCGGGGTGCGGCAGCTACGGGTCCTCACCCCTGCACCGGGGCTTCCTCGGCCCTTCCCAGCTCACCTGGCCCCGCACCCCTCGGCTACCAAAGAGGAAGCAGGTGCTGTGGTTCCCCACACCCCCGTGGCCGAGGGCGTCAGAAAGATCAGGCCTGCCTCTGCACTGGGGACCCGAGAAAGTATCCTCCAAGTGGGGAAAGGGGTGCTCTCAATAATCACGCCGTGACAGCTGGTGTAGACTAGGACCCACCTGGGCAGTCCAGGGCCCGTGGTCACTCTCCCTCCGTGGGAAGGGCAAAGTGGGGAGCGGAGACAGAGCTCTCTCTGGTTTGCAAACACCACGGTTCCTAACACAGCCCAAGGGAGGATGAAGACTCAGGATCTGGGTTACCATCTATCCTCTCCGTGTCAGGGAGACACGGGAGAGCTGGCTAGTCTTGCGCATCAAGGCTCCTGGGACCTTGGATGGCCAACTCCTGCTGCTGCCGAGGACTGAAGCCCAGGTCTTGAGTCCCCTAGGCTGGCAGCCGGGCAAGAGGCAGAGCCTCTTCTAAGGCTGCTGGCTGGGAGGAGCTGGGGCAAGGCCGCAACACAGATCCCCCTGCTTTCCAGGGGCGCCTCCACCTGGATCTCAGCAGGGGCTCCCGGGGCTTCGGACCGGGCCTCCCCAGATGCTGCCCTCCCGCTGCCACGTCCCCAGGTGTCCGAGCTCACCTGCTGTGCACGCAGGGCCTTGAGCTCCTGCTCCAGGCGCGTCCGCAGACGTAGCTCCAGCAGCTCCCGCTTCTCGCAGGCGGCCTGCAGCTGCCCCAGGGCCTGCTGCAGCCGCTCCACCTTCTCCACGTAGGCCTGCTTCTTGCGCAGGTCCTCCTCGGCGCGCGCGGCCCGGCCCTGCGCGTTGCTCAGGGCCTGCTCCAGCAGCTCGGCGCGCCTCCGCTGGTCCTCGATGGCGCCGCGCAGCAGGGCCATCTCCCGCTCCAGCTTCTCCTGCTCCTGCTGCTGCTCGTAGCCTGCGGGGGGCGGGGGGGGGGCAGGGGCGCTGGGTCAGGGATGGCAACCATGCCAGCTGGTCCCACCGAGAGCCCCTGCCACATGCCGGGCTCGGCCTCATGCTGGGCTCCGAGGATGAGCACGTCGGCATCTCGGCCCCTCCACAGCCCTAGGAGTTAGGCGCTATTATTACCTTTGCCACTTTATGGCGGAGGCACAGGTACGGACCCTTGTGGTAATAACTGGGCTACACTGCCTCTCTGCTGGGACGTGGACAGCCCCAAACACTGTCTACCTGTGCCACGTGTCACCACTTCCAGAACACATTCACGCGCTTCCTTGGGCCTCAGGAGGACACGAGAGACTGGCCAGATAGGAACTGTGACAGGGACCCATGACGGATGAGAGAAGGTGGACTGTGACTGGACCATCGTCGTTCAAGTGAGAGAATCAAGGAACAGGGGAGGAGAAGAGGCCCCACTGGCTGCGCCATCAGTCAGGCACTTACACATCTCATTCCCCTGAAGCCTTCAACTACAGCCCCTCGAGATAGGATATGTGACCCCCAACATATGGCGGAAGAAACGCAGGGGAAACACAGGGGACTGGCGCTACTAAAGCAGGGACCCAAGTCAGCCTGGCCTCCCAAGGACCAGGCTGCTTCTGGCTGTGGCAGGAGGCCCCCACGCCCAGAGGACTCATTCCGTGGGCCCAGAGAGCCCCCCAGAATAGTGCTCCATTTCCTTCCTTGGTCTGGGGGGCCACCGAGATGTAGGCAGCCAGGCTCATAATGAATGCAAACTTCGCAGCACAATGAAAACGACTATGGTCTGAAGACTGGTGTCCAAGGTCCTAGCTATCCCGACTTTTAAATCGGGATTTTGTTTTTGCTTGCCAGGAGAACTCTGCCCAGGGACCCGCTTCACACTGGGGGGCCAACCAAGGCCCAAGCCCGACCACGCAGTCCTCCAGCCGATGCTCCAGGTCTCAGTCCATCTCCCACGCGCCTGCCCTCTGACAGTCCAGCCCGGGCCCCCCCAGAGGGTGTCGGCTGCCTGCCTTGCTGGAGGGCAGAAGGGGGTGGGCTCTAGGGCTTGGCTGATGGCCTCTGAGGCACCGTCTCTACAGTAGCTCTATCACAGTAGGGTGGAATTTTCTGCTGTAATCAAAGCATTCCTCCACACTGTGCCAACCGTGCAGTAGCCGCGAGGCTCCCGTGGCTAATGAGCGCTTGCGATATGGCTAGTGTGAGGAAGGAAACGGACTTTTTTATTTTATCTCATTTTAATTAATTTTAGTCTTTGGGCCACATGTAGGGAAGTACCTATCGCAGGGGACAGGTTCTGGAATGGAAGAGTGAAGGCTTGGGACCTGGGCAGGGCAAGGGAGGACTCATTTACTTAGGGCCCTGGGGCGGGAGGAGGAGGGCACAGGCAACCCAGGTCAGCTCTGGCTCGATGTGGACTTTTTCAGCTGGGTCCGGGCTGGCCTTACTCTTTGGTGTGGAGGGAAAAGATGAGAAAGCTCAATACTGCTGACACTGAGGCACCCACAGCGGGCTGACTTAGCATCGAAGGAGCGTGGTGGAGGGGCTAGCAGGGAGAGTGACTACGGATCTGGGCCTAGAAGCAACGACCCCTTCCTGTATGTGCTCCAAGGGCCCACAGCCCAGGGCCTACAGGCAGCGGCCTTTACCAGGACTGCCCCACCTCCCAGCCCCAGAACCTGAGGCTCAGGAGAGAAGAAAATGCCCGAGGGGACAAAGCTAAGAGCGCAGAGGCCTCAGGACTCAAGGTGGGATCCCCAGGGAGGGTAGGGCCAGACCAGAGCAGCCAAAGTGGGGCGTCTGTACCTAAAGCAGGTGGCACTGGTGACAGTGATCACACTTTCCTACTACTGTTGACTGACCCCAGAAAAGAAGTGAGGTCAACCAGAGACATTTTCCCTGGGAGTTTTATGTTTTCTCCATGGGTATTAAGAACCAAGGAAGAGGTGCTTCGCTTTCCTCAGCCCTTGCGGAGGGGTGGGGGGTGGGGGGACCCAGCCTCTGTTTCCCACCGCTTCCTGCTGCCTTGCACAACCTCGAAGGCCCTGGCAGGGGCCATCCCCAGCCACCAGGATGGAACCACGGGCTTATCTTGTCTATCGGGGAGGAGAGCTGGGTGGGAGACGAGATGGGGAGGGGGCCAACGGCAGGCAGAAGGGGGCTATGCCTTCCGCCCTGGAGAAAGCCACTGGCTGGGGCCCCCAAGCCGGGGCCCTGTCCCTGTCCCTTTGTCCCAGTGGCTCAGGGCGGCAGGGAAGGGAGCGGCGGGGGGGCGGGCCCAGAGTGGAACAGCCGGCGGCTCAGGAATGCCAGGCATCCAGGTCACCCGCAGCTGCGAGATTAATGGCTCCAGCAAGGAGCCCAGAACAGCCTGGCGCTCGCTCCTGGAGCGGAAACGCCTCCAGGCCGGCCTCCCCCACTTCGCCCCTCCTCTTCGGGCTCCCAGAAACCTGCCTAGCAACTTCCTTTCTGTGGCAGCTCGTGCCCCCAAAGCCTACCCTCTCCTACAGGACACCCCCATTCTTCCCCCTGCCAGCTACCCATGCCCCTGCCCCCAGACTCCCAAGGATGACACCCAGAGCTGCCCCTCCCTGTCCTTCCCCAAACCATCACCTCCCTCCCAGGGACCCAAAATCATTGCCACCTTGCTCAGCCCAGTATGGCCTAGCCTCCCTCCTGCTCCACCCCCACACCCAATCCCTTCAGGATCCTGCCCCCCCATCGGCTGTCCTGGGCAGCCTCCGAGCTCTCCTGGAGGAGGAAGGAGGGGCTGCCACCAGAGCTCAGTCGTTAAGCTGCTCCCTACTTCTGGGCAGCCCTTACTCCCCGGGCCCCTCACATACAGTGGGCTTCCTCAAAGCCACCCTCATCAGGACACGGGCCACCCGCATCCCATTTCTCTGCAATCGCCCAAACACCATTACAACACAGTAGGAACTTACTGCCTGCCTCGCTGTCTCTTCTGACTGCTAGAGCGTCTTCCTGCGGCCCGCTCGGGGCTTCCTTTAGTCCCACTCCATGCACCTCCCCGAGCCATCCCCCTGCCTCTTCCCCTGTGGGCAGCTCCCCGCCCCTGCCATCCCCACAGAGCCTCTCTCTTGGGCCAGTGGGGACTCCCCACTCACTAGTCTCCGAGGCCAGGGGCACCTTTGTTCCCTCGCATCTGTGGCTAGAAGACCCTGCTTCTTTCTCAAGCTCAGCCCCTCTCGCTGGACTCCCTGCCCTGGTACCTTCCAGGGCCTGCTCCCACCCTCTGCTCGGTTCCTGAGAGCGGGGCTTAGCATGGTTCTGCTAAGGAACGAGTGACTGACTGAACAGACTAGTCAATAGTGAATTCATCCACTCTCTTCCAGAAGCCTTCCACGACCCCTGTTAGAGGAGCTTCCTACACCCCTTCCTCAGACTGGTTAAGCTCCAGGAACCCACTCTGGGTTGTCTGCGGGGACCCCCACTTGGCCACCGTGTTATGGCCAGTTGCACCATGCTCCCCGGCTTCTCACATTGCAACTGGGCACCCCAACCTTCCTGTGGCCTGGAACTCCCTGGGGAACTCAACATTCCTTCTCTCTGCTCCCACTTGCCTCCACGGCTATCTGGCCTCCCCCACCGCCCCCTGCACCTCTAGTTCCGAAGGCTAATGTACCGACAGGGCAGCACAGCCCAGCAAACCACTGCGCCCCAGTGTCCCTCCACTAGCCACCCAGCTCCCCAACAACTACAGAACCACGTCTTACTCTTTGGAAGCCACCCCTCCCAGCCGGGGCACTGCAGTGCCGGGTGCATAGCAGGCATTTGGGAATCCTGTGCTCAAGCACCGCTTTGCCAGGCGGGAGGGACAGTCCTCCGTGTCCACAGTCACTGCCATGGTCTCACCACCCACTTCTCTGTGCAGCCTCTGAGCGGGAGCCCGACTCACTCTGAGCAAGCAGCTTGGCCACCATGTCCTGACTTCCTGCCTGGGCCTCCTGGGTCTTGGTTGCCAGACGGCGGTTTGCAGATTCCAATCTCTCTGTTTCAAATGAAGGAGAAGTGGAAAGGTGTTTTAAGGAAAGACGTGGAGTATCAGGTGAAGCTGCCTGCCCGGGTCTCCCCAGGGGTTCTGGGTGCGGGGCTGCACCTTCCAAACCGGGGACGGGCCGATAGGGAAGCCCTGGGCCACATTGGCAAGGGTTCCACGAGAGGCTCCAAGGCACAGAACTGACAGAAGCGCCCCCCTCCCCCCACCCCGTCAAGGAAGGTGGCTCCCAGGTGTTTCAAGCTGGCCCCCTGTGAGCCAATTTACACTTATTTTTGCAGAAGGCAGAGACTCGCCATTCCGCCCTAGACCAGAGGAGTCAGGGCCTCCACAGACGCTCGCCAGCCCCTCACCCTGGGAGCTCTCTCTCACCTCTAAGATCCCTGTTGAAGTCCTGCAGCCTCCTCATTTCGCTGTCCATTTTGTTCCGCATGGTCTTCTCCAGGGCCTCCCGCTTGGAAGAGGCTCTCGTCAGGCTCTCGTGGGCCTCGGAGAGCCGCTGGATTTCGCCTTCCAGCTGCAAGAGGCAAGGCAGGAGAGCTGAAGGAAGGGGAGAGATCCCAGACGGTGTGTGGCATCAGGGTCCCCTCCACAGGCCCAGGCTGCTTGCTACTGGCCATCGGAAAGGGTGACAAGAGGAGAGGATAAAAGGCGACGGCAAAAAAAAAAAAACCCAGAGGGCTCTAGCGGGATGTTCAAAAGCCTGAATCACATACTAGAACCAGCAAGCAAGGGTCCCCTCAGTTGTGCCAAGGTCCTGATGCTGAGTGAATCCAGGGCCAGGTTCTCTGGAAGTGGCTGCCTCAGACTGACCCAACACAGCTTCCCTGTGCCCAATGGTCCAGAAAGAAGCATTTTACTTTTCATCAGTTTCTACTGAGAGCCCGAGTGAGCCCAGTGGGGCAAGAGTGGACACAGAGAGACTCCAGCCGTGTTCTGGGGGGTTCGAGCTAGCTGGACACCACAGGAGGCCCAAGGCCACCTGTCAAAGCTGAACACACAGCTGGTAAACCTTCACGAAAGAAAGGGCACCAGCCCCCAGCCTCAGGTGCCTGTGGCCGGAGCATTCCCTCCTCTGGCCGTCGCCGTCCTGCAGAGGGCCACCCTGGTCCCAGCGGCCCCTCCCACTTGGCTGCTGGCAGGTTCCGCACGTGCTCCGAGCTGGCCTGGGATTCCAATAAGAAGCTCGTTTTTTCCAAGAGGAGGGGCTTTCTCTGGGGCCAGGGCTGGCCTAGAACAGACTTGCTGTTGTGTGGGGGACACAAAGGGCTCTCTGTGGGAGGTGTCCGCAGGAGGGGGTGTGTGCAGGGGAAGGGTGTGCAGGGAGCTGGTGAATGGGCTCTTTTTATCACCGCTGGCCAGCAACTGCTCACACTCCGGGCCTGCGCTGCTGGCCTTGAGGCCGCTCCCCAGCTGTCTCGAGTCAGCGAGGGAGGGCATGGGAAGGATGAGGGGGTGGATAGCAGCTCCCCCGACCCACCGCGCCCCTCCCCCGAGGCCCCAGCAGGGCCTACCTTCTCAATGCGGCCAGCCTTCTCTGCTGAGCTCTCCAGCTCCCTCTGCAGCCTTTCATTGTCCCTCTGCAGCCTGGCATTGTCCCTCAGCACAGTCTCCAGCTGGGCCAGGTGGGCGCTGCCCGAGGTGGCGGAGGGGCCCGGGGTGCTTGCTGGCCCCTCCACCTCGGGGGGACTGAGGGAGCCTAGGGGGCCATGGCTGAAAGCAGCTGGGTGTGGGGGCAGGGAGGGCTCCTGGGGCTGCTGTAAGTACTGGTACTGCTGTTGCTGCTGGAGGAACACGGGGGGCACCTGGGCCTGCAGGATCCTGGGGAACAGAAGAGGCGGTGTTCAGAGACGGCACAGACCCCCATGGCTCCTGCCCCTGAGCGGCCCTGAGCGGGCCCGGCCCTCCTGGCACACGGGGAGTCTCCACACATCAGGCAGTAACCAATGGAGAAGGCCTTTTCCCCACAGTGTCTACCCAAAACCGTCAAGGGCCGAGGGAGCGGGGCTAGCTGGGGTCCACACCAGGATGCTTGTGTCACACCTAGCACCACTGCGGCCAAGGCCCTGGGGATCAGCCCGAGTAGGGACCTTATGACCAACCAGGACTTAAATGAGGCATCTTAAGCACTGCGTGCTTGACCTTTCTGATCCACAGAAGGTTCTTTTTGGGGCTGGAGGCCACATCAACCGTGGCTGAGCACAAAGCCTCCCAGGCCCCTGGTCCACTTGGTGGCTGGGCCCCAGCAGCTACCTCTGTGTCTGTTCTAAGCCTCTCACACCAGCACCTGCCAGGGCAGCACACCCACGTTTTTCTCCCTCCTATTTCGGGTCCCGTCACCCTTCGCCCGTCGCAGAAACATTTTTTGAACACTGCGGCTAAGGGCAGAACGGTGAGATGGATGTCAAGGGCAGATTCTGAGCTCCAAAGTCTAACGAAATCGGCATTGGAGTCCCCGGGGTGCTGGCATGCCTCGGCTCCATCACGAGGGTCAGCGTCCCCAGCCTCGAGGGGCTGGCCAGGCCTACACGGAGCCTGGCAGGGTAGGGGCCTACAGCACGTCGTGGCCCAGCCTCTACCTCTCCCAGGGGTAACTATGGCGTCTTGTCTGTTTAAAGAGTAAACGTGACCCACACACCTTTTTCCTCAGGCGTAGGGGCCACCCCCGGACCACTGCGGTAGTCCAGATGTAAGGACAATGTCACCACTAGCCTCTAACAACGCTGTAATGTCACCCGCAGAACCCCATTAGGGGAAGGAGCAAAGAGCAAGAGGCGTGGGGGTGCAGGCTGGTCACAGGGCCTTTCTGGGGCCTTGGGACTCCAAGTGTGAAAGAACAGACTGCCTCCGTCACACCAGGAATTTTCCAAGTCCCAGAAGCTCCACGAGAGTTGAATTCCACTCATGGGTCCGTCACCTTAGCACTCATGCCCTCCCTTCCCCTATCGCTTCCTCTCCCCGGTTCCCCTAAGGACCCTAGGCTAAAAGAAAAGTCCCTGCCCCAAGTTCCCAATGAACAATCCTTATGTGCTAGGTTGAAAGGAGAGGCCGGACACATTTATTTCTCTCCCTGCCTAAGGCAGGGCTTCCAGAGAGAGCTGAGCGTAGGGTCCCCACAGGAATGTGCAAACTCTCCTTGCACTGCTAAATGTGGCATTCTCGGGGTTGCTTCACGAACTTTCTCCCCCCTGCACTGGGCCAGGCAGACACAACTGGCATTCTTGGGGAATGACTTAGCTCTGAGAAAGAATAGAGTCTCCCTTCCCTTCACACTTGCTCTCCCTTCCCCTGTTCTGCCCCTCCCCTCCCTCCCTGTTTTGTTCTCCTGTGCTCTACTTCCTTTCCACGATATTATCTTTTCCTGACAGGATTCAGTAAGGCTGCTCCAGAAGAAGAAACCCACGACTCAGCTTCCGAAACTCTCCCTGACCAAGCTCTGAGAAAGGAGCTAAGGCGGGGGGGGGGAGGGGGGTTACGAGAGGTGGGGGTTGGAGAAAACCCACTCCATCCTCTGTCCCCCCATACCGACACCATGGCGTCACTCGTTTCTCGAGAGCAAGGAAAGGCATCTATCCCAGGAAAAGGCCGAACGGTGGGAAAGCGGGTGACTAAATGAAGACTCAGCAAGCCTGAAGAGAACCAGACTTCGACCTTGAGCCTTCCAGAGGAGAAAGGAGGCTGCAAATCCTCAGGCCCCTCTGCTGGGGCTTCCTGGACCAGCACGCGGGGAGATCCGGTGTGAACTGAGCAGTGCGAGTCCACTTCTCAGAAGGTGCTGGGCCAAGGGAGAGAAGCCTGGGGCAGAGCCGCATTTCTAGGAACCAGTATTTCTGCAAACCGTCCGGGCTTTCTGCCTCTTCCTAGCCTCCTGCTTCCATTCTTGCCCCTCCGAATCCATTCTCTCTACCTGCAGCCCAAGGGACCTTTTTAAAGAGTTAAACCAAATCACATCCTCCAAAACCTTCCCTTCATACTCAGAATCAAACTCTGCATTCCCCAGGAGCCTTTTCCCAGCTCCCCAGAAAGGGGCTCGCCTGGACCCCAAGTCCTCTCCCCGTCGGGGGTCCAGCCACCTAGAGCACATGGGCAAACAGGGAAGGAAATGCAGAGTAGCAATAGGGCAGCTCCTGGCCGGCTGGAGGATGGGGGAGGTCTCTAAGGAGGCCGTCTGGCCCTTCCTGCCTCCAGTAAGGAGTGCCTCCCACTAATCACAGAAAGCAGACTGTCCACTTGGTCTTAAAAATCGCCAGAGAAGGAGGTCCCACCTTTTTCCCACTTAGCTTGGAAACAGTCTGGCAATGATTCCCAGCCCTCATCTTGAGCAAGGTCTTTCGAAAACCTAACCTTTAACCTCCTGCTGTAAGTGGTACCCCCTGGGAACCCTAGTTCCTTGGTGGCTACAGCTAATCACACAACGGCATCCATCTCCAAAGCAAAGCAAAAGACACCACTAAGTTCTCCTGTGATCTGGGCTACGTCTTACTCTCCTCCAGGCATCAGGCCCTCCTTGTTGGGAAGGAGAAGGCTATCAGTGGCCTTCTTCCGGGGCTTGCTAGCCCTGGCACAAGGTGTCGTCTGGAAGATAGTCAAGAGCTTGAGAGAGGAGTGTGAGCAGGTACCTGACTTCGGCATGCTGGAAGTGTGGGCTCCCGCGGGGGCGGAACCGTGGGTCGGTGACAGCAGTGGCGGTCTCATGAGCTAGCATAACGTGGGGGTACTGAGGCGGAGGTCCACGGGGCTCTGGGCCCTCGGCGGGGGGGCCCCTGGACGCGGGGCCCTGCTGATTCCGGGCCAGCTGCGGGAAGCTGTGCGACGAGCTCATGTGGCTGGGGGCCCGGGCACCGTTCCTCTCCAGGGACAGCTGCAGGAGCCGTTCGCTCAGGGAGCGCACATGCCCGTGGCGCAGCTCCCGCAGGGCCTCATCCTGACTCCGATGGGCTCCTGGGGCTCCTCGGGGATCCCGGTCCCCCACATGCGGCCGGGGCCCCACCTGCTGGGCCGCATAGTACTGGGAGTGGGCTTTCGCCTCTTCATAGGTGGGCAGCTCCTCACCCTTGCTGGGCTGCGGGCACAGCCGGTAGAGGGTGTTCTCTGCCAGATGGGTCTCACCGCCCTGGTGCTCCTGGCCCTGGGGCTCCTGCCTGGTGGCTTGCTGCAGCACCTGAGCGTCCTCGGGTGCCAAGACCTCCGCGGAGGCTTGGGGGCTCCCTGTGCCCCCGGCCCCGCCCCGCAGGGCCTGCTGTTGGATGGCCAGCAGTGTGCGCGTCTCTGTCAGGTTGCCATAGCGCAGCTGCTCCTGGATGAGGCGGTGCAGGACTGTCCCGGAGGAGTCTTCCAGCGTCCTCATGTTTCCTCGGCTGGCACGCACCCGTCGGGACGATGGCCCTTGGCACCTCACCCCAGGACACCTGGGAGGAGAGAAAGAAGAGCAATGAGGGGGAGCACGTGGGAGAGAGGGCAAGGGGGCACCTTCCATCACAGCGTGGTCCCGAGCACAGTGGGAAAAAGCAAGGCTGTGGAGGGTCACCCAGGCCTGGGCTCAGCTGCCAATGGTGCCACCTACTGATGACAGCAAGTTACCTAACCTGCGGGACTCAGTTTCTCCATCAGAAAAATGAAAAGAGTAATGCTTGCCTCGTGGAGCTGAAAATTAAATAAGGCAAGGGCTGCTGAGCTCCTGGTGCACTGTAAATCCTTGGCAGAGGATTGCCATTACAGTCCTATTCGCGGAGACTTACTGGGCCTAAAGACCCCAGTAACTTCGAAGGTAATCAGTCACCCAGGAGCCACCGCCTCCTGCAGTCAGCTTCCCATCGGAAAGGCTGGTGAGAGACCCCAGCGCAAGGGTGGCTCAGCTATAACCCCTGAGTAGGCCTGCCCGGGGGTCGACAGGGCCCCAGTTTCTTGGCACATGATAAAGAATGGGTCCAGCCCAGTAGAAGCCCAGGGCAAACAGCAGCTACCTCCCTCTAGCATGTAGTATGCCTGAGCCCTGGCCGTGGCACCGTTAACTCACCACCCTTTACCCCCTTTCCCACGCTGAGCCCTCCCAGTCATGACATGACCTTGGCAGTCACTCTGCAAGGTGAACAGGAGGAAGGGGAAAAAGGCATCTGGTTTGGTGAATAAGGGATGAGACCAGAGAGGCTAGCTACCACAGGACCATGGTTTTGTGAAATAAGGCCAAAAGAGGCCATGCATCCAGGTTTATGGGTCAGTCACACGGTCTCTGTGCCGACAGCAAGTGCATGGGCGCACCAGGAAAGACAAAGGACGGCACCGTGTCTTTGATTTTATGACGGTCCCTTGTACACACAGGCACACTTGCTACTTAGGAAAAGACCCCGTTGGTCCTCTGCCACATAGGGGAGTGGGCGCTCGGCATATTGACATCAATGACACTGATGCCAACTGGAGGAGCAAGGGAGCCAGGGAGAGGTTCTAGGTTGCAGGGGCTGGGAGCCTGGAGCGCAGGGCATGTCTCCCCATGTCTCCCGAGGAAGCGATTCTCTTCCGAGCTTGGGCTCTCAGTGGCTCAGGTCCTGGAAAACTGCCTGCCTCACCAGGCTTCCTTCCCACAGCCTCCTCCAACACAAACCTCTAAACGAGATTTTGGGGAAAACCAAACAAAACCCCTCATCTCGGTAGGTCTTATGTATGGGGGGAGGGAAGTGAGAAGAACGTGGCTCCTTCCCTGCCTCAAAACTAGCCCCAAGGCCCCGCTGCATTTTGGGTTCCGGAGGCTGGCACTGCAGCCGTGGTCAATCCACTCCTCCCTGCCGGCGGCCCAGAAAGGAGGAGAGGGAGAGGAGTCTGGAAGGCATCTCCGTCCACATCCCTACCGGCACACAATCACGCTGCCCGCTCTCCCTACACACAGTAGGTGCAGAGATGCAAGACTCCAGTTACCAGAGGCAAAACAAACCCGAATCAATCCACCCTACACTTTCGTCTGCCGGGCATTTCCTAAAGAAATCAGTCTGGGCGGACTCCCGCTGAGGACGAAGGGGAGGAGGGTGTAGGGAATGCAGTTTCCTGGACAGATTCCTAGTCTTTCCCGCAGCAACGTGCCTGGGAGCCGGGATTACCTCCGGGGCCTCTCAGCCGGGTCCGTCCACGTCAGACCCCTCGGATGCACATTCTTTCGGCTGAGCCGTTACGAAAATCTGGGACCACGACCCCGGCCACGAACCTTTGTTGCACCAGCACACCCCACTCCCTGAACACCGCCCCCCCTTCCTAAGTAAGCACGCAACTCCGGCTCTCGCTGGGGCTCACGCTCGCCTAAGGAACCCAAGCAAAAGTGTCGAAGTCAGATTGCGTCCCAGCCACGGATCCAGCCCTACCCGGACTCCAAGCCGACCATGAACACCCGGAGGCCGCCAGGGCGCCTAGAGCGAGCCGGCGAGGGGAGCCGGTAGCCCACGGAGTTCTTTAAGCTTTGCGGGTCCGCCTCCCTCCCTGCCTCTCGAGCCTCTTTGTTTTCCAAATGCTCCAACGCTGACGTCACCGGGCTGGACGGCCGGCTGCATTCTTTCTAAGTGAGAGCCACTCCGTGGCTCTGGAGAGGATTTTCCAAGGAAGACAAAGAGGAATTCTTGGACTAGTTGGGGGCAAAGACACCTGTAATCCCCACCGAACCAGTTCAACCCCAGGGCCCTGCAACTTGAATTCGAAGCGGCGCCTTCTGCCCTGTTCCGCGCCCCTTTCCCAGGCCCACGAAACCAAAACAGAGGACCCCGCTGTCCCCGCAGCCTGGCTCCCTTGCCCCCGCCCCAAGGGACCGGCGCGCCAGCAAGAGCTCCGGACCCAGGCGCACCGCGAGGCGCCCGCAGCGAGGAACAGCTCTGGGCCGCCTCCGCGGCTTCCTCGAAAGGGCGCACTTCACCCTGGGGACGCTCGCTGCATCGGGCTCCCGCTCCCGGAAAAGGGCGGGCTGCGCCGGGGCTGTGGCTCCGGCTGGACGCGTCTCCCCCGGCCCGCGCGCTCCCCAAAGCGCCCGAGCCGCGGTCCTTACCGCTGCGGCCCGCGGGTGCTCGGCGTAGTCAGACCCGACGACCCGGCGCGGCCCGGCTCAGCTCGGCTCAGCGGCGGAGCTGTGCACTCGGCGGTGGCGCCGACGCTCTGGCCGCTCGGGCCCCAGCGCGCAGCCCCAGGGTCGGCCCGCGCCGGAGGCGGCTGCTATGCCAGGAATGTGAGAGTTTCAGGTTCCCCCTCGGGATCAAAGCGAACCACAAATAACCTCTCAGCGCGCCGCCCTCCTCCGCCCTCCGCCGCCCTCCGCCTCCTCCCGCTCCCTCCTCCCGGCCCCCGCCTTCCTCCCGGGAGGCGGCGCTGCGGGCTGGGCCCTGAGCTCCGTTCCCTGGCGGCCCAGGGCCCTCCCGGACGCCCTGCGCCTCGCCCGCCTCCCCACCCCACCCCATCGCCACGCTTTCCCTTCGGGGCTGCTGCGGACGAATTCACCCCTTCGACCATTACCGTCCCCCAAACCCGTCCCCGCCTTCCACTCTCTCCTTCATCCCTGTCCGCGGACAGGGACACCCGGAGGTGGACAATCGCGCGTCTCTGAGGGGTTCTGGGTTTTGGTGCGGGAGAGGGGCTCGGGGTGTGTGTGTGTGCGCGCGCGCGCAAGGGGAGGAAGACTGCAAAGTTGTCCATACCTGCCTGGCTTGGGGACCCTCCCCCCCAAGAGAAGCCGCTTCCGGCTCAGGCTCTTCCCTAACCCCCACAGCTTTCACTGCCGGCGGCAACCTTTGAATTGCCCTGTGACTGTTTACAAACACCTTCGCCTGCTCTTTTAGGGCCTGTCTCCGTAGGAAGTGGGAATCGAGGTTGAAAATCTTCCGGTTAATTTGATCCACCTAACCCACTGAATCACCTGCCGCCAGGCGCACTGTCCAACTCTTCCGGAAAAAGGGACTAAATCGCCACCCCGAAATTTACGCAGAGGGCACGGTGTGCCACTATCCCCTTTCCGTCTCGGGCATCTGGGTCAGCCCTCCCAAATCATGGTCCCAGGGAATTCTGTTAACATCCCCGTGTTATAAATGGAGAAGCCAAGGCGCAGGGAGGTTAATTAGCTCGACACAGAGCACCAGTGATGAAACCGGGTAACCACTGGCTACTATTTTTCATTCCCAAAATCCTTTCGTGGCCACCAGGATCCAGGCTCCCTATAGACGGACCGGACAGACCGTGGGAAGCCTCCTCTCTCCATTCCAGTCTCTTCTTCATTTCCCCCTACTCCCCTGCCTGTCAGGGGCCTTCCCTGATGTCTACTTTTGTTGCTCCTGCTGTTTTTCATCTGGATGGAGTGCTTTCCTCTGCCCTTCCCGCCCTTCCTCCCCACTATCCCCTGCACTGGTCCGTGGGTGCTCCTCTTCAGACACACTCTCCCCACCTGCCCTTACCCCCTGTCCCCACCTGCCTTTCTCCTCTATGCCCACAGTTCAGAGTGCCATTCCTGAGACCTGACTACACTGGGCCTCCCGACATCTGCATGTGGGGAACTCAGGCTCCTGTCCACTGGGAGGGTCAAAGGCTGAGTCCTCTCCCCCCAGTAGGATCCTCTCCTCTTTCCCTCACCATGGAGTTTACAAGTCCCAGATCTGCTAGAGAGACCCAGGACAAGAAAACTTGGTTAAGTTCAAAGAGCTATTTACTAGCTGGGGACATTGTTAATTTTTAATAAATCCCTCCCCGAAAATGTGTGTATGTGTGTGTGTGATTTACTTGTTAGCCAAACATTGCATTACAGATAATGGTTGGCTCTGCAACAAAGGAGAAAATAAGTCACTTATGCCAAGCCAAGGGATATTTGGCCATCCGAGGACCACCTCACGAAGAGAGGCTATGGTCATTGTGCCACCGTCCCGACTGGATACACCTGGTAGGAATTTTAGAAATGAAAAGGAAGAGAGAAGAGGAGGTGCCCAGATGGCCTTACCCTGTGGACAACATTCTTCTTGGAGACACTTGGTGGAGGCATGAGAGTAGGCGGGGACACGTGCACTCTGGGGTTGCAAAATCAGGGGAGAGGTCATATGGTACAGTCCCATCTTTCAGGGACATTTGGGGGGGCACCTAACAAAATGTTTGACAAACATTCTTGAGATGGTTGCAGAAAGGGGCTGCTCAAGGCGGCTAGGGTCAAGGAAGTCAGTCTTGGAGTGGGTAAGCCTGCTGTAGACCTAAATGGGCCTCCGTGGGTGCTCATCTCTGTGTCCCAGAGCCACAGGAGTGGGGAGGAATCCCAAAACCTGGATGGGAAATTTACACACATTTCTTCTTCCTCTTCCTTTCCCTCTTCCTCTTTTCCTTCCTCTTCCTCCTCTTCCTCTTTCTCTTCTCTCCTCCTGCTTCTCCTTCTCCTTTTTTTCTCCTCCTCTCCACAAGCAAGGTTGGAGGGCAGGGCCTCCCAGGCAGGGCCGAGCCAGGGGCCTCCGTGAAGCCTGCCTGAGCCCCGGTTGCCACACTGACTGTGCGAGGTGGTTGGTGAAAGGGTCACCACAGCTCAGAAGTGCCAGAGACAGGTGTGCACAGGTGGGCACTGGGCTGGCAAGCTGGCTGGTCTGTACATCTCCGCTCACAGGAGGGGAAGAGGGGCTCGCCTAGTGAGCCGGTGCTTTCTTCCTCCCAGCTCTGTCCCTCTCCACCTGTCTTGTCCCCTTCTCTCTTACACCCCTCCCCCTGCAGGTAACGATTCTTCCCAGATGACAGTGTGGCTGGAATCTTGCCCAGGAAAGATGTAAAGGCGACCCAGTTCTCAGAGTAAGCCGGTCTTGATGCCTTTGCTCTGGAGAGTTCGGCTCTAGGGGTGTGGTTGCATCATAGGTGTGTACGGGGCTTAGCAAGGGATCCTCCTTAGCCTAGCCCTGGGCTCAGGCTTGGGTCTGTGCCTGTCATATGGCCTCCGTCTGGCATTGCGTCCTGCTGTACCAAACAGGAATAGGAAGGCAGGTTTTGAGCTGGGCTGTAACCGCCATGGAGCGGGGAAGAGAATGGTCTCCTTATTTCCCAAATGGTTGGTGGGTGGAGGCGGGGCTCCTGGGCCCAGGGGGCAACATCAAAGGAAGACTCTGCTCCTGCTCGTTGTGAATTCTCCCTCCCAGCCTCCCCCGGACACTTCCTGTTTCCCATAATCTGCTAAAGGAAGATCTCCAGAATCCAGAATCTGGAGCAGGTAGCAAATTCACAGGAAGAACCTAGACATTGGGATGGGAGTTCCAATGCTCCAGTTCCAAGAGCCAAGCTAAGAGCCTTCTTCTGTTTGTTCTTCTGCATTGCCCCTTCTCTATGCCCTCCCCATCCAGGTTTTTTCCCCAATCCTCTCCTACCACTCCCTTACCTTCCATTCCAGGTATCAGGTCCAGAATTTCCATCAGGCTTGGGTTGCCTCAGAGTCTGTATGTTTGGGTGATCGATTCCTCCAGGCTCAGAGAATCAGTGAAATTAAGCCCCACAACGGCTGACGTTAGAGAGTGCTGTCCTAAAAAACGTCGGAGGCCTGACCTTCCACGTATCACTTGAGCCCCTCGTCTTCCTCTGTGCCCCTTGACTTCTGATGTTCCTGCAGGCCCAAGGCTGGGATGATTCCTGCAGGTGGTATGGTCCCACACTGGGGAGGGAGCTATGAACGCCGCTCCCATTCCCTCCCCCTGCTCTGGGGGCTATAGCAGCCCGGAACCTCCATAGTCCTTAGTCCTGTGAATAAGCAGATAAACTGCAGGAGTCACACTGGGGCTGGGGATCCAAGAACTGACACACGGAAGGCATTAAAGAAAGGAAGATCATTCTGAAACATTGATGTGACCCCAGATACCTGCCTTTTCGGCAAATCTACCTTGTACTGAGTGGGTACGAGTTTGGTAGACGAGCTGCTGCTACTTGGAAAGACCCTCTCTGTTGTTGGCAAGAGGCTGCAGGGCATGTAAACTGCCCCCCTCGCCCCCCCCCCCGGGGGGGGGTTTTGTTTGCAGGGTCCTTGTAGAAAACAGCCCAGAGCAGGTTTCTGTGGCCCTTGGGGCAGGACCAGTGTGATGAAAGGGTGCCCCCTAGTGATCCTCTTCTCCAGCTGCTTCAGTCAGCTCCTCCTGGGGCTCCTGAGGTGAGTCTTGGGTACCTGAGAAGGGTCGAGGGTGGGAGTTGTTTGGAACAGGGTTTCATACAGGGGACGGGTGTCTCCCAAGAATGGATGAATAGCTCCAGCTGTGTTTCTGAGCTTTCCTCCGATTTCAGCCTCTCCCGGGCTTTTGCATGGTCCTTAAAGAGATACCATCCATCTTTCGCGCAAACAACCTTAAATCATTGACGATGGGAAAATAGTTTGCATTTACGTGCCCATTCACCTTTCCATGCATTTCTTTTTTGTATTTCATGTATTCATTCTACAATTTCCAGAGCACCTGCTCTGTCTGAGCCACGCCCTATGAATGGAAGGAGGTCTCCCTCCTTGCAGACGCACAGGTCACAGGGTGCAGGAGAGAAGGAGGGTAGTATCCTAGAGAGTGGGGAGCTCCATCTTGAAAGAAGGTACTAGGTACACAGGGAGGGTGTCATGGCAGGCTTCCTGGAGGAGGTGCTTCTTGAGCTGAAGGCCAAGATGGACGGTGAGGTGTCTTTCCCAGGCTGGCATATGGCAGCTTGCACTAGAAGCACAGACTCTCTGGTTCACTAAAACAGGAGCAGGAAATGTTGAGCCGCTGAGCTCCAGCCACCCATATGTCCTTCTCCAGGAGTAATCCTGGGAAGGAGGGATTACCAAGGGACACTTTGTGCTGTATATGTGCCAAAACATCAAAGTGTGTACTTTAAATAGGTTTAGTTTAGTATTGCAACTAGACCTCAATTAAAAAAAATTAAAAGATCAAAGGGCACTATATTGTAAGAAACAGTGATGTGTACCACTCTCTCTTCATCCAGTTCCATTCCCAAGGCAACCACTTTTAAGTCTTAGGTATTCTATCATTTAAACCTAAATGAAAAAAAAAATACTTTTTTTTACTTTCTTTACTTCTTGCTGTTTCTGTTTTAGGTATTAACTACCATTTCCTACTATGAAAGATTAGTATATAGCTCTCTTACACACCACACACACACACACACACACACTCTTACACACATGCACACTTCTCTCTCTCCATTCTCTCTTTTTTTTAAAAAAATATTTTTTTGAAGATTTAATTTTTAAGTGATCTCTACGCCCAACATGGGGCTCACTCACAACCCCGAGACCAAGAGCCCCACACTTCACTAACTGAGCCAGCCAGATGCCCCTCTTCCTCCATTCTCTCGATGTGGCCACATGCCATTTTTTTGGTTCAATTGCTATTCAGTGTTTCTATGGTTGTGACTATTTAAATAGTATTACTAGCTGAATTACATGCTGTGCCATGTTTCTTACACATCTTTTATTTTTATCGGAGTCACGTATCGCCTCATTCTTCATTTTCTTGGTGTGCTGTATATTTAACATTAACTTGTGCCCAAATGGACGGACAGAATCCTAAAATTCCATTCCATGCCTCTGGTAGGCCCACTGATGCTCCACCCGGCCCAGTTTGGTCTGGCAGCCTCCCTTCTGGGGAGCCGGGAGGGGTTACTGTCTAGTTTCACCAAACAGCTTTCACCTTGTGACATCCCTCTAACTCCATCACGGGCCCTTCTCCCACTTCTCCTCCATTTGCTTGTTTCCCGGATTCCTTGTCTTTGTCTTCTGGTAGCTTCCAAGAACGGATCTGTGGGAGGCACAAAATCTTTTGTGTATTAAAACCTCCTCATTCTACCTTCATACGGTATTGTTACTTGGCTGGGTATAAAACTCTAGGTTAGAAATCATTTCCCTCTGTGTTGGAAAGGGCTGCTTCATTGTCTTCTTGCTTCCATTGCTGCCATTGAGAACAATGACGTGACTTAATTGCTGATTCCTGGATTTAAACTTTTTTTCTCTTGCTCTGGAAGCTTTGAGGATTTTCTTTTTTTTTTTTTTTTAATTTTTTTATTAACATATAATGTATTATTTACCCCAGGGTACATGTCTGTGAATCATCAGGCTTACACATTTCACAGCATTTGCCATAGCACATACCCTCCCCAATGTCCATATCCCTACCCAGCTTTGAGGATTTTCGCTGCATGTCTGATGTTCTGAAATTTCCCAGT
Source organism: Nasua narica (assembly GCA_028533885.1). Taxonomy (NCBI): domain Eukaryota; kingdom Metazoa; phylum Chordata; class Mammalia; order Carnivora; family Procyonidae; genus Nasua; species Nasua narica. Next base: position 80,835,105 of record CM052799.1, read on the forward strand.
GTTGTGCCTTGATATGTTTTTGTCCTTTGTTCTGGGCCCTTTGTGGGCCCTGCAGTCGGGCACCTTGTGTCTCTAAGTGCTGAGTAGTTTCCCACATAATTTTGTTGTTACTGTTCTTCAGTGTAACTGTTCTCTTTTTTGGACCTCCAGTTATTTGGATGTTAGAACTCTCAAAACAATTCTCTAAATTTTAAGTGATTCCCCCCCACGATATCTTTTATTTTTATGGGAAATTTCAACCCTTCTATATTTTTGCTATCATTTTTAATTTTCAAGAGCTGTTTTTAATCCAGTGTTCCCTTTTATAATACCATCTTGTTTCATGAATTAATTATCTTCTCATATCTCTCCGGGAGTAGTAATTAGAATGAAAATTGTTTTCTTATTCCAATCTTCACATTATCTCTGTTTCCTTGGAGTTCATTTTTTCTGTTTGTTTGTTTTGGTCTCTGTTTCTTGTAGTTAAGGCTTCCCTCAAATGACTTTGATTCTTGGCTCTCTGGTCCTGTTTAAGAAGGAGGCATTTAACAGCTGATGGAAGCCCTGTGTAGATGCAGAGCTGGTTTCTCGGAGGGACTCACAATAAAAGGATGGGATAAGGTTCTGGCTTTGTTGATGGGGACCCTCAAATAGCAGAATGTGTAGGTCATTTCCTTCGGGCCAGGTTCCCAGTGAAGGACCCTCGGAATCTCTGCCTGGAGGATGAAAGGCTGGCAGCCAGTGTTTTGAGAGCAGAATGGGGGGGGGGAGTGGAAGGGGGCTGGGAGGGGTGAGCTATGCCAACCGCCCCCCCCCCTCCCAGCATGCCACCTGCAGTTTCTCCGGGTTGGCAGCAGAGGTGGAGGGAGGAGAGTGATACAGATAAGGTGCTGATCTTCTCATGTGGCAAGACAGGGGACCTCCTCTTTTTTTTTTTTTAAGATTTTTTTTTTTTTTAAATTTATTAGAGACAGAGACTGAGAATGAGAGGGGAGAAGGTCAGAGGGAGAAGCAGACTTCCCGCAGAGCCGGGAGTCCGATATGGGACTCGATCCCGGGACTCCAGGATCATGACCCGAACCAAAGGCAGTCGCCCAACCAACTGAGCCACCCAGGCGCCCGGACCTCCTCTTTATAAAGCTTTCAACTAGCCCACCTGGTTTTCGGCCTCGCCCTTGCCCCTGTCTTGGAGGTGCCCAGTGGCTCCATTTGCTAAGATTGTCCGAGGCTCTGGGGAGCTTGCTTCTTCCCCTCCCCGGACCCTCAACTGTGGGGAGCAAGCTAAACCCTCATCTGTCCGTATTCCACTTTCCAGAAGTTTGTTGGCGTCCCTCTCCTGCTCTCTCTCCTCTCCTGACTTCTTTTGCTGAGGGGTCAGGCTTTTCTTCCTTTCCTCTCTTTCCTGCCCAGTAGGCCGGTTTGGAGCAGAGTCGAGGTGAAGGTGCACCTCTCTCCTCCCCGTTTGGTTGGATTCTGGCTCCTTTTGATTTTTCTCACCGAGGCGGCTCATTCCAGACCTTGTCAGGACTGGTGTGGGCACGTGGGGCAGGAAGCCGGCAAGCGCAGGGTTGTTCAACTGGTTCTGCGACTGACTTCAGGGCTTGCTTTCCCTGCTGTGCGCCGGGTTCCCGAGCAGCGGCCGGGGACAAGGCTGGCGCCGGGGTGCTTCCGTGACGATGGTCCTTTGGATGGTGCTCTGCTGTACGGGTACCGCAGGGCTGCCACCTTGCAGAGAAGAATCGAGGTTTTATCAGCTAGAGGGGACTTAAAGGTCCAGGGGCTGAGCCGTGCCCCCAGGAGGCATGGGCTACTCCCTTTCGATGCCACCTCACTTTCACCGAACCTGGGCATCCAAGACAAGAACGAGGTCGCTTCCACTCTTGCCCCTTTCCTCTTGTTGCATTCATAGGAGAGGGTGGCCAAGAGAACACTGCCTCTCCCAGGCCCACCCTGCCTGCCTCCCTCGAGGGCAGAGCACTGGCCTTTCAGCCCCACGGAGCAGTTCTGTTGTTTGCCTAGGCAGGGCACTGGAGTCACTGGGAAGGCATCATAATGTCCGGCTTACTCTGTGCAGAGGCTCCCGTGGCGTGCCTGTGGGTGCCGGCCCTGGGAGGTGCTCCCGGAATCCTGTGCTCAGATGTGCTAGAGAGATTCCAGTGTTCTTCTCTTAGAGATTCCCAGTGGCCTCGATCTATAGGAAGCATCTGAAAATCCCTGCAGGAAAGCAACCATGTATTTTGTTTAAGGCACCCACATAGGCAAGGACAGGCGAGGAGAAACCAGTCTGATCTTAGGAGGTATCAGGCGTGGGCAAATCGGAGTATGGAGTCTATCATCCGGGTGGGAAAAAAGAGAGCTCCAGAGCTGGAGACAGGGACAATGCAGCCCACGTTTAGGTTAGGTCTCGCTTAAACTGTTGGAAGCCCAGTGGGTTGGCTGCCTGGCTTGCTTCGTCATATCCTTTTGGCAAACCCTTCTCTAACACCAGCCCAGATCCAAAGTGGCTGGTGGTGGAGGAGACATGAAAACTAGCACTGGGACAAAGGAGTGACCCTGGAGAGGCACATGGAGAGTTTCCTCCGAGGTCAAAAGGAACATAGGTACATTGGCCGCGGGAAGGAGAAGGCAGGAAGATAGAGAGGCAGAGATCTCCCATACATTCTCCCTAGGAGAGCTAATGAGCCCTGTACATTCCAGACCCTCCTTTTGGGTCAGGGTCCCAACAAGGTGCTGCCAAGAAAGCCATCTCATCTCAATGAGGAACAACTGGCCAACGGGGGAAGGTCCAGGGTAGTAGTAGGGATGGCGGAGTGGGGTGGAGGGGTGGAATATGGCAGAGCTGAGGGCAGAGCTCCTGGTCTCTGCAGCTGGGAAGCCCTTAATGCTGAGACCTGGCCAGTTGTCCCTTGCACCTCTGCTGCCACTGCCCCCAGGGATCCCCAAGCCCCTGTCAATGCCACAGTCAGGAGACGGGGGACACGCTCAGCCCAGGCCTTCCAAGATGGGAGCGAGAGGCAAGCCTTCTGGAGCTCCTTTCTCTTTCTTTTCCTTCCATGCTGCCTTCAGCCCCTGCTCTTCCTGCCTGTCACGTTGATGAGCATTTCCTGGACATGGAGGGGTGGGCCTGTGAGGCGCTGACGGCAGCAACTCAGGAAGCCTCCCCCTGCACCCACTGGCTTTGCGGCCTTGGGCAGAAAGACAAGCCTGCCTCTCCTCTCGTGTAAAACCGGCATCCTAACAGAACCTACCTCAGACAGGTGGGGTTGATTGGGAGCGTGAAAGGGAACATTCTCTCTAATGGTATCCAGGATGTGCACAGAATAATACCCTCTCCACAGAGCAGTTTTCTAAATTCTCACCAGCAGTCAGCAGGGGGACCTCCCACATGCCGTGTTCCCCTCACTAAGTAAGACTCAAGGGCTGTTCTGCAGCAAACAACAACCTCGGCCAAAGCCAGTCACGAGGACAAGTTACATCCCTCCTGAATCTTTCCTCTTGCTTTGGTGCAAGCTGGGTGAAACATAGTACCTTGTCATTTGTCCCCTCCTCACCCCCTTCAGGTCTTTTACCAAATATCATCTTCCAGGATGACCTTTCCTGATCACACTGAACGATCATTATTTATATCGCAACCTACCCCATTCCCTGTTCTCTTCCTTCCGCTTTTTCTTCCATCAACTTTTTGACTTGTTACATGCAATTAATCTCACGTATGTCTTTGCTTATTGTTTGTCTCCCTCACTAGAATGTAAGCTGTGTGAGGCTGGGGAGCTTTGTGTTTTGTTCGTCACTGTATCCCTGACCATAGTGCAATGCTTGGCACAGAGTAGGCTCTGTGAAACTACTGTTGAATGAATGGAATAAACTCGTGGACGTTTCTTCTTGCCGTGGCAAGGTCCGTATTGTTTTATAACTGTTGGCTGCCTACAAGAAATTGCAACCCCCCAACTCATTTAATTTTCTTATAAAGCACTATAGCAACAACCCTTTGGTTGTAAGATGGACACTTAGGGATATTTGCATGACTAGTCTCAATGCATTAAAGTCCCCTGGGGTCTAATTGGTCTTAGTGGCCTCTGCTCTTAGAGTGAGGTCACATTGTGCTCCTTAGAAGCTTTACGTGGTACACAGCCCAGTTGTTTTAATTGGTTTAAGGTCAGTATTGACATTGAGTGAGTTTTGCAGCTGTAATATCCTAACCCTGTGTATTAGGGATTGTGCTTGGGTGTAAGTATTAGACACCACCACACAAAGATGCCTTAAACAAGTTGGGGATTTATTTCATTTTCTTTTTGTTGACGTATAGTTGAAATGCAGTGTTATATTGGCTCAGGTGTACAAGATTCACAGTGATTTGACAAGTCTCTCCAGGGTCTATGCTCACCATGGTAAGTGCAGTCACCATACATTACTACAATATCTTTGATTATATTCCTTATGCCCTACTTTTCATCCTCTTGACTTATTTATTTTATAACTGGGGGTTTACACCTCTTAATTTCTTTCACATATTTCAGCCATCCCCCTAATCCATTCCCCTCTGGCAATGATGAATTTATCCTCCGTTTTATGATTCTGTTTCTGTTGGTTTGTTTGTTTGTTTAGATTCCACATATAACTGGAATCATATGGTATTTGTCTTTCTCTATCTGACTTCTTTCGCTCAGCATAAAACCCTCTAGGTACATCCATGTGGTCGTGATGGCAAGATTTCATTCTTTTTTTAATGGCTGAGTAATATTCCATTGAGTATGTGTGTGTATCACATCTTCTTTATCCGTTTCTATGCCTGGACACTGGGTTGCTTCTATAACTGGGCGATTGTAAAAGAAAATGTCGCAGGACAACTGGGTGGCTCAGTTGGTTAAGCCTCTGCCTTCGGCTCAGGTCATGATCCCAGGGTCCTGTGATTGAGCCCTGCATGGGGCTCCTTGCTCAGTGGGGAGTCTGCTTCTCCCTCTGCCCCCCTGACCCCCCCCCCCGCTCACACATGCATAGACATGCACATGCTCTTTTACTCTCAAATAAATAAATCTCAAAAATCTTTTTTAAAAATGCTTCAATAAACACAAGGGTGCATATATCTTTTTGAATTAGTGTTTTCATTTTCCTTGGGTAAATACCCAGTAGTGGAATTCCTGGATCACAGGGTATTTTTAATTTTTGAGGAACCTCCATACTGTTTTCCACAGTGACTGTGCCAATTTACATTTCCACCAAAAAAGAGTGCTTGAGGGTTCCCTTCTCTCCCGGCACAAAAATAAACACATAGATCAACTGAACAGAATACATACCCCAGAAATAAGCCCATGCATATATGGTCAATTCATCTCTGACAAAGGAGGCAAGAATATACAATGAAGAAAAGACCATTTCTTCAACAAATGGTGTTGGGAAAACTGGACAGCCACATACAAACGAATGAAACTGGACCACTTTCTTACACCACACAATAAAATAAACTCAAAATGGATCAGATACCTAAATATGATACCTGAAACCATAAAACTGCTAGAAGAAAACATAGGTAGTAATCTCCTGGACATTGGCATTAGCAACGTTTTTCTAGGTGTGTCTCCTCAGGCAAGGGAAACAAGAGCAAAAATAAACTATTGGGGCTACACCCAAATAAGGAGGTTTGCACAGCAAAGGAAACCATCGATGAAATGAAGAGGCAACCTACTGAGTGGGAGAAGTTACGGATTTACTTTTCTCTCACAAAGCATGAATTCTGGAGGTGGGTCACCGAGGGCTGTTATGGTAGCTCTCTGCATTTTTGGTGTCCCAGGCTCCTTTTGTCTTTCTGCTCCTTCATCCTTTGCCTATACCTTCTAGAGTGAGCCGCATGGTTGCAAGATGACCACTGTAGCTCCAGCTATCAAGTCAGCCTCCCAAATATTTAGAGAGTTAAGGCTAAAAGGAGTCAGGAAACAGGGTGCATGTCCCCTGAGTCAGCCTTCCTTTAAAAAAATCCAGGCTGACCATCTTTGATTTTAACTGGAGCATTTAGCTTATTTATATTTAATGAAATTACTAACATATTTGGGTTTAAATCTACCATGTCACTGTTTGTCTTTTATTTGTTTCACTCATTTTATGATCCCTTTTTCCGCCCTTCTGGCTTTCTAAGTACTTTTTATTATTCCACTATTCCATTCCATTTGGCTTATTAGTTATATAGTATTTTATTATTGTTTTCAGAGCTCACCCTAGAGATTACAACATGCTCCCTTGACTTATTAAAGGTTAATCTAATTTACTAGTTTTACCACTTCCAGGACAATGTAAAGACTCAGAACATGTTAACTCCATGACTGTCCTCCCAGCCTTGTGTCATGAATTTTAACTCTGTGTATATATTTTTTACAGGTTTTATTTATTTGAGACAGGGGGAGGGGCAGAGGGAGAGGGGCAGACAGAATCCCAAGCAGACTCTGCCCTGAACACCAAGCCCAACACCAAGGCTCGATCCCCCAACCCTGAGATCATGACCTGAGAGGAAACCAAGAGTCAGGAGCTCAACCGACTGAGCCACCCAGGCGGCCCATCATTCCATGTATTTTAAACCTCGCAAGAAATTATTATGATTTTCTCATATATCGTCAATATGCTTTCGTTTTGCCCACGTATTTACCCTTGTCATTGCTCTCCGTTCCTCTCTTCATCTCCCTGCTCCCACAGGGGGGCATTTCCTCTCGCTCTGTAAGTGTTCCCTGAAAGAGGGTTTGCCGGTGGCGCTGCTCCCCATTTTCATTGGTTGGAAATGTCTTTATTTCATCCTTTCTCTGTGTCTGGAAGGCTGCCAAGGGAAGGCCCCTGTAGAGCCAGGCTGCCCTTCTGGATGACATGGGCCCGGTGGAAAGCTCACACGCTGCTTCTTGGGTGGGAGAGGCATCGAGTAAAGCCAGTGTTTGACAGAAGTCAGAGGCAATCGTTCAATTCGGCCCGGGGCCAGGGGATCAGATCTGGCTCTGGTCAGCTTTGGGGAGGAGAGCTGACTTGGCAGCCCCTGGGACCGATCAGCCTTGTCCATTGGGCAGCCCTGGTGTCGGGGCCTCAGCGTCCAGCCTCCCTGCGAGCAGGCGCCGTGGGGAGGAGAATTGCTGTGTCTCCCCGAACCTTCACTTGCCCACACAACAGAAGAACTTTATCAGGCTCTTTCTTTCCTTCCTTCCTTCCTTCCTTCCTTCCTTCCTTCCTTCCTTCCTTCCTTCCTTCCTTTCTTTCTTTCTTTCTTTTTCTTTCTTTCTTTCTTTCTTCTTTCACACAGAGAGAGTGAGAGAGCCCAAGCAGGAGGAGCAGCAAGCAGAGGGTGGGCACAGACTCCCCACTGAGCAGAGAGCCCCATGCTGGGCTCGATCCCGAGACCCTGAGATCACGACCTGAGCCGATGGCAGAGGCTTAATTTAACCCACTGAGCCACCCAAGCACCCTGGGCCTCCTTTCTTCATAGGCCAACTCAAAAAAACATTTTGTAAACTGCCCTCCCCATGAATTCCTCCAGATCAGGATAAGGCCTGTGCAGATGCACGTGAGTGGTCTTCTGTGCCCCCAGCTCCAGCCAAAGCTCGGCAGCCAGAGCGGCTCTGGCTGGCATTCTTAGACCCTGAGAGCGTCAGGTCCAAAGCAAACTGGAGACCCTGAGGATCCCAGAGTGAATCAGGCAGGTCACGTCTTCTCCAAACAGTATCCCTCTGGGCTGGGGTCTCAGCAGCCCAGCCCCCACCTCCTGGACTCCATATCAGGCAGGAAAGCCAGCAGGGCAGAGGCATCCGAAGGCTCCTTCCTCCCCTTGGAATCACAAAGCCCCACCTGCGGAGCTGAGTAACTGTCTCTATCAAGGACACTGGAAACAAACAAAATAGAAACACAGCTTACCTCTGTCTGGACTCTGAGCTCTGTCTGGAGCCGGAAGAAAGTTGGAATGTATTTCTGGTGGGCTGCCTATGTTTAGTTAGTTTTCTACAGGCTAAAAAGAGAAGCTGAAAGTCTTTCCTTTTTTTTTTTTTTTTGAAAGTCTTTCCTTTGTGAAAGGTTATTTTGTGGAGCAAAATGAAAACTCATTCTAGACGGTTCCTCTGTCTGGAACACTCCCCCCCGCCCCCCATGCCCAGGGCTCATGCTCTCCCTGCAAGGTTCTGCTCGAATGACAGCTCCTCGGGCCTCTCCAAATGTCCCATTTAAAAAGCTACAATCGGGGGCACCTGGGTGGCTCAGTCATTAAGCTTCTGCCTTCGGCTCAGGTCAAGATCCCAGGATTCTGGGATCAGGGTCACTGCTCAGCAGGAAGCCTGCTTCTCCCTCTCCCACTCCCCCTGCTTCTCCCTCTCCCACTCCCCCTGCTTGTGTTCCCTCTCTTGCTGTCTCTCTCTGTTAAATAAACAAATAAAATCTTTTTTTTTTTTTTAAAAAAAGAAAGCTAGAACCACTGTCCTTGCCACCACCCCCTCCCCCGTCCACCTCGCCAGCCACCCAAAACCCTGGCAATTTCCCATTCCCCTCCACTGCTTGATTCTTTTCTGTGTTTATTTATCCTCTGCCTCCCCTTCTAGACTGTCAGCTACAGGAGGGCATGTGTTGTCCTCCACTCTGTCCCCGGGGCCAACAAGAGTACTTGGGGTATCGTTGGTGTATGAATTCCATATTGCCTCATGACAAATTATTCCGAAATACAGAGGCCTGAGACAACAACACTCACTATCTTTCAGTGACCGTGGGGTCAGGAGCATGGATGCAGGGGGCTGGGTCCCTCTATCAAAAGGGCTCCCGGCCTCTATCAAAAGGGCTGCCATGGTTGAGCTATCCTCTGAAGACTCAAGTGGGGAGGTTGGCAGCATTCACTGTCTGGCAATCTGCTGACTGAGGACCTCAGATCCTCGCCAGGCTGTGGGCCAGAATCTGCCCTCCATTTCCCGGCACTCGGGCTTTTCCTCAGAGCGTCTCATGACGTGGCAGCTGACCTCATCGGAGTGAGGAAACAAGAAGAACCTCGGAGAGAGTGTGGGCAAGATGGAAGCTGCTGTCTTTGGTCAACTAATGTTGAGTCTGATTTCCCATCACTTTGTATCCTAGTCATTAGAGGCACCCTCAGGGGAGGAGATTCCACGAGAATACAAGTACCAGGAAACGGGGTCACTGGGAGCCATTTTAGAAATTGCCAACCACATCTGACTTTCAGTTACTGTTTGTTGAATGGATGGATGAGTGAATTTGGATACATATGGAGGGTGAATAGAGAAAGGTAGGGGCATACTGCCACTAAGAATTGTTTCCTTAGCATGCAGGAAAGCCAGGGGACATGGGCCTCCAAGGGCTTGCCTCTTTCCATTTGTCACGTGCTTCACTTTTTTTTTCAAGATTGGTTAACTTCTACTTTGATTCCGTCCTCCTCCTTCACCCTCAAATGAATGTGTGCATAAGGCGTATAGACAGGAGGACAGTTCATTTTTCAGAGAGGTGAAGACACTGGCAAGCTTACGTCGTGGGCTTAGAGGTTTGTAAGTTGCTTTCAGAGGAAAGACTGGGGAATTTGTTAATTTGGGGAAAAGCACATTTTTTCCCACTTGCACAACTCAAATAAGGCTGAACACTCCCCTGCTGGAATTTTCCAAACCATTTCCATTTCTCAGATGGAGAGGAGGAAATTTGGACAAAGCAAAGTCTTATTCTTTTTTTTTAAAAAAAATTTGTTTTATTTTTTTTAAAGATTTTATTTATTTATTTGACAGAGAGAGAGATCACAGTAGGCAGAGAGGCAGGCAAAGAGAGGGGGGCGGGGAAGCAGGCTCCCCGCTGAACAGAAAGCCGGATGCGGGGCTCGATCCCAGGACCCTGAGATCATGCCCTGAGCTGAAGGCAGAGGCTTACCCCACTGAGCCACTCAGGCATCCCCACAAAGCCTTATTCTTGAGGGAGACATAATTATATCTATGGCATACCGTCTGCGTGCTCAAGCACGAGTTTGCATCTCAAGGATACAGATGAAACAAAGATGCAGGAGGAACACCTGAGTTGGCTACAGGGCCCAGGCTAGCGCTAGGGGGACAACAGGGACACACGGGGACAACATTGTCTCAATGTGGTATGCTGCTGGAGATCAAGAAGAGGGGATTTATAGTGGTGACATGGCAGGGAGAGGTTCTGGAAATAAGTGGGTTAGAGCTTCCCCTTTGAGTATGAAAACTGTTTGAATTGGAGGGCATTCTAGGCAAGGAGCAGCATAGGAGAAAGGCCTAGAAATGGGAATTGGTACGGTAAGACCGTGGGCAGACAAATAGGCCTGAATAGGAGGAAGGTATGTCAAAGTCAGGAGACGCTGAGGGGCAGGACCTTCCTGAGTTTAGAAGGCGGGATTAGGAGGGCTAACTACCCTTCAAAATTTAGTATTTTCTTCATTTCCCTTCCCGGATTTGCCTAGCTACCGGGCCCAGGGGTGAATAGACCCTAGGGACAACCTGCAGTGGGGCAGTGGGTGGGTGGGCAGGTGGGGGATGCCATGATGTCTTCCTCGTGTCAGAAGTTGCTGAGGAATACAAGCGGGTCTTGGTAAAAGCTGACAGGGGAACGACAGAGTTCACCTGGATTCTTCGTAGTCTGCTCTGAGGGGAAAAACTCACCACAGAGAGAAAAGACAGACTCCCACTAGAACTTGTGATTCTACCCCTTTCCTCTCCTGGTTGCACCTGCACCCCTCCCTTGCTCCTCACCTCCTGTCTCTGCTTTATTTTTCGGCACTGTATTTGCAGCTACCTGACACTTTGTGTGTTTACTTATGTCTCGCATATGGTCTGTTTTTCCCACTGCAATATGGTCTGTTTTTCCCACTCCATGAGGGCCGGGATTTCCAGACAAGCTCCTGACATAGGAAAACACTTGGCGTCTGTTGAATGGAAGGGGCCTTGTGAGGCCCGTTACAAGGTGATAAACGGCGCTAAGAAGGAGTCTGAGCAGGAAGACGGGGTCCTCTGTTTGCTGCCTTGCCCACGGCCAGGGCCGCCGCAGCTGTGTGTGTATGCACACCTTTACCTGCAGAGAAGAGCTGGCCCTCGCTGGGAACAGCCTCCACTTCCTTCTGGACAACAGGGAAAGCCTCGGGGGACCCAGCCTCCCTCCGGGTCCTGCAGGCGCCCTGGCTTTGACTCACCTGAATGGCTCAACTTCCCCTGTCTCTGAGTTCTGAGCTGCTGCTGCTGCTTCTTTATAAGATTTTATTTATTTATTTGACAGAGAGAGACAAGGAGAGAGAAGACGAGAGAGGGAACACAAGCAGAGGGAGTGGGAGAGGGAGGAACAGGCTTCCCACTGAGCAGGGAGCCCAATGCGGGGCTCGATCCCAGAACTCTGGGATCACGACCTCAGCCTCGAAGGCTGCTTAACGACTGAGCCATCCAGGCGCCCTTGAGTTCAGGGCTTCTGCACCGGCCTGCCTCTACCTCCCCGGATGCCTGTAGGAATTCCATCTCCTCGGCCCCTTTCTGCCATCCTCCATGCCTCTGCGTGAGACCCTGGCTGGAAAGGGCAGGCAGAACTGGGGTCTTCTCTTCGCCTCACCCTCCTCTGGCCCAACAAGTTCTAAGAAGGGTTTTTGGTGGTGTTTCAGAGGCTTCATGACCCCATAAAATATGCTTCATTTTTTCTCAGAAAATGAGCCGTTTTTTTTCCCTCTTGGGTTTTCATGTGGTGCCCAGAAGTCCCTGGATTTCCTGGAATTTATCTGAAGAATCCCAGCTATTGCAGCCGTACTTTTCACACACAGCTCCTGCCAGCGGACTGGCCATCTGGGGGCAGCCCGTGGCGGTGGAGTGAGCTCCGCTCTTGAGCTTAGCGATCTGGCAAGGGCTTTTCTGCTGAACCCCTACATGCTTTTGGATATTTTTTAAAAAACAGTCTTATTGAGGCACCATTGACATGTAATAAACTACACTGAACAATGGGTTAAGTGTTGGCCTAATATATACACCCATGGAATTGTCGCCACAATGAAGGTTATGAAGATATCCATCACCCCCAAAGTTTCCTGTGCCCCTTCGTAGTCCCTCCCTTCCCCCCTCCCCTCCCCAGGTAACCACTGATCTGCTTTCTGCTCCTATATATAAGTTTGCCTTTTCTGAACTTTTACCAGAAATGGAATCATTCAATAGGTACTCTTTTTATCTGGCTTCTCTCACTCAGCACAGTTCCCCTGAGATTCATCCATGCCATCGTCTGTCTCAGTAGTTTGCTTTCTTTGATTCTAGGTAGCATTCCGTTGTAGGATTGTACCATAATTTGTGGATCAATTCATCTTTCGAGGGACATTTGCTCTTTCTGCCCAGTTTTTGGCTATTATAAACAAAGCTGCTATGAATAATGAGTAACACGAAGTCATGAAGATTTACTCCTATGTTTTCTAAGACTTGTATAGTATGAGCTCTTACGTTAAGGATTATGATCCATTTTGAGTTAATTTTTATTGGTGGTGCATGAAGTGATTCCAAGTTCTCTCTTCTCCTGGCCCTTCTCCTCTTTCTTCATTGTCTTCATTTTGCATGTACATATCCAATTACTCCAACACTATTTGTTGCAAATTCTATCCTTTCTCCAACATATTATCTTTGTGCCTTTGTCAGAGACCAGTTGTTTTTATACACATGGGTTTATTCTGGATTCTCTATTCTAGACTATTGATTTATTTGTTTATCTTTGCCCTTCCTTCCTTCCTTCCTTCGTTCCTTCCTTCCTTCCATCTTATGACAAGATGGACTTTATTTTTTTAAAGTTTTTATTTTAATTCCAGTTAGTTAACATACAGTATAATATTAGTTTCAGGTGTACAATATAGTGATTCAGCAATTTCATACATCAAATTGCTCATCACAATAAGAGTACTCCTTAATCTCCATCACCTATTTAACCCATCTCCCTACCCACCTCTCCTCTGGTAACCATTAGTTTGTTCTCTCTAATTAAGAGTCAGGGTCTTCATTTGTCTCTCTCTCTTTTTCCCTTTGCTGGTTTGTTTTATTTCTTAAATTCCATGCATGAGGGGGAACCTGGATAGCTCAGTCAGTTTAGCATCCTACTCCTGATTTCAGGAGTCATAAACTCAGGGTCATAATCTCAGGGTCATGGGATCAAGACCTGTGTCGGGCTCAGCATGGAGTGTGTTTGAGATTCCCTCTCCTTCTCTCTCTGCTCCTACCCCTGTTCTCACCCTCTCTTTCTCTCAAATAAATAAATAAAATCTTTAAAACAAATTTCATGTATGAGGGAAATCATATGGTATCTTTCTCTGAGTGATTTATTTCACTTGGTATTATGCTTTCTAGCTCCATCCATGTTGTTGCAAATGGCAAGATTACATTCTTTTTGATGGTTGAATAATATTCCACATATATACGTGATATGTGTGTATATATATATATATATATATATATATGATATTCTTTATCCATTCATTAGTCAATGGACACTTGACCTGTTGCCATAATTTGGTTATTGTAAATAATGCTGCTATAAACATAGAGGTGCACGTATCCCTTTCATTTAGTGTTTTTCTATTTTTTTGGGTAAATACTCAGTGGTACAATTACTGGATCATAGGTTAGTTCTATACTTAACTTTTTGAGGAACCTCCATACTGTTCTCCACAGTGGCTGCACCACTTTGCATAAGGGTTCCTTTTTCTCCACATCCTCGCCAACACTTGTTTCTTGGGTTGTTGGTTTTAGCCATTCGGACAGATGTGATATCTCGTTGTAGTTTTGATTTGCCTTTCCCTGATGATGAGTGACATTGAGCATCTTTTCATGTGTCTATTGGCCATCTGGATGTCTTTGGAGAAATGTCTGTTCGTGTCTTCTGCCCATGTTTTAACTGGATTATTTGTTTTTTGGGTGGTGAGTTATATAAGTTCTTCATATAGTTTGGATACTAACCCTTTATCAGATATGACATTTGCAAATATCTTCTTGCATTCAGTACGTTGATTTTTAGTTTTGTCGATTGTTCCCCTTCACTATGCAGAAGTTTTTATTACTATAGCTTTATAATAACTTCTAAAATTACATGTTAATCCTCCATTTTTACCCTTTTCCTCCAAGTTGTTTTGGGTATTCTAGGTCATTTGTATTTCCATATGAATTTTAAGAGCAGCTTGTCAATGTTTTAAAAAATGCCTGTCAAGACTTTGATTGGGATTGCTTGAATTTATAACTCTTATATACTGTACTTTACTTATACATTACTTATTCCCTTCAGTCTCCTCTTCTTTAACGCGGAGATGATTCCTGAATTGCAAGGCAATTGGAAGGTCCATAAGGGCTCATATTGTAAAATTTCTGACAGTGCCTGGAGCATAATAGAAACTAAAAGTAGTTAGATTTTTAATCCTTGTCCTATGACAAAACCTTGCATCTTTTATCCCTAACCTGTAGATTTCCCTCTGTCATTTTTGGAAATTTCACCATTATATCCTGGTCAGCAATATATGTGACACCCCCCCTCCCTTTTTTGACCTTCTGCCTTTTAAAAAAATGTATTTATTTGAGAGAGAGAGAGTGTGTGGGGAGCAGGAGCCAAGAGAGGGGAGTCTTTTTTTTTTTTAAAGATTTTATTTATTTATTTGACAGAGTGATCACAAGCAGGAAGAGAGGCAGGCAGAGAGAGAGAGAGGGGGAAGCAGGCTCCACGCTGAGCAGAGAGCCCAATACGGGGCTTGATCCCAGGACCCCAACATCATGACCTGAGCCCAAGGCAGAGGCTTTAACCCACTGAGCCACCCAGGCGCCCCGAGAGGAGAGTCTTAAGTAGACTCAGCTCTGAGCTTGAGCCCATTGCATGGTTCCGTCTCATGACCTTAGGATCATGACCTGAGCCAAAACAAAAGAGTTGGACACCCAACTGATTGCACCACTCAGGTGTCCTAGCATCCTGGCCTTCTGTCTTTTAAGTGGCCTCAAAATCAATGTCTTCAGGATCCGTTTACTTTCAATCACCACCCGTCATTACCTGCTGGACTTCCACAGTCAAACTCTTGCCTTGACTCATCCTCTCTAGGTTTGATTCTCTCTAAAGCTGTCTGACTCCAGTCTATTGGTTAAAAATGCACTCAGTTGCAAGTCACAGTGAGTTTGGCTAATGTTAGCTTAAAGAAATAGGGGTTTATTTCATTCACATAACACGAGCACTGGAGGTAGGCAGTTGTTTGTCTTAGTTCAGATTATTTACTAGAATACAAAGGCCTTCCTTTTCTGATCTGCCATGCTTAGCCTTATTAGCTTTCACTCTTGGGCTCATTTTCTCATGGCCACAAGATAGCTGCCACGGCTTCAGACAACATATCACTTTAAGGCAGAAAGAAGGATGTGGAATAGAAGCTTTCTTAGAATACTTCCTTCCCCGCTAGACTTCTGCTTTTTTCACTTTATCTACAAGAGGCTGCATGGCCAGCCCTAGCTGCAAGGGAGTCTGGGAATACAGGGAATAGGATCTCTGTGAGCTGTCACCCAGGCCACCCACACATTCTCACCCCCCCCCACAAAGGTTCTAGGAGCAAAGAAGGTATAGAGAATGGGTATTAGGCAGGCAATGGACAGTATCTTTTACACTTGGTTCTCTTACCTGAGAGTAGATAATAATGAGGTCATTGTGGGGTTAAATGGGGCGGTGCATAGAAGGTGCTTACTGCTGTGCCTGGCCCATGTTAAGTGTTGAATAAATGGATATATTATTTTTATTACAGTTAGTATATTCCTTGACAAGGTCCAAAGATGTCCTTCATTGCTCAAAAAGCCCATTTGGTCCCCAGTGAAATTAACTCCTTTCTCCAGGCATGATGTCTTGCCAACTCCTTTCCTGACCACAGAGCATGGCTGCAGCAAACATTCAGGGGCATCCAGTACATTCTAGATAGTGGTGTTGTGGCAGAGGATGAGACAGACCCAGCTCCTGCCCTCACGGGCAGCAGGTCATAAGCAGACAAATAAACAAACAGGAGTGATTACAGTTAGTGATGAGTGGTGTGCAGGAAATAAACAGGTGGAGAGCTGGAGGGCTGGGAGGATGCTCTTAGTTAGAGCAGCCTGGGAAGGCTTCTCTGAGGACCCCATCTGAACTGAAGAATGAGCAGGAGCCTCCAAGGAAGAGTATTCCAGGACAAGACAACCAGCAAAGATCTAGAGGGATAGAGGGCTCGTGTACTTGAGGAGGTAGGAAGTGGGTTAGCCTGCCCCGAGCTCAGGGAGCGTTGGAAGAGAAGGTACGAGATGCTGCAGCGAGCACCAGCATAAGCAGGTTTTGTAGCCATGGTAAGCAGTTGAGATTTTAAGTGCAACGTGGAGCCATTGGAAATTTTTTAGCCTGGGAGAGATGTGATCTGATCAAAGTTTTCAGATGATCTTTGTGGCTGTTCCTTCACTCATTCAACCACTATTTATTGATGCCAGGCAATGTGCTAGGCACCCGAAAAAGAAGTCATGAACAAAATAGAGGAAAACTCCTGCCCTATAGGTGACCGACGGCTCAGTTTTCCAAAGATTTCCTGGGACACAGTAATTTCAGTGCCAGAATAGGGACCACCCTGGCCAAACTGAGCTGGTCACCATCCATGCATACATTGACCCCCACTAGAGATAGAAAATAAGCAAAACAAACAAGTAAATGGTATAATTGGTTCGATAGTGGTAAGGAAGAGGATCTGAAAGTTTGGGTGAAAGGTGAAGTTTGGCTAAGATGGCTAGGGGAAGTTTTCATGGGGAGGTGAAGCAAGGGGACTCTCAGTGTTGAAGTTTGGGGGAGGAATTTTCCAGGTAGAGAGAACAACAAATGCAAAGGCTCTGAGGTCAGCGTATGCCCGATGGTGTTTGCAGAGTAGCAAGGAGGGCAGTGTGACTGGAGCAGACAATGTGAGGGCCAGAGCACTAGAGAGGTGGAGGAGAGAGGGCAGGTTATATGGTGCTTTGCAGAGCATTGTAAGGACTTCGCTTTTCTCTGAGATGGGAACCATCAGGGGTAAGGAGCAGAAGATCTAGAGCTTCTGAGTATCACTCTGGTCGCTGTGTTAAGGAAAGACTGAAGGGGCAAAGGCAGAGCAGGGAGAGCAGTTATGAAGCTACAACAATCGTCTAGGTGAGAGTCGTTGGGGCTTTGGACCAGGGTGAGGCATGCTGTGGAGACAGCCTCAGGTTGATGAGTCGAGTTCGGGGCTGCGGGTAAGGGAGAAAGTGGGTGAAAGGTGATCCTTTGTGTCCTGTTTGAGCAGGAGGGTAGAAGGAGGGACCACTGCTGGAGTCAGTTTTGGGGTGAGGACAGAGAACCAGGAGTCTCACTGGGAGAAGTGCATGATATCTGCAAGTGGAGATGCGAGGTGGGGAGGTTGCTTAGAACTCGGGGGACAGCTGTGGGACTGGAATGTAAGTTAGGGAATCCAGGCATGGGTGGGTGTCATCTAGGCAGGGAATGTAGAGAGAAGGAATTGAAAAATTGCTCCCAATTCTTGACTCCATGGCAATACATATCTTTGCCACCGTTTCATGTTGGGTAGAGTGAACCTCACTCCCTTGACTTTGGATCAGCCATGTGACTTAGTTTGGCCAATAGGATGTTAGCACATATTACGCTTGTGTAGTTTGGCTTCATGCCCCATGCTTCTGTCATTGCTGGAAGAATATTCCCTAGGGAACTGGACCCCTCAGTCTAGCCCGTGGATAAGACACATGGCATAGAACCACTCCAGCTACCCCACAAATCCACGACCTCAAGCAGGGCTGCAGCTGGGCCCATGAATGCTAAGCAAGAATAAAATGCTTATTGTCATGTACAGGTTGTGGTTGTTTGTTATTTGGCATAACTTGACTGACACACCTCCCTTCAGCCTCTGGTTCCCATCTTGCCTTAACTCCACCCGTCCTCCACATTGTAATAGTCTTGAGTCTCACAGCTGCCAAAGCTTTCCTCTTCTTTTTTTAAAAAATATTTTATTTGATGGAGATAGAGCATGCGCAAGCAGGGGGAGCAGCAGGCAGAGGGAGAAGCAGGCTCCCTGCTGAGCAGGGAGTCCGATGCGGGGCTCTATCCCAGGACCCTGGGATCATGACCCGAGCCGAAGGCAGACGCTCAACTGACTGAGCCACCCAGGTGTCCCCAAAGCTTTCCTCTTCTTATCCAAGACGTTCAAATCCTATTCCCTCGGATCTTACTAGAGCAGGGGAGAGGTGTGAGAACAGTGCTTTGTTTCTACTGGTGGTAACTCACAATGCTTCAGCAGGCCTAGAACACATTTTACACGTTCTCATTGGTCCCTGTTGTCCTGGGGAGGCAGTGGAGGGTCAGGGAGGAGAGTCTTGCACCAGACCCCACAGCCGGAGGAAAGTCAGGAGCCCGGAGGCCCAGAGGGAAGTCTAGTCTTCTTGGGGCCAAGCAAAGACAGAAAACAGAACACTGGCCTCCTGGGTACAGGGTGGAAGGGAAACTTGTTTTTCACTGAATAACCATTTGTTCCTTTTGAATTCTGTACCACGTGCATGTATTATCCCCCCCCCCCCCACCCCCGAACCCAGGAATCATGAGTAATATTAACACACTTAAAGAATCCATCTGTGAGTTGAAGGGGATGGGAAAGGGGATTCCCAGAAGTACATTTTTTCTGTTTCTAGTTCTGTCCAAGGGAGGAGGCCTGAGATGCATTATCCCAGTAAGGCTTCTCCATTCCTAATTCTGATTTCTCCTTATCAGGCCCTCGTTTGAGTGGGGAGTGAAGAGTTGGAAGCCCTGAAAGTACTAGAGGAGAGCCTCTGCATGGGATCCTGCCCTGCCTGGTGTGGTGAGCATGCTTCCTGGGGGTCAGAAACCTCTGGGGTGCTTCGTTTCCTGGCAGCAGGGTCGAGAGATAGACAGCTACTGACATGTCGACCTGGAGAAGCCCTAATCCAACACCCTAGAGCTCTGACACCCCTCTTTGCATGGAAATGCCTGCTAGAAATAGTAGATAGTCCACATTGAATGTGGTTGCTTTTTGTTGTAAATCCAGAGAGTTGAAAGTCTGCATCAATCCACAGCCTCTCCTGTCTCTCTGCCTTTGGATTCCCATCTATGAAAAGAAGTGATGGGGGGGGGGTGCGGCAACCGCCATGGGGTGGGATTGGGTGAGGGGAGGGTGAGCTCCTTAGGCTGGGGTTGGGGAGGCATCTAGGAGGGAGGGAGGATTAGAATCTTTGGGGGACAAAAGTCCTACTCTGAAAAGGCAAGCTCACAATGACCACAGTGAGCATAGCTCTGTTTTGTTTTGTTTTGGTATGTTTGTTTTCTTTTTGGTTCAGATACATCAAAGCACTTGAAACTTTCCAGTGACATTAAAGGAAAATTGATGTGGATATTAAACAAATGTGGGTGAAGAAAAGACTGCCAGGACAGCAGGCTGGCTGGTGGGAATTGAAAAGGTTGCATTTGCAGTCGTAGAAAGAGAAACTCTCCTTTCAGTTCAGTATCCCAAGAGGCCTGGACAATTGGGGTAGACTTGGAGGATCAGACAAAACCAGCATCTGCATTTGAAATGGGCTCTTCAGGGAAGCTAGCGGCGGGACTGCCAGCTGACAGGTTCTGTCAGTCCAGAGAACGTCCGAGAAAGCCCAAGCAGCAGATCAGCCGCTCTGATCAAGGCTCCTGGGTGTCCGGGTCCAGAAGGGGCCCCAAAAGCTCGAGGGTGGGAGAGTGGGCAGGGGTCAGGTGTCCTCTTCACCCCCCTCCCGCTTGTCTATTTTGCTCAAGGTCGCCTCCAAAGGGGACTGGGAATAAACTCCCCTTGTTTGTCTCTCGCTGGGCCTAAGCCCCGGGTCCCCTTGGGTGTCGTCCAGGACGCCGAGCACGGCTGCTTACAATGGCGCTCAGACGACAGATGGCGGGCGGGCAGGGGAGGGGTGCGGGCAGGGGAGGGGTGCGGGCAGGTGCGCGGGGGAGACGCGCCGAGGCAGCGCGAGACGCCGTCTGTCGGCTCAATGGCTTGCGGACCGCAGGCTGCAGCGGCTGCCGCCCGCCCTGCGAACAATGACCGAATTCTCCGAACCCCCCACACCCCCCGCGGGGCTGGGCCACGCGCCAGCCGGGCCGGCAGACCTAGTGCGGCGCGGGCCCGGCTCGCCCATCCCCGTGCGCCGGAGCCCCCGGGCTGGGCCAGCGTGCCGAGCCGGAGCCGCGTGTGCGCTCAGGCACGCACACACACACGCACACTCACGTGCTTCCGCTCACGCGGGGCTCGGGGCCAGGGAGGCCTTGAAACGGTCACAGGTGTGGCGAGCCCCGCATGGAGGGCGCAGTGGCTTTCTTTGCTGGCACAGAGGCCGACTTCAGAAGGAAGGGGCGATTAAGCCAAGGGGCTGGGGGAGAGGGGGGTCTCACCCAGGACAGCGACACAGAGAGCCCTGCATCGGAGTTGGGATGTCTGCAGCCTGGCCCTGGCTCTGCCGCTTGTTGGTGCCAAGTGGGTGCGCCCGCCACTGAGTACCTTTTCCAGAGCGCTCCTTTTGCCCCGGAAGCCCGCAGGCCTTCGCAACCGCTGTTGCAGGCTCTGTCCCCTCCTGGTGCTTCGTGCCCTTTAACCAAAGCGAACCGGAACCGGGCAAGGCAGGCGACAGGACCGCAGCCCTTTCTGGCCATCCCCTCCAGCCTCAAGTTTTCCTGAAGTCAGGGAGGGATCTGGAGAGCTTAGCGGAGTCTTCAGTCCTTAGGGCGGTGGAATGAATCCGGCAAGTCCAAGGCAAATGGGGGCAGGCACCCCAGCACACCATGGGGCAGGCCCCTTTTGCTGTTGAGGAGCTAAAGGCAGCCAGGGGACCTGGGGCTGTGGATGTTTGAAGATGTTTGAATGTTCAAGTGTGTGTGTGTGTGTGTGTGTGTGTGTGTGTGTGGCTTTGAGGGGGGTATGTGTGTCCTCGGGGCTTGCAGTGACCTTCCCTCCCCTAATTCCCCACACTGCTTGGAGGAGTAACAGTGAACAGTGTACAATCAAGGAATCACAGGAGGCTCTGAGTTTTAAAGAAATTCTTCCCTGCGGTAAATGGAAAGGGTGCTCTGTGAGAGGAAGTCCCTTAGGATGGCCACAACTCTGGTCCTGCCTTTCTCTAATACGGCCCGGGTTCTGTGTGCTTGCTGCCCTCCCTCAACTGGGTTATATGTAAAACATTGTAATCCCTGCCTCCTTGCTTCCTTTAATTATCTGCCTCCATTCTGAGAGCTGTCTATGCATATGTTATACATATGATACATACGTATCATGCATGCATGTGTACTTAAAAAATGTATATGCATGTGTATATATGTGTGTATGTACATATGGCCCACCTGACCATTGAGAAGTCATTTCACCAGCCAATCTTGATTGTGAACCCCCCCTTTTTTCCTTTAAAGGGGTACATAACGCTGTTGGAAGAGCATTCGCTAATTCTGCTATACAGAGCAATAACAGACCAGCGTTGGAAGGGAAATTCAACATTTTTCTGGTGCAGTGTTTCTCAGGCTTTGTCACTCACCATCTTTGTGACTTTCATCATATCATGTCCCACCTATAGTATTATTTACCAAATATGTTCCTGTAAATCCTCTTGCTCTTTTTTTTTTTTTTTACCTTAAATTCATTTTTAGGGGAAGGGTGCCTGGGTGGTGCAGTCGGTTGGGCTGCAGACTCTTGGTTCCAGCTCTGGTCATGATCTCAGAGTCTTGAGATAAAGCCAGTGTAGGTCTCTGCACTCAGCAAGGAGTCTGCTGGAGGATTCTTTCTCTCCCTCTCCCCTCTCCCCACCTCTAAAACAAGTAAATAAATCTGTTAAAACTTTTTTTTAAGGGATATTTTAGAGGTGATTCTGGGGACATGGTACCATGACTGTGGTCCCCTTTCCATCCACTTCATAATTAATTTCTCTCTCTCTCTCTCTCTCTCTCTCCCTTTACTAAGTAGTTGTAGGGACCAATGGAAAGAATGAGAGAGAGTTGTTCTACCCCATCAGTTGTCCATGAAACACAGTTCAGGAAGAGGTGAAGCCTGAGGAACTTGGACCCTGATCTGTGGTCCCTCAGGGGAAGGCTCACTCTGGGCCAGCTAGAGACACCTGGTCCCCTGTGCCTCATCTCAGCCCCTAAGAAGTTGCTAAACCAGTAGGGGTTAAGTTCGCTTGTTCCTGAGGTTGGAGACTCCATGGAACCCAAACCAGGGAAGCGTTTTCTAGATGCTTCCGCAGGAGATGGGCAGCATATCCACATCTAAGCTGCCTCAATGAGGATAGCATCCTTTCCCCCTTTTTCCACCAGCAGAATGCCCATCCCTTTGGGTGCTCCAGCACTTGGACCTCAGTGAACTGGCAGAGAGAGGAAGGACGAAAAGAACGCACATCCAATGAGCTAGAACTGCTGAAAGAGGCAGATGGTAACACGAATTAAAAACAACAACAACAACAACAACTAACAAAAAAGCCCTATGGATATTTAAATACAGTAAAAAAAATATCTGTGGAGCTAAAAATGTGATTTCCCAACTACACAGTTCAATTGATGAGTTGAAGGAGAAAATGATCACCACTGAGATTCAGATAAGCAGCCTGGAAAATCAAGGTCAGCAAGTAGCTTCAAGTGCAGAACACAATTATAGAGATGGAAATCGAGAAAAATTGGTCTTGGAGGGCAGATCTAATGACCTAACATATGAATAACAGGAGTTCCAGAAGGAGAAAAGAGAATAGATGAAAGAAATAATTAATGCCATAGAAAAAGATTGCCCTGAGCAGAAGGCAGATTTGAATCTGCAAGACCGGAAGGATTTTCTGAATTTCAGGCTGAATGGACAAGAAAGTACCTGCCTATTTCTGAACCATAAGGATAAAAGAGGCAAATGTTACAAGGTCCAGACAATTACCTCAACTTATCTGAAAAGAAAAAAGAATCGGGTTGGCATTACACTTCCCATCTAGTATTAGAAGCTACAGGCTAATGAAATAGACTCCGAAGGACTTTTCCTGTTGAAGTGATTCACCTGGTAAGGACAAAGAAATATATTTAAGGCTAACCCCATCTGCTAAAAATATTCTAGAAAAGATGCTCCCCAAATGTAAATGACCCCGGAGAGAATGGAATGGAAAGGTAGATAGAACTTCCAAATTAACAAAGGGAAAATGGAAACCAGCAAAAATAAGAAAAGGCAAAAGAAGGAAGAAAATAATTATGCTCATTATTCTAGGATTCCATATTTGGAAATGCCCCTACTTCCTGAACTTTTTTTTTTCTGAACTTTTTTTGTAACCCTAAATTAATACCGCTAAATGCAATATGTATAGGGCATACAAGATGTACAGTCATTTTGGAAGACAGTTTGACAGTTTCTTACAAACTAAACACACTCTTACCATATGATCCTAACTGAACTCCTCAGTATTTACCCAAACAAGTTGAAAATTTATGTCTACGTGAAAGCTGCACATGGATGTTGATAGTAGTTTTATTTGTAATGGTCAACACTTGGAAGCAACCATACTGTCCTTTAGTAGATGAATGGATAAAATAAACCAAAGTACATGAAGACAATAAATATTAATCCGTGCTAAAAAGAAAGGCATCATCAAGCGGTGAGAAGATATGGAGGAACCTTAAAGTATATTATTAAGTGAAAGAAGCCAATGGGCAAAGGTCATATACTCCATGATTCCAACTGTAAGATGCTCTGGAAAAGGCAAACTATGGACATAGTAAAAGATTAGTGGTTTCCAGGGGTTGGGAGTTGAGAGGGTGGGGTGAACAGGTGGAGCACAGAGCATTTTCGGGGCAGTGAAACTACTCTGTAAGATACTGTGATGGTGGGTACCTGTTATGTGTTTGTGAAACCCACAGAATGTACAGCACCAGGAGTGAGCCACAGTGTGAACTGTGGACTTTGGGTGACAATGTGTCAAACAGGGTACCCTCATGCCGGATGTTGATAGTGGGGGAGGCTGTGTGTGTAGGGAGACAAGGGCTATATAAAAACTTTCGGGGGCGCCTGTGTGGCTCAATCAGCTGAGTTTCTGACTCTTGGGTTCAGCTCAGGTTCTGATCTCATGGGTTATGGGATTGAGCCCGGTGTGGGCTCTGTGTTTACTGGGGAGTCTGCTTGAGATTCTCTCCCTCTACCTTTCCCCACACTCATGCTCTCCTTCTCTCTCTCTCTCTAAAATAAATAAATAAAATCTTTTAAAAAAGCCTTTTTGTATATTTTTCCTTGGTCTTTTCTAATATTTGGAGAGGTTAATCCTGATAGGTTTACTTAAAACACCTCCCTACCTCAAGAGCTGCTTCCCCCACCCATGTTAAAACAGGAAGCCCTGGGGCACCTGGGTAGCTCAGTGGGTTAAAGCCTCTGCCTTTGGCTCAGGTCATGATCTCAGGGTCCTGGGATCGAGCCCCGCATGGGGCTCTCTGCTCAGCAGGGAGCCTGCTTCTCCCCTCTCTCTCTGTCTGCCTCTCTGCCTACTTGTGATCCCTCTCTCTGTCAGATTAATTAATTAATTAATTAAGAAAAA
>CM052799.1:80860095-81044302 GCA_028533885.1 Nasua narica
AAAAAAAAACAGGAAGCCCTTTTTCTACAAGAAAATAAAAACTAAAAGGAAGCTATATTTCACCATAAATAAAAAATTAGATATAGTTAAAATAAGTAGAAGGTAGCAGAAAAAAAATAAAAAATAACAAAATCAAAATGAAAGTTCTTAAATTCCAGCTTCTATTGCCAGCAGAGGGCTTGAACCTAAGACCTGTTCAATCTGTGGTAAAGGAAGATCAAAGTCATTAGAGAAGCATTAAAGGACCGCTGGCACCAAATGGGAGACCTTCTCTTCTACAGGATTAACGAATCAAAAGGTCACTGCAAAGGAAAGCACCCTCTCAGTGCCTCCTTCCATGTCCTTTGATGCTCTGCTCTTGTGTCACCTAAAATCCCTGGTGTTGGAACTCCAGTCCTTGAGAAATGCGGATTTCATCTAAACCTCATTTCTGCCATTGGAAAGCCAACCCCTGGAAAGATGGGTGCCTCGTGCAAGGTCAGACAGCTGGGCGGCAGTGCGTCCTTACTATGGCACCCGGGCTGGTTCTACCTGAAGAAGCAGGATTCTCTCTAGACATCTTAAAGAAGGAACAAAATCAGGAGATGACGTTCAGTTCTATTCTTTGCTGGTCGTGGAAAATAACCCATTGCTCTTTTCCTTTCGGTCACTTAGAAAAATAATCTCATGTATATGAAAATTAAAATAGATGTTCAGGGGGTAGCATGGAATATATAAAGGTCCTAGGAGGAGAAAAATATTCAGCCAAGAAACCATTTCAAATGCTTGGTCTTGTTTCTCAGGGCGGGGAAGGGATTCAAGAATAGAACTCACGGAAGCAAGGGTTCCAAATGGAAGAGAGCGGTGGTGGGTAATTATAATGTGATGGGTGATTATGGTTTTCCAGGAAGTGCCCAAATTACAGGACAAGTGTCATTTCCCTGTTGCTTCCTCCTGAGAAAAATAACGCAAGCCCAAAAAATCGATGTCTGGCTGGTAGGCATTTGGAACCTGTACCCACCTTGTCCAAGGCAAGGCGGCTTTGTTTCGGGGACTCGTGGCTGCCCCTCCTTGCTTCAGCCCGTGTCACCTGGCGTGAGGGGCAGCCGTCAGTGACTGGTCCACCTCCCCAATCGCTCTCAATAGTGAAGGTGGCACTGTTCGCCAGGCTTCTCCCGGCCTTCTCTGCGGCTCCGAGAGAGATGAAATGGCGAGAAAGTCAGCCCCGATGAGGTCATGGAGAATGGGCGGCCGTGAAACGGCAGAGTCTGTTTCCCCTCTCCTCTGTACAAAGGCAACCTTTCATTCCCCTGGAAAAATCCACCGTGGGCCCTCGTGAAGAAATGGTCTTCCCCAGGACTCCTGTTTACTTTAGCTCTCGCCCGGGAGGCCAGGACTGGCTGACACAAATGCCACCCTTTTTTAAGGCATACTGACCTCAAATTGGCAGACAGGAGAAGTGAGAGTCTGTGCAAGGGGGGCCCACAGGGAAGGTCCGTGGAATTTTCCCGCAGCATCTTGACTGCGACAACAGCAGCTGTTGCGCACAGTTGTTTTGATGAAGGGACATTTTGACTCAGTCTAAAACCCAGCCATTAAACTTTAGGGTTAAAAAAAAAATGGCCAAGTCCCCAGACATTCCTATCCTATTCCTGAGCCTCCTTGGCTGGGGTGAGGATCGGGAATGGAGTAGGCGTGATAAGATTCTGTTTTGCCAATTGATGAATTTTCAAAAGTGTCAAGAAGGTGGCGTCAGAGTGAGAACAATCAGCTTCTCATCCAGCCCCACTCTTGCCCCCCGGAGCGGCGCCCCTCTTGTCACATTGCCTTCTACGCTGGTTCTTGGCCCAGCCCCAGCATAACCTTCTTGGGGGCAGGCACCCCTTCTTCTGAGTCTCCAACAGTAAGAGCTGCTCAGCACATGCTCACTTGACTAACAGAAGAAAATGTGCTTACATGCGGCTGGGTCTTTGCCACGTTGCTGAAAAGCAAAGATAAACGAAGAAAGGTCTTTAGACCAGCGCTTTGGTTTCTTCAAACTCATTGACCGCAGTCTATAATTTAAAAAAGGCATTTTATATTGCAACCCTGTGTAGTATACTTAGACACACGCATGCTCACCTGATACAAAAATTTCATGACGCAAAACTTACACTCATTATGTGCAAAGCACTTTGCTGTTTTCCATTCTAGGGTATTTGGATCTCTATTTCATTTTTTAAAATGCTTGAAATTTCTGCTGTCAGTGGATCTGATGAACACCTAGGGAATGGTGACCCATAGTATGAAAAAGCCACACTTGACACTTGCTGGACCATTCCTGACGGTGCTCAGCAGGGCGCCAGCCTCATGTATCACCGCTCGCCCCTCGCTCGCCTCCCGGAAGGTAAGTAAGTAAGAAGGCATCGCACCATGGGGGAGAGCTCCCTGCAGGGACATGGAGAGAGCCTGAGAGAGAACAGGAGTCCACTCTTGGCCACCCAGAGCCCTTCTGGCCAGGGCTCTGCTCCCCTGTCTGCAGCCCCTTCCTTCCTGCTATAACCCCCAGGTGCTCTTGCCTCGACACTGTGGTCCCAGACCTGAGTACCTCCTTTTCTTTGAAACTCTTCAGTGAGGTGTAATCAACATGTAAAGCTAGACATATTTAACATATACAACTCAGGGAGTCTGGGGGGAGGTTTACGCCTGTGAAACCATCACCACCAAGGCCATAGACATGTCCATCACCTTCCAGAGTTTCCTCTTGCCCCTTTATTATTACTACTATTGTTGTTGTTATTACTATTATGTGTGTGGTCAGAACACTTAACGTAAGATCTGCCTCTTAAAAATCTTGAGCAATAAGAGGGGCGCCTGGATGGCTCAGTCATTAAGCGTCTGCCTTCAGCTCGGGTCGTGATCCTAGGGTTCCGGGATCGAGCCCCGCATCAGGTTCCCCGCTTAGCAGGAAGCCTGCTTCTTCCTCTCCCACTCCCCCTGCTTGTGTTCCCTCTCTCGCTGTGTCTCTCTCTGTCAAATAAATAAATAAAATCTTTGAAAAAAGTTCAGCAGTAAGTATTGTTAGCCATAGGCACCTTGCTGTACAGGTTCACTTATCTTGCGCACCTGACACTTTGACCCTTTGACCATCTCCCGCGCATTGCCTCTGCCCCACCCCCCAACTCTGGGCAACCACCATTTTATTTTCTGCTTCTATGAGTTTACCTATTTTAGATTCTCCTTAGAAGTGAGATCATGCAGGATTTGTCTGCCTGTGTTTGGCTTATTTCAGCTATAATAACCTCTGAGTTCATTGTGTTAGGGTTCTTCAGAGAAAGAGAACCAACACGACACATACACACACACACACACCCCAACACGATATACACATATATGTGTATATACAGAGAGGGAGATATTAGAGGACATTTATTCATTTATTATAGGAACTGACTCACACTGTTAGGGAGGCTGAGAAGTCCCACAGTCTGCCATCTGCAAGGCAGAAACCGAGAAAGCCGGGGGCATAATTCAGTTCACGTCGAAAGGGATGAGAACCAGGGGAACACCGGTGCAGGTTCGGAGAACCGTGAGCACCCATGTCTGAGGGCAGGAGAAGATGGATGTCTCAGCTCACAAAGAGAACATACTCGCCCTTCCTTCACCTTTTTGTTCCAACTGGGCCCTTGATGGATTGAATGATGCCTGCCCACGTGGGTGAGGGTTGACTTCTTTACCCAGTCTACTGAGTCAAATGCTAATCTCTTTTGGAAACACTCTCACAGGCACATCCAGAAATAATGTTTCACCAGCCATCTGGGCATCCTTTAACCCAGTCAAGTGGACACATAAAAGGAACCATCGCCGCCATACGTATCGTTCTGAATGGCAGGATTTCCTTCTTTTTTTCCTTTTGAGGCCAGCCAATATCCCACTGTATGTATGTGCCACATTTTCTTTATCCACTCCTCAGTCAGGGGTTATCTAGGTTGTTTCCATTGCTTAGCTATTATGAATCTCAGCCCCTGCTTTAGCCTATCCAAGCCCACAGTGCCCCATGTGACAAAGGTCCTGATGAACTGGACTTCAGACCAGAATATTCCTGCCACTACATGCAGACGATGGGGGGAAGGTAGAATTTGGTGCCCACGAACTCCGGTCAAGGCCCGACCGTTGTGAAGGAGACACTGTTTCAGCACAGAAATAGAAGAGATTTGAGCCATCATCTACCTGAAGGCTTCCTTTTTTTTTTTTTTTTTAAGATTTTATGTATGTATGTATGTATGTATGTATGTATGTATGTATTTAGAGAGTGAGTGGGGGGAGGGGCAGAAGGAGAAGGAGAGAGACAGGATCTCAAGCAGAGTCCTCGCTGAGCACAGAGCCCTACGTGGGGCTCGATCTTATGACCCTGAGATCATGACCCGAGCTGAAACCAAGAGTTGGACGCTTAACCAATTAAGCCACCCAGGCGCCCCTTGGGGCCTTCATTTTACGGACAAGAAGGCTGAGGCTCAGGGCCTCCCCAGATCTTCACGGACCAGCAGCGAGTGCTCGCCCAACATTGCAGAGCTTCTCCCAGCCCCATCTGGGCTGGCCAGGCTGCTAGTGCCGGGCCCTGTCTGGGGCACTCACAGCACCAGTGGATGTCTGATCTTGGGCAAAGCTATTAGCTTCCATGACCTCAGCATATCGAGCCATAACAATGGGGATAGTAATCCCCGTTAGAAACAGTTGTTACCCTGATAATTTTATTCATTGATTCATTGCACAAACATTTATTAAGTTATGAACTACTATATGCCAAGCTCTGTTCTAGATGCTAGGAAAACGGCAATGAATAAATAAGAAATCCAGATTTTGTCGTTATCATGGGACTTATGTTCTACTAGGGGAGACAGTTAATAAGCAAATCGATAGGAATTTATATATAAGCTAATATTCAGAAGGGATAGGGCTATAAAAAATAAGGGTGGGGGAGAGATTGATGGAAGAAAAGCATTTGGTAAATTATATACTTGGGAAAAAGCACTTGGTAAATTACCAAACAAGTGCCTGGAACCTAGAGGTTGCTCAACAAATGCTAATTGCCTATTCTTCTTGTCTACATTTCTCATTTCCACCTTCTCAGGCAATTCCATGCTCCCTGTCATTCTCGGGATGCCCATAAGCCCTCTTTGAGGTTCCTCGCCATGTCCTTCGGCCACCTGCCCAGCCATGCTGTGTCATTTTCACATCCCGCCTCTTGCTGACCCTGCGCCGCTCAGCCTTAGTAGGGGATGGAGAGCAGTAGGAAGCCTGGCAGAGGGAAGGCAAGGAAAGAGATGCCTGTGATACAGCTGGGAGGCATTCCCCTGGGTGTCAGGGAAGCTGCTTCCTTCCTGGAGCCTTGTCTTTGCAGGACGGGAGCTCCTCCTGGACAGAGTTTTCAATTTAGAAAAGAAAAGATTTTCTGAAAATATCACCCTGATTAGCAAGGATCAAGCCTCTTTCCCAAATTTATTTGTTATAATGAAACTTAACATATTTAACTTCTCTTACCCACCGCAGGGTATAAAAAGCGGTTCCAAAACATAGAGCAAAGACAAGGAGAAGAGTAGTTTGTTAGAAAATAACAACAAGGGACGCCTGGGTGGCTCAGTTGGTTGAGCGTCTGCCTTCAACTCAGGTCATGATCCCAGGGTCCCAGGATTGAGCCCCGCATCGGGCTCCCTGCTCAGCAAGGAGCCTGCTTCTCCCTCTGCCTGTCATTCTGCCTGCCTGTGCTCTCCCTTTCTGTCAAATAAATAAATAAAATCTTTAAAAAAAATTACAAGGAAAGAAAATTGTATTTTCCCCCTTGTAGATATGTACTCTTTTTCACTGTACTGTCACTTAATTATGAATAGATCCAGGAGTGAGTTACTTGTCTAATCTGTTTAGAGTTCAAGGTCGGGAATGTCTTTGATGAGTTCTGCCTGGGGTCTCAGAGGGACAGCTTACGTTTTCTGGAGGAGGAGAGTCTAAACCAACCTCTCCTCTATGGCAAAGACTCCTTTTTTTTCCCCCCTTCTAGAGCTCGAATCTCAAGTCCCCTCTCTGGGGCAGGCACTGACCATCCATCTCTGAGCAAGGCCGGGAGCTGGCCCTGGAGGTCGCATAGGGTTGAGAGACAGGGAGTTCGCAGGGAGACCTTGCAGCCAGAAGCTGCGTTTTCCCACCAGTATGACCCAGACCTCGGTTTCTCCACTTGTAAACAGAGGGGCCTGGCACAGATCAGCACTTCCCCCAGACGTTATCCACGTACAGTAGTCCCATGAGATGTTCTGGGCACAATGGTAAGCAGAGTAAGCTTGCCAGTTGCTGATGCCTCTAGGAGCAATCCGGGGAGGCCTGCCGGCGAAAGGTGAGCGGCGCTGCATCGCACTGGCCCGGGCCACCTCCCCGGGCTGGGACACGGGGCCCTTCACTGCTGGGTTCCCTCAGGCGGCTTTCTGGGAAGAGTCAGCTGTGGGCTTCTAAAGGCCTTTGACATCAGAGAGGCCTGGGCTGTGAGAACACCATGCCAGGGACGTGAGGGTCTGAGCACCCTCTCTGACCTGCGGCCTGTGGTCGCATCTCGCCCCCACTGCGCGGCTCCAGCTGGCTTCTCCGCCGGCGTGGTTAAGTGGGCAGACACGTCTGGGTGCAGAGCCTCTGCCGGCCCGACCGCGGCCGTGAGCAAGCAGGCGTTCGGCTGCCTGCCGTCTCATACAGGGTGCCTCATCCTGGCGTTTCTCACACCCTCTCCCAGTTTTTCCAGAACTCCCTGGGGGCAAGTGAGACTCACTGTGAGGCTCAGACTCTACTAGGGAGGGGCAGGTCTGCCTGGCCCGGTGGGGCCCGCTGTCAGGGGATTGTCGGAACAGTTAGCCTTAGTCTTTGGTTCCCTTCCTTCTCCTTCTGGTTCCCCTCGAGTCTACAGTTTCCTCCTTCCAGAAACAGGTGACAAATGAGCTAGCCTTGGTGAAGGAGAGAAAGGACAGGCCACCAAGCTCCCTGAGACTGAGACAGTGGTGGTGAAGGTCGGTCAGGGAGGGACGGTGACCTCAGCCTGAGCATGTGCAGTGTCGGGGGGCCTGGGAGCCCATCTGGCACAGCCTGCCGGCGACAGCGGGAAGTCTGGCTGCAGTGTTTACTGAGTCATCTCGGCACGGCAGAGTCCCGGGTAGTCACGCCTGGGAGTGATGAGCACCTTGAGGAAAGACAACGTCACTGACATGTCTGGAAGGTGAATCAGGGAGCCACAGAACAGAGGTCTCTGCATTCCCGGGACAGCTTCCTTTTACTGCCTGGTTCTGATAGGTTTTCTCCCCCGCGTGACCTCAAAGGAATGACAGCTTTGCAATTGACGTTTCTGTGGCAAAATGAGCTAGTGTGTCCACTCAGAACTCCAAAGGGTGGAAATTGTGGGGTTTCAGAGGCTGACAGCTCTTCTCTTTTTCCCTCCTTCCCTTTCTGTCTCTCCTTCCCTCCCTCCTTCCTTCCTTCCTTCCTTCCTTCCTTCCTTCCTTCCTTCCTTCCATCCATCCTTCTTTCCTACCCTTCTTTCCTCCCTTCCTTCCTTCCTCCTCCCCTCCTGCCTTCCTCCCAACATGTCTGTATTCATCTCACAAATATCTACTAGACGACTACTATGTGCCAAGCAGCGTGGCCTGGGGACACAGTGGCGAATGAGACGCAGATGGTCTCTGCTGTCATACATGCTGTAGTCTGGGGTGGCAGAAGGACACCAAACAATCACAAGTGATTCCCTGCAATTCGAACCTAGTCCAGGGCCTAACAGAGGTCTTGGCCGGACCTAGAGGGCCAGGGAGGACTTCCTTGAGGACAGTGCAGCTAGGATGAGAAGGGGAGGCGGGGAACGCAGGGAAGAGCGTTCCAAGCAGAGAGGACGGAGGAAGCGGAGAGCTCCATGACTTTGAGAAACAGGGTAGTAAGTAGGCCTCAGCAGGACGGGGTAGTGATTGAAGGGCTGAGGCCAGATTCAGGTCAGCCAGAGCCTGGCAGACTGTGTTGAGGATCCGGGGCCCTTCTTGGGCAGAGATGGGTGGAGGGCTGGTCCCCATGGGCCCTGCAGGGCACTTGTGAGGGTGTGCCCATGGGGCGTTCTGATCCCCCACCAGTCGCACCACATGAGGACCATGTGTCCCGCTCTAGGAGGCTGGCTTCTGGGGGTCATCCCGCCCAGACCCACCATGGGGCACTGTGGGCAGTGCCTTCTGTTCCCTCTACTGTTTCTAAGGATGAACAGTAGTAGCAGCTGCCGGGGAGCCTTTTCCTCTTTTAAATGGACAGTCCCAGTGCAGCGGGAGGCT
This sequence comes from Nasua narica, assembly GCA_028533885.1. NCBI lineage: Eukaryota > Metazoa > Chordata > Mammalia > Carnivora > Procyonidae > Nasua > Nasua narica. Next base: position 80,868,390 of record CM052799.1, read on the forward strand.
GCTGACTGCCCCCTGCCAAGCAGAAAACCCTGCGGTCGCAGTAACATGGCAGCCTCTTCGTTGTGACATGGCCCCTTACGCTAGGAATGGGAAAATCCCAAGGGAGAATGAAGAAGCTCGCAGATACTTTGATACAGCAGAAGGAGTCCAGGTTTCAGGGGCAGACAGATTTGGAAGTGCATTCTGGATCTGCCACTAGCTGCGTGGCCTTGGACTTAGCCTCTCTGAGCCTCATGTGCTCACCTGTAATTCCGGGACAATTGCAACAAGCTACCCTCATCCCGTTGTACAAGGATTACTGATGGTGGCTGTAAGATGTTCGGCACAGCAGAAGTCACCCTTCAGTATCAGGCCGAGGTAGGAGGAGTTCAAACCTTCCTAGACAGGTGGCTCTCCACTTGTATTCTGAAAAAGGAGAAGCCTCACCTGCCATCAGTACTCTATACCAGTCCTTTGTGAGTCGAGCAGTCACTGCGAGGACATCCTGCCTTTTGTCTCTCTGCATGGCAGCCAGACCCGTCTCCCTTGGTCTACCCCAAGCTGAGTCTGGCGGTGTCAGGGCAGGGGGAGAAATACCCAGACCCCTGGCCACTTACAGGACCTGTCCCCTTGTTCCCACGAGAGAGCTCACAGGGGACACGTGACACCAGTCCTGCTGAAACAGTAGGTCAGCTGCCTGGGCTAAATCACGTCCCACACAGGCACAGGTGTCCCTTTCTCCAGCACTGTTCTTGGGCCACACACTAAGGCCTATCTATCTCAGCAGGCATGAACCCTTCCCAGGACCAGGGCAGGAGAGACCAACCTGGTTTCTTGGGCTACACACACACATACACGCATGCAGATGTAACACATAATTATGTAACACACATACACAGATGCATACGGTGACCCCAAGGCCAGAGACATCCAGGTACTTGAGCACATGATACTGTCGTTTAACTTTTCCCTTGGGTCTCTTATCTGAACACAAGGGTGATCATAAAAGGGTAACGTTGTCAGACTGTCACAATTATACGTAAGGAAAGTGGAACACCGCCTGGATCAGAGGGAGCACTCGGTTTTGCCAGCTATGATTTATTACGGCTGGAAATCCTCATGGGACACAGACAGATATGGGAACACAAGTATGCCCCGACCCAGCAGGAGCAGATTCCGTGTCTGCCCACAGATAGAACGTGCAGGGGCCCATCCAAGGGGAGCCCACCGGTGGCCCATGTGGTAGGGCGCAGGGTGTGGCCTCAGCTGAGTTAGGCCTGATCCATTTCAGCCTCACTGAACCCAAGAGAGCGAAATTGCTCTGTACATTCAAATGAGCAGGGTTTTGAGATGCAGCACGGAGGGAGGGTGTGGGGAGAGGCAGGAAGTTGGGCCTGAGAGGTCAAAGCCTCTTCTAAAAAGGGCAGATAGCGTCTTTTAAGCTATCTGATGGCTGGGCCTGCAGTGCAGACCCCACCCACCTCTGACTCTTCAGTAGAAGGTGTTTTACCAGCAGCGCCAGACATGACAGGTGTTTGGAGATGACCAGAGAAAGGGGGCTGTGTCCCACATCTGAGTTAAGGCACCACCGGCCACACTCAGAGGCAAGAGAGAAGAGAGGTGGAATTCTGTGGGAGCAGGAAGTTGAGCCAGGAAAGAGACCCCAGGCCCTGGAAGACACCTTCATAAAATGAGGGTCAGAGCTGTTACAATGACTAGGGGTGTAGGACCCTCCAGGTGGCCAACTTCTGGATGAAAAGCCGCAGAGATATGAACACTTATGTCCAGCTCTCTTTAAAACAACGTCCCCACCCGCTAAGGGAGGCTGGAGGGAGGGGTGCGGGAATCGCGTGGGTTTAGTAAGGGAAGACTCGGTGAAAAGTGGGTGCAGGGCAGAGGAAAAGCTGCGTCGTGGTGAACTTGAAGGCAGCGTGGGGTATATCTTGAGGGAAGTCCTCTAGGAACTTTCTCTGCAATTCATCAAGAGATTTCCTGTGACCGCACACTGATTATATTTAAGAGGAGTCTGTGAGCGGCCATGGATGATTGATTAGTCCCTATCATCCTTCTTTCAAGGAGGAAGCTACCCCTTTACTCCGTGGTTGCCACACAAGGACTGCGGACGGCAGGGGAATTTGAGGAGATCGATTGCTTTTGAAGAAGAGGTGGCCATCTGGATGGGCGCAGGTGCAAGGTAGCCGGGCTGCAAGGTGGCAGATGGTTTGGTCCTCTGAAGACAAATTAGGGAACCCACATGATGACAGATGGGCAGATGCTGGGTCACTGTGGAAGGGGTCTGCCCAGGTGAAACAGATTTTTTGTTCTATTTAAATTTGAGCCGAGCAGAAGGATTTCATCGCTATTCATTAACTGCCTTTCAAACTTTACCTACAAACAGTTGGAATCTCTTTGCGGCAGATTAGCTTGGAAAATATCTCAAGCAACAAAAACAAGAGAAAGGAGAGGCCAGGCAGATCTATCATCCCTTACCTGCAATTCCAAAAGGTAAAAGAGCTCTGAAAACTTTAGTTGTTGTTTTTTTTTTTTTTATGATCTTATTTTTAAGTAATCTCTACACCCAGTGTGGGGCTCGAACTTAAAACCCTGAGATCGATAGTTGCATGTTCTACCAATTGATCCAACCAGCCAGCCCTGAAAGCTTTAAGTTTTTAAAAAACTCTGTGGCAGCACAACCTGACCTGAGCTGACCCAAAGCTCTGTCATCTTTATCCCATGGAGCAGAAACATTTTGGTGGAGAAATATTGATGTATTTGACCCTTGAGTACTACCTCCGCACTCCAATGGGTTTTACGCAATGTGGATAATGTGCACTAGATTACCTATCTAAAATCCAAAAAGCTTTGGGCCCCCAGGGCTTATGGGTAGGTCTGCCCACCTCCAGAGACAACTGAGAATGAATGTTCAGAAGGCTGCCCGGTGAGGAGTCTCTGCCTGGGCTGCATTGGCATAAGTAAGAGAGCCAGAGAGGCTGCAAGGGAAAGCTGCAGCTCTTTGTATGGGGACACGTGGGAGGGAGAACCTGGGGTACACCCGTGGAGTGGGGAGCTGGGGTACCTGGGCAGGGGGGAGCTGGGGTACACCTGTGGAGGGGGAGCTGGGGTACACCCGTGGAGGGGGGAGCTGGGGTACCTAGGCAAGGAGGAGCTGGGGTACACCCGTGGAGGGGGGAGCTGGGGTACCTGGGCAGAGGGGAGCTGGGATATGCCTGGGGAGGGAGAGCGGAGACTAATGTCCAGGTTGGTTCCACTGGACTTAGGATGTGAATTGAATGAAGAGGAAGAGAAACTCTTAGGAAAGCCATTCTCCTGCATGAAATGATAGTTTGAAATAGAGCCAATAAGAAAATGTTTTTGATGGCAATCTTTGTAAAGGACCCATTCAATTAGGCCCACCTGCAAAGCCACACCCCCTCTTTTCAAAACACATTTCAGAAACCTGGGGTGTGACTTTGTTGTCATTTGACTCACTTTTCTGGTCTCTATCAGGCAGGTCCCTGTCCTTTGCCCCTTCAGGGTCCCTTGCAGGGGATCAATGAACAGGAGGGCTGAGGTGGGAGGATGGATGTAAGGAGGTTCCCCGGTCCCCATTCTCCCGGAGGCGCTGGGAGCTTCGCTAGACCCGCTGCAGCTGTGGCTCCCGGAAGTGTAGAATGCAGCATCAGGTAAGAGAAGGGGTGGTGGCCCGGGGGCGGGGGGGCAAAGTCGGGGGCCCTGATGGCTCAGAGCCTCTGAGCAGCCTGATGGGCTAGGCTAAGTGCGCCAACACCCAGACACATGCCCACTGAGTGCTCGTGATAAAGGAGCAAACATTTCTGGGACAGTTTTTAAAAACAGCTTCATTTAAAAACAAATATCTCATGTGGGGTTTATGCAGAGAACCCTAAGTAACTTGCATCTTTAATAATGGTTTTGCCACAGATGCTGAGGTGGATTTTTAGTGACTTTTTGTTGATGTCACCGACAATAGAAGACCTTCAGTGAGTCTCCCGATCAGGGATTCTGTGGGGTCCCCCGCGAGCACTCATTTACAAGCACTTCCTGTGACAAGGAACACAGGAGCCGGCCAGGCTAGGTCTCCCGCATCACCTGTTAAGGAGGCGAGACTCTGGGTGGTCGAAGGGAGCACTGGCAGAACAGGCTACATGATTTTCAGGGCAGTGCAAAATGGAAACAGGGAGCCCCTTGTTCAAAAAGTAAGAATTTCAAGGCAGTGGCCGCAGCGCGGTCAAGCAAGTGTGGGGCCCCGCTGAGCACGAGCCCGGGGGTGAGCACGCTGCTTGTACGCCCCTCAAGGGCGTGTGCCCAGCCCTGGGTACAAGGGGACTTTTTGTGGTGATGAAATCATCCAAGGTGGCTATTCTTCTCCTTGCAAGCAGGACCCCCCCAAACCTCCTGAAACCACCTCACCCGGTTACGGGGTACTTCTGATTCATAGATGACAGAATACAAAAGAGGGTGGTGTCAGCAAGTATTCAAAACCAGGAGAAATGTGGAACTATCTCATTTATGTCTGTCTATCCCGCCTGTCGTCAGGCCCAGCACAACTGACTGAGCCAACCAGGTGCCCCTAGACCTTTCTTATTTTCCAATATGAAATTTGAAAGGTGTTAATTTTTCTTTAAGTACTGCTATAGCTGCATTGTACAAATTTTGATATGTGTGTTTTCATTCTCACCCACTTCAAAATATTGTCATGATTTCCTCTTTGACCCATAGATTACTAAGAAGTTTTTCCTTGAGTTTTCAAATATGTGGGGATTTTTTTTTTTCTTGCTATCTTTTTGTCATTGACTTCTAGTTTAATTTCGAGTGGGCAGAGAACATATAATTCAATATTTTTATATACTGATACTTGTTTTATGGCTCAAAATATGGTCTATCTTGGTCACTGTTCCATCTGGATTTGAAAAGGATATGTATTCTGCTGTTTTTGGTGGAGTGTTCTATAAATGTTCCTAAGATCATGTTGATTATTGTTCAAATATATACACTAGCTGGTTTCTGTCTACTACAAATTAACGAGAGAAGTGTTGATATATCCTACTATAATTGTGGATAAAGTCTATTTCTCTTTCTACTTCCATTGTTTTATGTTTCATGCATTTTGAAGTTTTGTTGTTAGGTATATAAATGTCTGGGATTGTGGTGTCCTCTTGATGAATTGACTCTTTTATCATTATGAAATATTCATCTTGATCTTTGGTAATATCCTTTTAACGGAAGTCTACTTTATCTAATATTAGTATAACTGTGTTGACCTTCTTATAATTAGTGTTCGAATGGTATATAATTTTCTATAAAAGATCTTTTTACTTTTAACATTTCTGTGTCTTTTCTTTAAAGATTTTATTTATTTATTTGACACAGAGAAAGAGAGAAAGAGAGAGAGAGAGTGCAAGCATGAGCCGGGGGGGCCAGGCAGAGCCAGAGGGAGAGGGAGAAACGGACTCCCCGCCGAGTGTGGAGCTCTACGTGGGGCTCAATCTCACAACCCTAAGATCATGACTTGAGCCAAAATCAAGAGTCAGAGGCTTAACCAACTGGGTCACCGAGATGTACGTCCTTTCAGCATTCTAAAGATGCCACTGCATTGTGTTCTTGCTTACATTTTTTCTGATGATAAATCTATGGTAATTTTCGGGACGCCTGGGTGGCTCAGTTGGTTGGGCGGCTGCCTTCGGCTCGGGTCATGGTCCCAGCGTCCTGGGATCGAGTCCCACATCGGGCTCCTTGCTCGGCAGGGAGCCTGCTCCTCTCTCTGCCTCTGCCTGCCTCTCTGCCTGCTTGTGTTCTCTCTCTGTTAAAATAAATAAAATAAAAATCTTAAAAAAAAAATCTATGGTAATTCTCATTTTCTCTATGTTGTATGTCTCTTTTTTTCTATTTGCCTTTAAGTTTTGCTCCTTATCCTTGGTTTTCAGCAATGTGCCTTCATGTAGTTTTATTTATGTATACCATTCTTAGGATTAGTTGACTTTATTAGATATATGGTTTAAAAATTTTACCAAATTTGGAAACATTTCAGATATTATTTCTCCAAGTATTTTTCCGCTCCCCATGCCTGTACGCATATGCTCAGCTACTTGTCCTGTTTCCGTGGTTCACTCATGGTTTCCATGATTCCAGGTTCTATTAATTTTTTTTGTTTTTTTTTTCTTTATGTGTCAATTTAGGGAATTTATATTCTTATATCTTCAGATTCATTTGCCTTTTCTTCTCCTATGTTTATCCTGCTGGTAATTCCATCCACTAAACTTTTCATTTCAGATACTTTGTTTTTTTATCCCTAGAGTTTCTGTTTTCTTTTATATCTTCTATTTCTTTCCTCTGTATTTCTTTTTCTATGAACATATTTATAATACTGTTTTAAGACATCTGTTTGCTTATTTCAAAATCTGTCATTTCTGGGTATGTTTCTATTTGATTGATTTTTTCCCCCTTGTTATAGGTCATGTTTTCCTGCATCTTTGTATGTATGGTAATTTTTTATTGGGTTCTAGGCATTTTCACAGTTACCTTTTTGAGTGGATGATTTTTGTTTTTCTCTTTAAAGAATTTTGTACTTTGTTTTGGAACTTAGGATCACTTAAGGAACTTAGGATCAGCTCAATTTCTTGAAGGTTTGCTTTTAAATTATGTTAAGGCAGATCTTGTTAAGGCAGCTCTCCTGTATATTTTAGCCCTACTACTAAGATAATAACACTTCCTGATTACTAAGTGCCCCAGTTGTCCAACGAAACCCCTCCTCTCTGGCTGGATCTCTGCTATCTCACAGCCATATGTAAGCTTTGGAGGTTTTTCTGCACAGTTCCCAGTGCTTCTTTGCATAGCCTCTTGGAGTTTTACCCTGAGCATCCACAGAAGTTAACAGCAATAGACTCAAGGAGACCCCTATGTGGATTTCTGGAATTCTTTCTCTGCATAGTTCTTTCCTATCCAGTATTCCGTCCCATAGATTCCAGCTGCTTCTGCCTCTCTGAACTCTGATCTTGGCTTTACTTGGCAAAATTTTTATGCTATGCTTGTGTTTTTTTCTTCCACGCCACTGTCTGGAAAAGTGGCTCCTGGCAGAAAGCCAGGACAACTGTAGGGTTTGATCGTAGTCCTGCCTTGCTTGTTGTCCAGTATTTGGAAACAGCTGTTTCATGTATTTTGTCCAATTTTCTCATTTTTTTTTATAGTGGGAAGATAAGTCTGGTACTGGTTACCCTATCATGACTAAAAGAGAAATATTTTTCTTTTTTTAAAGATTACATTCTCAGCAGTAGTGACTCTAAATATTTTTCATAGACCCACATACCAAGGGACTTTGGGAACTGGAAAGGACTTTGTAGAAACTGAGGTGTGGTGATCTAATGGTGGTTGTAGAAGTGAAAGCAGGATGCCAGGAAAGAGATCTCAGCAGAAAATTGACCGTTCAGGCTAGAACAATTATAATTTCTGCTGTATGTACTGAGAATAGGATGGGAAAATAATTTAAGTATTTTTTTTTTTTAAAGATTTTATTTATTTGTCAGGGAAAGAGAGAGAGAGAGTACAAGCAGAGGGAGCTGCAGGCAGAGGGGGAAGCAGGCTCCAAGCTGAGCAGGGAGCCCAATGCGGGACTTGATCCCAGGACCCTAAGATCATGACCTGAGCGGAAGGCAGATGCTCAACTGACTGAGCCACCCAGGCGTCCCGAACTTAAGTATTTTCTATTTAAATGTTATTTGCTTCTTTTTGAAGCAGGGAACCCAATATGAAATACACCAGGCCCTTTTCTTCTAAGAACTGGATCTTAATCTTGGTTAGATATTAGAATATCAAGAGAGCTTTTACAAATCCTCATGCTTAGGCTGTGCTGAAAAATAAGTCAGTCTCTGGAGTGGGCACAGGCATCTGTATTTTTTAAAGCTCCTTACGTAGTTCCAATGTGTTGCCAAGGTTGGAAACCCACTGCTCCAATGTATTGCACAGCCATCCTGGGGCTGAAGATCTTTCTCCCTGGGGAGCTGTATCAAGTGTTTTCACTTTATCACTGTATCAGATGTGTACATCACCTGCTTATCAACACGTTCTTTTATTTTCCTGAGCATCTTCTCACCTTATCCTTGTTCTGCTCAGAATCTCAGTTGGTGACCATTCAAGGTCCTCTGCTTACACTACCTCGCTACAATCTTCCTTCTGGGTAATGAAAAAGACCTGGAGGTCCCTTCCTATTTACAGAGGAAGCATGAGCTTGTCTCCTCGGAACAGCATCCACAGCCTTTCTGAATGAAAAGTGCTATGGGCCAGAGCTCTTGCCACCAACTCTCAAAGTGACTTGGGCCGGTTGCTTCTCTTGTATGCATCCAGTTTCCTCACCTGTAAAATTAGGGAAGCAAGCTGCACGGTCCTCTATTTCTGACAATCTGGACCAGCGAAGGCAGCCTTGCATTCCTTTGAGAAGGTTCTAGAACCAGGCTCTAAGACTTCCCTCAGAGATATGTGATGTCTGGTAGGGATTGCCTCTGGCCTCTCCTACTGAGTGTGCCCAACTCTGAGGGACAGAGTTGGAAATGGAGAACTTTGGTGCTGAAAAGATGTCGGGTAGCTTGTTAGATATGTAATAAAGTATGCAGTGGAATTAGACATTAGCATGGTCTTTTCCTTCTTTTCCTTTAAAATTGAGAAAAATGGCTATTTTGAAAGAGTTATGTTACAGGCAGCCTAAATGTCTCTTTTGAAAGAGACCACTCAGCACTCCCACTGGTGTTGTGGGATGCGAAAGGCCTGCTCTCTCTAGGCTGAGGGTGTTGTTGCCATGGAGAATCCTGGGGATTGGGTCAGGTGAGAGTGGACAGCCAGATGGAGGAGGCCACAAGAGGATCCTGTCCTTGGAGGATATCTGGGAGCCAGGAGGAGCCAGCAACGCTATGGACTCTGCAGAAGGGCTGAGCCGGGGAGCTCTCCAGGGAGATGCATGGAGCAAGAGTGGAGGAGAGATCCTGCTCATGGAGTAAGGGGCCAATGGGAGAGCCAGAGCTTCAGGTGGGGGCCCTGCAGTAGGGCTGTGGCAGGGCTCAGCCCCGCCACCAGCAGAGAGATGCCCTCACAAGGACACTGGGCAGAAGGGGCAGCACTGCTGTGGCCGAGGATGAGTGAGGAGACTGTCTGGAAGCTTGTCTCTGGCTCCTGAGCCCACAAAAGATGGCACCCGGATGTTTATAGGGAGCAGACCTTCAGAGAGAACAGATTCCCTGCACTGAGAGGGCGAGGACTGGGGCAGAACAAGACGTGGCCCTTCCTTTACAACTAGACGACTGCTTCTCACAGCACTTGCTCTGTGGCACGCAGAGATCATTCACAGACCAGGGCAAAGAGCTGATTACGAGAGCAAAACGTACGGGATCAGTGCCTCTGGTATATTCACGGAACTGCCGCTGTGATTATTATCATTGCTAATGATCCGTCGTGGGAATGTTTTCAAGAACTGTGGCCCAATTTACATGGATCCTTTTGCCGACTTCTGCTTGGTAACTAGGGACCATTGCCCAGGCCTGTCCTTTACGTTTGCGGGGCCCAGGCCAAGAGTGCAAAAGGAGGCCTACTTACTTAAACATTATAAATTCAGCTAATAGCCAATGTCATAGCCATGTGAATTATTTAATATTGCAAAATGCTCCTTAGCCACCATACGTATACAACTACTGTGAATGCAGCACTAATTAATGACAGCACCTGGAAGAATACACTGGAACACAAAGAGAAGCAAGAAAGTGGCTGCTCAGCACTACTGGGAAATTATATTCTGTTATGCAAGAATCTATTGTATTCATGTTCTCTGAGAGGAAGGATTAGGTAAATCCATAGTCTCGACCTAAGCACACTGCCTGCCTCCCGTGCCTCACATTCATAGCCATCAGCAATCACCTTTGTTTCGAGAATACAAAACAAAAGGTTTAGAATTGGTTTTATTGGGCTCTCAAGGGTGATCATCAGGACAGTGGATATTTAGGTTTTGTGTTTGTAATGTGTGGGGTGCTTGAAAGCATGGGGTCCCCTTGTTGGGTCAGTATTATTTGATTTGATTTAATTTAATTTAATTTAATTTAGGACTTTAGATACAGAGATTTTAGTTCAGCAAATCTCCATTTCATGATACAACCTAACCTTCAGTGTATCCAAGGACCTCTTAACACTGAGTGTGAAATTCAGGGTTAGTTTTTCAGAGAACTATCAAAGTAGACTATATGATGGTTTGCATCTATTTAGAGAAATCCAACTTAAACTTAGTTTAAGATAGATTCAGCTTAACTCTAGGATTTTTTTTTTTAATCAAAACAAGTTTCAGGTTTTTTTTTTTTTTTTTTTTTTTAGCATTAGATAAGACATGATTGAGGATCAAAAGGATCACTACCGTTGGATGTAGCTAAGTGTTTATATAGAGGCAGGTGTCTAGCTCCCCAGGAGGAGACTACAGGGAACCAAGGAAAAGGTGCTGGACCCAGGGGTTGGGCTGCCTCTGTGTGGGGAGCATGTGGTGTGGCCCGTCCTGCATCCCCGTCACTGGCTTAACCACTGTGGCTCTCCTGGTAGTCAGCCTCTTCTTGTCTCCCTAGCCGATAAGCATAGGCCTTCCGAGCCCTGTATTTCCTGCCCCAGCTGTCCTTTCAGCCATTGTAGCTGGCACCATTTAAGCCTTGACAAGGCTTCTGGTGTCCCCTCAGGTCCCCCAGGGGCCTGCCTGTGCCCTGCGTGCCCACCTTCCCAATCTCATCCCTACTGTCTTTCCTAGAGGCCAAGCTTCTGTTTGCGGAAACTCTCCCTTGGCTGTCAATCACAGTAGTGGAGAATGTCCCTGTGAGTGAGAGCACTTCCACAAGCGGGATTGGGGTGGCAGCTATGGGGGTGTGCAGCTTCCCTCTCCTTCAGGAGGGAGCCAGTCAATAGGAGCTTCCAGCAGCAGTATCCTCAGGATTGGTGTCTGTGTTTGAGCCATGGCCACTTTCTCCCAGGCAGCAACAACCAATGACTGTGTTCAATAGGGGCAATAGGGATCTGACAATTTCTGTCCAGTGCAGGACTCCTTTAATAGCCAATCTTTGTTTTAGATCTCCCAGTTGGGTTGGCCAAGATTTTCTTGGGGCTGAACAGCTCTGAGGATCTTCCTGTTTAATTCTCCTTCTACCTCTCCTTTCAGAAGTACACCGTGGTCTGAAGGCTCTCCCTACCAACTCCCGCTCATTCCTCCCTCTCCTACTTCATAATCATCTCCCCTTGTAATCTTTTGCACCGCTAAGTCCATCTTGCTGTCTGCTTTCTGGAGGACCTGAACTGACATAATTCATAAGGAAATCTATGTTAAGAAAAATTATGTATGGCTTTTCAGCTGTTGGCAGAGAAGGTAAAAAAATGGTTTGTGGTAGGGTGAGCCAACAGTGGCCTTCCTAGAGCCACTTACCTAAGAGTGTGGCTTGAGCAAAAAATGAAATGGAGGAAAGATATGGACACCTTGGTTTCTGTGCTTTCCTGGATCTAGCCTCCTTTCTGTACAGCGTATAGGAAGTTTGGGATCCAGGTCTGGTACTCCCTTCCTTTGCCATCCTCCCCACCACTTGCAGGGGCTGTCAGCAGAGAGGATGCAACAGGGAAGAAACTGGCATTGAGGCCCTCTTTTCGTTTGGCCAACTTTCCTACTTATAAATTTATATCTGTTCTTAATTACTTGTGCAAATATCTCTTAAATGCCTGTCTTCCTCTCTAGAATGTAAGTCCTATGAGCAAAGGAACCCTGTCATTTTCAGTATTGATTTCCTAAAACCAAAAATAGTCTCTGAAATATAATAACTACTCAATAATATTAGTTAATGAATACATGAGTGAATGAAGAGAGGGTGGACCATATTCTTGTGCTTCCAGCAGCTAAAAGAGCAAAGCAAGAAGTAAATGGTATCTCATCATTTAGTATTCTAGCCAAAATTTAGACCTCCCATGGCCATCATTCTAATGGATATGGTCCCTGTGGTGTATCTACTCACTCCCTCACTCCATCACTGAGCAATCCCTCTCTCCCAAATAGTGTCCCCAGTGCTGGAGATGCCACTTCTATATTCCAGATGCTTTTTATGTAAATTTATTTAAAAAAATTTTTTTTTATTTATTTGAGAGAGAGAGAGTGAAAGAGTGCATGAGAGGAGAGAAGGTCAGAGAGAAAACCAGACTCCCCGCGGAGCTAGGAGCCCGATGTGGGACTCGATCCCGGGACTCCAGGACCATGACCTGAGCCGAAGGCAGTCACTTAATCAATTGAGCCACTCAGACGCCCCTCCAGATGCTTTTTAAAAAATTCCTTTTAGGAGGCCTATTTCCCCACCCCCTGTACCCAGAATTTCCCAGTACGCTAAAGCCTCTATCTGTGTTGGCCAATGTGTTTAGGGTGCCCTGAAATTGCTCCCAACTCAGAAAAGCCTGTAAGATGACATTCCAAAGAGTACTCCTCCCATCTTCTTTCATTTAAATAATTACAAGTCTCTTCCTCCTGAAAGAAGCTCCCCATGGGACAAAGTCCTTCGGAAGGTGATCCGAGCCTGGCTTTGCTGATGTGCCCTCAGATTTTAAGAGCCATCCTCTATCAATTATCTCAGGCACTGGAGACACTAGCAAGTAATTATTTGTCTCTACCAAGGGGAAAACCAATAGCCACACTCAAGAGTTGAGTTTAACTCAGGACTCACAGAGTGGAGGAAGGAGGACTCTCTGCTCATCTTCACCAAGGACCAAAGGAGAGACAGTGGGTCGAAAAGACAGTAAGTCCCAATGACTGGTTGTTGCTGAGCCGTGGCTTCTTTAAAAAATAAGGTCCGCTCACTCTTACAGAGTGTATTAGATGTGCTCACAGAGGAAGCTGGGCTCTGGATAAAGACCTGTGTTCCCTTCCTCCTTGGTCACCTCAGGACACTAAGCCAATTAAAGGGCAAGTTGCCATACCAGGGACAAGTCCTTTCAACAAAAGAGTCTTCTTCTATCTCAGTCACTCACTTGCTCTGTCTTCCAGAAAACATACTATATAGAAGGAGATCTCTCCAAGATCAAGGTGGCAAAGAGTAGGTTTACGCAACCATTTATTCATTCAACAAACTTTCATGACATATGAACCATGTGCTTGCAATTGTTTTAAGAGCTGAGGATGTGTCAATGAACAAAACAGAGAAGGTCCCTGTTCTCACAGAGCTTATGCCTTAATGGAGAGAAAAGACTATAAACAAGCTGCAAGTCAATAAGAAAGACAATTTCTAATAGTATTGAGTTCCAGGAGGACAATGAAAGGGATGATGTGATATAGGATGGGTTCTCTTTGCGTAGAGATATGTGTTGGAGATAGGGTTGCTCACTTGGATTAATGGGCAGGAAAAAAAAAAACTCACCAAGGATTTGCCATTTGCGCTAATACTTGACCAACACAAAGAAGTCAGCCCTAGAGGTAGAGCTTTCTGGATAGATGGAAGAACAAGAGCTGAGGTTCTAAGATGGGATGAGCTAGGTGTGTCAGAAGAATCAAAAGAAAGTCCAAGTGGCTGAAGTATAATATATTGGAAGAAGAGGTAGAGGTCAGAGGGGTAGGCTATGTGGTGAAAATAACCAACCTGCCCTACTAATGCAAACCTTAGCAGTGTGTGCCCATTTCAATCTCTGGGCCCCCGACACTAGGTTTGTGTTGGTGCGGGGATCATGGATTGGTCATAGGATGTGGGCCCTGAGCTGACTTCAGTCACTTCCACAGTCACATATACACCCAGATGTATCCAGAATCCCTCATTCCCACCAAACGTCTGGATGGCCTCTTCCATGTTTTACTCTTATCTTGGCCAAATCAACAGAAGTGACTCTCCCAACCAATGGCAGAATTCCTATTGAAACAATTTGTGTTTTATGAGAGAAGTGTTCCGTTCCGTTCTCAGTGCTTTCCAGTGCTTTCTCTGACTTCCGCATTGATTCTGTTGCTTTGCAGCATTGGGCTACAGACCAAATCCAATTCAAAGTATTAGCACCAGAGCTTCTCACTGATCAAGCCAGGGCTCTGTGGAGTTTTATAGCACCTCCACTCCACTCACATAGTGATTGTTCTGACTCTTAATTTCTGTTGGCTATTAGAGTCATTTGAGATTCACACTTTCCTCCCAGTGAAGGAATGTCAGCACCAATATTCTTGATGGGCGGTCATCCATCCTGGACTGGATTATTCCTCTAAAGAAGGGTTCACCTCCATCTGAAGCAGTTGGTCCCTTTGTTGGACAACTTTAGTTATTTGAAAGTTCATCTACCTATTGAGTGGAAATTTATCTTCTGGTAGCATTTATGTAGGGGATATTGGAAGTTACCTTGTAGTCTTAGAGTCTTGTCTCAGAATTACATAACCAATTCCTCACCTTTCTCCCTGATGAAGTCTCTAGATTGTTTTAGGCCCTCAGATTTACTCGTATCAGTTAGGACTTCTTTCGTAACAAATGACTGCAAATTCACATCAAATTGCTTGAAGCCGAAAAGATAATTTGTTGGCTCACATAACTGAAAAATGCAAGAAAAGCTCCAGAACAGCATCTATTTTCGCCCTGTCTAGACCACTGGCTCAGCTTTCCTTTGTGTTGGGGTCATGGTAGTGCTCCATGGAGTAGCACTTGGAACCCCAGGTTCACAGCAGTTTACAAGTGATACCCTGGCTGGCTGGTCCTGATTGCATCCCCACCGGTAAGGCGGGGGGTATGGGTCAGAGGCACTAGAACAAATGTACTGAGAATGAGGAGAGGTGTTCCCCCAGAAGGGAAGTGCAGTATAACCTAGAGAAACAAAAATGAATAGATGCCTGGGGGCAGAACAATAGTACTCCCACTGAGCCACAGATTTGAAAGTAACCAATATGTCCCACTTTATCCGCTTGGGGTACAATTAAGGTCACATCTCTTTTTGCAGTATTCTAGTTAAAGACCTCAAGCCTCCAATCTCAACTCATCTTTTCTCTCCTCCCGGGGTCTCTTCTTCCAGGATAAACAGAGAAGTGTCCCAGTTGTTAATTTGTGTTTACTTGTGTGTCGTCCTGCCTCATGGTGGGAGTGGAACTCAGATCAATCCCAGAAGCCAGAAATCAGACATCACAACTAATGCCTGTGAGGACCCTAGAGGCTTCTGTTCTGCAGCTGCCATGGCCCATACCACACAGGGTGTCACCCTACTGGTCACAGGTGGAAAGCTGGGGCCGCTGGGACTGAGTCTCCCATTCAAGTGCTGCTTGGGCAAGGGCAGGGTGTCCTCAGGTTGGGAAGGAGGCTGACTTCCTCCGCCACTCCCTTCCCATGCCCTGGGCCATGGGGTCAGGCAACAGTGTCCTCAACAAAGTATGGCCTGCGTTTCAAGCATGTACATAAACGACTTTTAATGTTTGAGGGCTTTTGAAGATGAAGAAGAATTAGTACTCCTATGCTTCATTTAATGGTTCATTTATCAAAGTTCTAAATTTCTCAAATGACTAACATTCCACCAACTTTAAATGTTCTGTATTTCTCTACATAGCCACACAATATTTACACAATTATAAATCAAAAGTAATTGACTCACAGATTAAATTTCTCCAGTCATCTTCCCCTTGATGACTTAAGTTTCTAAATGTTTGTCATATTCTAAATCATATTCCAAAACAAATCCATATATTAGACTTTCTTAAATGCTTCAAAAACTTGAGGAAATAAAAGCACTCTGAATATTACAATCATTTTAAAACTGGTTATTAGACTTTTATTAAAACCATTTATAAAACTGCTAGTATCTGGATTTATTTATTATTTCTATTCTTGTCCTCATTCTTACTTTTATTCTAATATTTCATGGAAGCTCTCTTCCTAAGGTTTACAGTGAAGAAAATAAAAACCACCAATGTTCCTAGTTTTTGCTTTGTAGACTGCCTGAAACAAAAGATGCTTCTAGCAAATTAGCTTTCAACATGGTGGAGTCTGATTTATTTCACAATGTTAATACAGGTTACACCTAGGGAGTGGCAGCAGGAGGGAAAAAAGAGGAGAAACTTTAATTTTTCCTGTATATACTTGTGTATTGTTAGAGTATTTTGTTTTCAAGCATTTACTACCTTTGTGGTGATAAATACAGTTGTAAGAGCCCTGAGTAATAAAAACTAAAGCACTGATGGCAAGCACTTTTCTTTTTCTACTCCTTTCGAGTCTTTTTTCCCCCCTCTGAGGCATCTCTATTTCTTTTTTGCAAAATAAGAACCACAGCCCACATTTATTTATTTTTCCTCCTGTCACAAGCACTTTCTCATGTTATCAAATATTCTCGGGAACCATGGAGCCTCCAACAGCTGCATGGCACTATCACGGGGACACACCACAACTCACTGAGTCATCTTCCTACTGTTGGCAAAGAATTGCTTCAAATCTGGGAAGTCCGCGGAAGATGGTTTCGTTTGAGTTTCTCATTTTCCAGCTGAGAAAGCTGCGTTCCCTGAAGCCAGCAATTTGTCCAAGCTTGGCCAGCTGGTCAGAGGCTTGGCTGGACCGGGCCCTCCCAGGCCCTGGCCTCCACTCTTGCTGGGGTCACGCTGCCTCCTGGGCTTCTGCAAGGCCCTTTTTGGAACCTAACTGTAGGGCACTGCCTACGTTCTTTCTAAATTACATTTTGTAACTTGGGGCCCATTATTCCCGCCTGTCGAGACCATTTTTTATCTTCTGTCCTATAACCATTATCTAATGGGGACCCTGTAGCCAACATCAGAAATTGTGGCTTTCCTCTATCATGATGGGCCTCCTAAGTCATCTCGGTGCCTGTGAAGGGGAAATACTGTCACAGCTTTTATCAGATAATTCCAATAGTCACCAGCAATTATAGGGAAGGGTGCTAATTAGCATACTTTGGTCCATGTTTCTCAGGGATCCCTTGGGTTCTGACATTCTGGGATCAGCATTCCAGCGGATGCCTGGGCTCTGCCCAAGGGCCAGTGCTCACAGGATGGAAGAGGGATAATTATTGGGTGGGGAAAGCAAGGAGAGAAGGGAACTAACATTGGTGACCAACTCCAGACCCAGCTCTGAGTCCTGGGGTGTGGATGACAGAAACATTATGGGAAGGGGAGCCTGGAGGATGAGATTCGATGGTTTTGGATGAAAGCAAGTGAATTAGGGGTATTTCCCTTTTTACTCAAAGTGTCTTATCCTGAGGATGTGTCATTAAACTCTACACGGAGCAATTCACCATGGTAGAGGAGGTCATTCTTGGAGGGATGGGGCTTATTCTGCTTTTTCCTTTGCATTTTATGAGACCCATTCTATCCAACCTTTACAAATGCGTCTTTGACATCAGTGTCAGCCCTCACAAGAATCAGTTTTGGCTCATGTAATATGGATTCTTCCAGAATGCCATGTTCGCTCTCACCTAAATTGAGATACAGCCCCTTCAAAATCTGTCTTTGGAAATGTCGTGGTGTGAGTTAACATTTTTCGTGTATTGCTTTTCAGAAAATACTCAATTCATACAAATGCAATTGGCAGGCCCCACAGGATGTGATGGTTTCTATTTATGGTTAATGTTAATCCATTGACCATATGGTAGTTTGAATTTCTGGTACAAATTCCTTTTGCATGGTGTTATGGCTCATTCCTGGACTGCTATAATTGTGTAATTTATTAACGTGAAAAATGGACTTTGAAATGTAATAGTCCAGAGCTAATGGAGAGCTGCAAGGGAATTTAGTGTGCTTAGGGAAGAGCTGTTTCCATGGAAACTAATTCCTTTGAGTGACGTCCAGGGTCCCCAGGCTGTGGGATGGTTGAGTGCCTGAATGATGCAACCTGAGTCCCAGGCTCAGCCCTGACATGAATCTCCAGGTGCCAAGGGCAAGTCTCAACCTCTTTGTTACTTAGCCTTCTCATTGGCGAATTGAAAAAGTCAGACTAGTTCAGTGTTTACTAGGCCTTGGAATGTTTGTGACCACTTACATATTTATTTAAAGTTTTTATTTTGGAATGGTTTTAAATCCACTGAGAAGTTGCAAAGATAGCACAGAGAGTTGCCATATACCTTTTACCCAGCCCTGACGTTAACCCCTTACATAACCACAGCACATTTGTCCAAACTAAGAAATGGACACTGGTGTAATACTATGCAGTAAGCTACAGACTTTCTTTGGATTTCCCTAGTTTCCGCACTGATATCCTCTTTCTGTTCCAGATATCCAATCCAGGGTATAACATTGCATTTAGTTGTCATGTCTCCTTAGAATTCTCCAGTCTGTGACCATTTCTCAGTCTTTGTTGATCATGACCTTGTCACTTTTAAACAATGCTGGCCACATCTATCGTAGACTGTCTCAACTAGTAATGTTTTTAAAAAGCAGAACAAAATTGGAAGATTAGGATTGGAAAAATTACACAAGTAAGGTGTATGAATGGGGTCTGTGTGTTGTGAGTGACAGAAAACTCACACTAAATTGTCCTAACAGGGAATTTATTGGCTCATGTTACTAAAAAGGCCAAGGGCATATGTGGCTTCAGAGTGACATTTTGTATCCAGTTCCACCTGTCTCTTGGCTTGGTTCTTCTCTCCTCTGAATATTCAGGTCTTTCTCTGATCTGCACTCACCACAGACTTAGTTACAAGATGGCTTCCAGCAGCCCACATGGCTATTTCTACCCAGTGTGTGTGTCTGTGTCTGTGATACTCACCTCTATGTTCACAACTAAACTCTCAGAGGCTCTGATTCTACCATCTGCCCATCCCAGAACCACTGGGAAAAATAATCACTTTCTGCTTCTGATGTGAGGATGTGTTGCCCAAAGTTGTGGCCACCATCTTGTTACCATGAAGGGAGCAGGCAGAGGAGGACTCAAGAGTCTTAAAGATGGATAAGAACCTGGGTTCTGGATGATATCATTTACTCGTGGAATTAATCAGCCCTGGATCTGGGTTGGTTATGTGAAACAATCAATTCCCTCGTTGTGTAAACTTCTGCTGGTTGAGTTCCATTTTTCTTGCCACCCAAAGCATCCTAAATGATACAATGAAATTGCAGATTTCCTCGTTAGATACAGGATATTACCTGGGTATAGGTTTGCTTGTTGGGCTTTGCTATTCAACAGCACAATACAAACTGGACTTCAATACTTTCTGGCTCATAGTTTTCATTAGAAAAACCGTTGAAAAATCCAGCTTCACCGAGGCATTTTGGCAAAAACAGAAGTGATCCTTGTCAATTTCACACAATGTAAAGTATTCGAGTAATAGCTCCCATGTTTCCGGTTTAACTTCTTCCCATGAAGGCAAGAAGCCAGCCACTGGGACAGGCCAGAGAGGGGGCAGGAAAGGGTCTCCAGGGTGCTTCTCACTCAGAGAACACCCAGGATATAGGCTTCTACTCATCCAGTGGGCACAGTCTGCAGTTGGTCAGAAAGGGACCCCTTGCCTGGAGAACACTTTCTCATGACAAACATTTGGGCTCCTGGGCTGAGATGATCTCCTCAAAGGCCTTTCAGGTCAGGCTAGCACTGCGTGATGTAATGGTGCAGAGACCCCCATGCCAACAGCAAGGGGTCCTTTCTCTCAGTGTAATAATTCCTGAAGTAATGAATGCTTGAATAAAAAAAGTTTTTATCTTTTATTTTATTTAAAAAATTTTCTTTATAAAAAGAGTTTTTACATGAAGATTTTTATAAAAGGGTTTATTAAAATAAAGGGATAAAAGTGATTTTTAAAAAAGGTTTAAAATGGTTTTTAGAAATCACTGAAATTAAAAAAAAATTGTAATTACTGAAAGAACAAACAGCAGCCCATGGTTTCCCATTAAGGAGTAATGTTTTCAAGGGCTAAAGGAATGGCAATTTGGAAATGCATTGTCTTCTCCCAGCTTTATGCCCTATACACACTCACTTCTTCTTTTCTTTTTGAAAGAGAACTTTCAATCACTTTTATGTACAGAAAACTCAACAGTGTATACTTAAGCCCAGTTTTGTGGCCAGTTCTTTAGCCTCTGCCTTTTCCAGCTTGGCAAAGTGAACCACCCACTTTGGGCCCAGATGTTGCCTCCCCAGTGACGGCGGATCTCATCATATCTGTCACTGTCATTGGTCCTGACAGCTTCCACCTGCTTAGCCAGAGCTCCTTTGTCTTCCAAGTTAACCTGTGTGAAGGTGACAGGGGTGCAGGTCTTCCTGGGTACCATATGCCCAACCTGGCCTTCCCCCCGATAATGCAGTAGGGAACCGCCATCTTACAACACAGGGCAGTCGGGAGGACAACAGCTCAGGGGGATCCATGTTGTGTGCAATCACCACCAGCTGAGTCGTCTTGTTTTCCATCAAGGTGGCGACAGTATTAATCCCAGCTTGGAGGACAGGAGGCCTCTTAGTGGGGACATCCCCTTGGCAGGTAGCTTTCTTCTCCACCTCTTCTCTTGCTATGTCTCTGGTCTGCATTTGTGGGCCCGCGTAAGCAGCTGAGTAGCTGGTAGCCCGAGGCCTGGGTGGCACTTTGAAACATTTATAGAGAAATAGCCCTTTGCCGCAGCCCCATGTAACAGGGCCATTTGACAAAGCAGGTGAGGTCCCTTTTGGTTGGATGTCTGTCCGCTGCCAAAATTCTTGGCCTTTTCTCAAACAGGGTGGGGGGGATCGATTGCCTTCTTGACTTCCTGCTTCTTTGCAACAGTGGGACCCAGGGCCACCCTCTTCCCTTTTGCCTTCTTGCCTTCTTGTCATCCACACGGTGGATGGCTGGAGGAAAGAATGCACTCATTTCTTTAATGATGCATATGAATAGTTGTTGCTTGTCTCTTTAGCTTTTTAAAACGAAAACAATTTCTACTCCTTCCTTCCCTCCCACACACACTTTCTCACGAGCGGATACATACTTAGCATGAATACTCTCAGACGTCCTGTGGATCCACATATTTTGGGCATGTACATAAAGCCATTTATAAGGGTTTAATCCATGAATCATAAACAGAAGATTCTCATTAGGAATGAGCAGTGGCCTCTTGAAGCTTGCCTAGTGCTTATAGCATTCGAAGGTGGACAACGCTCAGCATTTTCTAGGAGGCTCATAGATTCACAATGGACCTTGCGTTTGAATATTAGAAACTCAGAAATGGCATGAAGTCCAAGCAAGAGGCAGTAAGAATCGGATATGATAGCAGGGCTGTGCTTAGGGGCTGGCGTAGACCAGTTGTCAAAAACATTTGCTGAGGGGCGCCTGGGTGGCTCAGTGGGTTAAAGCCTCTGCCTTCGGCTCGGGTCATGGTCTCAGGGTCCTGGGATCGAGCCCCGCATCAGGCCCTCTGCTCAGCAGGGAGCCTACTTCCCCCTCTCTCTGCCTGCCTCTCTGCCTGCTTGTGATCTCTTCCTCTCTGTCAAATAAATAAATAAAATCTTTAAAAACAAAAAAACAAAAAAAAAATTTGCTGAGAAAAAAAGGACATCTTCTCCCCCATTTTTAATGACCGAGTAAGAGAAATAAAGGTTTTTCCGCATAAAAAGTTATAAAGCAGAGCTTTAGAGAGAATCGGTGACTTCAGGACACGCCACAGGTATTCCTGGATTAAGTGCTGAAACCATTTGTAAGTTACTCAGTAAACTTCAACAGGGCTGTGGACAGCCTGGAGCGAATTTGTTATTTTCCAGGGAATGACACTTCTTTTTTAAAAAAGTGTGAAACTAGCTCTGTTTCTTGAGCCCATTTTTCGGGGACTGCTGTTGTTCCCAGCGGCCCACATCGAGTCCTCAAGGGCGCTCCCTCCATCGCTGGGGCTTACACTTTCCCTCTTGCTCTTGAACTTGTTTTACTGAAACCCTATCTTTATGTTCTTATCCTTATGCTTCCTTTTTCCTTAAAACTTTTTTTTTTCACTTTAAAAACAAACAAACAAAAAAACACTCTTCCATTTCCAGAAATTCCTTGCACTGTTTATTTCCTGTTGGTTTATTCAGAGGCATTTTTTGCTCATGAAGTTTCAGGATGATTTCTTGAAACCGTTATAAAGTTATGTAACTTTGCTGATTTAAAACTATCTTCTTTGCTAAATTCTTAACTGTTGAGTCTCTTTCTCCTTTCAGAGTAGAGTCTCCTTCTTAACTAATGATGGTCCTAACAGCAACGCTAAAGTGGGTTGCACACCGTGTGGAACTCAGTTTTGCTGAATGCCAATCCATTTTGCATATCCCTCTTCCCCAGTCACCCCCGTCTGACCCCAGAAGTAACAATCCTCTGTTCTGTACCACTTGTGATTAGCCCCTGTTTTTATCCTGCTGATTGATACTATTTCACTTAATCCCCCCACTGTTTCACCTAACTACTACAGGCTTGTCTGGGGGCTCCTGGGATGTGCTTTCAAGAAGAGAACCTTATACCGGACATGGGGCTCAGTTCCCGATTCTACCTTGGTTTCCCCATCTGCAGAGCAAAGAGCCTGCCTTGGATGTTTTATGGTTCCCTTACTCTCAGACCCTGATCTGTCTAGGCACGGTGCCAGCCACTCTATTCCTAAAGACCGCAGAGAAGAAAATTCTAGAGGCCGTGGTTCTTTAGTTATTCAGCCCAAGAGCTCTGTAAAAATTTCTTCCTCCCATCGTATAAATCTTTTTCCATTCACTCAAGGCCGACTCCTGCAGCTATGTGGATGAGTGGCTCTTATCTGCCCACCGAGAGGTCTAGGACGTGTTCCTTCTCTTCTTCATAAATGCTGACCATGGCAATCACTCATTTGTTTCCAGAATAAAGATTACAGGTACAATGGCATGGTGCAAGGACGGTGGGCTTGGTCTCGGGCAGAAAGCCCCTCTGTTTCTGAGTGATCTTGGTTCTCTGAATTTCGTTTCCCCATCTGGAAGATGGAGATCTGGCCACCCCGGCTGCAGGGCTGTTTTGGGGCTGCGTTGAAAGGGTACACTGAAACGCCCGCAGAGGGTAGCTGTCCTCAAGATATGGGATTACGCTGGTGTGAGGACAGGGATCTGGCTGGGACCCCTCCGGAGCGGCTGTTACCCCACGGAATCCTCGGTGGAAGGAGGGGGGGGTGATAAATAGATGAAAAGATGAAAGTGGAAATAGAGCCTGAAATAGAGCCTCCGAGCGACGCTGGCTCCCTGCGACTGCTCCACCAGGGTCTTGTGCGGGGAGGATTTATTCGGAACACTGTGGCTCCCTCCTCTACCTTCCCCATCCTTGGGTTAAAAACAAAAAAACTTTCCCGAACTTTCCCATTCCTCCGTGGCCTGGCTGCGAACGCTGACATTCCATCCCGTGTTTGTTGTCACCCGCGGCCCGTTGCCATGGTTACCCAGATTCCAGGCCCTGGCCCAGGGCCCACCACAACCCATCTCTCAAAGTCTCCTCGGCAGAGGAGAAACATTCCTCCGCACTGTGAACTCCAGGGCAGCGGAGAAAGGCGCCCTCCGTCTCTCCCCGGCCCGGTCCCAGCCCCATTCCTGTGTGAGGGGCATGTTCTAGGTGGTTCTGCTCCGCATCAGTTTGGGGGGCAAGCACGATTTCCTCCATTTCTCTTTTCCTCATTTAAGCGGAGGAATTACTTTCTTGTACCAAACCTAACACCCCTGGCAAACACTCCAGATGGTTCTCATTAAAATTCCAGTTCCTTTTTTTGCAATTCCTTTTTTCTCCATTCTCCTCACACTGTTATGTCAAAAATAAACACCAGGATGAGGACTGAATGAGGGGTCTTGGGGATAGCAGCTCAAGTGAATGGAATCCTTTCAGAACCCTCTGGTGTGGCTGTGAAGGAGGACCCAGGTCTCCTTCTTTTTTTTTTTTTTTTAAAGATTTTATTTATTTATTTATTAGGAGAGAGAGAGTGAGAGAGAGCATGAGAAGGGAGAAGGTCAGAGTGAGACGCGGACTCCCCATGGAGCTGGGAGCCCGATGTGGGACTCGATCCCGGGACTCCGGGATCATGACCTGAGCCGAAGGCAGTTGCTTAACCAACTGCGCCACCCAGGCGCCCCCAGGTCTCCTTCTTACCAGTGGCTACCTCACCTTTCTTGGGGTTTCAGAGATATGCACTTGTGGGGGGCATATTTGATATTCAAGGTGCCCTTGGCCATGAGCACTCTATAGGAAGAGGGGCAGAGGGCCAGCGGGATCTCTACCAGCAGAGAGATGAGGCAGGGGCATGTCGTCAATCCCAGTTAGTGCACACAGAGGCCTCCGAACGCTCCTCAGGACCCTGGCTTCCAGAGGGAGGCGCACTTGCCCTAAGAAGTCAGTGGGAAGGAGTGCCCATGCTGTTTTGCTTTTAAAGCAGCTTCGCCGGCCACAGGGTTTGCCCCCACCTCTGAAAAAAAAATCTGCTTGCACACGCAAGTGTGTGTCCAAGGATGTGTATTTGGTGCGTTTTTATTTTCAACCTTTTATTATGAAAAGAGTTTTAATATATGGAAAAGTTGAAAGCACAGTGCAATGAATACTCATATATATCCCTCCACCTAGATTCAATATGCATTAATTTTGCCATTTTTGCTTTCTCCCTCTCTAGATAGATAGATAGAAGACAGATCAATCAGTCTCTGTATATCTTTTGCTTAGGCATTTGAAAATTAGAATCTCGCCCCTACAGTGTTTTATGACTTTTAATTTTTGTATTAATATAATTACATAATATACAACATTCTAATATAATACATTCTTGTTGTAACATGTTCAAACCTGCGGAGGGTACAGATGAGAGGGTAGAGAAGCAACAGCCCTGCCCAAGGCCCTCTTCCGCCCACCGCCAAAGGGTAGCTTGTCTTGTGTCGCTCCTGACCTCTGTTGACCCAGACATATGCACGTGTCAGTAGAAACGTGTTTTGTTATGTGTTTTTAAACATAAATGAGATACTATACATGCTGTTTTGCCATTTATTTTTCACTTGGAAATACGTCTGAGATCTTTCCATATTTGCGCTGGGAGCTCTGCCTCATTCCTTAACGACTGCCGAGTATTCCAAAGAATGGCTGTACTATAATTTTCTTAACTATTCCCTCTTGATGGACAACTCAGTTAGGTATTGTTATTTTTCCATTACTCACAATGGTGCAGTTAATATCTGTGGAAAATGTTTTTTTCAGGACCCGGAGCAATATTTCTTTTTGACTGATGCCTGGAAGCACAATGTTGGGTTTGATATGATGCACATTTTATATTTGGGTAGATTCTGTCAAAATGCTCTTCAAAATGGTTGCGATTACTTACACACCCTCCAAAAGGGGGCCCATTTTCCCTTACCCTCAGCAACACTGAATTTGAGCCATCTTTTTGTGTTTATATCCTGATGAAAGAAATCATTTCCTGGTTGGTTTAATTTTCCTTTCTTTGATTTTTAATCAGGCTGACCATGGTGTCAGAGCTCAGCTATGGATGACAAAAGCCACTCTGCTTAGTTTGCATAGAAAGATGGGTAGAAAGAGAGGGGGGAACGGCTTGGTTTAAAATAGGGAATTGGGTGCTGAAAATTTTGTTAGATCAGGTGAAAAAGTAGGACTGGTCCCGGAACTCCGGCTTAGAACCAACCTGCCGAGGGCGCCTGGGTGGCTCAGTTGGTTGGGCGACTGCCTTCGGCTCGGGTCATGATCCCGAAGTCCCGGGATCGAGTCCCACATCGGGCTCCCAGCTACATGGGGAGTCTGCTTCTCACTCTGACCTTCTCCCTTCTCATGCTCTCTCTCACTCTCTCTCTTAAAAAAAAAAAAAAAAAAAAGAACCAACCTGCTGAAGGAATCTTTCTTCCATGACCATGAAACTGGGGATTTGGGAGGCTGTGCCCCAACTGCTGACTTGGGAATCGGGAAACCGGGAAGCCTCGGACATACCTGGCATCCAGGACCACACTGCCTCGGCTGCATTCTAGACACCCTACATCTTGTCCGCAGCACCCACAAAGCTGGAGAAGATTACACCTAGCCCGTGAGATTGTTGCTATGTTGGTGCAGGAAAAAAAAACAAACAAAAAATAAGGACTCCCCTCACCCCAACTGCTACCGGAGTCAGTAAGCTCTTGAGAGTACATCTGCCTAGGGGAAGCCAGATTACATGCTGAAGCTCAGCTCTAAGGAAGCCTGGAAATTGTTAGGCATTAGCTTTTTAGGCTCCAACATGCCACAAGACAAGCTACAAGGTAGTAGGCATGTAGTTGAGTGAATCAATCTGAAAAATCTGGCATAATCCTATTTTCCTGTTTTATATCTTTTTTTTCTGTGATTTGCCTGATTATACCTATTGCCCATTTTTCATTTGGGGTGGCTCTTTTTTCTTATTAATTTATAGAAGCTTTGTAGGTTATCTGGAAAATAATCTTTTGTCTCATATATATTACAATCAGCATCTATTCTTTTTTTTTAAATTGTATTTACTTATTTGACAGAGAGAGGAAGAGAGAGCATGCACATCAAGGGAAGCAGCAGGCAGAGGGAGAGGGAGAAGCAGGGTCCCTGCTCTGTGGGACTTGGTCCCAGGACCCTGGGATCACTATCTGAGCTGAAGGTAGACACTTAACTGACTGAGCCACCCAAGTGCCCCACAGCTTCTATTCTTTTAACTTATTTTGTTATTTTAAAAATTTTATCTATTGTTGTACTTTATGGTTCTATGGTTTTATAGCTTACTTAGGAAGGCCTCCCCTACCTCGAGGTTCCTAAAGTATTTAACTACATTTTTCTCCTAACATCTTTAAAATTTTTTTAGGTTTATTTTTTTAAACCATCTTGACTATGTGATTTGAGGTAGGTAGATGGATCTAATGTAATTTTTTTTTTGTTTACCCAGAAAGAAAGCCAATTGTCTCAGCATAATTTGTTGAATGAATTTATTTTTTGAATACTTCAAATTTGGAGAAGTTTTTAAAATATAGAATGACTTCTTAGCTTTCTGTGCTACAGAACCAGGGTAAAGCTTTAAACAAAATCCACTTGTTATAGCTTCACATTTTGGTTCTCTTTAAAATACGGGTTCCTAAAGCATAGATATGGCAAGATGATTCCTCTAGTCAATGACCTTGACCGTGTTCCCTTTTCCTTGAGACCAAGGTCTAACCTCTATTGAGTAGCTCTCTGTTCAGCAACCCCCATGGGCCATTCCAATATGACTTCCCTGCTTCTTCCCTGCAAGGGAGATCACATGATTTGACTGGGGTGACAAAAGCAGAAAAGATGTGTAGATATCTTTGTCAGCACTTTCTTTTTGACACTGTAATAATCTGTTCACAATACTTCTCTCACCTACTGGTATTTCCCAATGTGGTCACCATTGGTAGTTTGGACGGAACGATTCTCTTTTGCAATATAGTTAAGAGCCTGGCCAACACACCACTAAATGGAGCAGGGTTCTCTGACACTCTCTTCTCCATCATCCTAGTCATTGTGACGACCAAAAAAAAAATTCCCACCTGTTTCCAAATGTACCGGCTATATTCTTAGCTGGAAGGAAGGGAGAGGGAGGGAAACACTAGTATTGAATGGGAAATGGCAGGATATCATCACCAAAAGTCCCTTTGCCAATACTGCTTCTCATTTCTAGATGTATAAATCCAGCCTTTCAAAGGCTGTCTTTTCCATAAAGCTTTCCTAAATTCCCTCAACTGTAGATAATTCCTCTTCTTCTTTTATTTTTTAAATTTACTTTTTCAATGTATCTCTCCTCCCAATGTGGGGCTCAAACTCATGACCCCGAGATCAAGAGTCACAGGCTCTACCAACTGAGCCAGCCAGGAGCCCCGATGATTCCTCTTCTGAGTCCCCTCTTCTGTGGCATGATTTCTCTTTCCGTCTGTTTAGCTGTCCATCTACCCGTCCATCCATTTGTCCATCTATCCAGTCAGTACTTAGTGAGCACTTACAGAGCACCAGGCACCCTGAGCACTTTCTTCTTAGGTTATTGCCCTTGGCACAAGTGCTTTCTCTTCCTCAAGAAGTCCCACAGTTAGACAGTGTGCTGGAGTGAGCACTGGTCTGTGTCCAGGGCGTTGGGCGCAGGGACACCGTTCGAGATGCAGACAACTCGTGGAGAGGAAGCACGGGCCGCGATGCCGGGAGAGTGGAGGCATGATCATGGCGTGGGCGGAGGAAAACCCCCTCTGCCCTTGGGTGGTGGCCCCACGATAAACGGGATCTGAGTCACCAGGGAAGACATGGAGTAACTGGGATGGGTTTATACATCAACCTCCCTCACTTCCTTTGGAGTCACTTGGTTGTTTTCAAATTCTCCACCCTTTGCCGGCCCCCGCCTCCCCTCATTACATCCAGTGTGTGTGTTCTGTGTGTATAGGCGTGTGCATGTGCAGCTGGCTCTAGGTAAGAAGAAAATTAGCTAAAAACAGGAAATTGTGCCATTTTTGACCTATAAAAACAGCTTTTTCATATGGTTCAGCACATAGAGTAAATGGAAATAAAAACTCGGGTTGAAACTTTTCATGAGCTAATAATGTGTTGACCGTGGTTCTCAGCTCTGTGACTGTGCTATCTTGTTTCAATCAGAGGCTCTATTCTGAGTCGACCCTGTTGCTGCAGCTTTAGTGCAAGAGAGCATGAGTGCATTTAGCAGTTGGCTAAAAGACGGATGAAATTTAGCCACAGTCATGCCCTGGGATTGGGTGATAACCTTGTTTCAAGTTCTCTCAACTGTCCACAAAACCTGCCTTGTTGCACTTCTGGTGTTTCTCTACCTATTCTCTCGCTCTGTGGGTAGGATGGGCTAGCTTTCAGGTGGTGACAATGACAGAGGACTCAGTCAAGTTCAGGAAACAATTTCAGCAATGGGTCTGTAGGATTTCATGAGGAACGGGAAGAGCTTTCAGGATGCCTGCAGGTCTGCCCTGGTTTTTTTCCTGTCCCTTCTCATGGATGTGCCTGCTTTTCTGATACCCCAAAGGCTGACACTTGGTGGCTTGAATTCTCATTCCCAGTTGAAGGCATCTGCTGGATCCATGTGGTCGCCAACCAACACGGAACTCCTACAGATGGCTGCCATAGTTTTAAGGACCAGATATGTAACTTATGGGGCCCCTTGTTCAACAACTGTTAAGAATTTCAAGACAGCCTTCGCGAGCTCTTCTGAGTGGGAGCCCCGTGTGGCCACAGAGGCTGCATGTCCATGAAATGGGTCCCAGCTGGCCCAAGGGCAGAGGCCGAGGCCTCTATTGGGGCCAGGAAGGCCACAATGTGAAGTCTATTCAAGAGACCATCCAGATGCCCTTCCATGGCAGCCCCTTCCCCTTGTCCCACTACTTTCCGTAGAAGCTCACTGACAGGGCGCGTGGCAAGGAAGTGGGGAACAAACATAACTGTGGGCAAAACAGGGCCAGAAAGGACAGGAAGAACAGTCTTTGTAGAGCGTAATGGATCGTTCCAGGATGATGCCTAAATTCCCCAAATAACTTAACACAGAGGACTGAGGAATAGCTTAATGAAAGAATCCCCAGGCCTGATCATGGATATGGGTTGGGGTCAGAGTCTGGCACAATTCCTGATTCTGGCTATCTTTCCCTGTAATCAAAGTTCTGAACTGCCCTCACCTTCCATGTGCTTTCA
Source organism: Nasua narica (assembly GCA_028533885.1). Classification (NCBI taxonomy): domain Eukaryota; kingdom Metazoa; phylum Chordata; class Mammalia; order Carnivora; family Procyonidae; genus Nasua; species Nasua narica. Next base: position 80,897,919 of record CM052799.1, read on the forward strand.
TTTGGCCCCCTCACAAAGCACAAGTGAGAAGCCCACTCAGTGAGCCCACGAAGGGTGGCCAGCCAGACTCCCGGGGATTCACACAAACCCCTACCCAGCACTTTGGGCAACCAAGATTGCAGAATCACTTCCAAGCCAAACACCACATTTATTCGGCACCCTCAGTTTAGTTTACCAAAAGGGCTGCCAGTGATTCAGACTTTCTCAAAGGAACAGAGCGCCCCCTGCTGGGTAAATGGCAGCGCTGTTGAGCGGTCCACTACCAATGCACCAAAATCTGAAAATACGGTTAGTGAATTAACCTCGCATAAGACCCAGAATCAACAGTATGACTCACAGTGATAAAGTTGTGAGTTGTGGGAGTTACGATTTGGTGATAAGTTGGTTTTTTACATGTTTCATGACTCCTGAGTTCCTTACAATTTTTTTTTTTTTAGATCTTTATCTCAATTATGGAAACGAGGTAAACATTTTTTGAAGTACCAAATGTTCCAGTAGGATTTCCTACCCATTTCAGAGAGGAGTGGTCACAGAAGATCTCACAGGGGAGGCTGCATGGTCCGAGGAGAGGACTTGGGTTTGGAGATCAGCCTGCCTAGGTTGCAATCCTTTTACTACTGGAGTGGTTTCAACTTGGAACAAGTTGTTCGATTTTGAGTTACCATCGCGTGATCACGAGGACGATAATATCCACCTTCAAAAGTGGATCGGAGGGCTAGAGATCCTGTACCTGAAGCACTCAGAGGCGCTCAGTTAACTGTGGGTGTCATTGTTACTGTTACTGCATTAAGAAGTGGGTCTAATTGGGCTTCAAAGGATCGGCAGCTCCTGGAGGCAGATCCTACCTTCCCAGGGGGCAGGGGCTCCATCTGGCTCAGAGAATTTGCCCCTGGGTCACAAGGGCTGTGCTCACGCTGGGCACTCCAGTTTCTTTTGAACCCTACAGCCACAATCAGGGTGCTGGCTTCATGAAACACACCTCTCACTGGGCCCATCTGGACAATACTCTGAGAGATAGCTCTGGTCCCTCTAACTCCACTTCTGTCTTGCTAACTCAAGCCACCTTCATCTCTCTCTTGAGCCACTGCAAAGGCTCTTCTGTCGTTTCACCTTTGTTCTTAGCTGCTCAAACCCAGAGTGACTTCTATTTGATAAAATGAGATCTGATTGGGGCCACTCCCCTAGCTCCCCCAGCTTTCCTGCCTGCCTTGTTTGTAATGCCAGTTTCCCCTCTGGGCTTTATGCAATTTGCTCTCCCTGCCACTGATCCCCAGCCCCCACATTCCTCCCCTGGCTACTCCGTCCCATCCTCCAAGTGTTGGCTCTTACACTCAAGGTGGGTATGAGAAATAGCACACTTTCCTATTTTCTTCAAAGCAAATTGAATTTTTTTGGCCTCATTCTGATGTGCTGCAGCAGAATTTAAATCTGTGGCCACGAGGGTGTCTCCTCCTTTTAGGGTCTCACAAGCATTTGGGATGTTCATGAGTGACCTCAAAAGTGGGTGAGGACCTCTGTTCTTTAGCTCATCTGGGTCATGGCTGCTATCCTCATAGCCAGTTCTGAGGGGCTCCAGAAGGAGGTGTCTCCAATGCTTGGGAGTCCTTGCCTAGGCTGGAAAACACCCCAAAACCACGAGCCTCTGAAGCTCATCTCACTGGGTACCACCAGCAACCGGGGCACAGCTTCCCACTACTCTTGAAGCCCCCTTTCCTCCCCTGCTTCCCAAGCAAGGGGTAGGGTTGTTTTTGAATTCATTGGTTCCCTGCTGGGAACAAGAAGTTCAAAGGACCCAACCACACACTGGGAATAGGAAAAATTGATAAACAAAATTACTATTCGAAGTTATGCGCTAGAAATCTACTTGTTGTAAGGTCTCGCTGCGATTATCCAGTCCACGCCTGGTTTCCCAGTCACTCTCTACACCCTGAGGTAGAGGGCCGCGCTGCTAGGGCCCAGTCTGGTCTGTCCGTACGCCAATCCTCTGACTACTGGCTCTGTCTTGGTTGCCAAGAGTTCATGACCACACTGTCCTCCGGGTAGCCTCGAACCCCGGCAACGCCCGGGGTATGTCTTCCCAGGGGGACGGCGGGAGGGGCAGAACCAATGACCGGGGATTGCACACTGAATACAAAGGCCTAGCCACTCGCCTTCAGGTGGGGAAACGTGGTGACCTCACATTCTGTAGCCCCCGTGAAACCTGGCTGAGGCTTGACGCCCTTTGCTCGGCTTCCTCCTCTGCTCTAGCCTGTTTCCCTCACGGGCTCCTCCTGAGAGCACCACCTCAATAAATCCCTTACACAAGAGACTCTGCCTCAGGCTTGGCTTCCAGGTAACCAACCTGAGTGACATCCTATTATTTCCCTTCCCGGCACATGTCACAATTTAAAATCGTAGATGTGCAGAACTATTGGCTTGATGCTTGTTTCCCCCACTAAACAAAGGCAGAAGCCATACTTCTGTTCACCACTGTATTCCCAACACCAGGGGAGGTGGCTTTTACGGAGGAGGGCGGTGCATGGTTTTGAACTGGACACTGCATGAGCATAACCTCTCAAACCTCGCTCTGCAGATTTCCCTCTTGGGTGCTGTGCGACATTTGCTTGAAAAGCTGCCTAGCATCTCTTGGGGCCATCATCCTCAAGTCAGTCCTAGGTTCCTAGATATCCCGCAGTGGACAGTGTGGCCCAGGTTTGCTCACCTGATTCCTGGCGCGGTGAGCTGTGGTTTGGGCACCACATCACAGGTCAAACTGGCCGCGGGGAGACCGGTCTTCAGTGAGGGTATAAGCCAAGCAGATACATCCACAGCTCTCTATCTATCTTTATAGGCGCCATACTCGGATTCCGTGGCTTCGAGACAGCTTTCACATTTTACTGGTCTACCTATATCCCCGGGAAAGGCTGGCTTCATAAGAACATGCCCTAGATTCCTAGATGTCAGCGAGTTAGCTGTTACATACCTCAAGGCAAGTTGTAGTAAAACCCTCATTTAATTAGAATGTGTAGGAACCGTAGCATTCTAGGTACTTTCATTTTTTGAAAAACTTTGTTTTCTCTTAGTATACATTTTCCCTGAACATTAGGATTCTCTCTTCTACTGGGTGGTCTGTCTTTTGTTATGTCACGGGACACAACTCTGACAGTAAAGCAAAATCAGAGTGAAAGGCAAATGTTGAACCAGTCACGTTTTGAGTGCAGATTTATCACGTCGAGATCTGAATGAGGAGACTGAGAGAGAACGTTTTGTATCTATGTATTTTTCAAAAATCTGTTCACGTAAAAGGAGCCAGGTGTTAGTTTCCCACAGGGGGAACATTCTCATGGAGATACTGTAGGGCCAAGTCGGTCCACTTCATTTCTTGTTCTTTAACAGACTCTGTGGTGCCGCCGTTGTCCTGCTCAGGCTCAGGAAGCTCATTCTGCAAAGGTACGACGGACACTCGGAACGCTGGTACGTTCTGCGCCAACAACCCTCCAAACTCAAGAGGACTTAGAAATCAGACCCCAGTGCTTAGAAACAGGCCGCACAATTGCCAGAAATCTATCCGAAAGGAAGAAATAGGATGAAAAGATGGACCCTTTGTCTCCTCTTTGGCAATCAGAGGAAAGAGTAGCCATCACCTCAGAGGACAGCTATGGAACTGAGGTAACTGGGATCCGTGCTCACCACTGCAGGCGGCCATCCAATGCTCGAGGCATGGCTGCTATTATTACTAGAGGCTGGGATCACCCACAACACCCAATATCGAGTCCTTTTTTGGGAGGCTGTTTTAATTGAATACCACATTTGCTGGAATATTCCTTAAGCACAAGAAATGTATTTAAAAAAACCATCCTGGGGTTGCCTGGGTGGCTCAGTGGGTTAAGGCCTCTGCCTTCGGCTCAGGTCACGATCTCAGGGTCCTGGGATCGAGCCCCACATCCGGCTCTCTGCTCAGCAGGGAGCCTGTTTCCCCCTCTCTCTCTGCCTGCCTCTCTGCCTACTTGTGATCTCTCTCTCTGTCAAATAAATAAATAAAATCTTTGAAAAAAAAAAAAACCCATCCTGTACCCAGCATGCCTATATTCTTATGCAGGTGGGTGGAGAGGACTGGAAATGTAACATAATAGGCAAGGCATCCCCCTAGTGATGGAATAGAGCAACATGAACCCCAGCAAATAACCAGTTCCTCCCCTGCTAGCAGCTGTCTTAGAATGGTAAGCCACGGGCGGCACTTAATAGGGAATGTGACATATAGTGTTTTTTTCAGCTTGAGCTTTAATTTACATAGAACACTGTGTGAGTTTAAGGTATACCACATGATGATTTGACACATATATACTATGAAATGATTTTCACAATAGGGCTAGTGAACACATCTGTCACCTCATATAGTTAACTATGTTTTTATGTGTGTGGTAAGAACTTTTGGTAGTTTCCTTATATTTTATTTTATTATTATTTTTAAAAAAATATTTTATTTATTTATTTGACAGAAAGTGGAGAGGGAATACAAGCAGGGGGGGTGGAAGAGGGAGAAGCAGGCTTCCTGCTGAGCAGAGCGCCCGATGCGGTGCTCGATCCTAGGACCCCGGGTTCATGACTTGAGCCAAAGGCAGACGCTTAAGGACTGAGCACCCAGGCGCCCTAGTTTCCTTATATTTTCAATTTAAATTTCATACTACCAGGATTCTGCTCTGTACTGGAGTTTAATGACACCAATATATTTCTTTTCAATTATTTCAATTTTTACTTTTTTGGGGAGCAGCAAACTGTTACTCAATATTGAAACTTTCAATTTCCCACTGATTCCAATTTGCAGTATATGAATGTTTTTTCCTTCAAAATTATGCTCAATATATACAAAGTGACTTACAAATATATCTGAACCGTATACATGTTGTTTTATAAACCTAATACTGAGACTCAAACATATTTGTATGAATTACAAAGAACTATCATTTACTGTAGAGCAATCATACATTCAAACTTAAAGAAAAAGTGTTGGCTCCAATAATTATTTATAGCTCACAAAGCACAAACAAGTCCTTGGTGAGTGAATTATTTGACTGACAGACACGTAACTTAATTTCTTATCTGTGGTATATGTTCTTTTTTTTTTAAAGATTATTTTGAGAGAGAGAGAGAGTGTGCGCGCTCAAGCAGACACTGAGTGCACTGAACCCAGAGCCCAATGCTGGACTCGATCCCAGGACACAAGTTGTGACCTGAGTTAAAACCAAGGGTTGGATACTCAACCAAGTGAGCCACCCAGGCGCCCCTCTGTGGTGTATGTTCTAAAACAGTATCTTTCATTGGGTCACTACTGTCTCTTACACTGAATGCCAAGATGAAAAAATGTGTACGTGCTTTGAAACCAATACCAAGTATCATAAACTATCATAAACACAACCATCAATTACGGCTTATTGCAAATTGGCCTCGATTCTTGGCAGCTACTCCCATGAAAAGGCAGAGTCTTATTTTCCCAGTTTCAGACTGGGACTGACCGAGTGACTTGCTTTGGCTAGCAGAGAGCAGCCACAGTGTTCTTGGGCCTGTTCTTGGCTAAGCTCCAGGAAGCCTCACAGTCCCTCCCTTGCTGCTCCTGGAACCCTGAGATGGCCAGGAGCTGTCTAGGCTAGTCGGCTGGGTAACGAGGCTTTCACCTCGTCACGTCATCATCCCAGCTGACCTGCTGCCTACCAGCCACGTGAAAAGTCTCCCCATCCCCCAGCCTCCAGCCGGCCTGCGGACTGACTGCAGAACACCAGCAGGTCCAGCAGGGATCAGCCGAGCTGGCAAAGACTCGAAGACTCTCTCAGCTGAGACACAAAATCATGAGATAAACAGCTGTTGTTTGAAGTCACCATGTTTGGGGGAGATCTGTTAGGCAGCAACAAAAGCTAACCAGTGCACATTCCCTGAGAGTCCAGATAGAATGACAAGAAGGCCAAGCTATACCCTGGAAACTTCCTTCTCCCTCGACCCCTTCCACAGAAGCAGTCCCCAAATCCTGCCATAAGCCTGTCCGGAATTCAGCAGTTCCCCTCCACCGACGTGCCTTTGTTCAGGCCCCCCTTCCCTGTCCCTTGCCCCTTTCTCCACGGCACACATTCCCTAACAATTCCCTTCTGAACTAATGTTCTACAACTCAAATCTGAGTGTGGCAGATTTCTGTTTTGAAGACCACTCACTCGTGTTCATTCTCAGAATGAAGTCTTAAGCATGGTGCCGTACACTCCTCTCAAAATCTGGTCCAAACCCGTCTTTCCTGCCTACCTTCGATGAATGTCTCACCATATCCCCAAACCTTTCAAAATCCGGAGCCTGTGCACATCTGTCTCCTCTGTTGAGAGTGCCCTTGTCTACCCTCACAAATTTCCGGCCCTCCCTTATGACCAGCTTAAATATTCCATTCTCGCTGAAGCCTTTCCTGATGCTCAATAGGCATCAGCCACCACCCCTCCTATGCAGCTATTCACAACCTGGCTTCTAACATTTATTTTAATTACTTATTTCTATGTGTTGCTCTCTAGATCCTCAGGGGCAGGAACTATAGCTTGTGTTCACAGTTCTGTGGCACACAGTAGCCTTCAAAGAAATGCCTGTCAAGTGAAAAAAACAAAAGATTGCAAGACAGGATCTGGAGCCTTCACACAGACCTAAGTGTGAAGTCCAACTTATCAGCTACCTGGCTTTGGACAAGTTCCCCTCTCTGATCCTACTCCCTTACTGGAAAATGGAGATAACACTACTACCCCTAAAAGTCATTTTTTTTTTAAGATTTTATTTATTTATTTGACAGAAAGAGACACAGTGATAGAGAGAACACAAGCAGGGGGAGTGGGAGAGGGAGAAGCGGGCTTCCCACCGAGCAGGGAGCCCGATGCGGGGCTTGATCCCAGGACCTCGGGATCATGACCAGAGCTGAAGGCAGATGCTCAAAGACTGAGCCACCCAGGCACCCCTGTTAAGGGTAGTTCAATGGTTAGAGATAACATATGTCAAATTTCAACCCCAGCCCATGGCATAAGACTGGTATTGAGTAAGTGGCAGCTAGAATCCTCACTGTACATGCCCTTAAGACTATTTTTCTAAACTTAAACTAAGCTATGACTTATTATCTGATACGTGTATTATTCACTGAGCATAATATCATCTCTCAGTCTTAAATGAAAATGTGGGTGATCGGAATTCTATTTCTCAGTAAGCAGCAGCAGTCTACTTGGAAGCTGCATTTTATTAATAGCTCTTCTCAGGGCACTTGGCATGCTTTGAAGAAAAACAATCCCTGGAATCTGTTCTCCTTGTTTTTTGTTAGGCCTCTGTGGCATAAATAGGATTTAAAATAAACATTTATGCAAATCTTTGAGATGATTTATTATTGGAGGGTCAACAAACTCCCCACAGGAGAGTTCTCTAGAGATCAAGAAAGAAAAGAGTGTCCCAAGACCCCTTTGGTCTAAATGCAAGAGAAAAGCCAGCTGTCTTCCAAACATTTTCCGGGGAAACTAGGATAGGTGTGTGTTTCGAGAATATGTCTCTAAAAATAGCAAATGATCAACTATAGGTACACAAGTAAGAAATATAGTGTAAATGCCAAGAGTTCCTCTCTATCTTTCATACACTGAACTCTCATCATCTGGTTTACTAGCTCTGGTGTGGCAGACAGAACATGGCTCAGAAGTCTTGAGTCCAGTCCTGGCATGACCCATAACTGAGCTCATCATATCAGCTCTCTGAACCACAGCCCTCTTCAAATAAAAAAACTACCCAGTGCCTTCTAAAGTTAGAGGAATCTACTTCTTTGATTTCTTTGCCCTAGTAATTTGTCCATTGACATCCTACGTCTAGTAGGGCTCCCCAGATCATACCTTTAACCCCCCATTCTTGGCACAAATTATAGCCTACCAGTGGTATTGCGACATCCTCATATGGCAGCTTGTCTTCTCGCCAAGCATCGTCAATCAAATCCAAGATCCTTCCATCTCTCTGTACCTCACTGTCCATTCTTCTGCAGCTTTGATCTTGTCAGATCTGTAAGTCAAAGAGGTTATTTTTTAAGCATGAAGACTGAGGAGGTGATGTAGTCTAGCATCAGGATTCCCCAGGCTTTTTAGCCTGCCTGTATCTTTTGGTATAACATCACCCTGGGAAATGAGAAAGACTTATCTTCTCATCTGGGTCAGGTGACAATCTAGTTCTAAGATTACAGTCTCTCCCTACTGCCCATTCCCTACCCCACCCCCCATGGATGCTTTATAGCACATATAGGACACACAGCAGACATAGCCGAGCTGACAGACCAGTGTCACAGCGTGACAGAGGCCTTGTGTACAAGGCCACAGTGCATCTACAACATAGTTTTTCTCTAATTTGCATATTCACCTTTCCCTGTTCAGAATGCCTTTGATGAATCCCTAATTAATAATCAACTCTCCTCTCTCTCGCCTTTAGCCTTTTCCTGCACTATTTTTTTTTTTTAAAGATCTTATTCTTTATTTGACAGAGAGGAATGAGATCACAAGTAGGCCGAGAGGCAGGCAGACAGAGAGAGGGGGAAGTAGGCTCCCCGCTGAGCAGAGAGCCCGATGCAGGGCTCGATCCCAGGACCCTGAGATCATGACCTGAGCCGAAGGTAGAGGCTTTAACCCACTGAGCCACCCAGACGCCCCATCCTGCACTATTTTTTACAAAAACCTCTACCTGCCTTGGCTTTAATATTAGCATTCTTAGGCATAGGAGCTAAATGAACATACATACTGATACTGAACTGGGCTACGCAAAGTGACCAACTATAGAGGTGACAGAAATCCTTAGCTGAACTTTTAAAGGAAACTGCCTTTCTTAAAATAGTGCCCAACCCGAGTTCTGAGAGGGGCACCTCCAGATGAACAACAGTAGCAGGACCCCTTGCTGCTCATTTCTGCTTCCCTTTGGGGTTCTTTCCTCTGATTTTTAATGCTGTACTCCCTTCGATGCCTGGACCAAGTGGTCAAGATGTTACTTAGCTCCTTGGCCATGACTGACTATTTTTTCTCCTAAACAGCTCCAGCCAGCATGGCAGGTACCTCTGGATTCCCTGTTTCCTACTGTGGGCTCTGCTGCTTCATCATAGGTTATCACTCTACTGTGTTCCCTGCCACAAGCAGCCATCCTGATGGCCTGGAAGCCAATGGCACCAAAGACACCCCCAGTCACTCCTAGTTTCTGAGACTAAGAACATTCATACAAGGAACAATCTTTAGGGGTGGGCTCCAACTCCTTCATACAAACCTATACTTGGCCCCAGTAGTATGACTGCATGATAGCCCTGATGCCTGGGTAATAATTATACAGGTTGGGGTGGGATAAGAGTTTTTAACCCCATGGTAAAGAGCCAGGCAAAACTGAAGCAGAAGGTGCCCAGCTAGTTCAGTCACCAGTGAAACGGTTGAAGACTTGATGTTTCACTCAAGAATGAATCCAGTACTACCCAGTGGATAATCAAAACAAGTATAAGGATATTGTTTTTAGGAAATGTACACACAGTTCCAATTATATTTTTGGAATCCCTGTCCTACAAGAGCCCTTTATCCTGCTGCCACTCCTTTGTCCCTACTGCCCTATCCCCTGGGATACCCTTCTCATTTTTCCAGTTGATCAGAACTAGCTAATTCTCCCAGTCATACACAGATTACACCTTTCTGTAAAGTTTTTTCAAATCACTCCAGCCTCAGTGAGCATTCTGCCCTTGAACGTTTACTTCTTGTCTTTATGATCTACCTAACAAGTTAGGCAGTCTTTGTAACAGATTGCTCAGGTATCAGTGTCCACAATTATTGTGTGTAAATTTTGCAGATTCTTTCCCCAAAGATGTGCTCTTGCAGCACATCTTTCCCAAATTTGGCCTCAATCTTTTCTCACTGTCCCTCTTCCAAATACCACTAACTCTGCCATACTTTCCAGTCTTTGCACTTAAAGCCTTTTCTTCCCCCCTCACTGACGCCTATTTTCCTTCCAAACTCAACACTGGTGTCAGCTCACCTGGTCAACATCTCATTTCCAAAATCAGGCGCTAAGCTACTCTTCAGGGGCTGGCAGCGTGGAAAGCATCAAGACAGGCAACGTCCAAGACACGGCCACTGTCCAAAGCACCTGCCACAGTCGACAGAATGAAACACTACTACCTTCCTGAGCAAACTTTTCTTACACATGTTTCAGTTCCGATGCCTAGAACGCTCTTTACAATTCCTTTGTTTCCAGCTAACCTCCAGTCTAAACTTGGCTCCCAGGTCGTCTCCCGCAGGCGGTCTGCTCCTAGACCCAGGGGGGCACGGTGTCCGTCCTTCCTGGGGTCTCTTAGTTCCCTGGGCGCAGCGAATGGGAATTTGTCACACTGTCCGTTACATGGTTTTCCCAAACCCGCCGTGCGTGTGCTCCCCGGAGCAGCGGCACGTGTCACCACGTGTCACTGTGCTTTGCAGTTCTACAAACCTGTAGTTACGTTAACTAAACGGGACAGCTTTCGCCCTCCCTAGAATTGACCCTCGCAGGCCACCACCATCCGCAGACAGGCGTGGGGCCGCCCGCGTCCGACTTCCGGCCGGATCTACCAAATGTGGGAGCGGGGGAGGTCCAGAACCGCCCCGCCAGTGCCTTTCTACCCTCCACGGCTTGCGGAAAGGAAAGTGATTGTGAAGATGAAGTGAAGACATCGGCCTCCACTGACGGGAGATGGAAAAGGGCGACGCTGAGAAACCAACACGTCCCCGTCCCTCCAAAACCAAGACTCGGGGCGCGGGAGAGCCTTACCCGCGCCGGACCCAGCGCCGCACCCGCTTGCACACGGGCCCTCCGGCCCCCAGCTCCACGTGACTCGCGCGCCTTTCTCACCGATCCCCGGATGTGGGTGAGCCCATATGCTTGCGCGGAGGGGAGGTCTGGGAGGACGCTACTTCAATTCAAAGTGAGGGGGCAGTGGGCGGAACGAACGTGGCGACGACGGAAACTGGACGTCGGGTCGGCGGTGACGCGCGTGCGCGCCCCCGGCCGGAGGTAACGGCGGGAAGGCTCGGGGGCGCGCTCGCGCCGGCCCAGTAACCGCATGGGCGCCCGGTGGACAGGCGAGGGGCGGGCGTGTCCTAGTCCGGAGGCAGCCCTGGCTGCGGTGGCGCCGCGGGTTGCGCGGCCGTATGGCCCGGGGCCGGCCTTCGCAGCAGCCCGCTGGGCATCAGGCCCGCCCTCGCCGGCCCGGGTCCGCTGCGGAGCCGCGCCCGTCGGTCTCCCCTTGTACGCCCTGCGGACCCGCGAAGGCGGATATGGCCTTGCCGGGCGCGCCGTCCAGGCCAGCCAGGTGGTCAGCCCCTCCCTAGAGGCCGGGCCGGCGGGAGGGCGGCGGGGGGTGCGAGCAGCTGCCGCCGAGTCCTCGTCTACCGCGGCGGAGCCAGCTGCGGGCCGCTCTTCCTTTGCAGAGGAGGGACCCCCGGCACAGCCCTCCCGCCTAGGCTGCCATATCTGGTTAGCTTCCCAGCATTGTTGTGACTTAGGCCATTGACGGCACGTGATGCCGGTTCACTTATGGGGGGAGTTTTAGCAAGTTTTAAAAAGCGAGTTAACTTCAGTACAAGAGGTACGGAAATGTGGCGGAAGTCTTGAAGGACTGAAGAAGTTGGGAAACCCTGAGTTTACAGATTGCTCCGTACAAATCAGGGGTGGGAAATAAATGATAGGCTGAGTGTTTAAAAGGGACAGTTCCTTAGGAGCACTTTAATCATGAAGATATTTGAGGAAAGTAAATCTAAGCTCAATGTTTTTCTTACATTCCTTACAACCTCAGAGTAAAAATGAGTCTGCTGTCAGTGACTGGTCTTCATTTATGTTTAGAGTATCCTTTTGTGCACGAAGTAGTTTTCATTGAGCCTTACATCCGATTCCCTAAATTATTTCATTCCTTTAATAAAGCAGTATTGTAGGGTAGGTGCACTGCTGTTATAGAGTTGCATGCATTGCATGCATTACGTTCCATTTTTTTTTATAGATGGGAAGAGGAAATCAATAAGGATCATCAACTACATGTTACTTTCAAATATTCACATTTATTCTTAATCATAGCTGTAGCTTAATGCTATAATAAAATGTATGCATTTTCTTATTTGAAATGCAGTGCGGCCTTTAGATTTGTACGACTTCTTGCCCTTTGACTATATCACTATCCGTGATCAGTATAGTAAAAGTGAAATGAAAATGAGTTAGAGATTCATAAACATTTATCAGATGTTCACAGTGCCCTTAAAAATGTATGTAGATTCAGGTTTTAAAAATTATTTCTCATAAGTGCGTATGTTAATTGTACTGTGCCATTTTCCTCCCGTTAGAAGGCAGAAGACCTTTGCTTTGTCCTTCCCTTTCTCATTTATGTAGTAGTGGTAGCCAGCTGTGACAGCATCAGTAATCCACTCTTACCAGAGTTACCTACTTAACCTTCTGAGCCACCCAGGCGCCCCCAGAGTTACCTCCAAAAAAAAAAAAAAAGCCAACTTGATTTGAAATTCATCTGAAGCCAACATGAACAGAGGTTACAGAGATTGAATTTATTTTTAGGTTATTTATTTTTTTCCCGTCTGAAAACTAAATTTGCTTTTTTGGTTTTAGAAAACTGCATTACTGTCATCACACCTATGAAAATTTATAAAAATTCCATCTCAGTATTCAGTCTTGGTTCAGATTTTCCCAGCTGTCCCTTTTAAATGACTTTAATTACAGTTAGCTCCTTTAGATCAAAATCCCATAGAGATTCACATGTTGTATTTGGTCGATACATTGTTTAAAGCTTTTTTAAGAGGGCAGTTCCCTGTGTCCCTTTTTCCCCCTCAGTATTCTAGATTTAGCTGATTGCACGACATCCTTTTAACATGTACATCTTTTCCCTTTAAACCAGTAGTTAGATCTAGAATTGCACTGCCCACTATGGTAGCCATCAGCCAGCTCTGGCTATTTAAATTAATTAAAATGAAATAAAACTAAAAATTCAGTTCCTCATTTTCATTAGCCACATTTCAAGTGCCCAATAGTCACAGGTGCAGACATAAAATATTCCAATAATTGCAGAGAGTTCTGTTGAATAGCTCTGCTGTAGAAGATCAGATTTAACCCGATTTTTTTTTTTTTTGGGTGGGGGTGAAGATGATTCCTCGGTGATGCAGTAGATAATCTATTGCATTAATTATCGGAGGTATGAAGTGTCTGAGCTGTCTCTCTTGTGTTAAGATTGAGCAGTGTAATGGGTTCAGGTATTGTTAGGCCAATCCATCCATCCTGAAATTCCCCATGAGTTTTTCACTTAATGGTGCAATCTTTTTATGGATTTAGATCGCCTATATCCATTATTGTATTAGGGATTGCAGAATGGTGATTTTCTAATCCTATCATTCCTTCAGTATTTATTAGTAAAATTCTTTTATGAAGAAGAACTCTACCCCACCAGCTATTTGACTACCATCAGCTATATGAAATATAGCTTGTACAGGAAAGGCAAGAAGAATGCTTAATTCTTTCGCTCTGTTCTCAGACTACAGTAATGAGGTGGTGGCCTAGCAACCTCCAAAGGTAACTGTGAGGGTTTTTGCCTTTTTTTTTTTTTTTGTAAATCATCATGGACTTGAATATATTTAAACTGTTTCAACTTATTTCAGTCTTTTTTTTAATTTTTTATTTTTTTAAATACATTGCTCTGCCTTTGGTCAGTGGCACCCCTTTAAGTTGGCTCTTGTCCATCTTCTTATGATCAGTAGTCTTTGATAATCAATTTCCCTATTTTCTGGTAAAACATGTTCCTTCATTTATACATTAATGGCCACCAAAAAGCCCTGGTTCCTTTGGGTGGGAAGTGGTATTTAGAGACCACAGTCTGGGTGCTAGAGGTGTTCCTGGTGCCAGGTTGGTCAGTGGTTCTAGGATTTACAGTGGCCAGAGTTAGGAAATATATATATTTTTAAATAAATATACAGAATTCACACTGATACTTACATTTTAATTTAATTTTTTATATTTGTTTTTACGTTTGGGTCTTTGTGTCTTGCTGAAAATCTTGGAACCTAATATTGTTAACATAATTACTTTTTTCTTATATATATTGATTTCAGATTGTACCAATTTTATTGTTCCTGAATAGTGTTTAGGATTTCTTTGCAGTTCTTTTTTATCTTTAGTTATATCCCACTTGGGATATGTACAGTAGAATTATTACATTTTAAAGGCATGTGAAACATTTTGTTATATGGTTAGTTTTCCACCTTGATATCTAATTAATAGTCGATTTGTTTCATTTTGTTTCCAATTTTCCATACTGCTTTTTTCTCCCATTGGATTTGTTTTATTATATGTAAAATATTAGCATAAAACTAGTACTATAAAACACAGATATCCAGACAATTTAGCGTTCATTCCTCTTTTCTCTACCCTAGATCTCTTTCTTTGTTTTTCTAAAATATTTATTTATTTTGAGAGAGAGAGAGAGAGAGTGAGAAAGGACAAGCAGAAGGGAGGGGGCAGAGGGAGAAGCCGACTCCTCTCTGAGCAAGGAGCCCAGTGCAGGACTCGATCCCAGAACCCTGAGATCATGACCTGAGCAGAAGGCAGATGCTTAACTGACTGAGCCACCTAGGCGCTCCCTAGTTCCCTTTCTTATAGGTATCATATTTACTAGCTTGGGTTTATCCTTCCATAAAAACAAATGCATTGTCTGCTTGCTTTTCCCCCCTAGTAATATATGCCTTGTAGATCCTCCTAAGAAGTATGTTATTTGTTTTTAAAGCTTCATAATACTCCACTGGTGGATGAATATTCATCTAGTCCCTGTTGATAGGTGTTTGTGCTGTGTGCTGCTGTTGCATATAGTGGTGCACTATGTGTCCTTGTGCATATGTGATTTTGTATTTTTGCCATTGTGACTGTGGGAAAGCTTCCTAGAAGTGGCATTGTTGGAACAAAGGGTAAAGGCATATTTCTTAGTTGCTAGCTATTGCCAAAATCTCTATAGAAATCGTACCATTTTCCATTCCTGCCTACACTGTATGTGAGGGCCCTTTTTCCCATAAATATACTCTGTCATAAGAGTATATTGTCAAACTTCTGAGTTTTGATTGATCTAAATATAGAAGAAAGGGTAACTTGGTGTATTTTAAATTTGTATTTCTCTTCTTGTGAACAAGATAGAGCATCACTTCATATGTTTTGTTGTGTGTGTTTTAATTAATTAATTTTAAGTATTTATTTTAATTCTCTTGTGTCCCTTTTTAATTAGTTAACATACAGTGTTTTATTAGTTTCAGGTGTACAACATAGTGATTCAACAATTCCCTACATTATCCAGTGCTCATCACAACAAGTGCACTCCCTAATCCCCATCACCTATTTCACCCATCCCTCCACCTACCTCCCCTCTGGTAACCATCAGTTTGTTCTCTGTAGTTAAGAGTCTGTCTCTTGGTTTGTGTGTGTGTGTCTTTCTCTTTTTTGCCTTTGCTCATTTGTTTTGTTTTTTAAATATATGAGTAAAATCATATGGTATTTTTCTTTCTCTAATGGATTTATTTTACTTAGCATTATACTCATTATATTCTCTAGCTCCATCCATGTCATTGCAAATAGAAAGATTTCATTTTTTAGGGCTGAGTAATATTCCATCCCATATATGTTTGTGTGTGTATAAATATAAAATATATATCTCGTGCCCATTTTTCTATAGATTCTTTTTCTCCTCTCAATTTTTATTTTAATTTTGTTATTATTATTTTTAAAGACATTTATTTTAGAGAGAGAGACCTGGGGGGAGGACAGAGGTAAAAGAGAAAAACGCAAGCAAACTCCACACTGAGCACAGAGCCAGATACGGGCCTTGACTTCAAGGCCCATGAGATCATGACCTGAGGGGAAACCAAAAGCTGGATATTTAACGGACTGTACTACCCAGGCATCCCTTCACCCTTAATTTTTAGAAGCTTTTTATATATTTGGATAAATAATCCTCTCTGATAAAACTTTCAAATACTGTGGCCTTTAGACTTTGCTTATGGCAATTTTCCCATATAAAAGTGTATTTTTATCTACTCTGATTTCTCAGTCTTATTATTCTTTCTGGATTTTGAGTCATAGTTTGATCAATGTTTTAAAATTCCACTTTTATTTTGGAAAATTTCTTTGATACTTTATCTGTGATTTTTTTCCACCTTAAGGTTAAGTAGGAACCTTTCTGGGCAATGGTAGATTATTATTTATTGGAGCAGCCAATTTATCAACCATAGTAAATCTGACAGAGCCATAGATCTTTGTAATCATAGTAATGCCAAGACAGGTAAGGGACAGACCATGGTTATCCTCCTTTAAATGAGACTTGATGGGTAGGCATATCCCTTCTATTAGTACACATTAATTCATAATTCTATCCAGAGTTTTTATTTTCTTCTGGTGTTCCATTTTGTGAGTAATTTGATCATGGGTTTATACTTGGAATATTTTTCCCGATCTGTAGAATGAAGAGATTAAAGAAGAGGCCTTCAGATCCTTTCTAGCTCTTAAATTCCAGTATGCTAATGAATTTCAAAGCTTTGTCTTTTATTAGATGTCCTATCTGGATTCTTTTTCCCCTAAGATTTAAAGTGTGTTTTCCCTGCTTCCTACCCTGTATTCCCTTTAACTCTCCTAGATTTCACTGATTTAAAATAGCCTTCATTCCGAAGAGTTATAATAAATAACTTAAAAGAGTTATAATTAATAAGTTATATTTGTTGATGTCTTGGCGTAACTGCGAAAGTGACTATCGTAGAGCTACAGGGTTTTTATGTAACCACATTAGCATTTTATGTTAGTGGCAAAGAGTAGTAGACTATCAAACGGCGTAAATTTGCATGGATTATTATGAACAGAGAACATCTAACTTTACATCACTATTACATGGCACAGGCAAAAGAGCAAAGCAGAGTGACATAGTACATAGAGGTGAATGAGGCTCGGTGTGGTTAGGAAGGAATTGGTGATGTAGGTCTGAGAAACTCAGATGAGAAAAGTCCACAGAAATCTGAGCCCTTGCTGTTTACCTGATCCTAAGGAATGAGAACTGATGGTGTTTGGCAGCCGTTCAAACAGATGGTGAAGGTATTGGTAAAGAAACCTATTACACATTAGATTGGTTTCTAGAGAGAATGTTGCTGTCCCCTACCCCCATTTTTTAAAAACAGAGATCTCTTTGTTTTAGTCTTAGACCATCAGTTTTCATTCTGAAATGGCAGTTTCCCAAGGTGCGGACCATTTTCACTATTGTGTTACTGCCATCTGGTGTCCATAGTATTGAGTTTGCATTTTTTCCTGTATCCAGACTTTCTGGTTTGGTTTCATTTATTGCCAATAAGACACCATTAAACTGAAAGAAAATATGAAGGTATTTTAAGATCTAGATTCCCATAAAATTTATGAAGATTGCACATTGGTTGGGACTTGGGAGTCACCCCTAAGTTTGATCCTATGACTATAATGTATAGTTTACTGTATTCAACGTATTTAACCCTCCTAGCCTAAGTTTCCTCAAAGTAATCGTGTCTGTCTTTTATGAGTGTTGTGAAGAATGAATTAGACTGTGTAGGAGGCAGAACAGTTGTGCACTCAGTGACTGTTACCTTCTGACATAAACATTGCTAATTATTAATGTCATCTAGAAAATATATTGCTATATACTACTAAGTGTGTGTTACTGATTTATATTGCTAAATATATTAATGTTTAAGAATGAAGTGACCTTAAGAAGTATAAATTTACTGATGATAGTTTCGAATGTCTGTAGTAGCACTGTCCTTAGGAATAGCACTTACAGGTTTAATAAATATCCGTGTACAGTAGGCAAGAGCATGCAACTTACAGTGGACATTTGATTGGCTACTAGAATGCCATGACACCTTGGGGATTATAGTTCATACTACTCATTTTACAGATGCAAAAACTGCAGTCCAAGGACACAAAGCTACTTAGTTGTAGAGTAGGACTCTTTTTTTTTTTTATCCATTTTTTTTTATCCATGTGGGTTTTTTATCCACATGGTGGTACTGTGTGAACTGGGCAGTGACTTGCAGCTCCCTAGAGTGGAATAAACATGGAATCTGGATTGTTCTGTAATTGACCCTATCATGGTTTGAAAGAAGGTGGATTAGAACATGAAAACCTCTTTCTTTAGGTTTTTATTTTATTTTATTTTATTTTATTTTATTTTATTTTATTTTATTTTATTTTATTTAACGTTGGTGTAATGTGAAGGATAAGTCAGCTGGAGAAAAAGCCTCTCTGCCATATTTGTGCACAAAGAGTTAAATACTCCCGTTAGTAACTTTAGAAATGGATGCAAATGGCATGCAGTAGTTGTATTTTCCAATCTTCCATTCTCCTCTGTGTCTCCATGATGCTCTGTCCTCACCTCTGTCACTACATTTATCATACTGGGGTAACATTTTGGGTTAATTTCTTCTTTCCTATACTGGACTATTAATTCCTTGAAAAGGAGCATGTCTTTTGTCACTGTGTATCTGGTGGTTAGTGTGACACTGAATTCTCTGTTAAATGAAGGAACCCCCTTCCAGAGCATTGTAATTTTTAGACGAGGCATTAGGACAAAGGGGTAGACCCTCCCACCACAGTTTTTGAGAATTACCTAAAGACTAATTCAGGGCTGAGCCTTTGAAGGCTTATGGAAAAAGAGCAGTGTCTCAGGAGTGAGAAGTAGTTTGACATTGGTTAACATTTTGTACAGGTGAGAAACCACCAGTGGGTACTTCTCATTGGCACTTCCGAATTGAAGGGTAATCTTTCACCTCTTCTCCTCATCTTCCTTTCTTTATGGTGTGTCTTTCCCTTTCTATGGCAATCTGTTCTTTCTCCTTCCCTTCTTTCTCTATTAGACGCTTCTCTATGACCAGCTTGTACAAAGTGGTAGGGAAGAGGGAGGGGAATTGTGATAAGTTCAGCCAAAAACATCTAACATGTGCCATACTGAAACACTAGGTTCTCGAGCTGGAGTACAATTAGATTTCAGCCCATGACGGCTGAACAGTAAGGAAAAGGGCATGCAAACACCGCATTCCCAGGGGGTGTAACTCCTGTGAAAGAACCTGTTAAGGACTAGCAGTGGGGAGGTACAGAGGAGGGATGGCCCATAGAGCTGTGTTTGAGGGGAGGGAGAGTGTTCTAGGGAGCTTCATGGGCCTGTCATCTGAAGGATGTGGGTAAGATCTCCCATGATGGACCAAGAAGTTCAAGCTCAGGGCATTTACCTTTTTATAAAATTTATATAAATTTTATATAAATCTATATAAAATTTTTAAAAATTTACCTTTTTATAATGTCTCTTAAAAAAATCTACTTTTCCTCTGATATGTGTGACCCCTAAATCTCCTCAATTTGTGAGAGACTTTGTATCAGTGTCCCTCTGCTTCTAGCCCCCCTGGTTCACAGGGGTACAACAATGAGGTATGATCGCTATCATGTGGGGAGAGTATCAGCAGCAATTCAGGTCATTATGGTATTTTCTTTTAGCCTGAAATGTGTTTGGTTTGAATATTTCTTGAAGTGATGTTCCTTGACTGCTTCTACAGTCATCCTAAAAAGTGCTACATTTTCTCATTGTTATCTGTTATTGTGTGCTTTCACATTCTTAGCTTTGTAAGTTGGAATGTTAGAACTTAAAAAAGGTATTTTCTCCTGACTGATTTTTTTTTTTTTTTTCTTTCTCAGTTGCCAAACCAAAGGGGATTTGGCGATGGAGGCTTTGTTGGAAGGAATACAAAATCGGGGACATGAAGGGTAAGTTTGCATTTGACCTTAAGCTTCTCGCTGAGTTTAAAAAGCATATATAAGTTATGCCTCTGACTGTTTTGTGCTTTGGGTGTAGAAGCAAAAATGCTGAGTGGAAGCTCAGCCGATCCATGTCCTGTCTGTGGGCAGCATCTCTCTTTAGGGTGTTTGCCGTATCTCAGCACTGTGGAGCTGGCTGCTTGCTTTCAACCCACTCTCAATTTTCTCCTCTTCAAAAGCAAAAGTAGAAGTTCAAAAGTTCTGTACACTAAGAACACATGCTTTTATAAAAAAGTATTTAAGCCTTCCAAGCCACAGCTTTCTGTGGCCATTTCTAGAAACCTATTTGAATCCAGTACATCTTTGTTTACTTCTTTTTCTGCCTCTGAGATATCCGGAATGTCCTGTAACTGTGAAGGACATCAGTCAGTTTACAATAAGGTCGGTTGCGGTGAGTTTCTAGTAATAAGGTGGGAAAAAATAGTTGAAATAAATTTAGCTCAAGGATGAATTTCTTGAAACAGCTCTTAAAATTGTATTGTCATTTTCCCAATAGCCTACTCACTTCAAAGGCTTTTTATTTTGGTTAGCTAAAAATGTGACAAGCTTGCCTGAATTCTTCCTGAGAGCGTTCCTAAAACATTACAAAAGAGCTAGTTGTTGCTTGTGGAAGCCTTGCTGATAAGCCGGACTTAAACATTGGTCTTGGGTTTGACCAAATGACTTAGGCTTCAGGGTTGGCTACTAGAGGAACGCAAAGTATGTAGGGGAATATGTAATCACCTTAATGTGAACACTGAAGGGAAAAACCCAGAAATTCTTTTCTTTGTCTGTAATAATTTCTTATTGACATTGTTCCACCTCAGCAGGGTTTACATCTGCTATCTTTTGACACAGGAAAGAGAAAGAGTCATGGGCATATGTTCTTACTTACAGGGGATTTTTGACATCCTGTGAAGCAGAACTGCAAGAGCTCATGAAACAGATTGACATAATGGTGGCTCATAAAAAGTCTGAATGGGAAGGGCAGACACATGCTCTGGAAACGTGCCTGGGCATCCGTGAACGAGAACTTAAGGCCCTTAGGGGTCAGTTGGATGTGAAACACAAAGAGGTAAAGCTGTTGATTCACTCCTCTTTTTGATATTTTGACCTTGACTTTTATATTAAATAATATGTGTCTTTTTTTTAATTCTTTATTTAAATTCAATTTAGTTAACACGTACTGTATTACTAGTTTCAGGAATAGAATTTAGTGATTCATCAGTTGCACATAACACCCAGTGCTCATTAAATCACGTGCCTGCCTTCAAGCCCATCATCCAATTACCCTATCCCCCACAGCCTCCCCTCCAGCAACCCTCAGTTTGTTTCCTAGAGTTAAGAGTTGCTTATGCTTTGCCTTTCTCTCAATTTTCATCTTATTTTTTTCCCTTCTCTTCCCCTATGTTAATCTGTTTTGTTTCTTAAATTCTATATATGAGTGAAAACATATGGTATTTGTCTTTCTCTGACTGACTTATTTTGCTTGGCATAATACCCTCTAGTTCCACCCACATTGTTGCAAATGGTAAGTGGTAAGATTTTGTTCTTTTTCGTGGCTACATAATATTCCTCTCTGTGTGTGTGTGTGTGTGTGTGTGTGTGTGTGTGTGTGTGTACCACATCTTTTTTGTATTCATCTGTTGATGGACATCTGGGCTCTTTCCATGTTTTGGCTATTGTGGACACTGCTGCTATAAACATTGGGGTGCATGTGCCCTTCAATCACTATGTTTGTATCCTTTGGATAAATACCTAGTAGTGCAATTACTGGGTCATAGGGTAGTTTTATTTTTAACTTTTTGAGGAACCTCCATACTGTTTTCCAGGTGGCTACATCAGTTTGCATTCCTAAGTATGTTTCTTAAATATTTGTTGAAAAAAGCATTTGTGTGTCAAGTTAGTTTCTGTATTATCTTTTAGGAGAAGAATTTGTTGTGAAAACACATAAGAATATTAATATTTATTTCAAGGATCATATTACCTTGGTCACATACAATACATAACTTCTTTAAGAAAATGTGAAGGGTGTATAGCCATCGTCCTATTACATGTCTGTATTAACATTGACTGAGTTTAGTGAACGTTTTTTTTTTGGCCTCATTGTATGGCTAGGGTAAAAAAGTTAAGCCCAAAATTCAGTAACTTGCTACTTTGGGTTTGATTCAGAAGACCCTTTAAAAATTTTTTATTTGCCCTTGTTGAAAATTGGGGGAAAAGAAAGAAAAGAAAAAAATAAAAATTACTTGTAATCCTACCACCACTAGTTATTGGTGATTTGGGGGAAAAATTTCCTAATATGCTGATTGATTTCTCACAGTTTAGCTGGTACAGCAAAAAGAAGAACCTGGAATATTGGAAGGGAAGCAGAAAACATTTCTAAGCCCAAGAATTGCTTCTAAATGTCTGGCATGAATGTCTGTGTGAGCATTGGAAAAGTTGTAGGGAAGCCCTGGTCCCAAGCCCCACTCTGCTGGACTTTCCTACCAGTAGGATCACCACATATGAGGGCTGTTACTCAGCTTACGCGGGGACACTTCCACGAGTCTACACACTGACATTGTG
This sequence comes from Nasua narica, assembly GCA_028533885.1. Classification (NCBI taxonomy): domain Eukaryota; kingdom Metazoa; phylum Chordata; class Mammalia; order Carnivora; family Procyonidae; genus Nasua; species Nasua narica. Next base: position 80,920,323 of record CM052799.1, read on the forward strand.
ATTCTTATGATGACACTTAGCAAGAGTGTCATTTTAAAAATGTTTCATGTAACAAGGAAAGGATTAGGCTTGATAAAAAGTGTTTTATGCTTGTCAAGGGAATCTCTCAGTGGCTAGAAGGTGGTAAAAAATACATGGAATGATAATCGTAGTTGATTTTTTAAATTTAAATTTGTAATTTAGGTAGGGTCAATGCTTCTTGTCTGGTAAGTTACTTTAGCTACCACTTCTTTATTTTTCCTAGGGCTAGACAAAAGTAGTTTTGTTTAGTAAGTTAAAGTGATTGTGGTTTCCTAGCTAAGAAAAATACCGCATGTATATATAGATATCTAAATCGTTTATTTTGTTTGAAACCCATTAAAGAAATTCCCAGGTGTGTGATTATGAGAATATTTAGTCAGTCTGAGGCTGTTTAAACTTATTCCTGTCACTTAGTTTTGGTGTCAAGGGCATTACCGCCATTACTTAATACCTTAAAAAGAAATTAAAGGGATTGAATGGATAGGTTCAATGGTAAGGATCTGAAGATTACAATTTTGGCCTGAGGACATAAAAGAAATTTAGAATTGTAGCTGTCTGGTCAATTTACTGCTTCATTGATTGGGTTGCTGAAAGTTGATTAAGTTTCTAGAAGTAAAGTGCTTTTACCAAACGCTAGTAATGGGAATCTATCCCATAGAGTTCTGTGGAATTGTGTTGGTATTAACATGTTCATAATCTACTTTGATGTAAGAGTTAGAAAGTAGAGCTTTAAGTTTTTGTCATTCTTATTTGTTTGAAAGTTAGAGGCTTAGAAGCAGCTCTGTGGTATGAACCAGTGCTCCTCAAACGACAGTCCGTGGTGAGATGGAAAGCTTTCACCAGAATGTAACTCGGTATAATGCATCCTTCATAGAAAATTTTGCTGCATAAAAAATGCCAGCTGCACTAAACAGTGTGTTTGGCGATGCCATTGCTTCACATTCTGCCCTAAGCTCCTTATCTTGCGCTAGATTGCTGTATCGATCAGCTCCAGCCTGTGTGCAGACCATGTTTGCAGGAGTACTGGCATGAACAATTCAGTTTGTAAGGGACTGCTCTAGCTGTTTTCTGATTACATTGTAGGGCTTGGCCATTTCTGCTGATGCTAACTCCTAATGCCATGCAGAGCAGGTTGACCTGATGAAATGAGTAAGGAATTTGGAGTCCTAGTTCTGCTTCTTTGCTGCTGATTGGCCTTGGACAAATAGTCTAACCTCTCTGAGCCTGTCTCATTATGTGTAAAATTGGGATATAATGTTTATGTCCCAGGATTGTTGTGAAGAGTGAGTTACTGTTTAGGAAAGCTCTCTGAAAACTCAATTGTATCTCAAACAATCTGTTATTTCAGCTCTTTTTTCTATCATCCATACTGGCAGTTTCAAACCTTCGCTCCTATTTCTCTGGCCAATGCCATTCCTCACTCTCAGCATTCAACCTCTTTTTTTCTCCTTTTTTCTTTAAGAAATTTCAGTATTGGTGAGTGCTCATTATGAACCAGACCTTGGTACAAAAATAAAATTAAGCAATCTTATCTTCACATTTAATACTTATGCTTGCCACTTGAAGTAAGTAAAAAGAAAAATGGTTCTATAAGGCTGGTAAGAAAAAACAGTAATCACCTGCCCACCTCTCAGAAGCTGGGATTCTGGCTTCTCTGAAGCAGTCATTTCAACGCCTTTAATTCTTTATTTTGGTATTTTCCCCATTTCTAAGTGGCATTCAATACTGATTTTTCTTAATTTTCAGTTTTAGCTATTCATCTAATGGTTTGTTGCTATAAGAGATAAGAGTTTTGCTCTTTTTTTTTTAAAGATTTTATTTATTTATTTATTTATTTATTTATTTGACAGAGAGAGAGAGAGACCACAAGTGGGCAGAGAGAGAGGGGGAAGCAGTCTCCCTGCTGACCAGAGAGCCCTATGTAGGGCTCGATCCCAGGACCCTGAGATCATGACCTGAGCCGAAGGCAGAGGCTTTAACCCACTGAGCCACCCAGGCACCCTAGAGTTTTGCTCTTTTACATACAATTCCCATCCCCTTATCCTGCCAGGATTATAGATCTTAATTTTTGGTTAGATCAGTATTTTGTATTTACATCATTAAGATGGTAAATATTATTCACATCTGAGTCAGTATAATGATAAACTTATTTCTTATACAATTTTTTGTTTTCCTGGGAATTAGTCATTATTTTCATTTGCTTTTTGAAAATGTACCTACCACTGATTCTTCCCAAACTCTCTGACACAAGTGTAAGTCTTCTCTGTATCTTCAAATATATCAGGTAACCTATCTATTTCTTTTCCTTTTTTTTTTCTCTTTTTTGGAGCTTTCCATTCTTAAATAAGGATAAACTGTTCTCTAGGTTAGCTGGATAGCTGTCATTTTGGCAACTCCCTTCACCATTATTCTGGAGTTTTCTCTGCTTTTCTCCTTTTTGTCTCTTTGCAGTCTGTTATTTTTGTTTATTTCTCCATTTTTGGTAGAGCATACTTTGGAGATCTTACATGTATAAAATATCATTATTCTCTTTTTACATCTGATTGAAAGTTTGGTTGGCTATAGAATTCTGCTTTCAAAGTACATTTTACTCAGGATGTTTTTAGTTAAATATGAATCTTTCAGACTTTAATATCTGGTAAGGGCAGACTAGTCATTTTGGGCCAGCCCACCCACTGAGGCCAACTATGTAAACTAAATTAAAAAAAAAAAAAGTCTGCTTGAAGTAGAGTGCTAAACAAGCTAGTGAAGAACCAGGCCAAGATCTCTGCTGGCTAAAGGTTGAAGGAGGAGCCTAGGGCTTGGGGCAGTTGAAACTAGAGAAGGTAGCTCAGAGGATAGAGACTAAATGGGGTTTTTGGTAACTTCAGGGTGCTAAGAGAATAAATAAAAGATTTGGTGCCCAAGGCAGCTCTGAACCTCTCCTCACTTTGGATTGGGACCCTGAGAGGCAGCACCCTAGGAGGAAGGATGGGCTGGATATAGAACAGGCCCTCTTGAAATTGCCACTCAGCCACAGTCATTTAAATTTCTGAAATTAGTTTAAGGTGATCTTAGAGTGCCATTGTCCCTAGGCATCTCCAAAGTGCTAAGGCTTCCAGGAACCTGGAAAAAGCAAGCTTAAGTTTTCTCCAAAAGGGAAAAAAACACCATTCTGGGCTTAAATTGTTTCCTCAAATAATTCTGCAAATACAATGCTTGATACCCACTCAGAAAGTAACCACTGACACAGAAAGACAAACAACAAAAATGCAAAAAGACAGAAGCAACAGAAGATAGAAACAGACCCATGACAAATCTAGATATTGGCATTACCATGCTCCGACTTTGCAATAGCTATTTTCACTGTGGTCAAGAAGATAAAAGATAAGATTGAGCACTTCAGAAAAGGGTAGAAAACCATAAAAAGTGAAATGAATGGAAATTTTAATACTGAAAAATAAAGTAAGTGAAATCAAGGCCTTAGAGATTAAAAGATAATTAGTAGCCTTGAAGATAGGTCAGAAGAAAATGTTTAGAATAATGCACCAAATGATGGAAAATATAGAGGAAAGAGAAAGAAAATGCATTGAGAAGGTATAATATGAATGTTTTTGGAATCCCTGAGGGTGAAAAAAAAATGCGAATGGGAAGAAGCAATATTTGAAGATAAATTAACTAAGATTTTGCCAAAAGTGGAAAAGGCCATGTATTTAAGAAGTCTGAGAATCTCAAGCAAGATAAATAAAAAGAAATATTTACCTAGGCTGAAAACTAAAAACAAAGAGGAAGTCTGAAAAAACAATCAAGGAAAAAAATTATTTAACAAGAAAAAAAGACAGATTATCCACAAACAGCTCCAAACAGCTGACTTGTCTGCTAAAACAGTGAAAGCCAGAAGACAATAGAATGATCCTTACAAAAAAATGACTCCACCCCCGCCCCCCCACCAAACCAAAAATCTATACCCAGAGTAAAGATGAAATAAAGACATTTTCAGTTCAATAAAAATTGAGAGAATTTGTCATTGACAGATCCACACCAAGGAAATACTTAATATTCTTCAGGCAGAAGGAAAGTGATCTCAGATGGATGCTCAAGAGATAAAGGAAGAAATGAAAGGCAACAGTAAATATTTGGGTAAATCTGAGTGAATATTGACTGTATATAACAACAGTAGTGATTTCAGTTTAACAGATATGTAGAATTATAATGGCATTTAAGTCTAGTTGGGGTATAAATAGAATAAAAGTATTTCTTTAGTCCTTGGGTTGCCTGGGAATTGGTAAAATGACTAATTAATGTTAGATTTGTCAGGTTGCAAACCCATGTTTTAATCTCGAGAGAACTGTTAAAAGTACATATTGATATATTAGTAGAGTATGTATTTTACAATCTAATAAAGGGAGAAAAATGAAATGCTAAGAAGTTATCATTTCCAAAGTAGGCAAGAAAGTTGAGAAAAATGGGTCATATAGCTTATTAAATAAACATTGCACTTAATAAGGTGAGAGACTTAAATCCAGATGGAGGTGTCCCCTGCTATCTGACAGTTTGCCTTATACCACTTTGCTTTTACAAAAAACATCAGTACCTGTTTTCACTAGCTGACAGAAATCTGAAGAGGATTTTTCTTTTATGAAATGATTATTGCTTCTTTGCTGTAGCCATTTTGACTTGCAAAAGGTTTCATAGGAACACTCTACTTTCAGATAATGGGGGGAACCTTGTAGGTCCTTTAAATGTAATCACATACAATGGCCTAATTAAAAGATGAAAAGTATCCAACTGGGTAAAAATAATTAAACTCAATTATTTGGTGTTTATAAAAATACAGCAAAATTGAATTGCTCTTATAAGAATTTTGTTTCTGTTTTTTTTAAATTGAGATAAAACATTAATTTCAGGTGTACAATGTAATGATTCAGTGTTTGTATATATCGTGATCACCACAGCAAATCTAGTTACCATCTGCACCATACGTACTTACAAAATTTTTTTGTGTGCGGTGAGAACTTTTATTGCCCCAAAGATTTAGATGCCTCTATTTTCTCCTTTATTGATATTGCTTATTAGAATATGAGTGCTAAGGTATTTGATGATTGATGTTTTTATTTTATTTTATTTTAAGTTAGAACATATTATATCCGTTTCAGGTATACAGCATAGTGATTTGATATTTATATACATTATGAAATGCTCATCAAAAGTGTATTTACCATCAGTCACCATACAAAGTTATTATAATTTTATTGACTATATTCTCTATGTTGTACTTTTTATCCTCGAGAGTTATTTATTTTATAATTGAAAGTTTGTAGCTCTTAATTCCCTTTATCTATTTTGCCCATCCCCTTGCCTTCCTCATTTCTGGCACCTACCAGTTCTCTGTATTTATGAATCTGTTTCTGTTTTGTTTGTTTTGTTTTTTAGATTCCACATATAGGTGAATAATGAGAAGTTTTAAGATCTGTTTCTCGTTTGTTTCGTTTTTGAAATTGCCATACTATATTGTGATTATTACCTAGTATTCCCTATATTCCCTCTCCCTCCTCACTTATTAATTGATGAAATTCTAACCAGGTATGGAGAGACGTAGAGAGAGACTTATGGATATTGATGGAGGCGAGGGCTGGTCATGAATCAGCTGAGGCTGGTATCAAACCATTGAAAAATGGGTTAGGACAATGTCCTTACTCTGGTTGGTAGAACTGATTTCTCTTAAGTAAGGTATATGGTCAAGTTTCAAGTCTCATGCTATCTTTCCAGCTGACATTACTATTCTGTACTCTAATTTATATGTTTCTTTTCTTGAAGTCTCACTGATTTTTGTTCAGTATTCTTAGTTTCCAAGGTTGTTATAACTTTGTATATCTTAATTTTTTATGAATTTTTTAAAATAAAAAATGTTGGGGAGAATAAATCAAACAGCAAGTTTTCACCTAAACCTAGAAATTTTAGAAAGGTTATTAAATAATTAGATGTTTGACTTCCTAAGAAGTGGGGTATTACCATATACCGTCGAGAACTTGTTTTTATGGATAAGTACAAGGGTTATTTCCTATTTTTATGTTTCAGGGATATTGTTTCAATGCCAATAATGAAAAATACGACTACCTTTTTGCCTTTAGGTTGGAATGTTGCGTCAACAGGTAGAAGAACATGAAAAAGTCAAACAAGAGATGGCCATGGACTATAAGCAGGAGTTAAAGAAACTACATGAAGAAGTGAGATTTTAATTCTATTAAGTGTTGTGTAATTCTGTCTCTTTAACCGTTAGCATTTTGTTAATGTGCCCATTTCTCCTTGATAAAGTGGGGAGTATATAATCCATGGGAGATACAGGGCTAGAACTCCGTTTCTCTGTTCTTTGAATCCAGGCAAAAGAGTCTTGTCAAATTATGTGTTTGCTACTATCTAAACAGGGATTCTAAAATGTGTTTCTCAATTGAGTGCCTGAAAGAAATAAAGCTGTTTTTGTTTAATACTATGAAATATTGATACCAGGAACCTATATTAAATATTTTAATTTTTGAGTTAAATCAGTTAGTAGATTTTAAATAACAGAGAATTCAATATATTCAGAAGCATTTTGGGATAAATAAGAAAAGTAAGAAAATTCTAGCAACTCAATATTATTCTTCAGATTGGAAGAAAAAACTGCTTTTATTTTTATTTAATTCCAAAATACTCCTCTCCTGCTTGTTGAATATAAGTGTTCCACAGGAGAATGGCTCAAGAACCACAGAGAAGAGGAATTTTTATTTGCTGCTTTTATCATGGGTGTAGTTTATGGGGTCCTTAAGTGCAAGGCTATTGTAATAAAAATTAAAGTTTTGTTTAAAGACTATTTTTCCCTAAGTTTTTTCTTTGATGCAATATCTTTCCCTTCCAGTGGTTATTATTTATATGCAGGTTTGAATTGTTTTGTATTTAATTTGCAAATCTAACACGCTCAGTCTATTTTCAATAGTACTGTTTAGCACTGCTCTTGCTTTCATGATACCAATTTGTTCCACCACCACTGTTTACAAATTCTTAAATTTTAAGTCTAGAAATAACTGTGTCTACAGTTAGGCAGACTGAAGAGAAGCTATGAAAAACTACAGAAAAAGCATATAAAGGACTTCAGAGGAAATGCCAAAAATCACAGGGAAGATCGGTCTGAAATTGAGAGGTTAACTGGAAAAATAGAGGTATGTTCATAGTAATAATTTCTTCATAGTGGTTGTCAGCCTTCCTGTAGAAAGGTGCTGTTTCTAATAGTACTAGTTCTGAAACCAATTTTCCACCATCTCCAGGACTGCCATGGAGCGATTTCAGAGGTACATCCTGTCATCACTTGGCCTGCTGGGGTTGATGGGGTTACTGGCTATCAGTTCTCAGTAGGGGAGTACCACTCTTGGAGGGCATTTGGAAATGTATGGAGACATTGCTTTGGTTGTTCAGATGACTGGGAGTGAAACTGGTGTTGAAGGGACAGGCACTAGGGACACTAAACCAGGGAATGCCCAGGACCATTCCACACGGGAAGAATTATTGCACCCAGAATGCCCATATTGAGAAGTACTGACCACCATTTCCTAGCAGTCTTTCGTGGGCAGTGTCCTTATCTTATTTATCACTCAATAGAGTTGGGGCTTAGTAAATGTTGAAAGTACATGGCTTTTTGTACAGAGTACTATGCATATCAAATTGTTCATCCTCACTTCCTATTTAGATCTGGTAAACCTTTTACCCCCCTCTTTGCTGACTTTGTTTTTATTAAGACTAAGTAACTCTGTGGTTATTGTGTCTATCCCAAACAACTTAAGGGAGGCGGTGAGTTAATGCTGCCAAAGGTCGATGAAGCAACAGTGCAGGGCTGTCATTCTTTTCCCTTGCATCGGCCACTCCCCTCCTCCGTCCGTGACATTGGTTCTTCTGTGTACCTAAGAACCCCCGAGGTCCTCTGTAGGCTGTCAGAGCTTCTGCTCCAGTAGTATAATGTGGGACCTAGGAATCTGCATCTTATCCACCTCCCCACGCTGATTGTAATTTGAGAAACATTGTTCAACATCTCTCTACCATTGCTTATAATTTGTCAGGGCGACTTTTCACCCACAAAAATGCCACTATTACCACTTAGAATTGTAATTTCTGTGTTTAATGTTCTTTTACTTCTTAATGCTTTTATACATTTGAAGAGCTTAGACTCAGGGCTGTGCAGATACTACTTCCTCTCCAGCCATCTTCCACACCTGGGTTATTTTTTTTCTCAAACGCCTCATCTTCCTCTTGCTGCTCGTTACCATTCTCTTTTATTTCTACCTCAAAACCCCATCTTTGATTTTCATATCATCAGCCTGTACCCCCAACCAGTATATGTACAACCAAAGTAGCCATCTTCTGATCCCTGAGTTACTTCGTGGCCCAGAGGTTTCAGCTCCCAGGGCATTGTCACTCTCTCCAGTGTTACACTTGTCATAATTATTGAGGATTTCAGTATCTATAGGGATGATGCTTATAATACTCTGCTCTTTGAATTCCTTGGTGTTCTTTCCTCCATGGACATCTTGGTCTCCTTGTCTCATTCATCCATTCCCACTGCCATTCCTTGGGTGTCAGTCATTACCAAACTTACAGACTTCCTGGAATCACACTTTTAATCATCTTATTTTTTAAATATCATCCTTCTCTTTTTAGCTCATGCCCTCTATTCTCAATAATCTCTTGGCTGTCAATAATCACATGACCCCATCCCCAAGTGATTGAATTCTGCCACCTTTTTTCACTGCTGGATAGCTGCCTCATGTCCTCACATGTCAGTCCTAACATGGCTTAAATTCCATGGTTACATTCTTTACATTCCCTTTCAGCTCTTGTGTCCCTTTCTTCCTTCATCATATTTGCCTGGCAAAACCATAACTCTAGTTAAATCCAGCTTTCTGCCCGCTCTCTACTTGGCATGTTTGGCAGAACGTGGCTGGAGAAAAACATAATCATGTTGATTGGCCTCATTTTAAATTCATGTTCACCTATCTCAGAGTTCCTAATGCTTCCCAGAATCATACTCCATTCCCCTCACTCTGCTACTTTCCGTAGACTATTTTATACTTTCTCTTTTCTCAAACTTTCAACACTTTTTCCCACATTCTCACCATTGGGTGGTGATTTTGCTTTCCATTTCATTGAGAAAATGGAAGCGATAAGAAGAGAATTTTCACAAACTTCCAACACTGTGCTTCCCTGTTTGCATCTGTGTCCATATACTCTGCCTTCCTGCCGGTGGAACTGTCCATACTCTCCCGGCCCCGACCCAAGATGTGGCTCAGCCATTCTTCTCTTTTGTGCTTCCTCCCTTCCTCTCTAGGGGATGTTTTCCACCACCATCCAGATTTCTCCCTTCTTAAATATCCTCTCTTGACCTCTCTCTTCCTCTGGATGCTGCCCCATTTTTCCCCCTTCATTTTATAACTAAACTCCTTTAGGCATCTGTACCTGTCTCCAGTTCGTTTTTGCCCATTTTTCTTGCATCCACTCAGTAAGGGTTTTGCCCAGTCATTCTCTGGAAGCTATTTACGTGGAGGTCACCAATGAGTTCCACCTTAAAACACTTTCTTGATTTGACTTAGAGAACAACTACACTTTCCTGGGCTTTCTCCTACCTTGTTAGCTACTCCTTCTCTATCTCTTTTGCTCTCCAGCCTTTTAACATTGGAATACCCGAGGGATTATATCATTGGACCTCTTCTTTTTTGTATCTGTGCTCACTCCCTTAGTGATATCGTTCAGTCTCATAGTTTTTAGCACCGTATATATGTTGATAATTCCCACATTTATATATCCAGTATTGACTTGTCCTTTTTGCCACCGAATAATTTCCAACTGCCTGTTTCAGCTGTTTCACAGCTCCACCTTGATGTCTAAAGTTGTGTCAGTCTTGACATGTCCAAAATAAACTTCCTGGTTTCCTCTTGCCCATCTCCTTACACCATTCCTGTTTAATGGCAACTCCATTCCTCAACTTTTCAAGCTGAAAGCCTTAGAGTGACCCTCAACTTCTCTTTTCTCCACACAGCAGCCAGAATGATTCTGTTGTAAATCAAAGCATGTTCTCTCCTTTACAAAAACCTTCCAGTACCTTCTCTCTCTCTCTTTTTTTTTTTCCAGTACCTTCTCTTAAAAGCCAAATTTATCCTGGTGACCTACATAGTCTCGCTCCTTGTTAACTGACCTTTCTTTACCTGCTTTTCCTTTACTCCATTTGAGCCACACCAGCCTCCTTGCTTACCCTTAAACATATCAGGATGTACTTGCCTTTCCCTTCCCAGAATAGTGTAATCTCATCCCCATCTCCCTGGAAGTTGACTTAAATACTATCCCTTTTTAAAATTGCACCGCCCCCCCCAACGGGTGCCTGGGTGGCTCAGTTGTTAAGCAGCTGCCTTCAGCTCAGGTCATGATCCCAGCGTCCTGGGAAAGCGGGAAGCCTGCTTCTTCCTCTCCCTCTCCCCCTGCTTGTGTTCTCTCTCTCTGTAAAATAAATAAATAAAATATTTAAAAAAAATTGCAGCCCCCAACTCTGAGCACCCTGTGCTCTATTTTCTGCGAAACAGGTATGATCATCTAACATATTATACAGTGACTATGTTGCCTATTGCTAATTGAATTGGGTTTGGCTTTTTGCTTGTTAACTGTTGTAGCCCCACCACTTAGAACAGTTCCTGGCATATATAGGAGAATGGATGAGCGAGTGACAATCAGAAAGCTGGTTAACAGTGATTATCCCAAACTAGCTCGAAACTGTTGGAGTTGAGGATCCTGGAGGACAGTGATATAGAAATCCCTTTGATTTGCCCCATTTTCATAAAAATTGGGCTCACTTTCTTATCAGCTGGATGTGATCCATGATTAATTTTGACTGTTTGACTTTGGGTTATAAATATCTGCTAGAATTTAGTACAGATATTCCCTTGTTATTGAAGTCTTTGTAGTTCTTCTGTTGAGATCCTAAAAATTTGGATATCAAAGGGTATTACATTATCTGAATCTATTTTGTTCCTGAATTTCAGATATTAGAAGTAAGAATTGGGCTACCCATCTGAAAATTTATTTGATCTGTTCAATTTCTGGGTTTGGATATCAAGAATTTGGTAGTGGCATCCCCCCATAATCATATATTAAGATTTTAGTTCTCTTAAGATTAGTTTTCTGAAAAATCACTAAAAATGATAACAACCTTTAGGTGGCAGCAAATCTATGAAAATCATCATGAACCTAGGATTTAGCATCTGTGTTTCATACTCTTCACCATTAGGGTGTTAAATTTAGAAAGACAGATATCCAGAGGCCCAGAATATCAGGAATTCAGTATTGCTCCACAATTCTATCAGCTAAGTGAGTAATGGGGCTCCTGCTGGGGAGAAAGGTGTGTGTGTGCCCAGAGAGGAAGGGGAAAATTAAACTAAAAGTGAATCAGGGAAGCAGGGACAGCAAGGGGAAGCACTTACTAGTTAAGCACCTTAATTGCCTCTTCAGGAATTTCGTCAGAAATCACTGGACTGGGAGAAGCAACGCTTAATTTATCAGCAACAGGTGTCTTCTCTGGAGGCACAGAGGAAGGCTTTGGCTGAACAATCAGAGATAATTCAGGTAGGTTTAAGCCATTTTAAAATAAGGAGAGGCGGAGAAGTCTCGATGGCATTGGCACTAGCTTAATGTGGACTGTGTTTACCCACTCATGTCCGCACTCGTGCCTGTGCATGCCTTCATGCCGCGCGCTCTGTTGCTTTCTCCCTCCTCCCTCGTGCTCCCTCTTGCCCTCTCTGTCTTGCTTTCTCTTGCTCATTCCCCGCGCTCACGCTCATGTCACTCTCCTGATCTTGGTCTTCCCTTTTTCTCCCTTTCTGTCCCTTCCCTTCTCTCTCTTTCTACCTTGGTTCTTTCTCTGTCTCCCTTTCCATTTCTTTGGGTCTCTGGCTTACTAGTCGGGCTGTTTCTGGCTTTTGCCTTGGCTCCATTTCCATGCCGGGCCCCGTTTCTGCCAACTGGGGTACCTTGGCCTAGATGCCTCAGCTGGGGAGCTTCATCCAGGTACCAAGAGATTCACACTGCAGTGATTTGCATACTAACTAAAAGCAGTGTCTTTGTGGCAACAGAAATACTTTTTAGAACTCTAGTAAATATCTTTTTTTAAATAAAGAACTAGTGACTTAAGCAGAACCAAAGAATAGCTGTCTAATTTAGGGATATTTCTTCTTAGAACATATTCTGTTTGTTTTTTCAATTAAAAACCAAGAACATGAAAGGAAATGAATAAAGAGGGGAATAAATATTTGTGACCATCTATTGTGTACTAGACACAGTCTCAATGCTTCTTCTAGATTGCAGTTACCTAGAATATGTGGTTCTGTGTTGTCTGTTTAATATCATGATAATCTGTCAAGGTTAGTTATCTCAGTTTTATAGAATGAGGAAATTACTTGGATAAGTTAAAAGAGCTGAAGGGAAGCTTAAAAAACTTTTTTTTTTAAACAATCTGCATTATTTGCTGCTTAGCTCTCAGTAATGTTTTGGCTTGTAATCATTCCCCTGAAATGTCAGCTGGCCAATAAAGTCCTGTGAATGGCTCTGCTCTGAGTGACTCCACTCAGGATGGCAGGAGGGGCCCACAGAACCTCAAGGAAGAAAATTATTTACTAGGCTGCAACAAGCTAAAGAGTCAGAGTGGGCCAATAAAATCCTGGCTGTCTAGACCACAGTTTTTTTGACTTGAATGCTAAAGCACTATGCAAACATAAATAGCTATAAGACACTGTTGTATTCTTTTTTTTTTTTCTTTGTAAGGGAGTTTATTTTTATTTTTTTATTTTTATTTTTTTTCTCCCCAAATTTGTTTATTTTAATTTTTCAGTGTTACAAGATTGATTGTTCATGCACCACACCCAGTGCTCCATGCAGTACGTGCCCCTCTCGATACCCACCACCAGGCTCACCCCCCCACCCCCTCCCCTCCCCTCCAAAACCCTCAGTTTGTTGCTCAGAGTCCACAGTCTCTCCTGGTTCAACACCCCCTCCGATTTCCCCCCATTCGCCCTTCCCTTCCTTCTCACGATGCCCTCCATGATTTTCTTTATACACCACACGTAAGTGAGACCATAAGACACTGTTGTATTCTAATTGTAGCTATCAGATTGGAAAAAAAAGAAAATCAAGTCCTACTTTTTAGTTCTCAGTTACTCATCTGTGGAGTGTGCTTATTATTGACTGCAAATCCTTTTTTCAAATTACTATTGTGATTACTCTGCATAATTAAACTTCATTGTTAGTAAAAGTGAGATTTTTATTTACCATAATTCAGTGAGGGTAGAATAAGAAGCCTTTAAAAAGCCAACATTTGTTTTCCCTACTAAGGGTATTTGAATTATTCTCCTGATAGTTTGTTTAAAACTACTCTCCCTGCTTAACTCGAAAAATATTACTGATAATATATTTCTCTTTCCCCCTTAGCAAACTAAACAAAATTAAATCTTTCTGTGAGTCAGTGTGTGGCAATGCTGTATTACCATCATTTAAAAAAAAAAAACAACCTTTAAATAAATTTCTGGATGGTTGTTACCCAGCATTAATAGTTACCATCATTTTGCTAGTCTTTTTTTTTATTGTGGTAGAAAACACATTAAAATTTACCCTCTTCGCCATTTTAAAGAGTAGAGTAATGTTAACTCTATGCATGTTGTGTAACAGAGCTCTAGAACTTGTTTTACTTGCAAAATTAAGACTGAACCAATTGAACAACTCATTTTGCCAGTCTTGTTTCATCCTTCCCCACTTTTTATCTTTGGCTGGAATATTACAAAGCAAATCACAGAAATTGTCATGTGTCCCAACAGGTAAGGACTTTAAAAATTATACTATACCAGTATTACATTAATAGAATAAATAATTTATTAGCATAATTTAATATTCATTCTGTTCAGACTTCCCCAGTTGTCTGAAATTATGTCTTTGTACAGTTGGAGGTTCAAATTGGAATCCAGTCAAGGCTGACATGTTACATTTTGGTGATATGTGAGTCACCATTGAACAGTCAAGGGAGAAAATCTGAGAGATTGGATAAATGGAGATAAAAATCCACACTTCCCCTCAGTTTTTAAAAATTTGATATAAACTTTTTCTTACGTATTTTTTAACATCGGGAAGTGGAGTTCTCAATAACTTCTTAATCTTTGAATCCTATGTTTGCTCAAGTTCTTCTCATCAGCTATTAAAGTTACTGAATACATGTTCATTTTGGAAAAATAACAAAATGTCAGTGAGACAAGAATGAAATAAAATCACCCTGAATTCCATAGTTTGGCTATCTCTCATGATTAACATTTTGGTGTAAATTTCTTCCAACTTTTTCTGTGCTTCTCTGCAGTGTACATTGCAGCCATGTACATTTACTAGAAAAACACTGTTGTGTGTTAGGGGGGTAATATGTATGTATGGTTTTTAGATTACACATATAGGTGAAATCATACAGTATTTGTCTTTCTCTGTCTGACTTATTTCACTAAGTATAATGCCTTCTAGGTCCATCTGTGTTGTCACAAGTGGCAAGATTTCATTCTTTTTTTTAATGACAGTGATATTCCATTCTAATAGAATACAAATACACACCGGCACCTGTACCCTACATCTTCTTTAGCCATCTATCTATTAATGGATACTTGGGTTGTTTCCATATCTTGGCTAGTTTAAGCAGTGAGGCAGCAAACATAGGTGTGTGGTTATCTCTTTGAGTTGGTATTTTTGTTTTCTTCAGATAAATACCCAGAAGTGGGATTACTGCATCACATGGTGTTTCTTTTTTTTTTTTTTCACATGGTATTTCTATTTTTAATTTTTTGAAGAGGCTCTAGACTGTTTTCTATAGTGGTTGCACCAATTCACAATCCCACTAACACTGTGTAAGATCACTCTTTTTTCCACATCCTCACCAATACTTTTGCTATTTTGTCTTTTTGATACTGGCCATTTTGACAGATGTGAAGTGATATGTCATTGTGCTTCTGATTTGCATTTCCCTGATGATGAGTGATGCTGAGCATCTTTTCATGTGTCTTGGTCATCTCTATGTCACTGGAAAATGTCTGTTCATATCTTCTGCCCATTTTTAAATCAGGTTTAGTTTTTTGATACTAAGTTGCATAAGTTCTTCATATGCTTTGAATTTTAGCCCTTTATCAGATACATGACTTGAAAGTATCTTTTCCCATTAAGTAGATTGCCTTTTTGTTTTGTTAACAGTTCTTTTATCATGCAAAACCTTTTTAGTTTGATGTAATTCCATTTGTTTATTTTAGCTTTTGTTGCCCTAGCCACAGGATACTCATCCCAAAAATATTGCTGTGACTGATGTCAAAGAGCTTACTGCCTATGTTTTCTTCTAGGAGTCTTATGGTTTCAGTTCTTCTGTTCACGTCTAATCCATTTTGAATTTTGTATATAGTGTAAGATAGTGACCTAATATCATTCTTTTGCAGTAGCTGCCTAGTTTTCCCATCATTTATTGAAGAGACTCTTTCCTCCATTGTTTGTTTGCACCTCCTTTGTCATAGGCTAATTGGCGATAAAAGTGTGGGCTCATTTCTGGTCGCTATTCTAGTCCATTAATATATGTGTCTGTTGGGGCCCCTGGGTGGCGCAGTTGGTTGAGCGACTGCCTTCGGCTCAGGTCATGATCCCGGAGTCCCGGGATCGAGTCCCACATCGGGCTCCCAGCTCCATGGGGAGTCCGCTTCTCACTCTGACCTTCTCCCTTCTCATGCTCTCTCTCACTCTCTCTCTCTTTCCTAATAAATAGATAAATAAAATCTTTAAAAAAAAAAATATATGTGTCTGTTTTCATACCGGTACCATCTGTGTTAATTACTATAGCTTTGTGGTATAGTTTGAAATTAGGGGGCATGATACCTCCAGCTTTGTTCTTTCTCAGTATTGCTTTGGGTACTTGGGATCTTCTGTAGTTCCACACAAACGTTAGGATTCTTTGTTACAGTTCTATGGAAAATGCCCTTGATATTTTGATGGGGATTGCACTGAATTTGTAGATTGCTTTGGGTAGTATTGTTGGTATTTTAACTATTAATTCTTCCAGTTCACGAGCATGGAATACCTTTCTGTTTATTTGTCTTGTCTTCAATTTCTGTCATCAATGTCTTAAGGTTTTCAGTGGACAGATCTTTCACTTCCTTGGTTAAATTTATTCCTAGGTGTTTTATTCTTTTTGATGCAAATGTAATTGCAATTATTTTGTAATTGCAATTTTCTGTTAGCTCATTATTAGTGCACAGAAATACATTAATATGTTAGTATGTTAATTTTGTATTGTACAGCTTTGCCGAATTAATTTATTAGTTCTAATAGTTTTTTTCTGTAGTCTTTAGGGCTTTATATATATGGTGTTATGCCATCTGCAAATTTTGATGGTTTACTTTTTCCTTTCCAATATTGATGCCTTTTTATTTCTTTTACTTGCCTAATTGCTGTGGCCAGGACTTCCAATACTATGTTGAATAAAAGTGGTGACCGTGGGCATCCTCATCTTATTTCTGATCTTGAGGAAAAGCTTTCAGCTTGTTGAGTATGAGGTTAGCTGTGGATTTGTCATTTATGGTGTCTATTATGTTGAGGTGTGTTCCCTCTTTTCCACTTGGTTAAGAGTTTTTAATCATAATGGATGATGAATTGTCAGATGCTTTTTCTGCACGTGCGGAGGTGATCATATGATTTTTATCTTTCATTTTGTGGTGTATCACATTGATTGATTTGCAGATGTTGAACCATCCTTATACTCCTGGAATAAATCCCACTTGATCATGATCCTTTTAATGTATTGTTGAATTCAGTTTGCTGATATTCTGTTGAGGACTTTTTGCATCTGTGTTCATCAGGGGTATTAGCTTATAATTTTCTTTTTTGTGGTGCCTTTGGGTTTGATACTCGGCTAATGCTGGCCTCATGAGTTTGGAAGCTTTCCTTACTCTTCAGTATTTCAGAATAATTTGAGAAGGATAGGCACTAAATCTTTTTTTTTTTTTTTTTTAAGATTTATTTGACAGAAAGATAGAGAGCACGAGTAGGCAGAGCAGCAGGCAAAGGGAGAGGGAGAAGCAGGCTCTCCACTGAGCAGGGAGTCTGATGTGGGGCTCGATCCCAGGACCCTGGGATCATGACCTGAGCTGAAGGCAGACGCTTAACCGACAATTACCCAGGTGCTCTGGTACTAACTCTTCCTTAAATGTTTTGTAGAATTCACCTGTAAAGCTGTCTGGTTCTGGACTTTTGTATTTTAGGAGTTTTAAAATTACTGATTCAGTTTCATTATTTGTAATTGATTGATTCAGATTTTCTATTTCTGTGTGATTTAATCTTGGAAGGTTGTGTGTGTCTAAGAATTTATCAATTCTTGGGAATCAATTCTGAAGGTTTTCCAATTTGTTGGCATGTAATTGTGGTAGCCTTTTATGGTCCTTTGTATTTCTGTGGTGGCAGTTGTAACTGCTCTTTATTTATTTATTTGTTTCTTCTCTCTTTTATTTCTTATCGATTAGGGTAGAGATTTATCAGTTTTGTTTATCTTTTCCAAGGGCCAATTTTTAGTTTCATTGATCTTTTCTATTTTTAAGTCTCTATTTCTAGTGTAGTTCTGTTCATTTATTTCCTCTGATCTTTATTATTTCTTCCTTCTACTAACTTTAGGTTTTGTTCTTCTTTTCCTTTTTCCTTTATGTGTATGGTTAGATTGTTCATTTGAGATTTTTCTTGTTTCTTGATGTAGGCCTCTATCTTTATAAACTTCCCTCTTAGAACTACTTTTGCTGCATATTGTTTCTGTTTTCATTTGTCTCAAGGTATTTTTTCTTTTTGATTTTTTTGATGACCACTTAGTTGTTTATATAGCATGTTGTGTAGTCTCCATATGTTCGTGTTTTTTCCGGTTTTCTGCTTGTAATCAATTTCTCTTTTCATATTGTTGTGGTCAGGAAAGATGCTTGATATGATTTCAGTCTTACTGAATTTATTGTGGTTTGTTTTGTGGCCTAACGTGTGATCTGTCCTGGAGAACGTTCCATGTGCACTTGAGAAGAGTGTGTGTTTTGCAGTTTTTGGATGACATGTTTTGTTTATATCTGTTAAATCCATCTGGTCTAATGTGCCATTTAAGGCTAGTGTTTCCTTATTGATTTTCTGTCTGGATGATCTATTCGTTAATATAAGTAGGGTGTTAAAGTCCCCTACTATTTAATATATTACTGTCAATTTCTCTCTTTATCCCACTGAATATTTTCTTTTTATTTAGGTGCACTAAACACTTTATAATACAGTACTTTATTTGATTTTCATGCTTAAATTTTTCCTTTTTAAATTTGACAGATCAACAAATGTGTAGTCATAATGATTGCATAGAAGTCCAGTCTACCATTAAATGTACCATAATTTATGTATTGAATCCCTTATTGTAATAGAACATTTAGTTTCTTACTTTTTTACTCTTGTAAATAGTGTTGGGTGAATGTCTTTATCTAAACATCTAGGAGTATATGTCCATTTATATTCTTACGAAATGGCCCTAGAGTGAAATTGCTGTACCAGTGTAGTTGTAGATTCTTAATGATTTTAATATTTATTGGCAAAGTACGCTCCAAAATTATGTTGATCCAGACTTTCACCAGCAGTATTTGGCATTGTCCATTTCCTCACACTTTCCCAATATTGGGCATTATTATTATTTTTAATTTCTCCTACTTTTAGGCTTGTCTTTGCCAATCTGATAGGTGAAAAATATGATACATGATTATTGTTGTAATGTGTGTATTTCTTTAATTATGAATTAGGTTGTGCATTTTTTCATCTGCTTGCAGACGTTTCCATTTTTTGTAAATTGTTTGTGTCCTTTGCTCATTTTTCTTTTAGGAAATTTATATTTTACTGTTTTGAAGTAGCTCTTCCTACATTAACTATATTATTAACCCTTTGCTGTTGTGTTACAATTCTGGATGTTTCCTAGTTTACCTTAATTTTTGCCTAATAGTTTTAATAGAAATACAGTTGTTTTATAAATAATTATTTAGAATTGCTTAATTCTCTTCTAATTTTTTCTATAGGGTTTCTATCTTTGATGTCATACTCTAAAGCTTTACCTAAGCCAAGATTTATTCTGCTTTATAATTTCTTTTTTATATATTTGATCTGAAAATTATTATATGGTATTTGATAAGCTAAATTTGTTTTTTTCTAAATGATTATCCACATAATTTATTGACTGTTAGATTTTGAGAGCTTGACAGAGTGATTCTAAAATTTTTATGGAAGAATAAATGAACGGTACTAAGCATTTTCTAAAAGAGCGAGGCTGATATTCTATCAAATATTAAAATCTATTATATTAAAAAGAATGGTTGCTAAACAACGTGACATAATTAGATGCAATGATAGAATGATGGTTGTATATGCATAGAAAAGGATCAGTTTAGTCACTAAAACATAAGGTTATTTCTGTTAAGAAGGCAAGAAATCACCTGCTACTTTCCCTCTTGCCCATATGCAAGTGTTGAAAGGAGATATTAAGGGAATTCTTGGAGAACATTAAAAGATTTAAAAAATTAAAATATTAAGCCAGCAGAGTATAAAATATTTAGTTGGTAAATGTTACGTGAGAAAAATAGAGGTTGCATTAAATATATATGTTTTCCTTTTGAAATATTTAGATGAGCTATATGATATCATTCAAGTTAGTTTTAAATCTACTTTTCAATTATATATATATATATACATATATATGTATGAATATAGTATTTTTAAAGCATCCTTTTCATGTTACATCCTATGAAGAAAAGATGATCCTAACTCAAATGTTAATCTGTTGTCTCGGTAGAAATATCAGAGTTAACTGAATTGGGTCAGACCTACTGTTTAAAGTTTATGGTGACATAGACACAACAGTGATAAGAGGGTGTTACTGGGAGCCAATCTCTTAAGGCGCTCTTCAAGCTATTACCTGTTGGAAATGCTGCAAGGCCGTGGCCCGCACTGACATGTTTGGAGTTGTCACTGATAGGGAGGTTGATAAAGACGGATCCTGCAATGGTCAGAGCTTCATTCTGGGATCCTTTGGAAAATAAAAAGCCCTTGTTGCTTTGTATCACATTGTTCTTGGGAATCTTGCTATCTGGAAAAGCCATTCCATCGAAGCACCAGGATTACAGACTGTAAAGCCAGAGAAGGACTTGACCACAGTCCCAGCCCCCAGCCCTTTCCCTACTCTCACACTTCCATTGCCCACCTTGGCTTTTATTCCCATCTCCCTGACATAAATTGCCTTTTTAATTATTTCTTTACTTTTAATACCTCTGCTGTGAACAGTTGTATTGTTGAGATAATTCCACCCATTCCAATAGAGTAGTTAGAATGCCACATGTTAGATTAATAAGAGGAAGTTCTGCAGAGGGGCAGAAGGAGGTATAGGGGGAGAGATGTATGGAGATGGGTTCATATTTACATTTTAATGATAACTTTTATTGTGTGTGCATCTCTTTGGCTATACTATAGGAATGCTTTTTAACTGTTTCAATGGAAACAACCGCCCTGCTAATATTTGAATAGTATAAATTGGATAATGAATTCTTTTAGAGCATTATGTATTGTGTACTCTGTTACTTTATTCTCAGTTTTAATTGAACGTTAAGGGAATGCAGTATTATAATTGTAACTTTGCCAATATCTTTATCTAGAGGCCTGTTACCATTTTTGTCTTGTATGAAATTTTTGTCCCCAAGAAAGGCAGGATTACGTTTTTCTTTCAGATGGAGTTGGTGTACTATATTCTTGGTTATCCAAATACTCAGAGTTTGAGGATTTTGAAATGATAAATATTCATGGTATGTAAAAAAGCATGATACATAACCGTGTGATCTTAATTACATTAAAATGCTTATTTGTGTAGATACACACATGGGACCTAGAAGTCAAACTGTAAACTGCTTGTGATTATGGATGACTTTGTTCTTTGCTTCATGTGTTTTTCAGTTTCCTCTTATGCACATGTTAACTTTTAAAAAATAAATTTTTTAAAACCCAAGAAAAAATAAGAAGTTCTGGTTTTGAGTTCAAAAAATTATTGGCAGTGATTATTGCCAAAAAAAAGTTCAAAAATATATTAGCCTTAAAGATACCTGTAATGCCATATATTTAAGAGAAATAATCATTACTTTATAAGTAGTTTATATGATTGTTTCTGTTAGTCTTGGAAGAGGTATTCTTGAGATATTCTAGTGTAGTTCTGTTCAATAGAAATAAAATGACAGTTATATGTAACTTAAAATTTTCTAGCAGTCACATTTACAAAATAAAAAAATAAAGGTAAAATTTGTATATTTAACTCATTATACCAAAAATATCATTATAGCTCTTAACATTTTTTTTTTTTTAACTGAGCCTTTGAAATCCAGGGTGTATTTTACAGTTTGTGTGTATCTTAGTGCGGACCAGCCGCAGTTCAGGTACTCAGTGGCCTCACGTCACTAGTGACTGCCCCATTAGATTGTACCGGCCACGCGTATGAATTCTAGTCAATGAAAATTGAGAATTTGTACTAGAATGGTTATGTACTTCCTACTGTGCTTAAGCACTGTATTTGGATGTGACTGAAATAGTCAATAGAAGAGGGCTGTGTTCTTGATTCTTCACAACTAAGAAGTTGGTTAGTTTTTAAGTATCAAATCTAGACTCACTGGTTAGATTGAACTTAAGCTATAACTTCAACATTGAGTTTACTTTAAGATTGCAGATTTGAACTAAGTAGTATTAAGTAGCTATTGCAGTGTTTTTGTTTAAAGATTTTATTTATTTGAGAGAGAAAGAGATAGCAAGAGCAGGGATAGGTGCAGAGGGAGGGAAACAAGCAGATTCCCCAGTGGGGCTCGAACCCAGAACCCTGGGATCATGACCTGAGCTGAAGGCAGATGCTTAACCAACTGAGCCATCCAGGCACCTGCTCCTACAGTGTTAAACACATAATGCTAGTGTTTTGCAGTTACGTATTGTCTTTCATCCTGAGTGTCCGTTTGGGCAGAGGCTTTCCAGCTGTGTTCTGCCAAGGCCCAGGGCTGCTCTGCAGTTTAAGGTGGCGTCGGGAAGGTTCAGCAAGTTCGACTCCAGCCTTTCCTCCTCACCAGTCTCTTCAGTTATTTTTTCTGTACAAGCTTCTTTATAAAACTTTCCCTTGGGGTAAAAAAGTATATATTGTATTTTAAAAGTTTGGTGATAGTTACATGCTTGGCAGTTATTCTTGTGGACCTAAACCTATTTGATATCTTTTTTTTAGGCTGTTATAGGACTCTGATAAAAAGTTTTTGGTTCTTTACACCGGAATCTTGATCTGTAACTTATGCAAACATTATTTGTCTGTTTCATCGCCTTTCTCCTTCCAGCATTCCTCTGGCTTATGGGCACTATTGAGCATCTACTCTATGTGGCCATAGTATAAGATTTGGGTCCTGTACAGTATACAGTAAAATCTTTAATCCATGGCAGATTGATTTCCCAGAGACATTTCCATTTAAATTTCTAAAAATAAAGTTGGATATCTTGACCTTTTAAAAATATTTATAGTAAGGCAGTTTTATTTACGCTTTACTTACATGGCTATGTTCGGTATTTAGATGAAGTACCTATTTGGATACAGTATTAAAACTTGTAAAGGCTAGAAAGTTGAGAATTAAAAACCGGGATAGCTGGGATACGCAGCCTAGGAATTATCTAGGTCTGCTGGAACTTTATGTTATAGGTCTGTGGGATACTCACTAACCAGTTTTATTCGATGAACTTCAGTAGATAAATCACTGAAAGAAACTAATTTGAGATACACTATATTTGGTTAAGTCTTTTAGCTCAGGGAGTGTCTAAATTTTTTTTAAAAGATTTTATTTATTTATTTGATAGAAAGATCACAAGTAGGCAGAGAGACAGGCAGAAGGAGAGGGGGAAGCAGGCTCCCTGCTGAGCAGAGAGCCCAAGGTGGGCTCGATCCCAGGCTTGATCCCAGGACCCTGAAATCATGACCTGAGCTGAAGGCAGAGGCTTAACCCACTGAGCCACCCAGGCGCCCCAAGGGAGTGTCTAAACACTGATGATAGAACCAATCTTTCCTCTCCTCCATGCCTCTTTTTCCTCAAAGAGCAAAATTCTCCAATTCCCTCCACCCCAAATTTGAACATCTTGTGGTCAATTTGAATCATCCAAATATGCATGTTTGTAATGTATCTGAAAATACAGAATAATTAACTACATGCAACATGTTCTGGGGTGGGGAGAAAGGAAAATTTGACCTGGAATTTTAAGAAGTTTAGTATTTAAGAAAAGACCTAATTTATGAGCTTCCATAAGAAATAAAATAATGTATTATAGTTTCTTTTTTTTTTCTCCCCAAATATGTTTATTTTAATTTTTCAGTGTTACAAGATTGATTGTTCATGCACCACACCCAGTGCTCCATGCAATATAGTTTCTATATTTCCTCTGATGTAAAGAGAAGAGGAATCCAATTTTCCTATGTGATGACTCAGATGCAGTTAGACTTCTGCACTGGGGAGAATAATGCAGCTGTTCTTGTAGTAGGGGGGCAGCATCTCTTATCCTGAGGAATCTCTTTACTTTCTCAGTTCTTTCTTACCCCTTCTTCTCAAGGTAGTTATTATATGATTTCTTAGGATTTCATTTTTTAAGAGCAGTTTTCTGTTTGCAGCAACATGGAGAGAGAGGTGCAGAGATTTCCTGTGTGCTCCCATACATGCATGGCCTCCTCCATTCTCAGCATCACTCACCAGAATGCTACATTTGTTACTGGGGATGACCCTACACTGACACATGATAGTTAACTTTAGGGCTTCCTCTTGGTATTGTATGCTCTGTATGGGTTTGTACAAATGTGTAATGACATATACCCATCATTGTAATAGCATACCGAGTATTTTCATGGCTGTAAAATTCCTCTGTGCTCGGCCTGTTCATCTTTCTCTTGCCCTGGATCCCCATAATCACTGATATTTTTATTGTCTCTCCAGTTTTGCCTTTTCTAGAATGTCATATAGTTGGAATCACACAGTATATAGTCTTTTCAGATGGCTTCTTTCCCTTATTAATGTACATTTAAAGTTCCTTCCTGTCTTTTCATGTCTTGATAGCTCATGTTTTTAGCACTGAATGATATTCCATTGTTTGGATGTACCATAATTTATTTATCCACTCACTTACCAAACGACATCTTGGTTGCTTCCAAGTTTTGGCAACTATGAATAAAACTGCTGTGAACATACATGTGCAGGTTTTTGTGAGAACATAATGTTTTCAACTCCTTTGAGTAAATGCAAGAAGCACAATTGCTGGATCGTATGATAAGAATATAGTAAATTTTGTAAGAGAACACCACGTTATCTTTCAAAATGTCTAATATTTTGTATTCATACCAGCCATGTACGAGAGTTCCTGCTGCTCTACATCCTCACCAGCATTTGGTATGATCACTGTTCCAGATTTTGGTCATTCCAATAGATGTGTAATTATTATATTCATTTGCATTTCCCTGATGCCATAAGATGTAGATCATCTTGTAATATGTTTATTTGCCATCTGTATATCTTTTTTGGTGAGATGTCTTTTCAGGTCTTTGGCCCATTTTTTAATGGAGTTGTTTATTTCCTTATTCTTGGATTTTAAGAATTCTTGTTATATTTTGTATAACAGTCCTTTATCAGGTACGTCTTTTACAAATATTTTCTCCCAGCTCCTGGCTTGTCTTGTCATTGTCTTGATACTGTCTTTCAGAGAGTGGAAGTTTTTAATTTTAATCAAGTTCAGCTTATCAGTTATTTCTTTAGCGGTCATGTCTTTGGTGTTGTATCTAAAAAAGCATATACCCAAAGTTATCTAGGTTTTCTTCTATGCTATCTCCTAGGAGTTTTATAGTTTTGCATTTTACATTTAGGTCTATGATCCATTTTGAGTTAATTTTTATGACGGGTAGAAGGTCTTTGTCTAGATTTATTTTTTTGCTTATGGATGTCCAGTTGTTCCAGGACCATTTGTTGAAGAGAGACTTTGTTCTGTTGTATTGCCTTTGCTCTTTTGTCAAAGATCAGTTGACTCCATTTATGGGGGTCCATTGCTGGGCTCTCTGTTCTGTTTTATTAAACCGTTTGTCTTTTCTTTCACCAGCATTACTCTGTCTTGATAATCATTGCTTTATAGTAAATCATGAAGTCAGGTAGCATCAGTCCTCCAACTTTTTTCTTCTTCTTCAATATTGTGTTGGTTAATCTGAGTCTTTTGCCTTTCCATATAAACTTTAGAATCAGTTGGTCAATAGCCGTAAAATAATTTGCTGGGATTTTGATGAGGATTGTGTTGAATCCATAGATGACATTGGGAGGAACTGACATCTTGACAGTATTGGGTTCTCATATCCATGAACATGGAATTTATCTCCCATTTTCTTAGTTCTTTGATTTAATTCATCAGATTTTTATAGTGTCCTTTAAATAGATCTCGTACTTATTTAGTTATATTCATACTTAAATATTTAATTTGTTCAGGTGTTAAAGTAGATGATACCATGTATTTAATTTAAATTCCACATGTTCATTATTGGTATATAGAGAAGTGATTGAGTTTTGTATATTAACCTTATATCCTGCAACTTTGCTTGTTTGCTTATTAATTCCAGGAGGGTTTTTTTTTTTCTTTTCTTTTTTTTTAAGGTTTTTATTTTAATTCCAGTTTGTTAACGTATAGTCTTATATTAGTTTCAGGTGTACAGTATAGTGATTCAACAGTTCTGTACATCATCTGGTGCTCACGACAACAAGAGTACTCCTTAATCTCCATCACCTATTTAACCCATCTCCCTACCCACCTTTCCTCAGTAACCATCAGTTTGTTCTCTTGTTAAGAGTCTGTTTCTTTCTCTCTTTTTCCCTTTGCTTCTTTATTTCATTTCTTAAATTCCACTTATGAGCGAAGTCATATAGTATTAATCTTTCTCTGACTTGATTCTCTTAGCATTATACTCTCTAGCTCCATCCATGTCATTGCGAATGGCATGATTTCATTCCTTTTTATAGGTAATATTCCATTGTGTATATATACTACCTCTTCTTTATCCATTCATCAATTGATGGACACTTGGGCTGCTTCCATATCTTGGCTATTGTAAATAATGTTGCTATAAACATAGGGGTGGATGTGTCCTTTTGAATAGTGTTTTGGTATTTGTTGGGTAAGTACCCAGTAGTGGGATTGCTAGATGGTAGGGTTCCATTTTTAATTTTTGAGGATTCTTCCAGGAGGGTTATTTGTTGTTATTGATTCTTTCAGATTTTCTACATAGACGATCACGTTATCCTTGAGCAAAGGCAGTTTTATGTCTTCTTTCCCGATCTGTATACCTTTTATTTCCTTTTCTGCCTTATTGCATTAGCAAGGACATCCAGTTGATATTAAAAAGGAGTAGTGAGAGGTATATCCTTGACTTGTACTTGATCTTAGTGGGAAAGCTTTGAGTTTCTCATTATTAAGTATAATGTTAGCTGTACAGTTTTTTTAGATCATCTTCAGCAAGTTGAGAAAGTTCCCTTCTATTTCCAGTTTTTATCATGAATGAGTTTTTTGGGTCATGAGTGAGTTATTATAAATGAGCTAATGTTTTACATTTTTATGGAAGTAAAACTCACTTTTATTTTAGTCTTCCTTATTCATCAATTGTTCTTTTATTATTTCACTTCTATCTATTCGTAATCTGTGTTTCTAGGCTCAGCTTGTCAATCGGAAACAGAAATTAGAGTCTGTGGAGCTGTCGAGCCAGTCAGAAATTCAGCACCTGAGCAGTAAGCTGGAGCGGGCCAATGACACTATCTGTGCCAATGAGCTGGAAATAGAGCGCCTCACCATGAGGGTCAATGACTTGGTTGGAACCAATATGACTGTTATGCAAGAGCAGCGGCAAAAAGAAGAAAAATTGAGGGAGTCTGAAAAACTATTAGAGGTTTGTTTTAAAATTACTACAGTTGGCGAAATGTGTGTATGCATGTTTTTAAAAGAAAATAATTAACCCAAAAGTCCATCAACTGAATGGATAAAGATGTGGTGTGTGTGTACACACACACACACACACACACACACACACACACACACACACACAGTGGAATATTACTCAGCCATCAAAAAGAATGAAATCTCAGGGCGCCTGGGTGGCTCAGTGGGTTAAAGCCTCTGCCTTCGGCTCAGGTTATGATCTCAGGGTCCTGGGATTGAGCCCTGCATCGGGCTCTCTGCTCAACAGGGAGCCTGCTTCCCCCAGTCTCTGCTTGACTCTCTGCCTATTTGTGATTTCTTTTTCTCTGCCAAATAAATAAATAAAATCTTATCAAAAAAAGAATGAAATCTTGCCATTTGCAATGACATGGATGGAACTAAAGTGTTATTACGCTTAGCGAAATCAGTCACAGAAAGACAAATACCATGATTTCACTCATATGTGGAATTTAAGGAACAAAACAGATGAACGTAGGGGAAGGGGATAAAAAAGGGAGGCAAACCATAGAAACTCTTAAAGATAGAGAACAAACTAAGGGTTGCTGGAGTGGAGGTGGGTTGGGGGGAGGAGATAATTGAGTGATGGGCATTAAGGAAGGCACTTGGGATGAGCGCTGGGTGTTACACATAAGTGATGAATCACTTTATTCGCTCCTGAATTCTGCTCCTGAAACCAATATTACATTATATGTTAACTAACTAGAATTTTTTTAATTTATTTTTTTGTTAGTTTCAGAGGTAGAATTTAATGATTCATCAGTTGCATATAACACCCAGTGCTCATTACATCACATTTTCTCCTTAATGCCCATCACCCAATTATCCCTCACCACCCCCACCAGCAACCCTCAGTTTGTTTCCTAGTTCAGCATCTCTAATGGTTTGCCTCCCTCTCAGTTTTCACCTTATTTTTCCTTCCTTTCCCCTATATTCATCTGTTTTGTTTCTTAAATTCTACATATGAGTGACATCATACGGTATTTGTCTTTCTCTGACTGATTTTGCTTAGCATAATACCCTCTAGCTCCATCCACATTGCTGCAAATGGCAAGATTTCATTCTTTTTGATGGCTGAGTAATATTCCTGCGCGCGTGTGTGTGTGTGTGTGTGTGTGCGCGTGAGCGCGCGCGCACGCACGCGAGCACACCACATCTTTATCCATTCATCTGTTGATGACAAGCTGAAGACATCTGGGAACTTTCCATATTTTGGCTGTTGTGGACATTGCTGCTATAAACATTAGGGTACATGTGCCCCTTCAGATGTTTGTATCCTTTGGATAAATACCTGGTAGTCCAATTACTGGGTCATAGGGTAGATCTATTTTTAACTTTTAGGAACCTCCATACTATTTTCCAAAGTGGCTGCACAAGTTTGTAATACCACCAACAGTGTAAGAGAGTTCCCCTTTCTCCACATCCTCACCAACATCTGTTGTTTCCTGAGTTGTTAATTTTAGTTATTCTTACCAGTGTGCGGTAGTATCTCTTTGTGGTTTTGATTTGTATTTCCCCGATGCTGAGTGATGTTGAACATTTTTTCATGTGTCTGTTGGCCATTTTTATGTCTTCTTTGGAGAAAATGTCTCTTCGTGTCTCCTGCCCATTTCTTGGCTGGATTTTTTGTTTTTTGGGTGTTGGGTTTGATAAGTTCTTTATGGATTTGGGTTACTAGCCCCTTATCTGGTAAGGGATTTGCAAATATCTTCTCCCATTCCATGGATTGCCTTTTAGTTTTGCTGAATGTTTCCTTTGCTGTGCAAAAGCTTTTTATCTTGATGAAGTCCCAATAGTTCATTTTTTGCCCTTGTTTCCCTTGCTTTTGGCAATGTTTCTAGCAAGAAGTTGCTGTAGCCAAGGTCAAAGAGGTTGCTGCCTGTGTTCTCAAGGATTTTGATGGATTCACATTTAGATCTTTCATCCATTTTGTGATTATTTTTGTATTATGGTGTAAGAAAAGTAGTCCAGTTTCATGCTTCTGCATGTGACTCTCCAATTTTCCCAACGCCATTTGTTAGCTAACTAGAATTTAAATAAGAACTTAAAAAAAAATTAACCTTGAACTAGGTTCAAGAATCTGTGGTTTCTTCCATACTCTGTAGCTAATGGATCAGACATTGATAGCCTTATTAATATTGTACCTGTTATTATCTGACTCTCTGGCTTCCTTTTCTCATGAAATAGAAAAATTGTAATAAAATCTGACTTTTTTTCTGAGTATTTTTCAGATTCTCCAGGAAGAAAAGAGAGAATTGAAAGCAACACTTCAGTCTCAAGAAAATTTCATGCATGAGGAAAGAATGCAAAAGGAGAAGCTACAGGCAAAGTTAAAGCCAACCGACGCTCAGCACACAATAGGGGCCATAAGGTATAATTAATCTTCAATATTAATTAAATCCACTTGGTGGTTTGGCACTGAGCACCAGTTTTAATATTATGTATTTATAATTTTGTGTTTGATCACATTATGGGTTTTCTTATTCACTTTTAATTTCTGAGTTAGATTTTTATAATGTTATAAAATTTCATGTGGTTAGTTTTTTTCTGCTTCAGTTTGGGTCCCTAACCAAAAGACTGTAATGTTTAGAAAGTAGAAACCAGTTGGTCAATCCGTACTCTTGGTGGAACTCCAAATGCGAAAGGAATTGTAGTCCGTGTCTCCTGGAACGCCTCTCTTTCGTGGTAGAATAGGTCACGATAAGTAGCTGCTTGTCGTCAATATCGTCACTAAGCCGGCTCTTGAGCTAGCTCATTTTTAAAAATCCTTAAACTCATTATATTTCTATGTATGAATTATTTCCATGAGGCTTGTAGTGGAAAGTAATAGAAGGAGCAATGCTCCTTTTGCTTGATTTAAGTCTGGTACACATTTCTGTCCTTGCCAGAACTTTCCTGTAACTTTTCAGCTTCTTTGGCTCAAGATATCAAGTGGAAACAAAAAGCTGTGTCATTTTGTCTTTTTCCGTGAAAAACAGGCCAAATCCCTGTTGAAAAAGGAGTTACCTGCTGCTGACTTTTTTGGGAAGCATCATCTCACGCCTCTTTATTCTCCCAACTGTTCTTTTCATGAAGCAGGAGACAAGCTGAAGAGTTCGAAAGAGTTTCATTACCAAAAACAATTGGGAAATATGAACCGGTTGTGCATTGTTTTATTTGCAAAGATCAGAGACCTTTAACAGTCCTCCTATCTTTAGGTCACTGGAGGAGTCACAGGCCGAAAGGAGGTACACCTCACAAGAGCAGGGGGACTTAGGCAACGTGCTATCCCAGCTGGATTTCACCCACAGTAGTGAAGAACTTCTGCAGGCAGAGGTGACTCGTTTGGAAGGCAGGTAGATAATTACATGCACCTTTCAAGAATGTTTAAGTTGTTAAAAATGATTTTTGATCATCATATTGATAAAGTAATATAACAGTCTTAGTGAAGGGGCACCTGCATGGTTCAGTCGGTTAAGCAACCGATTCTTGATTTTGGCTCAAGTCCTGATAGCAGGGCTGGGAGATGGAGTCCCATGCCAGACTCTATGCTCAATGGCAGTTCCCTGCCCCTCTTTTCCTCTCCCTGCTTGTGCTCGCTGTCTATGTCTCAGAGAAAAAAATAAAATCTTCAAAAAGATAGTCTTAGTGGAAAAATAAGGTTTTTTTCTCTAGCATCCACAAGTAGCCTAACTTCTTATTTCACTGAGTAAACAGAAGCAGCGAAAGAGTTTCCTAATTTTTCTGTCGCCAGATCAACCAGGCTGCCTGCATGTGTGCCTGTAGTCTCTTCGAGTACGCGAGCTGACGGATGGCACGTCTGTTCCCCTAAGATTTCACCATTGTCCTGCTTGCACAGTTTTTAATTTTCTTTTTACATCATCGAGTTCTTCTTTTCTGCTGAATCATTCCCCTTGGTATAAAGTAGGCTTTAATACTTCCCATATTAGGAAAAGATTAAAACCCTCCTTGAATCCTATATCCCTGGCAAGTTATTTCCATATTTCTCTGCTCTCCTTCAAGATCAAATTCTTCCAACGAATTTTCTATACTGGCTCTACTAATTTTAATTTTACATTTTGCCTGTGTAGAACATTCTCAGTTAGGCTCTGCCCTGTACCAGCCATCTCACTGGAGCTGCTCTCAGCGAGGGAACACTGGGCACGTGGTGCTCCTTCCTTCTGTCCCGAAGTGCTGCTGATTATTTCCTCGGGTGCTGGTTGAAGCCCGAGCTATGCTAGAGCACACCCAGCTCACTTGCTTCATCATCACACCTCTCCACTCTGTGACTGGGAAGGGTTGGGTAATTTGTTTTAAACATGAAATGTCATCATTTGTACCCTAATATTTTTTGTATGTAAAAGATTTAAAAATATATGAACTATTAGCCTGTAGGCAAACAAACGACAAACATATTGCTCTTTTACCCTTTTAAGTTTATCTTTAAGTAATATATTTTTTACTTTTTATTTCTGTTTTTAGAATCTACCAGGTATTTTCTTTACATATTAAATACCATGCAGACACGGTTTTTTGCTTTATTTATTTTGCACTTTGGAATACTTAAGATATTCTTGGTTATCATTATTGAGGCGAATGTATATACCTTATTTTTTTAAAAGATTCCATTTATTTATTTGAGAGAGAGAGAGAGAAAGAGTGAATTAGAGAAAGCACAAGTTGGGGAGAGAGGCAGAGGGAGAGGGAGAAGCAGATTCCCCACTGAGCAGGGAGCCTGATGCCAGGTTCAGTCTCAATACGCTGAGACTGTGACCTGAGCCAAAGGTGGACGCTTAACCAACTAAACCCTCCAGCTGCCCCAGGTGTGTACACTTTAGATGGAATAAAACAGTCTTTTCTTCCTTCCTTCCTTCCTCCCTCTCTCCCTTCCTTCCTCCCTCTCTCCCTCCCTCCCTCCCTCCCTCCCTCCCTTCCTTCCTTCCTTCCTTCCTTCCTTCCTTCCTTCCTTCCTTCCTTTTCTTTCAAGAGAGCAAGAGAGCGTGAGTGGCTGAGGGAGGAGTAGAGGGTGAAGGAGAGAGACTCTTAAGCAGGGCCCACGCTCAGTGCAGAGACTGATATGGGGCTTCATCTCACCACCCTGGGTCATGACCTAGCCAAAATCAAGAGTCTTGATTAACTGACAGAGAGCCACCCAACTTCCCCAAACCTTATTACTCTTTTTGACATTGGAACTGAAATTTACATTTTCTAGCATAGCTTTTCCATTGACTGACTTTTTAGTATCGTACGTATAGGTATGTTTTACTGTGCTCCCATCAGGCTCTAAGGACCTACTTCTTATTTCTGACTTGCAGTGTGACCTTAGACCCTTGACCCCTTTAAGCCCCAATTTTCTCATCTGTAGCTAGGATAAGAGTATCTATGATTCTTCTCTCTCTACCTCAGTGTTTGACACACTGTACTGACGTACTAAGTCCCAACTAAGTGATCATTCTAGGATATTTAGAAATAGGTAAAATGGAAATAAATGGAAACAAACACCAGTGTTCAGTAATAACCAGTGTTCGGTAATAAACAATGTCTTTAAAAATATTTTTTCTATCAAAAGGCAAATAGAAAAAGGAACTCATATTAGCTAGTTTATTTGTATTGTTTAGTTTAAACAAAATACTCCCTGAGAAAGGAGCAAAAGGATTTTATTAGCAGACATGAGTGGTGAGACAGAGTTATGGTGCCCCTGAGGTTCTCATATCTGATGGGGGATTGATACCTAAGTAAGGGTGAGGAGTTGGAAGCTGTGTGGGGGGTGGAATTGTAATTAAGAGATTATAATCATGATGGCAACTCCTGTACAGTTTAAGAGAGAAAAGTAGTGAAGTTGCTGTCATCTTTAGAATTTTATAACCAGTTAAATTTTAAGCAGAAAAAGTATAGGTAGACACAGAAATCAAAAATATCCCCAAAAGTTTGAATGAGATTTAGTTGCCTCTAGTAAAGAGGAAATTGGAAATGAGTTTTAATTTGGGGTGGGAAGTGATGTGTAAGATAATTCTTGGACACCAAAAGATAAGTTAGATCATCGAATCTGTAGGCTTCAGGGTTTTTGTTTGAAGTGTGTGATCGTATTTTTGTCATATATACAGCTTGGAGTCTGTGAGTGCGACATGTAAACAACTGAGCCAGGAACTAATGGAAAAATATGAAGAACTGAAGAAGATGGAGGTACACAACAACGAGTACAGGGCAGAGATTAAGAAGGTAAAGCTCTACCTGCCTGCAGTCGCCAACTTGTGTGTTTGTGGACCGAGCTGTGTGCTGGGAGGTCAGAGGAGTTCTATTTAATGAGAGAAAAATGTGGTCCAAGAGCCACTTGATATTCAGGAGTAGACACGCACCCGCAACGTGCTTAGGGAAAGTCTTTGTCATCCTCAGGGATCCCACAGAAGCGTTTTCGAGGTAGCCCTATCCTCTTTGAACGCTCAGCTTTATTTTAAACATGTTTGGATGAAAAACTTTCTAAAAGATTTACACTCGTTTACTTTCAAAAAGATATCGTATGAACTAGCACTGAATATTTTCTTACAGACCGAAGGTGGCTGTGGGTCTAGTATTCTGTGCCACGGTGTAGTCGGTCTCCCCGTTGGCCGTTGGGGCGGCAGAGCTGTCCGTCTCTGCATTCACAGGCCCCAGCCTGCCTGTTTGTTGGCTCGTCATTTGTGTCACTTATTTGAGATTACTTCTAGCTTCTTTCTTCCTCTTGCCTTTCTGTTGTCTTTTGTGGACAAGGAAGCCATATAAACAAAATTTTTTGCTTTGTCACTAAAGAAAAGAATGAAGGGCATAGATGCTGTCCTCTAAATAAGGTGTCCATAGACTTAGACACAGGTTCTCAGCATTCGAATAACCCATCTCTCCGTGTTTTGAGATTAATAAATTATTGTGGGTGTAGCCATCTGACCTTCAGTGTAGACACACAACTTGGTAAGTTGCTGATTTTCTGCACACTGAATTAAGGAAAAAATTCAGGTCTTGGGGTAAGGTAAAAATTGCCTTATTATTTTAACTCTTGATGTATTTATCTGTGTGCATTCTCTTTCTGTTTCTTTGTAGTTGAAAGAACAGATTTTACAGGCTGAACAAAGTTACAGTTCGGCATTAGAAGGAATGAAGATGGAAATCTCACAGTTAACTCGGGAGTTACACCAGCGAGACATCACTATTGCTTCCACCAAAAGCTCGTCCTCTGACATGGAAAAGCGACTCAAAGCAGAGATACAAAAGGCAGAAGCAAAAGCCGTAGAACATAAGGTGAAGAAGCTTGAACAAAAACTCTTCATTTGAAGTGTTTTTGAAGATTGAATTCAGCACAAATATAATTTCCGTAGTATTTAATTCAGCAAATTTTTATTAGACTCCTGCTGTGGCCTGAGGTGCGCTGGTTAGCAAGCATTCTGTGAGGATGGGGGGAGGGGAGAGCGAGAGCGAGAGAGAGAGAGAGAGAGAGAGTAGAGAGGCGGCGTCTGTCGTGCACAGCGAGAGTGACGTGTGCGCTGGGACAGACTAGAGTGCACATGGGGCGAGTGCCCCAAGGGAGGGAACTGAGAAGCAGAGACTGGCCCCTGAAGAGCCCTGCTGGCGTGGGAAGGGCTTCGTGTTCTCCTAGGCCAGGAGGGAATGGCTGTAAGCAGGCATCACGGGTCTCTGTGGTTGTGATAAGGAGGGTGAGCAAGGAGACACAGAGACCACTCGGATTATCTGACAGCAGTAAGGTGGGGGCCCGAGCAGTGGGCAGGGAAGTAGAAGGAAATGCAGGAATTCTGAGATATGTGCCTGGTAAAATCAACTGGGCTTTGCATTTGGTTGGACAGGGAGGTTGAGTTAGACAGAATCAGGGAAAGATGTCACTCAGGATTGCAACGTGGGCAACTGAATAGAAAGTGATGCCGTTTAGGAAGTAGAGAAAAGATAGGGAGCAGGTTAGGGCAGATACTGAGTTTGTTTGAAAGTAACACAAAATACGGAAGCTGGTGGAGCAGACACTGGTTTGAGATTAAGGCTGGATGTTTATAGGAAATATCTAGCAGTCGATTCCACAGAAGACCTGGAGTTCAAGGTTAAAATCAGGGCGAGGCATTTGGCTGTGGGCATCTCTGCATGGAGTGGGCATTTGAAACACCCTTAGAGACTGAGAAATGTGGTGAGAAAGCATAGAGATGAAGATAGAGATCGAACCACACTTAGGGAACTACTCATTGAGGGTAAAGAGGTATTGGAAGAGAGCTAAAATAAAGTAGCAATAAGGAAGAAAACTAGATAGTTTTCACGAAGGAAGCCGGAAACCAAAGAAGGCTGGAGTCTTTTTCGAGTGGGAACGGTGAGCAGACAAGCTGAGGAGAGTGAGAAGGGAGAGGAAGTCACAGGCACACGTGCTCTTACTGCACTTTGCTCTGTTAACATACGCATTGCAGACGTTACATTTTTCACAGACTGAAGGTTTATGGCAACCCTGTGATGAGCAAGTCAGTCTGCACCATTTTTCCAATAGCATTTGCTCACTTCATGTCTCTGTGTCACATTTTGGTAATTCTCACAATATTTCAAACATTTTCATTATTATATTTTTATGATAATCTGTGATCAGTAATTACAACTCTCTGAAACCTCAGGGGGTAGTTAGCATTTTTTAGCAAAAAAATACTTTTTAAGTGGATACATTTTTTTAGACATAATGCTGTTGCACACTTAGTAGACTACAGTATAGTGTAGACATAGCTTTTATATTCACAGGGCAACCAAAGTATTCATTTGACTCACTTTGTTGTGATACTTGCTTTATTGCGGCGCTCCAGGATTGAACCCCCAACATCTCCGAGGTATGTTTGTAGTCTCTTGTGAAAGGAGTACAGTCCCTATGATGTTGGAGGTTGAAGCCGCATGAGAGGAGGCTAACACTGGAGAGTGGGAGGGATTGACCAGGGAACAGGGTCCATCTTTTTTTTTTTTAGAAAAAGACCTATTTATTTATTTATTTATTCATTCATTCATTCATTTGAAAGAGAGAGAGAGAGCATGGGCAGGGAGAGGGGCAAAGGAGAGGGAGATAATCTCAGACAGCCCACTGAGCCCAGAGCCCCGACATGGGGCTTGATCTCAGGACCCTGAGATTGTGACTTTAGCCAAAATCAAGAGTCAGCCGCTTAACCGACTGAGCCACTTGGGCGCCCCGAACTCATTCATCTTCCTGGAATATTTTAAATACATGTGTGTTAATACAATTTGACACATCTTTTTAAAAAATCTTTTTATTTTTTTATTTTTTGATGATTTTATTTCTTTGAGAGAAGAGAGCATGCATGCATGAGTGGCAGGGAGGGACAGAGGGAGAAGCAGATTCCCTGCTGGGCAGGGAGCTTGACTCAGGGCTCGATCCCAGGACCTTAACCTACTGAGTCTCCCAGGTGCTTCTAAAAAATCTTTTTAGAAAGATATTTATATATATAAATATGTTATATATTTATTAATATATTATCATAATTAAAAATATATAATCTATATGAATGAAGAATGCATCTTTGCCTGAGGAAAATTATATATGGAAAAATTTTGTAGATGCATTTGATTTATTTTTTGTTTTTTCTGCTTTTCACTTCTCAGGAAATTTTGGATCAGATGGAGTCACTCAAGTTAGAAAATCGTCATCTCTCTGAA
Source organism: Nasua narica (assembly GCA_028533885.1). NCBI lineage: Eukaryota > Metazoa > Chordata > Mammalia > Carnivora > Procyonidae > Nasua > Nasua narica. Next base: position 80,957,085 of record CM052799.1, read on the forward strand.
ATGGTGATGAAATTGGAATTGGGTTTACATGAGGTACGTAATAGAAACTTAAGTTTTTCTATTATCCAAGCCTTTTAAAGAAATCACTTTGTAAATATTGATGTTGTAAAAAGAGAGTTAAGATCCAACTATGGAATGAACCTTCTGCAGAAACTTGCTCAAATAAAAAGGAGTCAGGACAGTGATGGCAGTGAGCCACTTCAGCAATTGGAAGATTTTTTTTATTTTATGTATACGACAAAATACATGTACAGTCGTGTTCTTAGTAGGAAGCACATACATAAAGTGCTTAGCATTTTGCCTGGCATTTAGTAAGTGGACAATTAATGTTAGGTACTATTATTATTATTGTTATAATGATTATGTTCATAACATCTTTTTCTTATTAAGTATAATATTCTGCATAATTTTTTTTAAGATTTTTTTTATTTATTTGACAGAGATCACAAGTAGGCAGAGAGGTAGGCAGAGAGAGAGGAGGAAGCAGGCTCCCTGCTGAGCAGAGAGCCTGATGCGGGGCTCGATCCAAGGACCCTGAGATCATGACCTGAGCCAAAGGCACAGGCTTTAATCCACTGAGCCACCCAGGCACCCCCATAATTTGGTTTTAATTGTATTTCTATAAGATATAATATGTTCCAAAGTCAAATATTGTGGAATCTTTTGGGTTCAAAGTATTTTCAAAGGCAATGTGATGGACACAAGGATGAGTCAGAATTCTTGCCTGTAAGAGATGGAGAGTGAACTAGTGGGGGGGGTAGGTAGTGTGTACCAGCTCCTGTGAAATGGGGAGACCATGCTTAGTTAACAGTGAGTTCATAAACAGGATGGATGTCCTTTTAGCTATTTTGTTATAAAATTCTTATAATTTGCAAAATGATCCATCTATTCTGACCCATTTCTTTTTTGATGTAGGTCAAATGCTCAAAGATTGTAGAAATTTTTTTCTTTTTGCATTTCCAGAGTTTCTGTGCCACCAAGAGACATATGGTTACACAACACCCCTATTCACTACTAAGTAGTTTTAATTTCATAATCATGGGTTATGGTGGCTGCAGTGGAAGAAAGTGCAAAACATTAAATGAATACTTTATTTCAAGTAAAAGAAAATATCGGGGACCATTTTTATAATCTTTTGGGACAATAAGATTCTTTTAGCATCATGAAACCATAAAGAATTTTACAACATAAACAATTTTACAACATTAAAATGTAAAGTTTGTGGATGGCAAAAGATCCCATAAAAAAAGACTAATAGACTGGGGAAAACAATCTATAAATAGTCAAAAGTTAATATATTAATATAAGGATTTCCTGGAAAGATAATAAAAAGATTAGAATCCAGTAGAAAAATGGACAAAGAACAGAGATAATTCATAGAAGTAATGCAAAAATCCAGTAAACAAGAAAAGCTGTTCAGCTTCCCTAATAATCAAAACTAAATAAGTACTTTTTTGTTAACTTGCTTGACAGTGATTTTTAAAAATGAATATAGGCAGTATTGGCAAGGATATAGGGCAATAGGCTCATGCTCTGTTAATGAGAAAGTAAATTGGTATAGCCTTTCTAGAGGACAATTTAGCAATATCCATTAAAGTTGTAAATATATATAGCCTATGAACTTCTGGGTCATGTGCATTTCTGATTTTGATAATTATTGCAGAGTAGTTCTCCAGAAAGGTCCTATCAGTTTGCATTCCCAAAGAACCCATCCTACAGGAGCAAATGTGCTGAAATGGTCATTTTGGTGATATTTGCAATGTACAAAATTTGAAGGAAACTAAGTGTTAACCTCTAGAGGGATGGCTAATCTGTGGCTGTCTGTACTATGAAATATTATGTCATTTAAGGTGGCAGATGAAAATATGCATCTAATCTTGCTCCTTTCCAAATCCCTCTAAAACTATAATGAAAGGATTTTAAGTGCAAACCCACAAGGGATGGGAAAAAAAGGAGAGGAGAGAGCGGCTAAACCCTCTGTAAGGGGGAAGTTGGAGGGAGGGAGGGAATGAGAAAGGAAGGAAGAAAGATAATTTTATTTGCCCCTTAAAGCCTATATGAAGCTAGTATGGAGAAAGCCAAGAACCAACCTGATTTACACCACAGGCACTTCAAAAGGTTCAGGATTTGGCTGGCAATACCTGATCGAGAGAATCTTATCTTATGCAGTGATTACCTGTTCATATTTAAGAGTTGGGAACTCCCAGGGGTGCTTAAACCAGACTATGACTAGAGATTCTGTTGAGCTTGATTTCCCCTGAAATCCCCATCTAACAGTGATAGTCCTGTCCTTTCTTCACACAGCCCAGCATGTGCTTGACACACAATTTTTATATTACCTCTTACATTAATTTTTCTTTACTTGTTGTTAATAAAATAATAAATTTGAGAAAACTTTAAAAGAAGCCTGGCAAAAGCAAAGCACTGTCTTTTAAAAATATATATATTTAATGACATCAAACATCAGACTCTGGCTGGTCAAAATCCCATCAAGCAATTTAAACTTCCTCTAGTTTTGAAATTACACACAGTGTGAACATGTTGTATGTATTAAGAATAATTTTTAGAAGTTCCTTTTTGCATTTTACCACCTAGGAAGGTGGAATTACTTTTACAAATGAATGTTTGGATTAAATAGCTATTTTAATGAAATTATGTAATTATCTTAATAATGGAAGTGGTAGCTCTGATAAAATTATTTGCCACCTTTAAAAAATGGGGCGCCTGGGTGGCTCAGTCGTTGGGCGGCTGCCTTGGGCTCGAGTCATGATCTCAGGGTCCTGGGATGGAGCCCCTTTCCGGCTCCCTGCTCAGTGGAGAGCCTACTTCTCTCTCTCACTCTGCCTGCTACTCTGCCTACTCATGCTCTCTCTCTTTATTTCTCTGTCAAATAAACAAATAAAATCTAAGAAAAAAAAGCTGACAGTAGTTTGTCATTTAACTCCTATGTCCTGCAGTTTTTTTTGAGATTTTAACTGGCATTGACAATTTAATGAAAAATTTTGTAACTTATTCTCACTACTGGTACACAGATAGTCTACATTTTAAAGTTTATGTTTTAATTCTGTTCGTTAAGCTACTTTGACCAGCTTATTTTCAGAAAGCTCTTTGCAGAAAAGACCAAGCTAAACATCATATTAAATTCCAAAGAAAATTACCATAATTTTTCAGAATGCTAATGAAATATTCTGTCATTAGGGAAAAAAAAAAAGGTCCAGACTACCGTTTTTTTCAGGTAGTACTACCAGGAAACACCTAGAATTGAAAAGTAAAATTCGGGATCCCAGAACCCAGATCGGAATTCCTACCCTACACCTGAATGCTGTCTTACTGTGTATTTCAAATTGAGTTCACGTACCACGACAGGTGCCGATGTTATTTAAAAGTTGTCCCTGCCAGCTGGAATTCCTTTTCCGCACCTTCTGTTCAAATGTCTTTCTTTGAACTAGGTCTCTCAATTTTCTTCCATAGATACTCTGGAAGAACCCGTGGCTGCTATTTTCTTTCTTTTTTCTGTTTCTGATTCTCTTGTAGCTCTCCTCCGTCTGAGTTCCAGCCTTCCTCTAGCTCCTTAGATCTTCCTTGGCACGTCAGGGAAGCCCATCGTGCCCCTCATTTTCCACCCCCACTCACTGTAAAAAACAACACTTATTTTCTCATAGGGGAGGGGGCCAACCACAAATAGCCACTTTTTTTCCAAAGTAAAGCCATAGATGAACTAGTTACAAAAAAAAAAAAAATGTAATTTTCTACCGGCATCACAGATCACAACTATTCTTATACAAATTAAGTAACTCTAGTATTCTTTTTTATTAGGCAAAAGAGATTTCACTAGCAGACCTCCAGGAGAATTATATTGAGGCATTAAATAAATTAGTGTCTGAAAATCAACAACTACAGAAAGATTTGATGGATACTAAGTCTAAGCTGGAAATTTCTACTCAGATGTGCAAAAAAAACCATGACAGGATCTTTAAACCAATACACGGCAGAGCACCTGAGTTCAAGAACACAGAGTTCAAGTAAAATTTCTTCACAGTTTACTTAAGATGTGTACCATTAGAATTCTCATTTCTTTGAGAGTAATTTGAGACTCACAGAAATTAAATCTTCCTCAAACAGCTCTGTGTTTGACTCTGAAGTACAGTGTATACAAGTCAAGCTACTATGAGGTTACAAAGTGGCGGGCGGGGTATAAAGCACTTTTATTCAGGTTTGAGTCTCATACTCTGAACGTACGTATAAACAGTGTCCTGCCTCCCCAGGGCCTTTCCGTGCTGCCTCCCACATCTTGAACCCCTGCTGGTAACATAAGAACCGGAAATTGACTTTTTTATATAAAGAAAGCTTCCTTTGTATTTTCGGTCACTTAATTCTAAGCTGTTACCATTAGAAGTCAGCATTCCATGAGCACCCACCTGGCTTCAGCTCTTATTTTATGGCTTACGTGTTTTCCTACCGACCTACCAGAGCCTGTGCTGACGCCTCACGTCCACTGCCGCCTTGACGGCAGGGCTCCCGTGCACGTACTGCCCTCTGTCCTAGCACCAAACACACTAGATTCCTCCGCAGCTTGTCCTCCTTGCTGCACTGTCTGTGTGTGAGGGCCGGGGCCTGGCGATGGGGGTTGGATATGGGGCCTCAATGGATGGAAAGAACAAGGGGTCTGAGTGGGCTGCTCATTTTATAAATTATAGCCTTAAAGTGGTTAGGCTGTTTATTTTGAAGTTCCTTTCTTTTACCTTCCTGTAACGGTTCTGTGTTAAAAGGGAAGTCACTACAATTTCTATTTGTTTTGTTTTCTAACCTGCTATCCAGGCCAACCCATGGCCCGTACAGACATGATGGAATGAAGACTGAGCACTACAAAACAGGTCTTCATTCTCCGAGACGACAAGCGTTGGATAGTATAGAGCCCGTGTCCAGGGTCCTCAGCCCCCTGAGTTCTCAGATCACCCCTTGCAGTTCCGTCTCTCTGCCTTCTCACTTTCTGTGCAAAACTAACTCTCTGCCTTCAGTGCTAGATACAAACGAAGCCAATTATTCTGACACTGTCTCTGAGAGTATAAATGACCAAGAAGAGTTTATGTCTTCGGTATGGAAACTTTCTGATCTTATTAGTTTAAGTCTGTTTAGTTTGGTTTTATTTTTTATTTGAAGGCTAAAGGAGGGTGCGGGGGGGTGTTTGTTTGTTTCTTACTAGTTCTCTGTCTCAAGTGCTCTGTATTATTCTCATGCATTCCTGTCTTCGGATTTTGCTTGTGAGGGCACATTCAGCCGTGATTACTTTTCAAAGTACATCTTAGTTCTGAAAGTTAATAGCCATGCCTTTGTTTGTAACCCCAATTGGAAATTCTTTTCCTGCTTTTTTCAGAGAGGATCAATTTTGTAATTGGAATGGTTGGTTCAAGGAATATCTCTGGATGCTAAGATAGTCGTGAGGTCTAGACAGTGAAGAAGAAAGGGAGAAGGGTGGGTGGAGGCAGAGGAAGGACGTGGTCTGACGCGTCCAGAGCACGGATTCAGTAGCACGTAAGGCGACACTGCGCTGGCCCCATGTTCCTGCAGCTGCCATGCAGACTGGGAGCGCTCGCCTCTGGCCAGCCCTGGCCCTCCCCAGTTAGTGGTCCCACGCCTGTGGAGGTTCAGTATTTGTGACTTTTCAATGTACCAACAAGTCCATGGAGAGGTTTTCTGTTCATTTTTAAAATAAGTCTCCACTGGACTTACATGTAATTCTGAAATCCAAAAATGTCCTGAAAACTTTCTTCCTACATTTGGCAGCAAAACTTGGTTGGCACTAAAACCTGACCTGACCTGAATGGATGTGGTAATATGTGTAGACTTTATTTAATTCTACTTAGCATTTTACTTCAGAAATATCAATATGTTTGATTGTGGGACGTTACCTCAGACTCCAGCAAGGTAATACAGTAGATCCTCATTAATCATGGATTCTTTGTGAATTGCCTATTCGCTAAACTATTTGTAAGCCCCTGTCAATACTTGAGGGGCTCCTATGGTCATTTGTGGTCATGTGCAGAGCTGTGAAAAATTTGAATCTCCAGACTTGCACATTCCCAGCTGAGATTGGCCGAGGTGGCACTCTGCCCTTCTGTCCAGCTGTCACACAAAGGTGACCAGACGGGGGAGGAGGTGGGGACAGCGCAGTGTAGCATCAGGAGCGTGGGCTCTGGGGCCTGGTGGACGGGGTTGGAATCCCAACTCTAGCACCCATTAGTGGAACGGCCTCAGGCAAGTCACTTCATACTTCTGAACCTCGTTTTCTCTTTGGTAAAATAAAGAAAATGGACTCTACCAGCGTGAGTTGTTTTAGGATGATTTTGTGTGTGTGTGTGTGTGTGTGTATTTTCCCAAGGAGCATTGATGCTTTATTCAGTAACTCATTGTTTCAGGTGACTAGAAATAACTACTGCATGTGAGGAGGGACTGTGTGCGGTATACGTCCTATATTCCCTTTCTGAGGTCTGGATTCTGAAATACCATGGCCCCGGAGTTTCAACTGAGGGATTATGGACTGAGGTTTTGGAGGAGGGAAAGTACTGATTGCACTTGGTATCTAATATGTTATCAGTAGATTTGTTGTACTTTAAAATTGAAGTAACATATTCAGAGTTTAAAAGTGAATTTACAGTAATAGACATTAAGTATACTCTCTTCTGGGGTATTAAAGGCTATTGAAGGCTATATGTAGACTTTATACAAAGTCTAAACAGCTATTTTTCAGACATAACTAATTTATTTATGCAACACTTTACATTTATTCAATTTGGGTTAGAAAGGAAGAGGTCTGTATTAATTTTTCCTCCCTCCCTCCTTCCCTCCCCCCTTCCTTCTTCTTTACTAGTCTATCATTAGGATAAAAACAAATATCTCTTCAGAAGAAAAAGTAGTTTTCTAAAAGTCACCTTTTAATATTTCTGATTAGAAAATAGCATGAAAATATATGTGAGGAGTATACCATTCAACTTATGTATGTCAAAATTTGTTTCTCCTCCAGTGTCCCTTGCCTGTATCACCTCTTGGTTCAATAGCCACCAGATTTTTGGAAGAGGAGGAGCTGAGGTCACATCATATTCTAGAGCGCCTGGATGCCCATATTGAAGAACTTAAAAGAGAGAGTGAAAAGACAGTGAAACAATTCACGACTCTAAAGTAGCCTCTTTAAAAAAAATCACAAACTTGGAAATAAAAATAGACCCTGAGGAGTTACTGTCACCTGGAGGTAGCAGCTCTTCACAACAAAAGGATACAAAAAATGCGAAGATGAGACATCCTGACGCCGTTGTGAAGAAACCTGAAAAACCGACACTTCTCTGAGGCATTTTCACTGCACTGGTTTGTCTGAAGAACTTTTTCCAGCAATAACTTGTAAGAATAAACCACTTTGCTAGCCTTTTTTTTTCTCATATTAATATTTATTATAAAGTGATATTTTCTCTTGATGACTTAAATAGACTAATTAAAATAAAGATTTTATGATACAAGTTGAAGATAAAGTAACTAAGAAGTATGTGGTAGAAACCTGGATTTCAGAGGCAGACTGATCTAGATCCAGGGCAATGGCCTGGCCTAGCGCTTACTAGCCAGTGGGGCTGCTAGCATGGACAGGGGCGAAAGAACTTTGCCAGGAAGCCCCCTCTTGCTCCGAACACAAGTATAAGAGAGAGGCAGAGGGAGGGGACAGGGGCTGGTTTTAGGGGTGGGTGCCTATGGAACGTCAGATGGAAATGCTTGGCCTCTGCCTTTCTGAGATGTTTAAAGGGGAGACGAAGATCTCAGTGTGCAGAAGGCGCTCGAAACCAGGGCAGCTGGCGAGGCCCACCTGCGGAGGTCTCCCAAGGAGAGTGTGTAGGGAGAAAAGACCAGAATGCATGGGTGGGGGCGCTGAAGGACGCCAGCATCTGAGGGGTCCAGGCAATGGATCCGTGGAGGAGCCAGATCGCACTCCTCTGTGTGCAAGCCATCGGGGGGGGGGGGGTCCTCTCAGTTCTGCTTCCAAAACCTCTCTCAGATGCCGCCGTTTCTCTCCTCTAGTGCCTCCACCCTGTCCTGTCTCTCACCTAGACGCTGGCAGTAGCCCCCTACCTGGCATCCCTTCCCTCTCCTGACCCCAGTCAGTGAAACAGTGTCACTGACCCCAGTCAGTGAAACAGGGAAACGCTAGCTCCCTGGAATCCCTTTGGAGGCTTCTTGCTGCACTTGGAAGAACTCCGAGTTACCTACCAGAGCCTACCGAGCCTTCGGTAACGGGGCCTGCCTGCATCGCCCACTGCATTGGCTTTCGTCCACGGTGCTCCAGCCACGCTGCCCTCCTTTCTGTTTCCGGTGGAGCCAGTCTCAACCGGTTAGGGTCCTTGTCCTTGCTGTGTGCCTGGACTCCCTCTCTCACCTCACCCATGATTGGGGTTTCTTGCCGTCAGGTGTGCACTCTAAGGTCTCCCCTTGAGGAGACCTCTGCCTGGCTTCTCCCAGTTTCCCTAGCTCACTGCCTCGAGTTATTCCCTCTATAGTATTCCCCACTCTGAAATCATTCTCTTACTTGATGTAGGTTTTTTGTTTTGTTTTGTTTTAAGTAGACTCCGTGCCCACCGTGGAACCCAGCACGGGCCTTGAACTCATGACCCTGAGGTTGAAACCTGAGCTGAGATCAAGAGACGCTTCACTAACCAGCCAGGGGCCCTTTGATTTACATTTTTATCATCTGTTTCTACCCGTAAGCTCCTTGAGGGCAAGGACATTGCCCGTCTGGTTTGTGGTAGGGTCCTCATGACCCAGCACGAGCCTGGCACTGTGCAGGTGCTTGGATGGATAAAAGTCCGATGGGTAAATGTCCTTCCTCAGATGCACCACGTTGGCGTGAAGGGACAACAGTGTACGTGCTGTCCCTTGGGTCAGCCTCCTCTTCCCATACTTTCATGTGCCCCTGCTGTCTTGTTCGGCAAAGCCTTCCCCAGCCCCTGACCAGATTGAGAGAGCGTCTCATTTCTTGGCCTGCTGTGTGTGCGCCCCTCTCAAAGCACTGACCACAGCGTGCAAATTTCTGTCTCTCCCCAAAACTCCTTAGCAGCAGGGGCAAGGTCCTGCTTACATCCAGGGTGCTGTCTCACAGGTAGTTGATCCTGAGTGACTACTCTGTAGATAAAAATCACTACCATTCTGGGCTTCATGGCACTTACCTATAAAATGGGGATGATACCTCATGGGGTTGAGAGAATTTATTGAAAATACATTTCTGAAAGGGCTTTGCAGACTCTAAAAGTATTGTACCCATCTGGATCGGTATGCAGGGATTTCTGAATTTCAGACTGTCCCAAGCTTCCAGTAAAAACGTGTAGGGTATGACCCCAGATTTCCACGGCGCATGCCGACTAGGAGGAACGAGGACAGACTCTAGTAGCTGGAGATACTTAAGGAATCGTGAGGTACTATGTACTTCTTAAGCTTCCACCACGTTGTTGAAGTTGAGGGGAACAGTCTAAATTTGTCAGAATGTTTGATTATAATTTAATTTCCCAACTTCATTTTTGAAAAAGATAAGCCAAATGTTAAAGTGCATCAAACTAAATTTGAGCTAGTTTCTTAATACACATTTTAGAGAATCTCTGTGATTGGGATACTCAGATGAGATGGCAAGGTAAGGGTGCTCTCATCTACTTTTGACGTGTACAGATGATGTCGTGTTAGGTCAGTTGCCTCATTCCTCTTGGCCAGCACTCCCAGTGAAGTTTGGTCTAGATTTCTATGCAGATTTTAGCTGAAGAGGACAAAGCTGCGTTCTTACACTGTGAGTGGGATGTTGCCTTTCCATGGAGCCTCCTTTGATCTCAATAAGCCTAGGAGGCAGTGGGCATCACTGCTCCAAAGCGATGGGGAGGATTGAGGGGGCTTGCCCAGGACCCAAGAGCCCCGGCTCTCTCTAGCTGAGCCTAGGTAGGGGTAGAGAGTGTGGACTCTGCAGGCGAGTGACCCAGTTCCTAATCCTAGCTCTATCCTTACTGGTTGTGTGACCTTGGGCAAGTTAATCAACCTCCCCATACCTCAGCTTTCTCACCTATAAAACAGGAAATAAAAATCAGACCTCCCTGATGGGGCTTTTGTGAAGAGTATTTGTGAAGTACAGAGAAGAGCACTGAAAATATCTTGTTGACTAGACAAAGAAATATACAGTTTCTTTTCTTTTAAGATCTTATTTGAGAGAGAGCTAGCACTAGTTGCGGAGGTGGAGGGCGGCCAGGGAGAGGGAGAAGCAGGCTCCCTGCTGAGCAAGAAGCCCAAATCAGGGCTCGATGCCAGGACCCTGGGATCATGACCTGAGCTGAAGGCCGATGCTTAGTTAACTGAGCCCCCTAGGTGCCCCCAAAATACAGTTTCTATTATGTCTACTCAACTTAAAAAAAGTCTACCTTCCCTCTCAGACACATGACACATAGTAAACTATGGGTGATGGCAGTCTGTTTGCAAAACACCTCTGAGTCTGGAAACTAAAAGTTACATGTGAGAAAAATAACTGTGAAAATAAGTTCTGTCATTAAGAACACACATAAGCAGTCAGTTGTCATGAATGGCAGTCAAGTGCAGAAAGGCAAGGTTAGGAAGAGATTTGTTGACTTGTTCTCGAAACTGAAAGAGAATACAAAATGTATTAAAAAGAAACAAAGAGTGGAATCAGGGCAAAGGGAAAATGAGGGCCATAAATGTCCATTCACAAACATCTAATTCAGTTGCTAGGGGCAGGCAGCAACTTTACTTCTGAGCTGCTTAAGGGCAAAAGCAGAGAAGGAAACATTACTTAAAAGCTTGGTGGTGCCCACAAGATCAAAACAGACCGTGGGTTCAAGAGAAGCACGTCTCTGAGTGTGCACATGAGCCGCTGGCTGCGTGTCTGGCGTTAGGAGAGGTCCCACAACTGACAAGAGCGAGAGCGTCCGTCCGGCTTCCTTGCCGCGCGGCCTGATGGAGAGCAATCGGAGCAGTTCCACGGGGGTCCCAGACGGGGTGGAGTAAAGCTCTTGCCGTCTGGCCTGACCACAGGGGAGAATTTAGAGAAATGATGGGCTGCAGGCCTTCAAAGCAATCTTCTATGAAGGCTATTTCTCCACAGTGTGATTTCGGTAATCTGACGACCAGTTCACTCTTTTTTCCTCTGTGGGAACCGGGAATTTGGGCTCTTTATGTTGCCCAATAAGGCTAGGTTCAAATGATTGGACAGTACAATCAGAAGTAAGTAGATACTCTTCTTATGAAAAGAAAGAGCCTTATCAAGGCAGTGCTTGAATGGTGGAAGGTCCAGGAACTCCCTGATGTTAAATGCAACATAGATAAATTTGCATATGTCCATTTTTCTGTCAAAGAGTGTCCATTAGATTCTCGGTGATATCTGTGAACCAAAAAAATATGAAGAACAACCACTTTGGGGACTGGAATTTCCCTGAATTGTGTTCTGTTTTCTGGGAAGAGATACAAAATTGTAGGAGTCCAACCAATTCCTATTAGGGCTAGGTTTTAAAGTGCAGTTGAATAGTCATTAGGACCTCAAGCTGTTCAATAATGAAAAGGCAAATAACCCAATTTTAAAGTGGGTAAAGGATCTGCATAGACATTTCCCTAAAGAAGATCTATAAATGGCCAAAAAGCGCACGAAAAAATACTCTACATCACTGGTCTTCAGACAAATGCAGCTCAAAACCACGTGAGATACCACTTCGCAGCCACCGTAACACCAAAGATGGACACTAACAAGTGTTGATGAGGCTGTTCATCAACCTCAGGCCTGCGGGGGTTCTCATCTCACCGAGTCGAAGAATGAATCTCGCAGACACAAAAGGGTGAAGTGAAGTGCAAGTTTATTAAGTGAAGGTGAGAACAGAAAAGAAAGCGAAAGCTCTCTAGAGTGAGAGTGGTTCTGAATGGGTTTCCACTGAGGGTTTTTAGGCCAGTCTTTTATGGAAAACCAGACCAGGGAGCTTGTGGCCTTGAGATTCTTGCGCCGTCTTGGTCTGAGCAAGGATAATTGAAAACACCCTTAATGGCTGACTTCTTTGCCGTTTGGTCACTTTCTCATTACGCTGTCGCCGCCAAAGAAAAATGCTCCCTAACATCTGAGGCCCAGTGGTCTAGTCTATTCCCTGATCTCTTGTTCACTGCTTCAGAGCCTAGTCAAGGGCCCCCTATCTCTCCCTGAACCCTTTGCTTACTCAGAGAAATTGGAACCCTTACACGTTGCTGATGGCAATGTAAAATGGTGCAGCCACTCTGGAAAACAACTGGACAGTTTCTCAGGAAGTTAGAGTTACCATTTACGCAGCAGTACCAACCCTAGGGGTATGCCCAAGCTCGACGACAACACGTGTCCACGCAAAGAGGGGCACGTGAATGTTCACAGCAGCGTTATTCCTGGTAGCCTCAAGTAGAAACAACCTACATGTCCATCAACCCATAAACCCATAAACAAAACGTGGTGTATCCAGACCGTGGAATATGTTTTGGGAATAAAAACCGATGAAGTACTTCTGTCCCAACCCTGAATGACCTTGAGAACCTTCTACTACGCGACAGAAGCAAGTCACGAAAGACCACATATGATGCCATTTACATGAAGCGGCTCTGATGGGCAAAGCTGCAGAGACAGACAGTAGATTGGTGGCTGCTAGGGGCAGGGAGAGGGGAGGTTTGGGGGGGTGAAGACTAAGGGTAAGCGGTTTCTTCTGGGGGGATTCTGAAAATGTTCTACAATAGGTTGTGTGGTAGTTGCCCAACCCTGAATATACCACCACCCAAATCTATTGAATTATACACTTTAAATGGGTGGGTTATATGGTACGTGAATTCTATCTTCATAAAACTGTTACCCAAAAAAACCTCCCTGATGAGTAGCAGCGCCTAGAAAATTCGAGTTTATATTCAGACTACAACAGCGCACGTACAGCACACGCCGGCCAAAGTCCCGTAGTCTCCACTCCGCGCTCACACGCGGGAGTAACAGCGGCGGTCCTCCGGAGAGAAGGGGTGACCAGGCTCCGTCTGCGTAAGTGCCCGTGAGAGCAAGCTAATGTGGGCAAGGGCTTCGCCAGGAGCTGGGCGCACTGGGAGCCCCCCGCCCCTCCTCCAGCAGAGCGTGGTCTTGCGATGCTGCGAGGGGGGCGGTTTCCAGGATTCCTGAGGGGCCTGGCAGCAAAGTCCGTAACCATCAGCCAGGCAGAGTTTCTGGGCTGGGCATCTCGCATGGAGGGGCTGCAGGAATGCTTGGCACTAACCTCGGTGCTGAGGAGGCCTGCGTACAGAATGTTTTAGGGAGCGTTACAGACCACTGATTGGGAAGCCTGTGAACATGGGACTTGTGCCCTAACACTGCTTGGTAGATCCTCCCACATCTCTCCAAGCATGCCTGGGAAAAATAGAGACAGAAAAGCCAGACCCATCACATAAACCGGCTCATTTCTTCAGCTAGGGAACACAGATGAGCTAAGACCATCTGACACTAGTTTGCCCAGTGCTTTCATGGAACAGCCACTCTTTTGGGAGGCATCTAGCGTGGCTGAGCTAGTTGTTGCTTCCCAGAGCTGTCCTAATTCCCTTGGCATTGGCTTGGGGAAGCAATGAGGGCCTCTTGGATTTGCCTTGCCTCTGATGGATAGCATCAACTAAAACAGCTCACCGGCCCCTGAATCTTTCTGCAATCTAGAATGCGTGTTTTAGGTCCTCAGCCCCAAATTCAATGCCACGAACAAGACAAGAAGTGTTTTCTACCACTTAGTTTCTTTTTTCCCCAATTAATGAATTTATTTTTTTTTAATTTACTTATTTATGAGAGATAGAGAGAGAAAATGAGAGGGGAGCAGAGAGAGAGGGTGAGAAAAACTCAAGCATACTCCCCACTGAGCATAGGGCCCAACACAGGGCTCAATCCCACCATCCTGAGATCATGACCTGAGCAGAAATCAAGAGTCCAATGCTTAAGCAACGGAGCCACCCAGGTGCCTCCCAGTTAGTTTCTTCAACCATGACGTTTTTATAGCCTGCTCCCAGCAGGAGCCTATACGCCGTGTGTGCAGGTCCCCTATGCCCCAACAGAGCCCAGTGGTTTCCCCAGTGATCTCCATCCCGGCTGACAGGCCCTCAGCCCAGCGTGGCATCCTAACCTATTCATATTAGTAAGTCCTGGACTGTGAGCAAAGGATAGGAAAGTTTCTAGGTGGCTTGTACATTCAGCCTGCTACCTCCTGTGTGAGCTACCACTTGTAGACTAAGAAGGCATCACCTAATCTTTTTATTTTGCTCCCCAAAGTCTTAATGTGAAAACATTTTTAAACAACACCAGGCAATTCCAATCTTCTCAGGCGAAGTCATTTCCTAAATCCGTATTTTTCAAAAACCGCTTTCCAGAGATCTGAAATTTTTCAGTGTTAATATGTGTTCCTTAGAGATATGCCAAAGCAGAATGGGAAATGCTGCATATCTTATCCCCTAGGGCCAGGACAGAAGTGGGAGAACTGCATCTCTTCCTTGCACTGGCCAAGATCCCTCCACTCCTCCACCCTCCCCCTGTCTCCCCCACTGTTCTCCAAATCACTGGGAGCAGCTGGCCTGAGACACCTAACCTTCTTAACCTTTTGTGTGCCAGGGACTTCTGTGCAGAGTGGGGAAGCCTATGGACCCCTCAAAATCATGACTACGTGCATAAAATAAAATACATAGTGCTAAAAGGAAAACCAGTTATTTTGACGTTTTGTTATCAAAACCTAAGAGAAAACAAATTTATGATATGGTATTATATATGCTTCTTTATCAACTCATTAAATAACAAGACCAAGTGGCGGGTCTGTCACAGACTATGCTTTCAAAGCAGGAGTGCATGCAAATAATATTTTGAGATGTCTACAAGTGTAATGAGATACGAAAACATCTGTGATTTCTATTGGAATAAAGCCCCAGGTACTGGCAGTTGCTGTGGTTTATGGCTTATATTCCTAATGAAATAAAAGCCAAACTTCAGTTAGAGCATGTTGAGAATTAGGGTGTCAATTTTCCCCATCCAAGTTCATTGAGCCCTACATTCTCTCCTTGGACCTATTGATAGGAGGTCTGTGAACTCCAGGTTAAGAAATCTGGAGACTTAGAACTTTCTTTCTTCTTCTTCTTCTTCTTCTTTTTTTTTAAGATTTTATTTATTTATTTATTTGACAGAGAGAGAGAGAGAGAGATCACAAGTAGGCAGAGAGAGAAGGGGAAGCAGGCTCCCCGCCGAGCAGAAAGCCCGATGCGGGGCTCGATCCCAGGACCCTGAGATCATGACCTGAGCTGAAGGCAGAGGCTTAACCGACTGAGCCACCCAGGCGCCCTGAGGGGGTAGTACTTGTGCTTAGTGTCACCAGCTTACACAATAGAACTTTTTTTTTTTTCATGGCATACTTTTAGGCATCTTGGAGAACTAGTGTTGTCCATTGGCAGGCCAGAGCATTCCACCTGGGTTATTGGAGGTCCTGGGGTCTTGGAAGCCCTCAGCATTTGGGACAGCCAGGTCAAGCCAGGGATGGACATGTGACCAGGGAGAACCTAGACCATTCAGACATCTTCGACAGCTGTAGAAGGTGCCGCTGTCCACCGCGGACAAGGGTCCCATGGCCCACTGGAGGAGCTGGTGCTCTGTGCACGGAGAATTTGCAGCCCAAGTGCAGCCATCTGGAGACCGTGGGGCAAGGGACAGGTTGGGGGTGGTTGATGTGGGAGGGGGGCAGGTGATTTTCTTTTGGGTGCAACTCTAGACAGCAGACCCAAATCTCTGTCTTCACAAAACAATCCATTAGTCTCAGTCGTTCTGGAATCTCAAGACATAAATACTTAAAAACTGCAAACAAGGCAAAAATTATTGTCCAGCCAAGGTCAGATAGTCATAGCTGTTGGCTGGTGCGCCCCACCGCCCCTCACCCCAAGCTAGCTACAGGTTGACTGATCCAAGATTCAGACGTTGTCCAAATTACTGTTTCACATTAGTATCGATCTAAAAATGTTCACTTGGGTCAAAGTCTATGCATAATATTACTAGAAACTTCAACAATAAATTTGTCAATGAAAGAAGAGAAATTACACCTAGAGTCTTTAAATACGATCTGTATTACAATTTTCAAATTAATATTGTAAAGAATGTTATCCCTACTTTGCAAAGTTTCTCATCAAGGTGAACTATGAAGAATTTAAAGACACTGTTAATTTAAAAACACCTTGATCAGGAATTGTGTGTAACAGTTTCAAGCCTAAATCCTTATATAAAAGAAAGCTCAGGGTTTTCATTAAGTTTTTTTAAAAAGATCATATTGGAATTTTTATATAAATTCAATGTCTCTTTTAATACTAGCATTTTATTTTTATCATTATAATCACATATTGCAGAGAAACTGTAATGAATTTTGTCCCATATAGACACTTTTAAATCCTCTCCTTTTTACCCCAGAGGGTTGTACAAATATTCCTGTCTATGCTTTTCATGCGAAGTCCTCTCCGAAATGTTCAGCCATGAGATGAGACCTTGTGGCGGGGCCTGGCACGGGTTCTGGCACGTCGTAGGCCTGCCCTTTCTCCTCTTTCTTTATATGCCCCAGCTCAAATATTTCTGCAGTTGAAATCTATTTTGATTAATGGTTAAACATATGTGGGCTACTCAGATGACAGCTCATTCATTTATTAGCTCATTCATCAAACATTTAATCAAGTGACCCCCCCTCATCTTATAGGCCTGAGCTCCTACTACCCCCTGCAGACGCCAGCGCTGGTGACACGGACCCCAGCTCCCTTCAAGATCCCAGAACCTCTGACAGGTGCGCTAGGCAGCTAGGCAGCCGAGTAACCACCTGCGCCCTTAGCAATTTGCATCTCCGACGCTTAAAGACAGCCCCTACTAGTGCCCCCGGCGATGGGGCCCCTCGGAATGAGTCTGAGAGAGGAGGGGGAGGGCCTCAAAGCCAGCGGGCTACTCAGCAGCTGTACACCCTTGGGCAGTTTCCTCCTCTGCGGAGTGTGGACTCTGATCCCCGCTCAGCAAGGCTGTCAGGAGGCCAGGGGAGCTGCTGAAAAGGGAAGAGGATGGAAAAGCTGTAGGTGGAGCCTTGCAGGTAGCATCAAAGAGACAGCTGACCCTGGCCTCAGGGTCTGGGAGACAGAGGGGCAGGTGTGGGGTGACCTGGACAGCCAGCTTGTCCAAAGGGGGCGCTGCGACTCAGTCCCTTGTGATGTTCACAGGCTTCTTGAGAAAAGCTGGCCCAATTGTGACGTGATTTTCCTGATTTTTAAATGTTGGCACTGATCATTTTTTTTTCTAGCACTGTGCATGCTGAACAGAAAAGTTTGCAACCTCTGCCCACGCCAGCGTTGGGGTGATAAGGATGACTGGGGGGCAGGATCCCTACCACAGGCAAGGCCCCTTGGTAAGGGGGTAGGGGAGGCACAGTAGGAGGAGGGGCCATCTTCCTTGTCTGCGGGGCTCTAGGGGAAACTGATGGCACAGAGGTTGGTGGTGTGTTCGTCCCATCCTCCATGGAGAATCGGGTTCATTTTGCAACAGTGACTTCTGTTCAGAGCAAAAGCCATAAAACTTCTAGAAGAAAACAGGAGAAAATCTTTGAGACCCTGGGTTAAGCAAAGATTCCTTTTTTCCCCCCCTAAGGTTTATTTATTAATTTGAGAGAGAAAAAGAACATGAGCAGGAGGGGCAAAGGGGGAGGAAGAGAGAGAATCTCAAGTAGCCGCTGCACTGAGCACGGAGCCTAATGTGGGGCTCGATCTCACAGCCCTGAGATCACGACCCGAACCAAAACCAAGAGTTGGATGCTCAATTGACTGTGCCCCCCAGGCGCACCCCTCTTTTTTAAAAAAATAGTGAAATGGATGATTTCTTTCCCCCTGAATTTAACAAATATGATTTAACATCATATATTCTCCAAAACTTACATAGAACAGAAGATTACTGAAAATGTCTTTGTTTAGGTCTAATTCCATGGCTTCTGTTTCCAGAAGCAATTGCTATCCTGGTGATGGTGTTAACACCTCACAACTATATTTTTGGATTTGTACACATCCACAAAGAACACACAGCATGATTTCATGTAGTACACTCCTATGTCTCTATGCTAGAAACAATTAGAAAATGCACTTTAAAATTGATGCCATGACCACATTATGAAAATATACCTGTAAGTACCTAGAAATGCACCTGATAAAAGATATGCAAGGCTCCACCAAAATCTACTAAACATTACCAAGAGAAAGGAGGAATTTGCTACCTCATCCTCAAAACTGGGAGATGGGAAAGGGGGCTGGGGCTGGGATGGCATGAGATGACAAAATGCAACATCTAATGCATCACCAGTACTTGGCATTTACATTGTTAAGACCCTGCAAATATCCGCATTTAGTACACTGTGATTAATAAGATTTTTGGGGTATAATCTTTCTTCATGAAATAAGCATTTGCTTTGTTTCAAGATAGCTTTCACCAAATAGTCCTGCAAACTCCTCAATGTTATTAAAATAGCCCCAGTGAAGTCACCTGTGTCAGGTAACTGAGTCATTGGTCCCATTTTATTTTCTCCTATGACATGCCTCCTCTTGACGCTGGGTCCATCGTCCTTGCTGGGCAGCTGTTCTCCAGATTCGTCCTATTGCCATCCTCCTGGGTATCCCCTTGTCCCCTCTTTCTGTAGGAGCTTCCTGGTCCCCGTGCACCCCGTTCCTGGTTTACAGGAGGAAGCGGTAATGCCTTATAGGTCTTAATCTTGAACATCACACACTGTGATTTCTGTCTCTCTTTTGTTAGAAGAGAGTCGCTAAATATAGCTCCCACTTAAAGGAATGGGAACGAGGCTCCACCTTAGGAAGGGAGGAGTACCAAAGAATCTGTGAATGTTTTTTAAAAGCACCAAGATGTACTCGCAAACTGTGTGTGTGTGTGTGTGTGTGTGTGTGTGTGTAGGGGTTCCTAGAGGTGGTCGCACTGGGTTCTGGTCCTATCACTGGAGTGCTGCCCATAGATTGTACCTGTGGGTCTTTTATCTTGGGGTGGTCAGTTTTCTCAGAGAAGAAATGTGTGGAGCATATAAGCCAGGAAGGCCAGGTTCAGGGCATTATATGGGATGAGGGCTTGGGGTGGCCTCACCAGACAGTTTGTAGGTTGTATATCTTTTCTAATAATTACTTTTCCTCATGTAGTCTCAGATGCTGATTTGCAGGCTCTCTTGAATGGGAGATTTTCCTTTTTCCCCTCTCTTTGGGCTCTCCTTCTTTGCCGAGGTAGATGACAGCTGTTCCAGCAGCTCCCGGGACCCCCAGATGAGCTGGGTTTTGTACTGGTGGCTCAGGATGCCTTCCATGTGGTCACCTCGGACTATTATTACAGCTCTGTTCGTGGACCAGGGGGTGGATTGGCTCGACTGCCTGAATTTAAGGCAGTTACATATAGGGAGGGTCTTTTAACAGAGGTGACCAGTAATGGGATGGCTGTTTCACAGAGTGATGAGCTCCTGGTCTCTGGAAGGTTCTAGAAGAGGCAGGTGGCCAAGTGTTGGAGACAGGATGTCTTAAAGGCTGGCATCAGTGATGGCTGTGATTTCGGGAGGGGCCTGTGACCTTTGGATTCAACCCACAGCACAACACATGGCACTTCGATCTCATCCTCATAGCGCCGAGGACACCAGTGGTGTGGGGTGATGACAGCTGACATTCACGGAGCAGGTACTACGTGCCAGGAGCTATCCCGCTCCCTGCATTCCTGTTAACGCATTCAGGCCCCATAGGAAACTCGCCCGGGGGCTGTGACGATTACCCCTGCTCACTGCTGAGGAAACCAGGACTGGGAGGATCAGCAATTTGCCAAAGGCAGCGGGAGGTGGCAGAGCCGGGACAGGAGCCAGCGGGCTGACTGAGGTTTCGTGCCCAGCCTCATGTTGGCAGTCAGGGTGAGAGGTCTGGGGGTCAGCCAGAGCCCAGTGAGGAGGGGTCTCCAGCCAGCGACAAGGGTTCCCCAAGTCAAACCAATGTTTACAGAAGGAAACCGAGGCTTCGATCGTATGTTAATGGCTCCTGGCGGCGTGAGACAGCTTTCAGTCAACCAGGACCAGCAGCTAAGACGCCATCTTTCCAAAAAGATGCCCATTGTCTTCTTTTTCAAATGTCTTCACAGTCTTGCTGAGCTTTAAAAACGTCCAGTGAAGCTTTGGTGACAGAGTGGATTTCCTCCTGCAATCAGGTTAACGTGTTCTCTTCACCATGTTTCTCCTGGGAGATGGGGAAGGAGGTCTGACGCCAAAGAAACGGATGTCAAAGGGTTCACAGTGCCCATGCTCGCCACAGTTCCCGAGGGCGGAGCCATCACGAAAGATATGGGCAGGGGAGGGGACAGCCCCCGAACGACTCAGGCGTCTTGGCCACATTTAATTGTTTATGATATAATAAAATGTTAATTTTCCGATCCCCTTGGTGTTCACATACATGTAAATACATCAGCCAAGTGTTCAGGGAGTACTTTGTAATCCTGCAGTGATTTCATTTTAAATAAACGTCTCCTGTCCTCGTTCTCCCCCCGTCACCCTGCTTTAGCCATGTGGGAGCTGCCGGGGGCCCTCACCCCCTACACCTGTACTTCATTCATCAGGCGGGCGGCTGTGGCTGCTCGCGTGCCCTGCTGCCGCAGGCTTCTCCACGGTTGTCCCCGCCACCCTGGAGCAGGGCTCCGCCGCCTCTGTCCCCGCACAGCTGGGGTGAGGTGATGGCTGATTCCTTGTGTCAGAGAGGCAGTCAGCTGTCCCTCCTGATGGAAACAAAGCAATCTCAGCGCAGGCGGAGGGCGGTGGGCTCCTGCAGAAGAGGGGCACTCCTCTGATTGATCGGGAGCCCTGATGGCTTCCCGGTGGCAAACCGTGCGAGCACTCCCAGCTGGTGGCCGTTCTGTCTTCCTGTAAACAGACATTTCCCACGGGGGCAGAACCACTCACTCCCGGGCCTATGCTTTTGTAGTTAGTTGAGCAAAAGAGGGAGATGACTCTTTAGGACGTTGTAACTCAACAGCCTTTTTGGCCAACAGCCGTGTAAATAAACCCAGTGATCTATGAATTCACTCTCGAAATGACAAATGGATGTTCACTTCAAAAATGTGTTGATCATGTATCCTAAATGCAGGTGTCCTTTAAACAGAGAGGAAACGGCGAGCAAATCCAACCTGGCCGCCTTCTTCCAGGAATCCTCTGCTTGCGTGCATTGCGGGGATGTGGCGGGGGACGTCTCCCTCGAGCCCAGAGGCATCAGGAGGCCTCCAGACCATCCTCAGACCTACGGCGTGACGGCTGACTGTCGTCAGTGGGCTAGCTTGCTCTGTTGGGACGGCTGTGGGTAGGACCCGCAGATGCCGTTAGTTACGTCTGTGTACTGCTAGACAGAAGCAGCTGAGGTTATAGAATCTCCTTCAAACAGGGTCCTCGAGGGGGAACCTGAGGCAGGAACCACAGTTGGGTAGAGGAAAGGCAATGTCATAAATCTCTTCATGGCCAGAGGTTCCCGACCACCGCCCACCACCCGCAGTCACCCACACGGTGGTCGTTCTTCTCTTGTCAAGCTCGAGTCCTGTGTTCCAGCCCCGGTCTGTGTGTTCTCTTTCAGAGCCTCAGAAATAAGTGTGGGCTGCTGGTCTTGGTAAAAAGGCCACTTCCTTGAAGAGCCCCATGAACTATGTCCTCAACTATCCCCAGGGCGCTCATCCCAGGATCTCCCCCCGCGCGGTTTCCCGGCCCTTCCTGGGGTGTGGCCCTCCGTGAGAGCGTCTCGCGTGCTCCTCGCGGTCCAGGCGAGGTGCCCGGAGCTGGGCGAACGCACAGGGGCCAGTCTTGGTGAATCGGAAACTCGTTTGGACAAATGTCAGTGAGCGGTTATTGGTCTGCTGAGTTATGTTACTTCGCTGGTCCTGTCTTCATCTTTCCTCTCTGTTGTCCCCCTGAAACACTCGTCGAGCATTCACCAAACCCATACTTTGTGCCATGGGGAAAAATCAAAGTAACTGTGTTCAAACAATTCATCACCAATGCGCGAGCCGCCAAGTATCCCCTCAATCACGTGACTCGTGCGGCAAGTACCTGGTTAACAGAGGAGCGCACAAAGGGCTAAGTAAGCGTGGGGGGTGGGCAGGTAGGGGCTGCTCCAGACAGAGGTGGAGGGAAGGGCTTCCCAGTTAAGGAACGGCCCGTGTGAAAATCTCGCTGGCGTGAGGGTCCGCGGCCTGTCTGGTGTCGTGTGGTTGATTTTTGCAAAAGGGACCTCACGGAGAGTCATGAAAGATGAAGCAGAGAAAGCGGTGTAAGGCCACAGTGGGGATTATAGATTGAATGTATCCCCCCAAAATTCTTGGGTTGAGACCGAATCCCCCATGTGATGGCGTTTGGAGGCGGGGCCTTTGGAAGGTGATTAGGTCATGAGGGCGGAGTAGCGTCCTTACCAAGAGACTCCAGAGAGTAAGCTTGTCCCCTCCACCAGGCAAGGACCCAAGGAGCAGGCAGCCATCTCAGACCAGGAAGTGGGTTTTCATCCAACACCGAATCTGCAAATGACTTGATCTCAGATTCCCAGCCTCCAGAACGGTAAGCAACGAGTTTTTGCAGGTTACTAGCCACTCCTGTCTCTGGTACTCTGTTACAGCAGCCAGAACATGAAGACAGTGGGGGACTGAGTCTTACCCTGGGACAATGGGGAGTTTTCAGCAGGTTTTAAGGAAGTGTGTAACGTGAGCAGATCCTTCTGGTTTTAGTGTTGAGGCTGCCCTGGGTGACAGGAACCAGGAGGCCAAGGAGGAGAGGGAAGGAAGAAGCTGCCTTATGTCAAATGAGTCCCTTCAAGGTGACCCTTGGAAGAGGGGTTCCTCTCACCAGACATGGAGCCCACCCCTGTCCCTTTGACGAACCATTTGGTGGTCTCTCACCAGTAATCACCGGATCTCAGATGGCTCCGGGAGGAACCTGCACCCAATCTTTCCTGAATTCTTTGCGGCAGACACAGAGGTGTGCTTCTCAGCTTTCCCATCAAGAGAGAATTTGCTGGTTATCTGCAAGGGGTACGTCAGATAACTGAGAGCTGTCGGCCGGCAGTGCCTCTGGGGTCTGCCTTAGCTTTCATCCCTGGTTGGATTCAGTTGGCTAATATTTTTGGAGGATTTTTATATCTGTTCTCATGAGAGACATTAGTCTGTTTTTTTTTTTTTTCTTTTCTTAGGATGTGTTTGGTTTTGGTATTAGGATAAAGATGTCCTCAGATGAGTTAGGAAGGAAGCCCTCTGCTTCTACCTTTTTTTTTTTTTTTTTTTTTTAGTTAACATACAGTATTATATTAGTTTCAGGTATACAATCTAGTGATTCAACAATTCCATACATCATTCGGTGCTCATCACAATTACTACCCTTAATCTCCATCACAGATTTAACCCATCCCCCCACCCAGCTCCCCTCTGGTAACCATCAGTTTGTTCTCTATAGTCAAGAGTCTGTTTCTTAATTTCTCTCTCGCACTCCTTCTTTTTCCCTTTGCTCATTTGTTTTGTTTCTTAAATTTCACATATAAGTGAAATCATAAGGTATTTGTCTTTTTCTGACTGATTTTAGTTAGCATTATACTCTCTAACTCCATCCACGTTGTTGCACATGGCAAGATTTCATTCTTCCGTAGGGCTGAATAATATTCCATTGTATATAGATATACCACATCTTCTTTTTTTTTTCTCATTTGAGGATTTCTTTTTTTTTTATATATTAACATATAATGTATTATTTGCCCCAGGGTACATGTCTGTGAATCATCAGGCTTACACATTTCACAGCATTTGCCATAGCACATAGCCTCCCCCGTGTCCATATCCCTACCCCCCCACCTCCTCTGCTTCTATCTTTTGAAAGAGATTGTAGAAAATTGGTATAATTTCTTCTTTAAGTGTTTGGTGGAACTCACCAGTGAACCTCTCGGGGCCTGGTACTTTCTTTGTAGAGGGTTATTGATTGTTGACTTGATTTCTTTAAAAAATTATAGGCCTATTCAGATCATTCTCATATAAGTTGTAGCAGATTGTGTCTTTCAAGGAATGGGACCATTTGATAATGGTAGGTTAGCAAATTTAGGGGCATAAACTTATTCATAGTATTCCTTTATTATCCTTTTAATGTGTGTGGGATCTATAGGGATACACCCCCCCTTTTACTTCTGATATTGGTAATTGTGTCCTTTCTTTTTTTCTTAGCTAGCCTGGCTAGAGACTTGTAGATGTTATTGATCTTTTCAAAGAACGAAGCTTTTGATTTTGCTGATTTTCTCTATTGATTTCTTGTTTTCAATTTATTGGTTTCTGCTCTTTTAAAATTATTTCTTTTCTTTTGCTTACTTTGCTCTTCTTTTTCTAGTTTCCTAATGTGAAGCTTAGATTATTGATTTTAGAGCTTCCTTCTTTTCTAAAATATGCCTTCAATGCTCTAAATTTCCTTCTAAAGAGAGCTTTTGCTGCATCTTTCAAAGTTTGATAAGGTGTGTTTTCATTTTCCCGTAGCTCAAAATATTTAAAAAATTCTCTTCTTCTTTGACCCATAAGCTATTTGGAAGTGTGTTGTTCAATCTGCAAATATTTTTTGGGATTTTCCAGTTATCTTTCTGTTACTGATGTCTAGTTTAATTCCGCTGTGGTCTGAGAGCAGATATTGTGTGACTTCTATTCTTTTCAATCTGTTGGGGGTGTGCTTTATGGCCCAGAATGTGGTCTCTCTTGGTGAATATTCCATGTGCACTTGGCAAGAATATGTAATCTGCTGTTTTGGGATGAAGTAATCTATAGATGTCAATTGTATCTAGTAGTTTGGGGGTGGTGTTGAGTTCAACTATGTTCTTACTAATTTTCTGCTTGTAGATGGATCCATTCCTCCCGCCCCAGAACCATGAGGAGATTTTTCTCCAATATTCACTGTGGGGCCTGGTAGAAATCCAGGAGATAAAACTCACAAAAATGTGGGGGTTCTGATGACTGGGTTCCCCTGGAGAATTTTCAACTCTCAAAGTTGTCCACATTGAGGCCCAGCAATTCGTCAGTTACAATTCAGGTTTTCCCACCCAGGCAATGGTTCCATGGAGGCTTCTGCTCCCGTGGGTTGTGATTCTCTGTATCACCTGTCAGTCTCTCCAGTGTGGGGAGGGGGCAGGGGTTTACCTTGTGACTTCACTTCTCCTACAGATATAAGAAGAGTTGTTGATTTTTCAGTTTGTCAGCTTTTTACTTGGAGGGAGCGATGGCTTCTAGGCTTCTTACACGCTGGATCAGAAACCAGACATGTGTCTTAGCTTTTGAACTGAGGCCAAGCTCTTCCTGGTCAGCCCGTGGCCAATGACTGAGCAGACTGGGGTCTATAGGGCTTGGCTGTTTCTGCACAAGGGACTCTTCTGTTGTGTTGTCTGAGACTTGGACGGCTGTCCCAAGTTCTCTCTGCCTGATCCTGCCTCTTCCCCCTTTATCTTTCACGGGTATTACCCTCTAGTACCTTGTTTGCTTTCCTAACTCTGTCTTAGCATCTGCTGGCCAGGGAGCCCACCTGGTACATTTGACCATATGATCAATCCTATTGTTGGTTCCAGGAGGAGAACAAGGAAACCTGTGAGCCATGGATGGGGGTAATCTGATTTACAAGGTGTACCTTGCTAACCGTCAGGCTAGTCTAGCACTCACCCTGTCACAGGTCCCTCTTTGGGGGTGGTGCTGTGAGCCACCCTACATAGCCCTGGTCGGAGTGAAGACCTTAGTTAGCACCTGGCCTCTTCAGAGTCCAGAAAAAGGAGGAGTTTCTGCCTCTCTGTTAAAACCAGTTTTTGTTTGAAGACCTACATTTTCCATCAGGACCTGACACAAACTATGCTTTCTCCAGAGATGGTGAACTTTTTCTGGAAGTCTTTCATGGAAACCTGTCTTAACACAACCAAAAGCCCTGATGTTCTTATAAGAAGAAACACAGGGAGTCATGGGGCAGGTGGTGGGGGGGCCTCATATCATCGTGGAAAGCAATCGCCACAGTGGAGCTGAGAGATGATGAAGGTTTGAATTATGGCAAAGGCTGTGGGAGTTGGGTTGGGTGTGGGGCTGGCAGAGATCAGAATGGCCCAGATTTCATCACCGAGGAGAATGAAGGAGTTACTATGACCGTCGAGAGTCTGACTTAGGTACCTGGGGAATGGCGATGTATTTACTGTGCTGGGGACTCAGGAGGAGTTGGAGGCAATGTGGGGGAGAAAAGTGACTTCAGTTCAGTATCTTTTGATTTGGGGATGCCTGTGGGATATCTAAGGGAAGGCATCCCGATCGCTGCCTGACTTTTCGTTTTCTTTCGCCCTGCTTGCAAAATCAGAGAGAAGCAGCATCCTGTCAGGGGCTGTTGCTTTCCCTTTGGTCCTTCTGCTGGGTTTGCTCCAGCCCCTTGCCCTCAGGCAAGAGAGGAGCCGGCAGCTCAATCTGCTGGGGGCTGCAGGGCGGGCTCTTAACACAGCAGGGCCCTTCAGATGTTCCGAAACTGACAATCCCAGGTCTACCTCCTGCCAGCATTTGTTCACAGAGACACAGCATCACAAACTCTCCGGACTGGAAGGGACGTTAGAGGTCATCCGTTCCAGCCTCGGGGTTGGCATTCTCAGACTGTTCTAATAATTTAAGAGTTCCTTCTTCTGTGAATGCAGGAGTCTCTTCTGACTTCTCCTTAATATGCTGTTAGAGACACGGTCCACCCGTATGCTCCCTTCCTTGGGAGACGTGCACGGGGGGCTCGCGTTGGCGGGTCCATCGGGGAAGGGTGCTACGAGGCCGGATTTGAGAACACGGTTTTTTCTGTCCTTCACAGCGCAGCGATGAGGATGGTCTCCATGGTTACGGCAGCTTCTCAGAGGTGCCTGGCTGTTTGGGTTCTCTATTTGCCTAAATGTCTAATTTACGAATAACCTGTTTAGGTAACCTGCTGGAAAGTTTCTGTACGTATATGAGAATCAAGACATAGATATATATTCCAAACAACAAAAAAAGTAGGCCGAAAGGCATTTTGGGTACATTTTTTCTTCTACTAATAACAGAAATTAGGATTGACTTGAAAAATTTCAAGTTAAACAAGATTCAATGAAAGAAACACTGCCTTCATGTTCTTCAAAGGCATGTGAGCAGAGAGGGGCTGGAGCTAACCTAATTATGTTTTCTTTAATGTGAAATAGCTATTTCCTGACATTCTATTTGCATCTTCCCATCACATTCAAATGGCTGGGACATTGATTTTTTTTTTTTTCTTTTCCGAGGGTTCCCTTTGAACATGAAAGTGTTTTTTCCTATTTTTTCTCCCCTGGTGAGAGCAGTGGTAAGAACAGATCGATAATTACATTGTTGGATAAAAAGGAATATAAATTTTATTGAAAAACAACACCAGCAACAATGTGGGGAAAGCCTACTCAATAGCAACTGGCGCACACAACTCAACACACACATTATGAAAAGTAATCAGCTCTTAAGATTTCTGGCTACTTCTTCCAAATGAAAAGAAATGATAGACCCCAGAGAAACTGATGTGGGACACAGACGCACATCACCTCTGAACACACCACTAACAGCGAAGAATGTGGCAATACTGTTCCCTTGTTTGCTGGGGGCAATCTAGGATACTTCAAGGATTAACTGACTTAGAGAGAATTTAGTCCTTCCAGTTAGCCTAGCATCTAAAACCCAGACCACTGGGGAAACTTCTCTACTTTTCGAGTCCTTTGAGAAGAGGATTTTTCACAAACTTTCTTGGCACCTTGCCCCTCCTGCTTAAAAACAGGAAATAGTTCTTTATGTCTAGCCTAAATCCTTCATGCTTCAGTTAATCTATTTATTTCCTTTTAATCTCCGCAGGCCGTGAGGAGTCTGTCTTGGTGGGGCAATGCAGCATATGGGGAACTCACAATGACCATAATCAGATTGAAACGGAGTCCAGCTGTGCCGCTGGCAAGCTGAACGGAGTTAATTGCAGTTGTGGTTGTAGCCCATTTGCCCCCCACTCCCGCAACCCTCCCCGACCTTCTGCACCCTTCTGCCTGTGGCCAGAGGGCTGCCATCCTAGGGCTTGCCAGCCAAAGCCCTGCGTGTGATCAACTCGGTCCTTCACCAGCGTAGTAAAGAGTGCAGTCAGAGCTGTCCCTTCCAGTCCCACATCCAGCGTTTCTGTTTCAAGACGTTATTTTCCGGCAAGACACCCACCAGTATTACATGCCGTGTCTTCTCACCCTGCCAGGCAGGCCCCGGACTCGCCTCACAGCTTCCGTGTGGCAAAGATGAGCTCCGTGTGCATACGAGGATGCACCCAGTGAATTAAACATAAACATCTCAGCAGTGTATTTCAGGTTCTGCCTAAAAAACCCAGGCGACCTGCAGGGTCTCGCAGAGTTCCGCTCGCCGGCAGCTCCACATTCTGGGCACCAGGGGGCGCCCGTGCCATTCCACCAGTCGCCGGGAACCGGCACCAGGAAACAAAGATGGGGATTTGAATAAAAGGCTTCAAAATGCAACCCTGAATTCTACCCTGAACAGCATGCGTGTAAAAATTCATGAAGATTGGATTTCATTTCATGTATCTTTACTTCAGTAGAAAGAAATACAGGTGATTTCTGACTGTGCCTACAGCTATCTTTACAAAGAAGCGGGCTGGTTAACGCAGAGGGAGGGGCTCGCGGTTGCTCGGCAGATGGTTGGAGAGGTTGGGCCCGGTCTTGGTTTCTGGGGCAGCTCCCGTTGTGCCAGTGGCATCCTCGGCCCGCTCCAGGATGTACTGATTAGTTGTATTATCTTTAAAAAGGTACACATTGTTCTCATCGGGACCAGCCATGGGTCTGGGTCCAGGGGGTGACTGGAGTCATAGAAGGCACTTGTTATTTGGATAAAACACAGCACATTTCTTTCAGCCCGTAAAATCAAAGGTGTGAAAAAAGACTGTTTTCAGGGTGTAAGAACTCCCCTTGTTTCCCAGTCGTGGTTAGTGCACAGCGGTTCCGCCTTGGGGGCCTTTGTGCATTTTCTAGGCGTGAGTGACAACAGTGCCAAAGGCAAAAAAAAAAAAACAACAAAACAGTGCCAAAGGCTTGGGTGGCAGAGCCCGCCAGAGGGCATGGGACACAGGCCAGGGGAGAGCGCAGACCCCCATGGTGTGCTGTCCTTGTGTTCCAGGACCCCCCCACCCCAGGGGAGGCTGGGCACCCCTGTCACATGGCTCGGGTCCAGGTCCAAGCTGGGTGGCAGCGGGGACCTTCGGGGAGGGGATGAAGTGTTGGGAGCCCAGAACTTTAGGCAGGCCTCTTCGGGGGAGGCTGCTGGCGCCCACCTTGAGCTCTGAGATGGCAGGGGCAGGACCCCCTTGGTTTCCTCCATAGCACGGAGCCCGCTGCTTAGGAAGTGCCCCGTAAACATTTGCCGAACACACAAATGTGAGGATGATGGCAGAGGAGGAGGCAAGAGCATCTGGCCGGCCTGGCTGTCCCCGAGCCTGAGGATGTGCAGAAGAGTAGTTGGTGGGGAGGGGCGCTGGGCAGGGCCAGTTCTCAGGGCGAGGGCACCGAGAGTGGAGGGGGGCCGCCGAGCTGACAAGCCAGGAGGCAGGGAGCACCCACAGGGGCTCCTCCTGCTGGGAGGGTGCTGCCGGGGCCACGCGGGGCCTCTCCCGCCTTCCCTCTCCCGCTGCCCTTGCGGGAAGGAGCCAGCCTTGCCGCTGTTGCCATGGCAACACGGGCCTGAGGTGCTGCTGGGGGCCGCTGGGCAGCTGAGGCTCCTAGGGCTAGAGCCGCGTAGAAGGCAGGACCCCAGGGGTCTCTCATGGCAGAAAGAGGCCGGAAGGGAGATGGGATGCGGACAAGCACCAAAACGACTCCCAAAGCAGGTGGAGGTCCCCTGTGTGGGCTTTGCTGGTAGGGACCCTTGGGTTCTGGCTGAGCCGTTATTTCAGAGTCTCCTCGCCACTGTGCTGTTCGCACTACTCCCTGCCCGGCCTCCCTGCCCGGCTCCTGATTTAGCATTATCAACAAGACCCCATCCCCTCCCCCGCAAGGGCCTAGCAGCCTCTTGAATCTCCCCTGTGCAAGTGCAGGCCGGGGCCTGAAGCCCAGCTCTGAGAGGGCCTGGAGGGCCACCGACTCACTAGACTGAACTGGCCCACGGGCCCGTCCGAGAGCACGGAGTCAGAGGCCTCACGACCTCAGCCTCAAGTGGCAGGGCTGCTGTGGGGTCCCCCGCCCTCTGGCCCTCCACCCAGGGCCCTCAAGGGTGGGCCCAGGGAGCCCACTCCTGACTTTTCTATTGCCACATCCCCAGTGTCCCCGGGGACTGTGGAGCCTCTGGCCAGGCGTGGGCTGGCGAGCTTCCTCTTCCCACTTTTTTTCTAGGGCTCTTGAAGAGCAAGAGGCAGCAGGAATGCAGAAGGTGGTCAGGTCTGAGGGAAAAAATGGTAGTCCGACCCTCCCTGGGGTCCAGGAATCGGTGAGAAACACTGAGGCTACCTGAGAGGGGCTCTGTGATTCATTCAGGGTGACTCAGCCTTGGAGGCCCGGTCTCTCTCCGGCACGGAGGAGAATTCTCTCACCATTATGCAAAAAGCTTTCTGCCTGGGCAACCTCCCTGCTTTTCCACATCAACCCTATAAAAACAACAAGAGCATTAACACGAGAAGGGGGCATCTGGGCAGTGGTGTGTGTTCACAATACCTTGGATTTTCATAGCACCTTTTTCTTCTAAAGGGCCTTTGCCTCCGTCCCCTCGGCCACGGCCACAACCGAGTGGAGCTGTGGGAAGCCCAACATCCCCACCTCCATGGCCGAGCGGAGAGGCTGAGGCAGAGGCCTTGAAGTGACTTCATGCAGGCTCGGTGGTGTCCAGGGCTCTCTGCACCGCCGTCGGGCCCTCCCTGGGCAAGTCTGGCCTCGGGCCTCCGAGAGGGGGCAGCCAGGGCGCCAGCCCTCACTGGGCGTTCACTTTGTATTTCAGGATGTAGGAGTAGAAGTTGTGGTTGGCGTTCTCCAGCACCATGACGTAGATCTCGTGGCAGCCAGCCGTGCTGCAGCTGCCCTCCCAGTAGCCCTCTGGGTTCAGGGTCAGGGGCCACGTGTCCTGCCCCTTCACCAGGGCTTTGGCAACCCCGTGGAGCTTCAGTTTGAACGGGACGTCCCGGTTGGCAGGAAGCACGCCCGACAGAGGCTCCAGCAGCTCATTGTCCTGCCCCCAGTTGCCGAAGCTCTCGGGGAACATGGGCCAGTTCACCTTGGTGTTGGTGCAGCACAGGAGGTAATTGAAGACGAAGACGTAGTTGCCCGGCTCCAGCCTCTTCTTGACAAAGATCTTGAGGGCGAACTTGCCCGCCTGGGGCAGTTGGACCTTCAGCTCCGCCCGCTTCTCCCGCTGCAGCTGGAAGATGTAGCGTCGCTGTGTCTCCTCGGTGATGGGACCTTCGTCCCCGTGCAGGGAAGCCAGGACGCTGATGCCCTCCTCCACGCCGAAGCTGACGGAGCAGCGCCCATCGCTGGTGTGGATGATGGGGTCGGGGTGGGAGGGCTTCACGATGCCCATCTGCTCCGAGAACCAGCTGGGGCCCACGGGCTGGTGCAGCTCGGCCGGCAGCCGGACGCCGATGTCCACGTAGTTGCACTTGAGCGTGTACTCCAGCACCGAGCTGTAGATGTCGGAGTTGCCCTTGGCAAAGATCTGCAGCTTGTGGGTGCCCACGGCCGGAGGGTATATGTCCAGCTTCATCCCGTTCTTCCGGAGGCTCAGCAGCCCATGCTCCTGCTTGCCGTTGAGCATGAACATGAAGAGCGTCGGGGCGCAGCTCTCGATGGTGATGGTGGCCTTCCCGTTCACTGTGGGGAGAGAGCCGGGGTCAGGTGGGGTGGGTCAGGGACGCACGGACGTGCTGCTCAATGGTTAACAGCTGGCTCTCAGGGAGGAAGCCCTGACTCTAGCATGTGCCCATGTCCATGTATAAATACTTCCAGCGCGATGGACTTTAGGTGACCGAGGTGATGTCCCCAAACACCGTGTAAACCAGCCGAGGCATGCCGCCGGAGGGGTGCCCCGCCCCGCTGCAGGTGGTTCTCCTAGGGTGAGGGTCTCAGGAGAAAATCTGCCCCAGCTCTATGTGCTTGCCTCACCCAAGCAATGGTTAGATGGTGGCCAGGAGGCTTAGCCGGATTCCGGAGGAGGGGAGAGAGCCCTGGGGCAAGGAGGGCCCACGACTGGTTGGAGGGGCTCCCTTTGTCTCCTTCCAGTCTTAAGTCTTGCTTCACACGCTCCCTCCAGCCTCTGTTCCTTACAGCATCAGCAGCTGTCAGGTGAACATGGGACCTTCAAACGGGGCTGGAATGGCTTCACTGCCCGAGGGGCAGGGCTGCCTCCTCGATTCCCTCCCCCCTGCCCTCACCCCACGGCCGCCCCAGGACTCTCACTTGGGCATGGCCCCCACTCCCATGTCCTCTGGTTTTGTCTTCTTCTGTCCCGGTCCCTGTTTTTCAGGGACAGACGGTCAGTTCTCCAGCTCTACGGCCCATGAGCACTCCCCTATCTGGTCCTCCCTGCCTCGCAGGACCACAAGGAGAGGCAGTGGCTCCTTGCAGAGCCTCAATCCCCTTCCTCTCAGAAGCCCCACACCTGCACCTCATCCCAGCAACCTCCCCAGCCCCGATCGGGTTCACAGGTGAGCACAAAGGAAGGAGACAGACTACCGTCAGAGCCCCTCTCACTAGGAACATTTCCCCAGTCTGAGGTCCAATGTTCTTGCGGGGAGGCCATGCCTGGGCTCTAGGACAAGTATCTCCAAGACTTGCCCCCTAATCTACCCAAGGCCCCGACTCCAGGCTGCTCTGCTCTTGGATTCAGTGCTAACTCCCGACCAGCCAGTGAGAATCCCGCAGCGGCAGCAGGAAAGGATGGGAGCTCACTGGCTGGCTCCCTTCTGTGTCTTCATGGACTCCTTCATCTGGAAACCTTTCCCTGCCTTCCCTT
Organism: Nasua narica; assembly: GCA_028533885.1. NCBI lineage: Eukaryota > Metazoa > Chordata > Mammalia > Carnivora > Procyonidae > Nasua > Nasua narica. The sequence goes on from CM052799.1 coordinate 80,990,146, forward strand.
GGCAGGGAACCCCTCCCCACCGCAGTCCCCTTCCCCCCACGTAATCTCATCTGGCCTCTGTCCCTACTCCCCAAAGACTTCAGTGACTTCCTTGGAGCCTCTGGGCTGCTGGCCTGCTCTCTTGGCTGCACTCTTGTCCCCCTGCAGCCCCCACACGCTCCAGCCCAGCCCGCCCACTACTACCCATTCCCTCTGCTGCCATTCCTTCCCTCTCTGCCGTGCTACTTGTGGGGTGCTTTGTGCTTTGGTGTTATCTTCTTTGTCTGCTTTCTTTCTTCACTGCCTCCAGCCACTACAGGACATCTGTCCCATGGTAACCTCCAAGGGAAAGTGCCCAAGAACAACAGACTTGTTATCAGTCTCTCTTCGTTGACTCTCTCCTCTCCCTCGCTTCCTCTTCTAAGCCAACCCAGTGGGCAGAAGCTGTCTCAGCCTTCGACTGCTCATGGCCCCGTCCTGTTCCATCTTGCTTCCGAGTTGGCTGTGAGATGGCACGGGATTCACCTTTGATGTGGAGTGCCGCCCGAGGGCCCCGGGGGAAATTAGCTACCTGGTCGCTCCTGCATTCACCTGCGTGAGTCACCATCAAACTGGAGACCAGTGAGAGTCCTGCCCCCTCCTGCCTGACCTGAGCCAAGACCCTCCTTTTCGGGACCACAGCGCATTCTCCCACCTCCTCCAGGACACACATCTCAGAGCCCTCGCACTTGTCCATCCCTCCACCGCTTTCCCCCAAACCCGATAAGACCTTAGCATAACGTCTGGCTGTAGAGAAATCTTTTCCAGAGCCCTCCAGTAAGGGCCAGCTCCCCTGGAAACCTCTCTTGTAGCTCCACATCTCCTTCAGGAAACTTAGCACCGTTTTACTAATTCAGTTCTCTGCGATGTGTGTCTTCCCTGCAGGGGTGAGCGCTGCGGGGAACTGGCCTCCTGCCTCCTTTCCTGCGTGTCCCAGGCCTCACCAGGGCACCTGGGCCAGCAGATTCTCTGCCAAGGATTGCTGAATGGCTGGAAGACTCTGTGGGAGCCTGTGACCTCCCCTGCATCCCCTCTCCCTCCACGTCCCCTCACCCCTGTCAGTGATATCCCACCCCCACATCCCCTGTCCTCTTCCTACCTTGCTTTTCACCCACCTGTTTCCCTCTCCTGCTTTCTTCCCATCCCCACTCTTAGTGAAACTAGCTCCAACAAAGAAATATTCCTTAAATATGGGATCAAATCTGAGATTACTGTATATTAAGAAACCCAGCGTTACATTTCTGTGTCTCTGGCCAAGGCAAGTTCTACTCCGTGGCATTGATTTGACATTGGTGTGGCCTGGTCCATTCTTCCGTGTGGTTCCGTGGCCCACACCAGTTAGAACAGGCTCCCCATCTGAGAGGAGCCCAGGAGACACGTTCTCAAAGACAGCAACCTCACGCTGTCATTTTAACAGCAGGAGCCTCCAGGTATTTGTAGTTTTGGAAAAGTATTCGAGAGCTCAGCCAACTGGTTAAGGAAAGCATTGTGAGGCGGAAGGAAGAAATCAGCTGGAAGTAACCTGGGGACACCTGTGCCCCCGTGCCCCTCTCCCTTACAGCGTGGGATGGGGCTCACCTGCAGACCCGCCCCCAGACCTCTCTGTGCTAACAGCCAGAGCGCGCTCAGGCCCTCCCTCCCAGGAGTAGAGGGGCCCCCTGCTCGCAGGGGTGGTGCCAAAGGTAGGCCTTTGCTGAACTGTGCGGGTGCGTGTGGGGGGTGTGGGTGTGGGTGGGGGGTCGGTGTACCGCCTAGGCTGTGCTGAGCCCTGTAGTGTGCCCAGCCCGGGACCAGGCACCAGGGCCTAGGACATAACTAAGACAAAGGTCACGAGGCTCGTGACCGCAGTTCTGTACCCTCTCCCACACAGCTGCCCCCCCCCGAACCTCAGAGTGCGCAAACACACCTGGCTGGGTGCCTGTGGCCCCTGTGGGGACGTGGGGAGCAAAGGTCAGTCTAGTCAGCCATGGGGACAGCTCTGGCTATGGGTCCTGCCCTTCCTACTTGCAGGGAAGTTGGCTGGAAAGGGCTGGACTCTGCCTCCAGGAGGGAAGCCGGCAGAGATGACAGGCATCTGAGCTTGTGAAGGGAGCCTGCAGAGAGGAAGGCAGGCTATGCCCCTGGAGCCAGCACTGGTCTAGGGGTGCTTGAGCTCAGACGTTGGAGGGCTCGCTGTGTCCTTCCAGAGCGCGTCTGTCTCTGCGTGTGGTGACGCCTGCTCTCTTCCAGCCCCTGAGGCCCAGCTCAGCAGCCACTCCGGGATAAGGCATCCCCTGTCCTCTGTCCGGGGGGACCCCCACTGCTCTCCCACTCCCTGCTTAGCCCGCTGACACACGGAGCCCAGCTTGGCTGGGCCAACACATCCTCTAGGCCAGGAGTTTGGGGGAACACAGCAGGCTAGTGAGCTTCCATTGGGGACCTGAACTAGGAGGTGGGGACAGCCAGGCCTGAGGGGATCCTTTACCTACTGCGGGAACTGAGAGAGACTCACCCAGCTGGGGACCTTCCATTCCCGGCTCCCTGACAGGCTGGGCTGGAACTGGGGTCCTCAGGGCCTAGAGAAACCCAAACACTGCGTAGGCAGCCCCTTTTTGGTTTATGCTGCTGGAGCTGGTGTCTGTCTCTGCAAATATGACCTATGGCTGCGTCTTGCCCTGAGGACCTGACGGCCTTGGCTGCCTTAGTGGCGTCTGCACATACAGCTTACAGGGAGCTCGCTGGCCCTGGCTGGGCCCTGACAGGGCAGTCCCCTGGGGGCCCAGAGGCCTGAGACGCAGAGCCGGCTGCCCATCCCTACCGCCAACATGGCGGCCACCTGATCCGGGCGTACCTGTTTTGATGACAGAGGTCTCTGGGTGGGCGCTCAGCATCCCCTTGTTGTAGAATTCACTCTTGTGGTACATGTTGCTCTCAAACTGCCTCAGCGACTGAGGAGGCTTCAGTAGTTGCCAGTTCTTATTGTCTGGGAAGTGGTCCTCGATGAACAGCGCGGGGTGGGTGAGGAAGTAGAATTCATTGTAGCTAGAGGTAGGGGGAAGCTGGTCAGTAGCCATGAGGGTGAGTAGGCTTCAGCTCTGTAGAGAAGGAGGTGGGGGCCCACAGGGGGAGCTCTGGGGCCTTCTTTTGTCTAGCACCTCCACAGGAGGGGTCCTGCCAACAACCCAACAGGGAGAGCCACTATCTCGGGTCTTAACTCGGGCATTGCAGATGGCCCCACCGTGGCTGCTTTCAGAAATAGAGGCCAGGGCAGGAAGGAAGGCCATAGTTCTCATGGAGCTGTGTCCAGGTGGGAAATGGGCTCCCCCTACTCTCAAAGCCCAGTAGAGATTTGAGGGAGCAAAGGCATAACCCAGGGACCAGGTACCCACTAGCAGGGTGGAGGGATGGCAGGCAGGGGAAGTCTTGGGTGAGCAGCCCTCCCTGGTCCCTGGGCCCAGTGAGACACGGCTCTCTAGCGGTCAGTGATGGGGATCCAGAGAAGACTCATCTAAGCTAAAGCTTCCCTCGGAGTTTGTGTTTGTGTCTGTCTGTCGAGATTAAATCTGTCGAGATTTAAACTGCATAAATCAGAGACGACGCTCTCATTTTTCTGATAAAAAGGAATCTGAGTCGCCGAGAGACGTTAGGATCCCAGGTGAATGTCATGGCTTTAGGTTAAAACCAGAGTTGGCCAGAGCCTTGGGGAACAGACCAGCACCCTGCGCCCCACCAACCTGCCCCGCCGTGGCTCACAGTGACTCTGTGTACCCGCAGCCCCCGTTCCCACAAACTAACCCCTTCCTCAGGGATGTGATGTGGCTGCATTTGGCCCAGAGAGGTGGGGGAAGGGAATTCTGACTCCCCTATGTTGTAACACAGCCAGTGAGTCAAAGGCCTGAAGAATCTCAGACGGTAGCTTCTCAGCTCTGCCTTCCTCTCGTGTATGGCCTGTGGGCAGATGCTGGGCTCTGAGCCCTGGGGCGGAGGCAGCGATGGGGAGCCAGAGGAGGGCGTTAGTCAGTGGACGGTGAGGGGACAGAAAGGTCCGGCCCTTCCTATTGGCTTGGAGTGAGCTCACTGCAGAGCCGGAGGAAGGCTGGGAGTGGCCAGCAGCAAGGAGAGGCCCCCTTGGCTCTCCCTGCCCTCCCACCTGCTGCTTCCTTCAACCTCGTGCCTTCCCCCTTTCCGCCAGCCGGACACCCAACAGCCCTGAGACTTCTACTTACAGGAAGGTGAATTTGGAGGTGCTAGAATCTACCAGGCCACTGCCCCAGGTGCTGTCCACCAGGTGCCATCTCCCCTCCAGGTACACGGCGTTCCAGGCGTGGTCAAACTCCCCGGAGAAGCTCTGCCCCATCTGGTAGCCAAAGCCCTTGGAGTAGCCAGGCACCGTCACGCACCGCACTCCGGCAATCCTGGGGGCGGGACAGGGGGTCTGAGAGGCGGCTCCTGCTGGGGCTGCCGGATCCCCACAAGTGTGTCTGTGGCCCCCAGCCTCAGGCACGTCTGCTGTCGTCCCTCCGTGTCTCTCCTTTTCCCTGCCTTTCACACAGTCCCATACAGACAGCCAGAGGGGGGTTCTTTCCAGGGCCGGGGGGCCCAGGGGACACAGGGCTGGCTGGTCCTCTGGCGCAGACTGGCTTCGGTCCCCACTGCCTGCTCCTCCCCAGAGACTGAGCAAACCACTTCGGAAACATCCTCCCCACAGAACCCCTGAGTGCTCCGCCCGGGGTCTTCAGGAGGACGATGCGAGAATCCCCCCAAGAACACGGAAACCAGGGAAAGGACGCTGTTCTTGAAGGGTCAGAGCAGCTCGAAACATGTGGCTGAGGAGCTGGGGCTGGGTGACACGGGTGGGGTGTCAGGGAGGGGTGAGGGTGCAGAGGAGAGCTGAGCCCTACTCTCTCCATGACGTCCTGCTCTGGGACACCTGTGTGGACACAGCTGGGGCAGGCCAGCTGGTGTGTCCAGCCCTGACCGGGGCACACTGGCCCATGGCTACGATCACTCAGGTCTGCCTGCCGGGGCTACTCCAGTGCGTTCAGGTCATATGCTGACTGACCTGGCCACAGTTTCAGCGTCCCCCGGGGATGTCCTTTGAGGGGTAGAAATGTTGACCAGTCTGCCCAAGGAGTTCGGGCCTCTCAACAGGGTGCTCCCCCTGGCTTATAGGCACTCTGGCACCACTTCGGGTGGCCGGGACAGTGGGGGATGGATGGCGGTCACCTGTGGGGGCCACAGAAATCGTGGCCAAGCTACAGCGTGGGCGTTTGTAGCGGAAACCCTGAGGCACCACCCCAAGGCCAAAGCAAGAGCCTGAGGGTGCTTGCATAAGCAGCTGCCCTGCCCACGCCATGGTGGTTACCAGGGCGGGCTGCTAGTCTGACCCAGGGGACGCCTGTGTGAGCTCTCTTGGGAGTGCTTGTGTGAATGAGAAAAAGGTGTTCCTTTGTTGGCGGAATTCCCTTTGACTTCCAAGAGCTTGGCATAATAAATACGCCATCCGGGCTCTCCAGGATGTTCATGGCGGCTCCCTCAGTGGGGCTCCTCTGAGTATCGCACCAGCTGCCCTACTATGTGCTCGCCTCATACGAACCAATTCTGTACTCTGGGTGTCAGCCAGGCCTGGTGGCCTCTGGTGGCCGGGGGCCTTCCATGGACCAGCTCCGCAGACTCCAGTGCTCTCAACAGGAGGGCCGTGGAGCCGCTCAGGTAATGGGGAAAATGGCTCCACATTCGTTATAGGAACCAGGGAAGTTTTCCCTATAAAAACATATGTTTCTAAATCTTTTTTTTTTTTTTTTTTTAGAGAAAGTGAGAGAGTGAGAGAACACATGTATGTGAGCAAGCAGGGGAGGGGAGAGGCAGAGGAAGAGGGAGAGCGTGCGAGAATCTCAAGGAGGCTCCACGCCAGGCAGGACTCCATCTCACCACCCTGAGATCAGGACCTAAGCCGAAATCCAGTCCGATGCTCAACCGACTGAGCCACCCAAGAGCCCCCTAAAAGTTTAATTACCCATTGGAATACCAGGTTAAGTATTCCTTATCATTCGTTGGGAGAAGCAGTGAAGCAAAACAGGAGCCCACACATTTCCACATTCCACCCTGCTTCACCCGAACACTGTCCTGTCCCCACATCTCCTCGAGCTTCCCTCCTCCGCGGGGTGCAGGCCTGCCCTCCCGCCTGCCGCTTCGCAGAACGGGGGCCGGCCTCCCAGGCTGTCTGGGACACGGCCCGAGAGTGGGGCCGCCAGGAGCCCCACGAAGGACTGCAGGAGCACTTGGGGGGCGGGGGCAGAGAGCAAGAGGGGCAGGATCCCAATGTCAGGTTTGTCTGCGGATAGAGGCCAAAACCTACTCCTGGAGCAGAAGGGCGGCCCAGACGCAGAAGGCACAGAAGGCGGCAGGCCGAGGAGAAGCCCCAGGGGTGGGGGGGGTGGGGGGGTAGTGCATGCCTGGGGAGTCCCTGCCTCAGTGGCTGCAGAGGGGGTGAGGGGATGCTTCTGGGGTCAGAACTGAATGTGTTTATGGTCTCAGAGGAAACAGGCAGCAGAGGGGGAGGGCCGAGAGCAAGGCCAGAAGGGTGCGATGGAGGGGCCGACTGGGGGCCTTCCCTCGGAGGGGGGCTCCACCTACTCTGAGTGAGTGAGAAGAAGTGTGAGGGAAAACGTGCTCCTGACACAGGAGGAACGGACAGAAGCCTATGAAACCCCGCCGTCAGCACAGGGCCTGAGTGTGTGTGGGGGGGTGTGCACGCGCGCGTGCGGGGTGTGTACAGGGTGAGAGGCGGAGGAGGAGGGCAGACTACGCCTGGTCTCCTAGTAATACCGTTGTGGGAGATCGTAATTTTCTTCTTTAAACTCCTCTAGATCTTCTAAATTTGCAGTCATGATTATGTGTTACATTCAGAATTGGAAAAAAGCCATAAATACTCCTTGAAATTACATTCTTCGGTGAGTTATTTTCCTTTCTTGCCCAGAAACGTCTGTGTGCATCCATCTCCAGGCGCATGTGGGGGATGTGGAGTCCCGGGAACGGTTCTGTGCTAAGGTAAGGGGACGAAGGGGAGCCCTGGCCCTCTGGACATGCTGCCCACTGAGGCCGGCCTCCGCTCGCAGCGCCCGCGGTCCAGGAAGGAAGGGGAGCACTGCACGTCCCTGTGGCCCCGGGGGTCGCCGTGAAACGGAGCAGGCGCCGCTGTGGGCAGTGTGGCCGGCTGTGTGCCCAGGCAGTGGGCCTGGCGGCACCCTCCCACTGAGGGGGGGAGTGCAGGTAGGCTTTGAGAACCAAGTGCAGGTAGGCTTTGAGAACCAAGAGCAGCAGTGAGAGCCCGACCCCAAGCCTGGGAAGAGCGGAGGGAAGCAGAAGTGTGTGGCTGGAGGGGCGGTCACTGGGCCGAGTCAGGGGATCTGGGTTCCGTCTTAGCTCTATGGTTGCCTCCACATGACCTTTCCAGGCCCATCATGGGCAAAAAGAAAGGTGGGCATTACGTGATCTCTAGGTGGGGTGATTCTCCTATGACAGAATGGAGGGAAGCTGGGAAGGCCGTGGGGAATGCCTGGGGCAGAATAAAGAAGAAAAAAGTCAAGCCATGCTTGACTATGATAGGAGGATATTTTATTATGTGGCAGCAGTGTGCAAGGTGAGTTGGACAAAGAAGTCATGATATAAAGCATTATTGTTAATAATCCATAATTCTCATGCAAAATTGTGGGACTAGTAATTCTAGCTGCTCGTTGCTAGTCAGGATGACCCACAAACATTTCTTGCCATCAAAAGATCACTGACTTTTGTGCAAAGCACATACCAGAAACTAGGGAATAATATCATATATCATATCATATCATATAATAAATACTACAGCCCAACAAGATATTCTGAAAGGAAAGTTCATTGGCTGCCCTAGATAAGTGAACCATCACTAAAATGCTAGTGATGCACACAGCCCTGTTAGGGGACCCAAAGGAAGAGAATTTGCCAGAAAGATCTAGGAGAGCACTGAAGAAGGGACAGAAGATGAGAAATGTTTCCACCTCCTAATGAGAACTGACGGGCCATTCTAGAGCCCAAAATACCATCTCAAGATATCAATCTAATAACCTCAGGCCGCAGAGTCTTGGTTTTCACCTTCGGTAGTTTTGAAATTGCCAACACCTGTGGTGGCATCCATTGAAGAGGGTGTGGAGCCAGTCTGTGACTATTGCTGTATACAGACGGGGTCCGGGGCCCACCGTGGGAACTGTGGAATACTGCATTAGCCCCATCATTGCCAGGCCCCAGCGGGGTGGCCTGGTGACGGTGTCTGGGGTGGGCCATGTGCCCTGCAGGCGTCAGGCTCTGACCGCAGTGCACCTCCCCAGCTCCCATCAGCTCGCCACGTGGACAATAAGAGAGGGAGGGAGGGGTGTCGTCAATGGGAGATGCAATGAAGCACGCTCTTCTTCTTGAAACCTCAATGAAAATATTGTGACTTTTTTTTTAAAGATTGTATTTACTTATCTGTCTATCTATCTAGAGCACATGAGTTGGGGCGGGAAGGGCAGAGGGGGAGGGAGAGAGAGAATCTCCAGCAGGCTCTGAGCCGAGGGCAGAGCCTGAGGTGAGGCTTGATCTCACGACCCTGAGATCGTGACCTGAACCCAAACCAAGAGTTGGCTGCTCGGCCAATTGAGCCAAATTTTGTGATTTCTATACTGCAGCAGGACAAGCAGAATCATAGCTTATGTTTCGCCGTTTAGAGAGCTGATTTCTTGTAAATCTGACAGTGCCTCTAATTCCAATGCACGGTCCCCTTTCCCTCTTCTCGCACCACCCTTAATGGTGAGGCCAGTAACTATAACCGTAGTAACTATCCTCACTCTGAGACCCTGTGTTGGGCTTTCTGGGATGTGACCTCAGGGTCCTCCTCTCTGACAAGTGAGGAGTCAGCAGAACAGAGAGGGAGGCTAACTTGCCTGGGGACACACAGCCCACCAGTGGCCAGAGCAGTGGCAGGACTGTTTTCCTGACACACACAGTTCAGGAGGCTTTGTATGACATCGGCCCTTTAGTATGCCAAGATATATTGTAATTTATAAATGTATGGGTGGAGAAAAATTAATTTGTTCTAGTAATACCCTGTGTCTCTGCGAGCACTAGCCTTTAGTGTATCTGCAAGGGTGGGGGAATTCGGATGTCCCTTTCAGAGGCTTTATGTGACAAAGTCAGATCTGGGCATAAGTTCAGGTAATTCAGGGTATCTGCCTCTCCCAGGAGGGTGAGATGGTCATTCCCCAGCCTTTGGGGCCTTTGGGAGCAACTGATGTGTTGCAGTCATCTGGGACATCAGGCTGAGGAGAAGCTGGCTGGCGCTCTTGCTCTCTGTGACAGCGGGAGGATGGATGGGGACACGCTGACACCTGACTGGTGACAACCAGTCTCCCCGGCATCAAAGCCTCGAGCTGGTACTAAGCTCCTGGCTTTCTCCAGAGGCTCCGGAAACTCTGCTAGCTGGTGGTGCCGGAGTCATGATAACAGGGGGAGGGGTGATCCTGGCCGCTGACCTGGAGGCAGGAATCTGGGAAACGAAGCTCAGTCCCTGCACGAAGGTCAAGCAGAATTCATGAAGTCCGAGAGGAATTTAGGCAAAAGAAGGGACACTAATGCTGGACGATGGGGAGTCACAAAGAAACCAGACCAGCAGTTACAAGCAATAGCCCTGACAGAAAAAACTCACATCGGTTACCGGGGCAAGACGATGAGGAAATGAAGGATGTTGCGAAAATATCTGAGTTCCCCACCACGTTACTGTATTCGGTCAGTGTTCAATGAGGCCACGGCAAGGAGGCAGAACGGACGAGCAGGAGTAATGATGGCCGTGTGAGCATGACTCTTGCCAAGAGGCGGCTCTGACAACCAGGCTGGGATCAATCAGCAAGTGAGGATTACACGTCTTCTGTTAGTAAGGACTCGGCTAATGAATTTACCGGACCTTTGGCAATTATTTGGAAAGTAGGGGAATTAGGAAAGTGACGCATGGGCGAGGTTACTGATCTTGAAAGCCGAAGTTAAAGGGATCCAGGGAACCGTGAGCTACCGCTAACCGTCTGAGCAGGGGACAGAGATTTCACATGCTGACTGTGAGGTTCGAACCTAGCTTGAAATAATGCAAAACGTTGGAATGTGTTTTAATGATCAGCTGCGGGCCGGAAGAGGGCCACTGTTAAGCATCTGGATCAGGCCCCAAACTGACTCACTCACTCAGTTTGTGATGAATTGATTGATGAATCGGCACCTGATTCATCACTCGAGGCTGATTCATCACTCGAGGCTCACTCGAGGCCAGTGTCAGTTTTCTGAGTCTATGTGTGTCTGCGGGACAACTGAGCGGCAGTGTTCCCATACTCAAGAAAGACAGGCAAGGTTAAAAACAGAAAACGAAAAACAACCCCACGACCCCAAAGTCAGGTGAGCAAACTCCAAACTGCATGTTCTCACTTAGCCCTAGCACTGCCAGTGGGCACTACGGTCCCCACGTACAGATGGGCAAACTGAGGCTCTGAGACGTTTAGGGTCTTTCCGAAGGAACGCAATTAACAAGTGGTAAATCGAGGACTGGAAATTAAGGACAGGGGAGCTGAGGACGGCGAACGTCTTTCTGGCTTTCCGTCTGGCACCCTTCAGCACCATACTTGGAAGGCTTATACTGGATCAAGAAGGATGTATCCTATGACTGAAAAATCCTATGCCTGAAAAATCAAGTTGGCCAGCGAAGACGAAAATTACACTCTGAAAGGTGCCAGGCACAAATAGAGCTGAAAACAGACTGAGGGTTAGTCCATGGTTTAAAAAGAGAGGGAGGCCCATTTCATACAAATCTGCTAGGAATTTCTTGTCAATTCCTGTCCTCTTGAGCCTACGGTGTGTAGGATTCTGAGCCGGGCATTCACAGGGGAAGCAGAAACACAGAGAGTGGCTGGAGACACATGAAAGACCTATTAGCCCTACAAGGCAGGTAAGGAGAAATGAGTATAGGTAATGCGTATATGATAGAACAGAGTCTGGGAAGGAATATGACAAAATGTTAAATGTCATCTCTAAGTGGTCAGAGTGACCTAATTTTCTTCTTTTTGCTTCTGTGCCTTTTATAGACCATCTATAATTAACAAGCATTTTTTTTTTTAAATTTGGAAAAGTTATTAAATAAAAGCAAGCCTGGAGCCCATGTAAATAGCATGCAGATGACACCAAGGGAGGGGACGGGGGCGGGGAGGGGTGTTTGGCCATCCAGGAGTGGGGCCAGAAGGGGCATTAGAGAGGGGGAGCGGAGTCAGCTTGAGGACATGGAAGTGCGGGACTGGAAGGGAGCTGGAGGTCGGATTTTGGAGGGCTTTACATTACAGGACAGTGTAAGCCTGTGGGTCCTGTTCAAGACCCCAGGGCCTGGGGAGCCTGGCCAGAGGGCCCGTGAGGATCCCGGTTCACAGAGAGGCGCCCAGGCATGTGGGGGTGCCCTGGCCTGGAGTGGGGGCAGGAAGGTGAGGAGTGGGAGGGAGGGACCTCTCTAGTGGATTGGATGGGCTGTGGAGGGCTGGCATCCGTAGCGGCCTTACTTGTCCTGGTTGCCTTTGGGATGGGGGTGTCGGGGGTGGGGCGTGGAGGCTGGGGGGCATGAAGAGCAGGGAGCGAGCAGGAGCTTGCTGGTGGTGCTGGGCGGGGGGAGGGCCCAACAATGGGGGGAGGGGTAGGCCAGGAAGGGGCTGCGTGTGTGTCTGCAGGAGCAGGACGACTTGGGCTGTCTCTATGTCAGCACGCACACACGTCCCCGACATGTCACACCTGCCCACCTGCGGACCCCTGCGTGTCTGCTGCTGCACCTGGTTTGATGAATCGGCACCTGAGTCCTGGCGGGCTGACGGGGGTGACCATGGGAGCCTGCGAAGGCCCACTCCCAGGGGCCTGTGGACACGGTGGGTGGAGCCTGTCCATCTCCCCCGGGGCGGGGCTCTTCGGGGGCCTCCCGGGCACCCTGATTGTTCCCCGGGGAATCCAGCAGACCTCAGAGAGAGGGCACGGGAAGCTGTGGGGTGGGCAGGGCCCCTCCAGCCTGGAGTCTGTCTCCAGTTCACCTAGAACCAGCAACGGTGCCTCTGCACACAAGTGGTTTCCTTAGCTGCTGTCACCTCCCTCAGGCGGCCTGGCCAGGAGCTCATTCCCGGAGCAATGAAAATGGAGCCCAAAGCCTCCAAGAGAAAAGCCGCTTCCTAGTTATTTAGCTTCTCCAACTGACAAATCTTTTCAGGTAGGAGATCATTTGTTTCCCCCGAGGGAGGGCCCCGTGCCAACCCCGAGGACAGGCTTTCACAGTCCCCTTGGCGTCAGCAGCCACGGTCCCACTGCTCCCAGACCTGCCATTCTTCTAACCTTCAGCGGTGCAGGGATCAGAGAAGGTGGAAAAGGGGCCTTTTATAACCAAATTATCTCTGTGCTTTCATCTGCCATTATGTTAATGCATCGCAAAGCCTGGCAGATGGTACAAAGTCAATTATGCTGGTGTTAAAGAGGGAGAAATTGACCTTTTCAGGACTCACTTGGATTCCAGAGCAGAGTCTGCAAACTCCGGTTTCAGGCCTGGCATGTGCGCCTTGAAGGCACGGTGGTGCTTTCGAAGGGGAGAAGGGAGGGATCGCCGCAGTCAGCCCAGGGCTGCCTGCCTTCCATGGGACCCGCTCGTACCTGCACATTTTCTCAAAGAGTCCAGCATAGCCGTCACAGTTGGTCTTCTGGGTCCGCAGGATGTCGGTGGGCTTGAAGGCCTGGCGGTCCTTCTCCTGGGCGGCCTCGACGTCGTACTCTGGAGGGCAAAGGAGGCTGTGAGCAAGCAGGTCCTGGGAGGCAACCAAGGCTGGTTGCCTGTGGCCTGCAGCACCGCCCTGCCCTCCGCTGGCCTTTCAGCGGCGTTTGGACTGGCCTCCCTCAGGTCCCAGAGACACCACCGCAGGCTGAAAGGATCCAGGGCCCAGCCAGGGCAAGCTCTGGGAAATGTCACCTCCTTGCGCAGGTGGCAAGCAGGAGAGCAAAGCATCGGCAGAGCAGGCCGCCTGGCTCGTTAGGCCTCTGGGGAGAGGCTGGAAGGGGAGCCAAGACAGCACCAGGGGGTGAGGCCCTTGTCCTCGGCCCTTGTCCTCCCCACCACACAGCTGGGCAAACAGTTCCTGTGAGGCTGCTCCCCCATCCCTGCTGCGGCTGCCACCCCACAGCCTCGCACTGACCCACAGGGGGTGCTCTGGGCTACCGCGACACAGGCTGTCTGATAGTGAAGGCCTGGCGGGAAGCCCTGAGGCAGGAATCCCCGTGGCCACGGAGGGCACGAGGGGAACATGTGTGAGGGTGGCAGGCAGGAAATGAAGTTCTACTCATGTTCTGTTTCTGATTCTGCCCCCTGAAGGCCCAGGCTGAACGGAGCTGCTGGCGTTGGGGAGGGAGGAAGTGGCCTCTCAGGCCCTGTGGTCAGATACCCTACCTGTGTCAAGTGAGTTCATCCTCTAAGCTGCATCCCTCACTGCTGCTCTGGGAGGACAAAGGAAAAGCCCAGTGGCAGCAGATCAGGAGAGCCCCCCGCTGGTTATTAGGTCACAGGGAAAATGCTAGAAGTCCACCCCCACTGCGTGGCTCTTCCATTGTCTGCAAGAGGCAGCACCCAGCACCCTCCTAGCAACCCCTGTGGGGCCTGGCTTGACCTGGCCAGACTCCCAAGGCTGTCCTGTGCAGAGCTGGGGACAGGTGCACAGGCCCAGGCCCCCTGAGGTTACTCTGAGTGCCTGGAGACGAGGCTGAGGTCGCAGGTGTGGGAACCGGGAGAGGGAAGGGCGAGCCCAGTCTTTCTGGCACTGGTGCTTTGAGAATAACTTTGGTGTTGCGATAACTTTCCAACAGCTACGACCCTTCCCCATCCTTCTTGGAGATGACCTTCTTCCTGGGTTCTCAGGTCTGTGCAGCAGGTTTACCAGGAAGCCCCGACTGAGGGAATGCTGCCACTGGGTAAAGGGCCTTAGCTCTGGTCACTGGCTGTGGGCAGATGGCCAGATCCCCACCACACGACTGTTAGTACATGGTGAATTTTACCCTCCTTGGTTAGTCTTCGGTAATTCAACCTAGCCATCCGGGAGCCCTTCTCCACTGTCCGTCTCACTGCATACACACTGGGGGTCAGGTGAATCCCAGACTGTCTCCCCTTGAGGGAGGTGGCATCAAGGGAGTCCCAGAGCCAGTGGCACCACAGGTGGGCCTACCTATGTGGTGGCAGATCCAGATCCAGATCACGCGGACCCTCTCCAGGTCACTGTGGGCCTCCTGGAGCAGGTCGCTCACCAGCTCGTCCAGGCCACTCTTGACCGTCACCTGGGGAGTGGGAGGGGTGGGCTATGTCAGGGCCTGGATGAGGGCTGTGGGAGCCCCGGTGCCTTGCTATCGGCAGCTGGTGCTGCTTTTCCTCCAGGCACAGAAGGAAGAGGAGGGGGCCAGAGGCACAAGGGCTAGGCTGAGGGCAGCCCTTGGTGGGGGGCTGGACATACCAGGTAGTGCCGACCCGCTGAGTCACTGGCCCTAGAGCCACACACACTTTCTCGGCAGGCCCTGGGGCCGGCCAGGTGCGCGGGCATCTGGGCAGCTGTAGCAGCTCCTACCCATGTTTGATACTACCCAATGCGATCTATGAACTTAACACAATCCCTATAAAATTCCAACAGCCTTTTGTGCAGAAATGGAAAAACCAATCCTCAGCTTCATATGAAATGGCAAGGGGCCTAGAAGAGCCAAAACAATTTGGAAAAAAGAAGAATGAAGTTGGAGGACTCACATTTCTGGATTTCAAAACTTACTATAAAACTATAGTAATCAAAATAGTGTGATGCTCACATAAGGATCATATAGACCAGTGGATTAGAATTGAGAGTCTAAAAATTAGCTTGTACCCCTATGGCTAACTGACTTTTTTTGACAAGGATGACAAGTCTATTCAGTGGGGACAGAATAGTCTCTAACAATGGTGGACAACTGGATATCCACATACAAAAGAATGAAGTAGGACCCCTACCTTATACCATATACATAAATTAACTTGGGGCACCTGGGTGACTCAGTCAGTTAAGCAGCCAGCTCTTGGGTTTGGCTCAGGTCATGATCTCAGTGCTGTGGGATCAAGCCCCGTGTCGGGCTCTGCGATCGGCAGGGAGTCTGCTTGAGATTCTCTCCCTCTCTAAATAAATAAACCAATCTTTAAAAAAAATTAACTCAAAAAGGATCAATGGCTTAAATAAAAAGAACTAAAATGATAAAACTCTTCAAAGTAAACACAGGAATAGCCATGACCTTGGATTTGGCAATAGATTCTTTGATATGGTACCAAAAGCACAAGTTACAAAAGAAAAAATAGATTTATTGGGCTTCGTAACAATAAAAAAACTTCTAGGCATCCATCAAAGAACATTAAGAAAGTGAAAAGACAACTTACAGAATGGGAGAAAATATTCACAAATCACATTTCTGATAAGGGATTAATATCCAGAATATATAAAGAACTCCCACAACTCAAAAAGACCAACAACCCAATTTTAAAATGGTGAAGGACTTGAATATCCACTTCTTCAGAGATAGATAAATGGCCCATGAAAAACTTCACCCACATCATTAAGTCTCTAGAGAAATGCAAATCGAAACCATAGGACGCCACTTCACACCCCCTAGGAGGGCCGTAGTAAAAAAGATAGCAAGGATGTGGAGAAATTAGAACGCTTGTACATCTTGAGTGGAAGTGTAAAAGGGCACAGCTGCTGTGAAAAAACAGTTCAGGTTCCTCTAAAAGCTGAGCAGGATTATCATATGATCCAGTAATTCCACTCCGAGGTATATACCCAAGAGAACAGAAGACAGCTAGATAGATTCTTGTTCACCCACGTTCACTGCAACATTATTTACAAGACACAGAAGGCAGAAACCACACAAGCGTCCATCACAGATGAATGGGTAAACACATGTAGTATATCACTACAATGAAATATTATTTATCCATGAAATGCGGTGACGTTGTGACACGTGCTACCACAGGGATGAACCTTGAAAACGTGAGGCTATACAAGCCAGACACAAAAGGACACGTGCTGGATGATTCCACTTACGTGGAATATCGAGAGTCAACAAGTTCAGAGAGACAGAGTCTAATCCGGAGGTTACCAGGGAGAACGGGGATTGACAGCTCCACGGGTATAGAGTTTTTGTTTGGGGTGATGGTTGTACAATATCGTGAAGGCAGTCAGTGCCACTGAGCTGTACACTTAAAAATGATTAATACGGCAAATTTTAAATTATATGTATTTTACCACAATTAAAAAAAAAAAGAACAAATGAGGTTTTCTTGCAGGGGCCCTCGGAGGAAAAACAGTTGGGGTTGTAGGAAAGGCAGCCCTGACTATGTTTAATCTTTCTAGAGAAGCTGGGGCAACCGGGCGCTTAATTCTTCGAAAGCTGTCCGCACCTAGGCCAGCCCGCACCCCACAGTACTCCCTGAGCTCCTGGATCCTTTCCACCACTCACCTCAGCACCCCAGGGCGCACTGTCTGACCACAAGGAGACCTCTGGAGCCCGCTTCTGCCTCCCACCCGCCCAGCTGCCGCCTGACTCCTTCTGTTCAATGTCTAGCTCCAACTCCACACAGTTCTTGTCTTCGTCTCTCCCCCCAGGCCAAGGACAGCGCCTGACGCAGTGCAAGGCCCGCACTCCAGCCTGGCTGACTCCTGACTTAACCTCCCGGCTTCTGGGCTGTTGGTCCCCGCCTCCCGGCTCTACCAGGGCCTGGCGGGCTCTGGACACCCACTGCTCTGCGGCTGGGTCTCTGGCCTCAGCTGGGCCCCAGCACTGCTCTCCAAGCCTGGCCAGAAGCCTTCCTGCCCTTCTGGCGGCCATTACAACACACCCCACCCTCCTTAGACCCTGACACAGCTCCCCTTCTCTCCCTCTGACACAACCTGGCCTCAGACTCAGCAAGGCTCAGGCAGGACTTCCCCTTAATGAGCTTCCCTCCTGCGCAGCCACCTCTCTGTCAGCAGGGCCCCTTGTCTTCGTAGGCCTTGCTCTTCCTCAGGCAGTGCCCCCGCTCACCTGTGTCCTCACCTCCTCCCTTCCAGTCCTGGCTGCCCTATCCCCTCCTGTCTGCACCTCCTTCCCACATCTCCTTCTCAGGAGATCTTCTCTTCTTCTCTCCTCTCCCTCCTCCTTCACCCCTGCTTGACTCCTCAGCCTGGCGGAGCCTGACTGAGGCTCCAACCCTCCTCTCCACTCCCTCTCTGGGAGTAGGAAGCACTTCAGTGTGGAAGTAGTGGAAATGAGTCTGTCTTGACCTCACTTGGCCAGACTGAGTGCCTCATGCCATTGACCATCCTTGGCCTCAAGGAGCTCTCCCTGCACCTTCGAGAACATTGATCCTTCCTGGTCTTGCCTTGGTCTCAGGTGGCTCAGGGCCCTTTTGGACCTCCTGCTCTGTCCTCCTCAAGATGACACCCACCCGTGGCTTCAGTTCTTAGCTCAATCTGATGGTTCCTGGGTCAGGGATTCCTGCCCAGATCTCTGCAGGCTGGAGAGGGCTCCGGGCTCGGAGACCTGGCTGCCCTGTGGCCACCTCCCATGCTGTTCCACAGGTACTAGAGCCCACTGCCCCGAAACAAACTCATCATCCCCTGGCACTTGGTCCTTGTAGCGAGGAGCTCCTACCCTCCCTCCGTAGCTCAGTCCAGCAGCCTGTGAGCCCCCTGCCTTCCACCTCCCTCACACACACCGGGATGGGGTCCTCCCTCTGCCACCAGCTCAGCGCTGACCTTTCCACTCCTCTCTGCTCTTATTTTCCCCACTTAATACACGTCACACCTGCTCCTCTTGGACAGTGGGCAGCCCCCTGCTGATGGCCCTGCCTCTAATCTGACTAGGGATCCGTGTCCCTATCCACCCACTCATCGATTCACTAAACCAGGTTCCTGAGCACCTACTAGGTGCCAACCATACAGTGGTCTTTCTAGGCTGTACATGACCTCTTTGCTTACCAGCCCACGATGACTCGACTTCAGCAATAGCCCTTCCAATCAGACACGCCTGCAGGGTGTGCACCCGGGGCGGGGGGGGGGTTTACATCAGGACCCCGTGAGTGGCACTGGGGGGATGGCGTGGGCTTCTATCCTGGGCAGGGTCTGGTGCCTTGGCCTTCTTTTCCCCATCCATATGATGTGAAGAGGCACTCTAGGCCGTCTGTCCAAGCGACCACAGGTGCATTCAGGAGGGGGCCCGAAGAGAGGCTTCGTTACCCTGACTCGGGACTCTCCAAGCCACCTTACACAGTGGGGCTCGTTCTCTTACCTGTGAGGCATAGGTGTCCAGTTTCTCAAACTGCCGCAGGTCCAGGGGCATGGATTTCAGGCTGGACCGGTCCCAGGGGTAGGCTGCAGACACAGGGAGGCTCGGTCAGCTACCAAGGCCCGCCGACAAGGGCGGCCTGGCTCAGGCCTCTCTGTCTTTTTGAGGAGCTGGGATTGCCCGACCTTCAACATGCTTCCCAGAGCCTGAAAAACTGCTCCCAAGGGCTAGATCTCTCAGAAGGGTCCCTGGGTCAAATTAGCTTGTGAACAATGGCAACTCCCCCATTTTTTTTTGGAGACTCACAGGGGACCTAAGCCTATTTGCAGACCCTGGGAAGTCAGCAGTAAAGAAACTGTTTTCCCCTCAATTAACTCAGCAGTGCCCCGACTGAATAATGATTCTCCCCATCATATAGTTTTACGCAGATTTCCTGCTACTATTCCAGGAAAGCGTGCTCTGTGGTAAGTGTCCAGGAATGCTGCCAGTCCCTGGTGGGCTCAAGGAGGGAGGGTCTGTGCCATAGCCACAGTGCCCAGGGTGGGGGGCACCCTGGGTATGGGAGCAGGGCATGCTAGAACCGGGCCATGCAAGCTTCTGTAGGGCAAAGTGGGTCCGGCCTCCAGACAAGCTTCCTCCCATGCCCACAGTCGGCTGGAGACTGGAGCACCCCAGGAAAGCCAAGTGTGTTCTAGCAATGTGCACTCCAAGTGCTGTGGGGAGGCCTCTGAGGGAGCCTGGCCCCCAGAATCACTCATCTGTGCCCGCCTTTCTCACAGGAAGCCCGGGCACAGGACAGCCCCTGGTAGCTGCTGCAGGGCTCACTGACCGGTGGACCACCAGCCCTAGGTGGGCCACAAAGCCCTGTCTCAGCCCGAAAGAGAGCCTGGGCTCTGGCAGGGTCCCTCTTATTCAGGGTTCCCTTATTCAAGGCTGACCAAACCAGGCAAGGTGGGCGGACCCAAAGGGACACTGATCCCTGAACTCGCTGATAACCCAACTCCCCTGAGAGGGGCGCTCCTGGGGCCCCAGGGTACGGCCGCCAGCCTGGAAACCGCAGAGCAACATAGGAAAGCACCTGCTGGGGGCTGCGTGAAGCCTGGTTCTCGCAGGGGGCTGACCTTCAGGACCTCTCCCTCCCTGGGGGCTGCTGGACTCAGCCACCAGGCCGCAGCAGCACACATCTATGGGGCCCCTCGGAGAGTGACGGAGACAGTGAGTCGTGCTGTGAGGTCAGTGGCACTCTACTCCCTGGGACGCTGTGAGCTGGGGGTCCCCTGTGGGCAAGCACAGGAGGCGAGGTGTAAAGCCTCAGTGCCCGCTGAGGGGGCTGCGGCTGCGTGTGCCCACACATCCCTCAAGGTCTGTGAGAGACCCTTGCTTTGGTGCCGCAGGCCCAAGCCGTGGTGTGAGAGAGTTGTGGGGGGGGGGCTCTCCCTGGGTCAGCAGTGGCTGAGGTGCAGAGGCAGCTGGTTAGAGAGCTGGGCAACTTCCGGCCGCAGAGGAACTCCCAGACTCTAGTCAACTGTCCGAGCAGGCCATGTGGGTCCGTCCGCATTTCTCCACTGCTGCAAAGTCCCTTCCTGTTAGTAACCGGGCCATCCTTCTTCACAACCCCACTGGATCTGGCACATTCCCCAAGGCTACTTTGCACTTCGGTCTTGCTTCCTGCTGACATCTGCAGCGGCCCCTAGAGGGGTTAGGTCTCTTCGACCCCAAGCCTCTGACTGGGTCCTCACCATGTCACGGGCTCGGACACAACCAGGATCTGAGGGCTGTTCCTCTCCCAAGAGGGGGCACAGCATGCTGGGCGGGCAGGCAGGCTGGCTGTGTAAACCGGACCCCGAGGCTGTGGTGGTCACTCACCAACCCAGCATTTTCTTCCTTTGTTTTTCTGTTCCTTCTACAAGGACCAAGATGTTTCCTGGTCCCTCCCCAAAACTTCTGTCTGGTACAATCTTACCCTGGGGCTCCCTGGAAACCTGGCACCATTGTGGCTCACTCCTCTGGTGCTGGAGCTGGGATGGCTTGTCTCTCATCACTTAGATCACTGTCAGTCCCTATCCTCTGTGGTGTGCACACGGCCCTTGTCCAGCCAGCCCCTAGGGAGGGGTTAGGGACCCGCAGCAGGCTCTCAGTGCCTTCTCCCTCCACGGAATCCGGCTCCTGCCATTCTCTGACAAGGGTTAGCAGGCTAACCTAAGTGGATATGAAGTGGATTTACATTTAACAAATTTCCGCTCAGCACAGCTCTGCAAATGAGGTCTCCCCCACCCTCACTGAAACGAAGGATGACATTTCTAAAATGGGACTCAAAACCCTATTACTAATTTTACCCTTTCTTGGTTCCATTTTACAATATCTGAACATTAAAAATACCCACAATGATTTATGCCTCATTAAATTTACCTTCTGAAGAGATTACATAAGCTCTAAATATGATTTTGCATAAATACATTTAAAATACCAGTGGCATTAACTGAATTATTCTAATTTTAAAGCAAAACAATGGGAAGAAGTGCCAAACTCTACCAAACCTTAGACGCCATCTGGTCTACTGAGAGGAAAACTGAGGCCCACGGAAGGTGAGTGGTGAGTGAGGGACAAAAATAGGATTAGAAGGCAGGCTATCTATCATCCCATTCAGGGTTTTACCCTCTGTCCCATTCTGCGTATTCACATGCCTCCTACCTTACAGATGCTTGGCATTCCATTTAAAGTTACCACAGTTCTGAATTCTGTTTTTAATATGTTTTCCGTAATGGGCTGCCTTGTTATTGGGGTTTATGCTTTAGCTTCGGGGTCACATGATGTGTGAGCTTCTCATTACCCTGCCTGTGTCCATGGCAGACATTTCTAATCAGTCATGAACCTCACCCCCATCCTGAGCCCAGGGTTAGCCTCCAACTCTCACATAGATTGGCCCACGAGGCTAAACCAAGTCACCATCTCACAGAATGGCCCTGGAGAAGGCCCTGCAACTCACCATGGGCATCTTTCGCTCCAGGCTGCCGGGGTCTTGTGTTTCCATTTTTATCACTTTGTAAACCTGCAATACCCCAGAGGTCAGAAGTAGAGATGCTTTAAAAGAAATCCAAATGCAAGCACAGATGGTTGTCTAGGAGGTAGTCCTGGCTTCCGACCCCTCCTCTTCACTGTCTTCCCCCAGCCTTCTTGCTCCCATACCACCCACCATCTATTACTGCTGGAATGGCTCTGGACTTCCTCCTGAGGTTGAGGAAAGAATGACAGGGAGGGAATGACAAGAGAGAGAATTGTATAGTCTGTGAGCAAAGGCAGGATTTACTCTGACATCAACACTTTGTGTTCTCGTTGGGTCTGCCTGGAGCCTGGAGCTCCTGCCCTGCTCTGCAGTCCCCCGCCATCTTGGAACTCATCTGGGGATGCTAAGATCACCAGCACATTCATTGCCAGATAAGAGCTGACCATGGGAAGAAATGAATGCGGGGCAAGGGAAAGGCAGTTCCTACAGAGCTGAAACCCAGAAAGATCAAGCAATTATTAAATTATTCCTCAGGAAGGTTCAAGGGCAACCAAATCCTATTAATCCTGGACTCTTAACACACAATGGTTGCCAAGGGTTATTAGATCCCTCCAGGAGAGGAGCTGCTACTTTGAAACTAGGTCAGGAAGATGTGGGTCCCTGATGCAACCAGGAGGAACAGGAAAGTAGGGTGTCGAGGCGGGCTACCTTATATACCCTTGAAGCCCACTGAAGGTTATAAATATAATAACAGAAGGTTTCAAATGTATAGAGGCACAGAGAAACAGTAGTCCTTGTGCTTTTACATCTATATTTTATTTCCATCTCCATTCTTTGGTAGAGTAATGAGGGTTCAACAAGAAACTAGCATTTCTTGTGCACTTACTATGCCTGCTTTGTGCTTTAGACTGACTATCCCATTTAACTTCACAACAGTCCTATAAAGGAAGGTGAATTATTTTCCTCTTTCCATAGATAAGGAATTTGATTCCAAAAGGGAAGTTAAGCTACTTGTCCAAGGTGAGAGCAGAGATCTGAGCCCAGCCAGTCGACTCCAGGGCCTGGCCACTCTACACCTGATTGCCCTCTGAGACCCTGACCACCGACAGCTGCAGGACCAGGCAGCCAGGAGGGCCTGCCTTGCCCACGCATGGACATGGAGAGAACCTGAGCCCTGGCTGCTTTGGAGCCTTCATTCCTTGGCCATAATTTCCCCAGACCCCTTTAGCCATAAGGTAGATGGATGCCCAGAGAGGACCAAGAATGGAGTGGAAGAGGGACACCTGGGTGGCTCAGTTGGTTAAGCAGCTGCCTTTGGCTCAGGTCATGATCCTAGGGTTCTGGGATCGAGTTCCACATCAGGCTCCTTGCTCAGCAGGGAGCCTGCTTCTCCCTCTGCCTCTGCCTGCCACTCTGCCTGCTTGTTCTCTCTCTGTCAAATAAATAAATAAACAAATAAATAAATAAAATCTTAAAAAAAAAAAATGGAGTGGAAGAGACATCACGGGCCTGGTCTATGCACCTTGTACTGAAGGCAGCTAAGCATGATGGCCAAGAGCACAGGTCTCAGGCAGACCTGGTTCTGACCCACTTTATAGCTGGTCCCTTGAGCATATATTTTACCTCCCTGGCCTCACTTTGCTGACTTATAAGGTGGGGATGATGCTGGTTTATATCTAAGGGTTAAAAAGTTATTGAATATAAAATCTTTACCACGGTGTCTGCCACTTTTGGGGCAGACAATAAATGGCATCTAAAACAACACTCTTGTGATGAAATTCATCTTTAGCTAAATGCCTTGGGTTACCCACACCTACCTGCACAGACTCAAGAACAGTGAGCATTAGTTATGGAGAAAAGAGGCCCCAGAATGAACCTGTCATGCCTCTGCCTCTTTCCAGTGTGTAGACCTAGGTTACTCCTCTCCTTCCCCCATAACAGGCCTACGTTGGGCTCTGGCCCATTAAGTGACTTTGATTCCTCCCTGTCAGCCCTCCACACACATGCAGCCCTGTACATACATACATTTAGCCAAGGAGAACTTCTTGAGCAGCTGGGGCATGGCATCTCGAGGGTGGACCTCCACAGTCAACTGTGTCCCTGCAAAGGAGTGGGAGGTGACATTCTCAGCCAGATGCTACTAGGAAAGGGTGCAATGTCCTGCGACAGATGTTTGAACAAAACACAACTGGTTTTAAGCTTTCTTCTGAATATACAAGTAAGTTTTGTTTAAAAAAAAATGAAAAAACAAAATACAAGCGGACAGTTTTCAGAACTAGGCAAGATGGAATAAAAACATTCTACCTTGTCTTTCCCACTGAATGTGACCATAAACGTTGGAAAGAATGCATGGAACGGCTATTTGAGGATTCTGTAAGGTAAGTCAGAGAAGGAAAGCTGGGGAATAAGATTAGTATTCAAAGTATTAAAAAAAAAATCACCAAATTTGCAGTGAGCTCACCATTCCCTTCCCCTGTCGTATTACTTAAACTGGACTCAAAGGCAACCCCAAATCCAGAAGTACACAAAGGTGCAGGGAAACAGTGCTCCAAGAGCAGTCCTTTCTTCCAGCTTGTCTGCTGGTAGCAGTGATTTTGTTGGTTAGACAAAACCTTAAGCACCTGACTCTTTAAGGGAGGGCACCAGAGAAGCTATGATTCCCTAGAGTGTGGGAGTAAATACTCAATTTTTTTTTCTCTATCTCTCTGTCCCCCACTGATTGTCTCTAGGTGCCCACAGAGTTGTGAGAAGTGCCTGGCAGAATGGGGAAACTGAAGTCCAGCTTTTGTGCTAGAGAACTGGGAAGTGAATTGTGAAGAGGAGGGAGCTCAAAAGGCAAATCTATGAAGGTATGGATGAACGCCTGTAGTCACCTCTATGTTGAACATACATGGATCTCATCCTAAGCATCATACCACAGTCTTTGGTAATTATACTGATGGGGTAGACCAATGCCTCAACTGGCCTCTGGGAGGTGCATGTGCAGGGAGGGTCTGTAGAGCACTGCGAAGGCTGTGGTCCAAAATTACCCAGCACAGGAAGAACTGGAATGTCTGTACTTGAAAGGAAAAGATAATCAACAGGTGCTAACTCCAGGATAACACAGATTTTGGAATTATCAGACAGACTTTCAAAGAGCCATAATAACCATGCTCTAAGAAGTGAGGGCAAATCGTCTTGAAATAAATGGAAAGAATCAGCAAAATATCAGAAGCTATAAAGATAAAACAAATAGAAATTTTAGAGCTAAAATCATAACTGATTGAAATATTATCTGGATATGCTAAATAGTAATATGGAGATGACAGAAGAAAGAGTCAGTAAATTTGAAGAAAGATCAATAGAAATTATCCAATATGAACAACAGCAAGAAAAAGTGAACAAAACTTCAGAGACCTGTGGGGTAATACTTAAAGGTCTAACATTCGTGTCATTGAAATCTCAGAAGGAGAAGAGAAATAGTGTGGTGCAGAAAAAAAAAAAAAAAGAAGAAATAATGAGATAATAATCAATGAAACCAGAAGCTGGTTCTTTGGAAAGATCAGCAAAATTGGTAACCAGACTGATCAAAAAGGAAGGGAGGTAATAAGACATGGGAGTAAAACATGAATCAGAAATCAAGACACTTATATTAGGAATGAAATAGGTGAGACCACTACTGATCTCATATATAGTAAAAGAATAATAAGGGAAAACTACAAACAACCCTGTGCATATGAATTCTACAACTTAGGTGAAATGGACCAATTTCTTGAAAGTTACAAACTATCAAAACTCATCCAATGAGTAGATAACCTCAATAGCCCTGTATCTATTTTAAAAACTAATTATAGTTCAAAATCTTTCAGAAACAAACAAACAAATGTCAGGTCCAGATGACTTCACTGACAAGTTCTAAGAAACATTTAAAAAGAAGTAAGACCAATTTTTTTTATAAGATCTTTCAGAAAACAGAAGAGTAGCAAATATTTCATTACCCATTTTATGAGGCCATCATTAATCTGATATCCAAACCAGACAAGGAAAGAACACTACAGTCTGATATTTCTTTTCTTTTTCTTTTGTGTTTTCGGACTGATATTTCCTATGAACACAAAAATTCTCAAAAAATATTAGAAAATTAAATCCAGCAATACAGCAGAAGATTAATACACCACAATCAATTATGGTTTATTTAGACAATTCAAGCCTAGTTCAATATTTGAGAACCAATAAATGTAATTCACCTAATAACATTAGCAAGCCAAAGAAGAAAAACCATGTGATCATATCAACTGATGCAGAAAAAAATGCGTTTGACAAAATTTGACAACTGTTCATGATAAAACCTCTCAATAAACTAGGAATTGGAGGGAATTTCCTTAATCTGAAAAAGGTATTTATGAAAAAATCTACAGCTAACAGCATACTTAATAGTTAAAAATGGAATGCTTTCCCCTTAAGATTGGAAATAAGGCCCGGATGTCTACTCTCACTGCTCTTAACAAACATTACACTGTAAGTTCTATCCAGTGAAATAAAACAAGAAAAAGAAATAAAAGCCCTATAGATTTGAAAGGAAAAAACAAAACTCTCCTTTTTCATATATGACACAACTATCTACACAGGAAATATCAAGTAATCTACAAAGAAATTCCCTTGAACTAATAAAGTTTAGCATGGTCACAGGATACAAGGTCAGCACCCAAAAATCAATTATATTTATATTTTCAACAAATGATTGGAAATTGGATTTAAAAATTACTATTTACCATAGTTCCAAAAAATTGAAATACCTAAGTATAAACCTAAAAAAAAGTACAGGAGCTGCAGGTTGAAAACTACAAAATATGATTAAACAAATTAAAGAAGACATAAATAAGTGGGAAAACATACCATGTTCATGAATTGAAAACTCAATGTTATTAAATTGGCAATTCTCCCTAAATTGACCTATATAGATTTAATGCAACTCCATTCAAACTCCCTGGAGGAATTTTATATATTTTAGATTTAGGCCAGATGATTCTGGAAATATAGATGGAAATATAGATGGAAAGATAGATGGAAAGATACAGCAACTAGAGTAGTCAAACCAATTTTGAAAAAAAAAAAGTTGGAGGACTCCATCCAGTTGATTTTAAGATGTGTTATAAAGCTACAGTCATCAGTGTGATATTGGCAAACAGATAGATACATAGATAAATGGAGCACAGTTAAGAAATAGAGCCATACGAATATGGCCAATTGATTTTTCACAGAAGTACAAAGACATTCCAATTAGAAAATGGGTAAAAGAACAGATATTCATCCAAGAAGAGATTACAGATGGCAAATAAGCACAAGAAAAGATGTTCAACATGATTAGCCATTAGGAAAAAGCAAATTAAAACCACAGTGAGGTAGCATACCTATTAGAAGAGCAGTAATAAAAAAACAGCGATAACGCAATATATTGACAAAGTTGTGGAGAAATCAGATCTCTCGTACACTGCTGGTGGGATTGTCAAGTAGTGACTCTGGAAAACAGTTTGGCAGTTTTGTATAAAACAAAACACACACCGAACAGGACCCAATAACTGTACTCTTGAACATTTATCCCAGAGAAATGAACACTGATGTTCACACAGAAACCTGTAGAAGCTCTATTCACAGTGATCCCAAACTGGAAACAACCTAAATGTCCTTCAATGGGTAAATGGATAAACACCCTGTGGTACATCCATGTAAAGGAACACTTCTCAACAATGCGAAGAAACTCTTAGGAGAGGCAAGAGAATATAACTACAGAGATTCTGCACAAGGGAATTTTGGGGTGACAGAACCGCCCTGTATTCTGAATGTAGAGGTGGTAACATGAGCAAGCATTACGCATGCATTAAAACCCATAAAACTACATACCAGGCAATTCAAATTTAGTAATTAAAAAAAAAAAAAGTACCAACCAAACAAAAAAGCCTGAGCAGAATTAAAACAAGAATCTGGATGATACAGAAAGATATAAAATAGTGAAAGCCCAAAGCAAGATTATAGTAAACACGTCTTTTGGTAACCTGCTTTCTTTTCTTGACTCTTCACACGTCAGTGAATATAGTCCTCTGTCATCATTTTAAGTGGGTTGCATAGGACTCTATTCTACACAGGGTTTATAATCCATATGAGCAATCCCTTTTGGTAGGATAGTTAACTTTTCCCAAATGTTTTGTTATTATAACCAGTGATGTCTGAATATTCTGATACACATCCCTGTATGCTCTTTTCAAATCAGTTCCTTTGAATAAATTCTTAAATATGGATCACAGCTTATAGAGATTTTTAAAACTTTTGTTAGATACTAGCAAACTTCCCGTGAATGATTTTATCAGTTGTGGACCACACCCACAGCCGGAGACGATGCCCGTTTTGCTCATTCTTGCTGTGTTTGATTGCAAAACGGGGTCACAAAACTTTGTACTTCTGAGAGGTCTTTTGTTCTGTGCCTTGAACATGAGCTGTCTGTCCTTACAACGTGTTCGGCGAGTTAGCATGTCATGTTAATATAAGTGACACTGAGCAAGCTTTGAGCCTAGGTCTCAAGAAACTTTGCAGCTTCCGTCGTCATTCTTGGGATTCTAGCCACAAATGCTGTGTGCATGAGCCTAGGCTGGCCTGCTGGAGGAGAGACCACGTGGAACAGAGTAGAGGCATCTCAGGTGAGGCCACCCTACCCTACCTGGTCTCTGGCCAACTTACCAGCTGACCACAAATACATGAGCGAGCGTGGCCACAACCTGCGATGAACTGGTTTTTCTCAGGCATGAACGCCTGGCCAACCTGTGCCCTTATGAGCTGGCAAATGCTTATTGTTTTAAGCCACTGAGTTTTGGGGTGATTTGTAATATAAAAGTAGGTCACTGATGTACTCGCTGGTGTTTGATTTTTACCAATCTGTGTAATTTTTAATAATGAATAATGACATCTCATTTTTGTGTATTTAATTTTTAATGTATTTTTCATATGTTTATTTGCCATTTAAAATTCTTACTTTGTGAATTGCCTGTTTTCCTACTCATGTATTGTTTTTTTTTCTTATTAATTTTGTAAGAGCTCTTTTTACTAACACTTTCCCTGCTAAATGTATTGCAATTATTTTTCTCAGAGTAACAATATTGACTTTCTTGTGTGGCTCATAAACTTGCTCTATGTGCCAAAGAGGGTAATTCTCAAACAATTTTGTAAGCTACAATGTGGCCTTCTAAAGCATTACTTTGAAGAGGTTAACATCACTTTGAGTGTAGTTTCTAGCACATTCACTGTGAGAGAGAATCAGTGTGTGACTTTATAATTAAGACTTTAAGCATTTCAGAGTTCAAAGCATAATTCAGTTCTGGTCATAGGATCAGGGTGCCATTGCCAAGAGCAAGCACTTTCTGTGTGTCTTCTCATGCCGCATGGGCCTATTGTCCTTCACCTTTTCACTTTTTCCATCTGAAGCACTTTCAGGTGTTTTCCAAAGTGAGTGCCAAGCTACACTTGGCTGCAAGATGCCTTACAAGAAATGGATTAAAAGAACCTGCCCACTCTCTCCCCTTTTGTAGGTCTCAATGTGTAATGCTCTGAGAAGTCCTGCAGTGAGGAAGTCAGTTTGGCCAGTACTATTTTGTGAAACACAATTTGGAAAATGCTGGACTGGAACTATTGTTACAGGAGCTTCAGAAAGCTGCAAACCTGAACAACTTGGTTTAGGGCTCAACAAAAAACCCCTTCCCCAAACTTCTCACATCTAACATCTAGGCCCTTCCAACTACCCCCAATTCAGCCATGCTTCTTTGTCAAAGAAGGAGTGGGCTGAAAAACAAGGGACCGTGAAAGCCCTGGCAGAGGGTGGCGTTGAGATATTCTCAAACACCGATGTGGTCCTGGCCTGCAAGCTCCAACCCGCCATTTCCAATCCCTTCTCTCTTTCCTGAACTTCCTCTTCTCTCCCCGCTCATGGACAGGGGCCCAACTTCCACTATTCTCCTGAGCCCCACTTCCTGATTCTCCCCCAAAGCAGCGCTGCTAACAGCCCCCTTTGAGGAAACAGCAAAGCTCCCTGGCCTCCCTGATCTGTGGGGAGATCAGTGATACCCACTTTTACCACACACAGGTGTGTGAGGACCCTTGGCGGGGTGGGTGGGGGGCGCCTCTTCGCCTCAGAAGCTGGGCCTGGGTGTGGTAGGAAGAGCAGATTCGCGCGTGTTTCCTGCTCCCTGACAAGTGGCTGCTGGGGCCCCTTCCCAGATGCCACCAGCTCTGTTTCCTTTTCCCTCTCCCCTCAGACACGGAGATGCAGCTGGCAAGCCCCAGCACGGCCATGGCCGACCGCCCGGAGTCTACCCTGTAGAAGTCAGGAGGCTTCTCCCCCTCAGCAGCTTCTCCCCAGGTCTCTGCAGGTTTGAATGAGGATCCGTCTCCAGGCCTAATTTGCTCAGAATATCTAATGCGGAGATGGCAAACAGATTTCCCGTTGTTCATTAACTCTGACTGACTGGAAGTGGCTGCCTGGAGTGTCGATTAATTAGCGAAGACTGCGGGCACGTTTGTGTGTGTGTGTGCGTGTGCACACGTGTGGGTGTATATGTGCGTGGCCTGGGGGGTGGGGCAGGGGCTAAGGGATTCACGTCAGATACTTGCCACCCTTGACTAAAGGGGCTCACTAATGCTTTCCGTAACTGGGACTCGGGTTAATAACCGGGTTCTTTGCCTGGAAATCTTTCCCTGCAGGAGCCGAGAGTCCGGAAGCCTCCGCTAGAGCATCTGTAATTCAGAGACACCCTGGAAGAGCTCCAGGGTAGGTGTTCGGCAGAGGTGTGCTGTGGTTTCTGCCCGGGGAGCGGCAGTCCGCACCCAGGAAGGGGTGCCCCAATACCCCGGGAGCAGCACGCTGGAGGGCGGCAGGGACAGTCCAGCTCTGCAGACCCCTCGCCAGCCTCCAGCCGACAGAGCGGGAAAGGCCTGCCCAGCAGCTCTCGTCACCGGATGACCACCCGACAACAGAGTGGGTAAGATCAGTGGGGGGCACCAGCAGTGGTTGGGGGATGACGAAGCGCGTCTCTCGTGCCTCTAACCCACTAACCAGCCACGGATTTCACTGGGCTCTTGAAAACTCGGGGCCCTTCAGGGTTCCTTCTGCAGAGCAGAGCCCCACTGGAATGTTCCAGGTCTGGAAGCGCGGGCAGTATGACCCTGGGGCCTGCATCATCAAAGAAGACACAGAGTGTCCGCGTGCGGACAAGGGTGCAGGACCTGGAAGGACGGAAGCCTCAAAAGGAAACTCAGGAGTCACTTTTGGGGCCTGAAATCACAGAGGCTTCAGGGATCCCTCTCCTGTCATTCCACCCAGCCACCCATTACAGACTGATCCTCTGAGGCAGCCGTCTCCAGAAGATCCAGGATGCCAACGTTCTGTTTGTCACCCGCTGCCTCGCGTCCCTCGTACCTGGTGCTCCCTCTGCTGGAAGCTCTTCCCCAGGTGCCCCTAAGGCTTGCTTCCTCACCTCCTCCCTGAGGTGATGTCACCTTCTCAGGGCAGCCTCTCTCAATGACTCTGTTTTACATGGTCCCCACGTGGCAAGCTGTGTGATAGCCCTTGCAGACATCCAGGCCCTCGTTCTGGGGACCTGTGAACGTTACCTTACATAGTAGAGGGGACTGTGCTGATGCGCCTAAGTTAAGGATCCGGAGAGAGGAAGATCCTTCTGGATTATCTGGTGGGCTCAGTGCAATCCCAAGGACTCTCATAAAATGGGCGTCAGGAGATTGAACTACTTATGTGGGGAACAGGCACTGTCTCTGACTGGTCAGAGACAATGCAGTGAAGCAGCTACAAGTCAAGAAGGGGCAGCAGCCTCTAGAAGCTGGAGGAGTCGAGGGACAGATTCTCCCCTGGAGCCTCGGAAAGGAACCTGTCCTGCCGACACTGACTTAGCCCAGTGAGACTCACTGGGACGTGCGGTCTCCAGAACGCTTGAAGAGAATATCTGTGTTCAGCCACCAAGCTTGTGATAATTTGTTACGGCAGTCATAGGAAACTAACGTACACCCCTGGGCACCTAGCTTCCCCATCCTCCTCCCAGCTCTGCTCCCTCCTTCAGCCTTATTCGACACCCTGTATTTTACTTCTGAGGGCTCTGTCTCCCTCAGCAGGGAGAGGCAGGGAGGGGCGGGAGCCCTTGTCTATTGTGTTGTGGACTCCATCGCCCCCGCCCCCCAGTCCCTCACTGGGGCCCAGGCTCTTGCAGGAACCCCCCGGGCCCATCTCATTCCAACCTACAAGGCTCTGCTCTGCACATGGGACACCAAAGCCGCCCTCCTTTCTGCCCTCTGGAAGCCTTGAGTGCTGGTAGGGGGACCGTGAGTGGCCCACGAAAGCGGGTGTGTGGCCTGCCAGGTGAGGCTCTGGTGACTGGCGGGCCCCTTCCCGTGCCCCTCTGCCTGGGACACGGCGGAGGCAGTGCCCTATGGAGGCCTGGCGGGTGCGCCTGGCTCGCGGACCACAGCATCCCCTGGCTCAGCTCTCCTGTGCACAGATGGGGTAACACCTGACCCCAGCCGGGAGTGCAGCCAGAACTAAACAAGGTTATGACGTAGTGGTGAATGCACTTTCATGTGTGTGAGGTACTGCCTCTTTCTGATCTGTGGGGAGCTGTGTGCTGCTGGCCCATTGCGGGGAGGCAGGGGCATAGGTTTGTCTCGGTGGTATGCTCGGGGCCGGGGGCCCGCTGAGCGGGGCCCATTTGGAGCCATCTGCTGAGAGGTACAGATGCCCTGGTTGCAAGGAAGGCTGGCCTCGTGCTGCTAACCCACCTCGACAGGCCTTTCCTCACCGCCTGCCAGGGCCTGTCTGTGGGGATGCTGGGTTACTCTGTGCTTCTGGGAGCAATTCCCTGAGAGGCTCTGAGTCCTCCCGGGACTCCTGCTTTGCTACTGCCCTCTGGACATGGTCAGATCATTTCCTTACGAGTCAGAACATTGGACAACAGTGGTTGTCCGATGGACAACCTGAGGACCTGAGGATGACAACCTGAGCCCCAAGATGGCACCTGAAGACAACAGTGGTGCCATCTTGGGGCTGAGTCTATGAGAGCTCTCAGGTACCAGGCCCTCAGGCTTTAACACAGAGCACGAAACCAAGGTGGGAGGTTAGTGAGGATTCTCAAGGAAGGGCTCTCTCACTTCCCTTTGCTGAGTTAAGTTCATCCCTGGGTGGAAGGCCCTGGAAGGCTCAGTCTCGGAGGGAGAGGCCAGGGAACCGCTGTGACTGAGGAGGAGGGAAGGCTCAGACAGTGATCAGGCAGGGGGAAGGCCACTTTCCAGAGGCTCTGTGGAAACACTGCTGCATGAGGCTTAACAGCAGAGGCCTTGGGGCAGCTGTGGGGGGAGGGGTCAGGCTGCCCCCACTCTGATGCTTTCTGGCTCTGTGCTCTTGGACATAGAACAGCCTTTCCAAGCCTCAGTTTACTCATCTATAAATTGAGGCCAGCTGAGAGGTACAGATCAAATGAGTGCTGTGGAGTTTCGTTTGCAGGAGAATAATTATGTAAATAGACCAGCAGGGGGCCTGGCACATGGTTAGCACTCATAAATGTCAGCTCTGGTGATGACAGCGAGGGCCATGCGGACAGCTGTGGGTTCTGTGGCCCAAGGTCTTGATTACTCTCTCCCATGTCTGCACGCAGCCTCTCACCGGTTTCCCGTGGGTTGTGGGGAGAAGGAGAGGGAGAGAGAGACGCCCCTCCCACATCCAGGGGGCAGAGAAGACAGTTCCCGCCCTGTGCTTGCTGTGTCTCTGGCCTGGACGGCAGAGCCAGACAGATGGGAGCTGGAGGAGAGTCCCCGGGGCGTGAATCCCTTACCTTGGTTGTCGTAGGAAGTGATGACCTGGGTCTGCTGCGGGTGCTGCTTGTCTGCCGGGCTTCCTGTGAAGCAAGACAGACCTGCGGTGACCACCGGGACCGTGGCGGAATTTGTCCCAGGCCAAGCTGTGCGAAGGGCGGGCTGCTGGGGGGCGGGTGAGCTCATGCCAGGCCTGACCTAAACATGTGCCCATCCTTGTGCACGCACGAGTGCCTCAGCCCCTTTACACACCCGAATGCAGAGGCACGTGACTGACCCCGTGGGCACACTCCCTCACACCTGTCTCAGCGGGTGCTGGCAGGGGCTGGGTTTCTTCTCGAGGAGGTGGGCACCCCTCCCAGGGGTCCCCGCTTCAGCGTGGCCGGGCTCAGCTGCCAAAGAGCAGAGGGAGACTCGCTGATCATCACCCTTTCTGTGCAGTGGGCCGGGAGGCTCCTATCCTCATTTTATAGCCCATAGGCCTGCAGCCTGGGCACCTAACTTTTGGCTAAAGAAGTTGCCCCTGGGGACTTGAACTCCCAGTCTCCTGATTCCTAGGTCTTTCTTTCACCTCCCTCTGAGCAGAATGCGGACAGCCTGTCTTCGACTCCAGCTTAGGAGCTGGGGTGACCCGCAGTATGGGTCAGTTATCACGGACATCTGCAGGCTCCCACTATGTGAAAGCACTCTCCACGCACTAGGGATCTTTATGTCCTTGGAACACAGAGCTGTCCTCAGAGCCTAGTGGGGTCAGGCTGCTGTGAGAAAGTCCCAGTTCCTGCCACAGGTCATGAAGGGGGAACCCACAGGCTTACCTGCCCCTCCTATGGGAAACAACACCTTTTCCTACGTCTCTCCCTTACCAGCTGCTGTGGTGGCCTGGTCTTGCTGAGGCTGCTATGGGGGGGACAGGGGAGAGGCTGGGGAAGGGCCAGGGTTGTGGCAGCAGGGCCTTCCCCCACAGTTACCAGCCTGGCCTGCCACCTTCCCCCAGGCCTCCCACTGGTCCGCAGAAAGGCTGTCAGGCCTGCCACTGGAAGTGGCCGCTGGGACCAGGGCCTGGGCCTGGAAATAAGCCTGCCTTTAGGGTGCTGGCCTCAGCAGGTTCCATTCAGAGGTCTTCCCTTGTGCACCCAACCAGATCTGCCACTCAGGGCTGCCCATGCCTGGGCCCAGGCAGAAGGCGGTCAAGGTGGATAGGCAGGTCACTGAGCTGGGCTGGGCCCGTGATCTACCCGGCAGGTCCTGCCCTGGAGAACCTGCCTGCTCCAGTCTTCTTCCGTGAGCAGGCCCCGCCAGGACCCTCACCCCGTGGGCTGAGGTCAGTGGGTGGCTGAGGGCTAGGAGCGCTGTGTGCACCAGTCCGGGGTGATGAGGGTCTGGAGCTCTAGGCCAGACTCAAGCGAGGACAGGGAGGCTGCCTCCTTCGGGCACAGCTGGCTACATCTCTTGCTGGGCTGGCAGATGAAGGAAACAGGATCCGGGAAGGGAATCCTCAAGGAGGACGATTGGCTGGCATAGCTGCGGTGGGTATTTATAGTCAGGGCGGCACAATTGGTTTCCCTGTGGCTATGGGTCTCAGTCCCTGTGCTGCTAGGCAGACTTCGGCCAGGACCAAGGAAAGCAGCCAATCACAGCAGGGGAAGCCCGTTGCCGGGCAAGCTAGTGGGCTTGGCTGGGCCCAAACACCTGCTGCTCCGAAAAGTCTGGAGCAGTCCAGGCTCCCCCCACCCTGCCAACGCCCCGGCTC
This sequence comes from Nasua narica, assembly GCA_028533885.1. Lineage (NCBI taxonomy): Eukaryota > Metazoa > Chordata > Mammalia > Carnivora > Procyonidae > Nasua > Nasua narica. The sequence continues at coordinate 81,025,107 of CM052799.1, forward strand.
AAGGAGCATACAGGGCAGCACGAAGGGGAACATGTGCCTTTTTGGATCTGCCCCACGTTCGGCCACATTTGTGCACACTCCACTAGCATGAGCCATCAGCTGCGTCCTTTGACGACGAAAGCCATCCAGTTTCCAGGGCTGGGTGCCTTGGACGCCGGCGAGGGAAGTATGTACCCAGAGTCTCACCATCAGAAAACACAGACAGAAGCTGTAATTTTAGTTTCTGCTTGCATGCACAGGTGCCACTTGAAAACATACATAACATTTTACTTTCGATTACCCATACGGGGTAATGATGCAACCCTTACCTTTTCCAGGCTCTGTAGAGGCCTCCAGGCCTCCACTTACCTGAATCTCTCAGTTTTCTCCGGTGGTTTGGCAAAAACTACTTTCACACTCCTCCTTATTTTTAATTTTGATTTTTTTTAACATTTTAATTTTTTTTTAAAGTAATCTCTACACCCAGCATGGGGCTCAAACCCACAACCAGGAGATCAAGAGCCGCACGCTCCAATGACTGAGCCAGCGAGGTGCCCCGTGATCCTCTTTATTTTGTTGTATTTTCCCACTAACCTTCTCTCAAATCAGGGGCCCTAAAGATGGTAAAGGTAGCATATATCCACTGTATTTCAACCTTCTCCTAATGTAATAACATGGCCGAGACGCCTTAAGATGAATTTCTGACAACTCAAGGTAAGAGAGCCATAACAAATGAAGATGCTGTGTTTCTTCCCTCCCACCTCAACCCACTTTTCTACTCACCCGCTTGTACGCCGGCTAAGCGTGCATATTTGCATTGGCTGCTGTGCATTTTGTGGACAGGTTGCTGGGGGCCTGATTCTTATAATTCTCACGAGCCTGCAGCCTAGTTTTGCCCACTTTGGCACCTGCTTCGGTCCAGGTAGAGCAGGCGCATCTACTGTCTTATGGCCCTGAAGCAAGGGTAAGGAAGCCATCCCACCGTACACGCCCATGAGCCGGGACTCCAAGGGCTGGTCCCTGGGGCAGGAGCATGTCTTGGATATGATCTGTCCTCGTGCACAGTGCAGGGGACACAGGAAAGCTCTTTACCTCCAGGGAGTTGAGATTCTATTGCAGTGAAAAGCATTATGATTATAATCATTAACATGGTCCCATGAGGGCAGGGGTCTTGACTGTCTTTATCCCAACACCTAGAATCCTGCCCGGCACGAAGGAAACACTGTAGACCTTTAATGAGGGAATGAATGAATGCATTCACTTTTAGAATTTCATCCTTCCCTCTTGTTACTGTCAGGAGGGCAGAGCATAGCCATTTGGTCTCTTTCAGCTGGGGTCCCGATTCCCCCTCTGCAGAGGGCTCTTCGCACTAGCGTTTGATGAGCCCAGATCTGACTGAGTCCCCTAGTGGGGCTCCGGGAGTGGAGGTCTGGTTCTTGTTAGAATTCCCACGTGCCCACAGTGCAGTTTCGCTGATGTTTGTTCTTGAAAGCTGGGCTCATGAACCCCTGAAGGGTACAGAGTAAGGCCTGGTAGGGCCAGTCCATGGATGGCATTCCTAGGGCTGTCCTGGGACAGACAGCTGGCACCAGAGAAAGGAGGCTTTGGAAACAGACTTCTCTCAGCAGTCACTATATTCTGGGTCCCCGGTCAGACTGGAACACAGCACCCATCTCCCTAGGCCTGGAGTAATAATGTCCCCAGACAGGCCACTGTCCTTTCTGGAAAAATTTCCAAAGGAGAGATGCCCGGCCTGATGTGCGCAGTCCCACCTCCAGGGAGAACACACTCAAACCTGGCCATGCCGAATGATGGTGCTAAGCCCTTCCCTAGAGGTAGCCAGAGAACAGTGGGAGTTCAACCTTATGGCACCGCTCCCCTCCCATCCCACAGCCCCCAGGGGGTTGGGGGACACGATGCCAGGGAAAACTTTCTGGGGTCACAGTGGCCCCAGAGGCATGGCTGAATTGCAAGCAGCCACTTTCTGAGTGCTTAATGTCTCGAGCCAGTTTTCCAACATGTGGAATTGAATGCTTCCCGTCATTTTTTGATGTGTTGAATTACAGAGACTGTAAAGAAAATAAGAGGAAAAGAGAGAATTACCATGCACGTCATTTCCTTCGAACCTCTGCCATCTCCGGATTCCATTTCCGACGCCCTGGAGTCCTGTGAAATAACAGGGTCTGGCGTGAGGGTCTCCACGGTGGGAAGACCCAGGCCAGTGAGTGACGGGCTAGCGGCTAACGCTTCTGGGTTGAGGTGGGGCCGGTGGAACCCGGCTCCGTCGGGATCCGAGAGAGGCTCCCGCAAACGAGACACACTTGAAAACATTAAAGGAAAATAGTAGAACAGTAGTTCTCAGAGGTGGCGAGGTTGGTTGTCAGGATCACGCAGGGAGAATTTTCCCAGTACAGATGCTCATTTTTCACTCCACGTCTCTGCTGCATGAACACGGAAGCATGATTGTGGAAGACGCTTGCCGTTCATTTTGCCCGCCTATTTCCCCATGTGGAGAATCTCCCACTTTTAGAGCCACGATGTAAGGTGGAGGGTGGGCAAAGAGGGTCTATGGGAAACGTGAGTGACAGTTGGAAAACTGAAAATTCTCCCGGACGACAGTCTCCCAGCTTCCCGCGCAGCTATGGACAAGCTACGGACCAACGCACCAAGGACAAGTGTGGCCCAGGCACAGCCAGCCCGAGGCACCTGTGTCTGCTTCTGCCTTGGGACCCGATGATGCAAGAGAGAAGGGCGCGCTCGCTCTCTCTCCCTCACTCTCCCTCTCTGGTCGTGGCTGGAAGTGGTGGCTGCAAGGTCGAGTTCCTGGCAGAAAGGGTGTACGTTCTGGCAATGGCAGGAGCTGGGGGAAGGTCAAGCTCCTGATGAGGATGGAGTCGCAGGGCCCCTTGGTGGCAACAGAGGTTTCCTCACCAGCTCGGCTGGACGGCTGATGGCGCAGTTCCAGGAAGCTGGGCCTGCAGCCTGGGTCTCCCGCCCGTGCGACCCCTGGAGTCCCCCAGTCCCTCCCCAGTGCTCTCTGCAGCCGGTGTCTGGGCTCGCTGCTCGGAACCCTCACCAACACCTGTGTGGAGTGGAATGCGCACAGCACACCGACTTGGGGGAAGGAGGCCGGACTAGGGGGCTCTTTTGGACTGGGTGCAGGCGGTTTTAGGCCCCCTCCTCCAGGGCACAGGACAGGAGGTGAGGGTGTCCAGGCACGTTTTGGAGAAGCGCTATGCAAAGGAGAATGGAAGGGCCGTAGAGGAAAGAGCAGAGAGCATCCATTGGTAGCCCGCCGCACACTCTCTTTGCCTCCTTGTCTCTCTGACTCTTTGCCACAAGGACACAGAAGAAAGGACCCCGATCGCGTCTTTACTCAGCCCTCTGCATTGTGACAATTATGGAGCTCAGGCCCTCCTTTGGAGAGCCAAGGACCTGGGCTGGAGGGGAGACAGGAGGAGATGTCTAGAAGAGGTGTGGGGGCATTTTGGATTTTGTGCCCCAACAGGAGGCCTGGGAACAAGCTAGTTTAATTCAGTGTTTCCCTGCCTTCGGCTGTGTGGGCCCGGAGGCCAGCTTAGCCAGGGGTCTCTTGGACATCAACACTGCCCCGCAGGGTCGGAGGCCGGGCCCTCTCCCTCTGCTTTGGTACAGAACTGATTGTAAACAGGCGACACTAGTCTCTCTGCCAGCTTCAGGAACTCCTTCAGGAAAGTTTTGGAGACAAATAGCAGGAAGGGGCTTGGCAAGCAGGGCCTTCTTTCCTTGTGTCGTGGTCATGAATGTGAAATGCACCGGTCTGGAGTTGTGTAGGGTGTGTGCTAAGGGTAAGCCGCCTCTGGGAACTGTCCTGATCCCTGCCATTGCCCGGGCTTCTCTGTGTTCTCCTTCTAGTGTTGGAGCCTTTAGGAGAGATGCGATCAGAGGGGGGAAGGGAGGTGGGGACTCCTAGGCTGACCAGGAGCTGGGCCTCCTGGGGGCCCTCTGGCCTTGCCAGCGTTGTGGAGGCCGTCTGGACGGCGGTGTCTGGAGGAGAGGCAGCTTCTTTTCAATAGAGGAGCAGGTGGCCTCTGCCAATTTCCTCATTACAAATACCTGGGTGGGCCATTTCCACCTCTCCTGGGAGCAGCTCTGAGAACGAAAGAACCAACTAGCCCAAACAACTCCTGGCCCCAAAGCCCTCCGGAGACCAGAGTACCTGATGACATGTACAGCTCTCCAGAATCTATTTCTTTCCCCAAGATGTCACCAGGAACTCTGGGGCAGCTCCAGCCTGTGTGACTGGTGGGGGCCAAGCCAGTCATGGCACCACTGCTTCCGTGGGGCAGGTGGAAGGTGGGTGTTCAATGCACAAGGCCCTCTGCAGACAGAAGAGCCGGAGGCAGACCCCACGGAGCTCTGGAGCTGGAGGGCAGGCAGGAGGCAGAAGTCATTCTACCCCGTGGGCTGTTACACATCACTCCCAACGCACTGGCCCATGGGCACCCTAGCACAAACCTCACACCAGCCCCCACACCAGGAAGGCTCTGGAGGGCGTCCTCCTAGACCTAGGACCTGTTCCCTAACTTCTGAGGGCCTTATCTAACATCTGCAATTCCCCATCCCTATTCTTTTCAGTGAGTGCCGCTTTCCACAACTGCTCTATCAACAGTCATTTTATTTTTCCAGTCTATGCTTCCTCAGAAAGTCTGTAGGAAGAGCGAAATTAATAGATCCCTGAGAGTGGAAGAGAGCAGATTTTAGCTGACCCGACCCAAGCCTGTGTGCCTTTTACACCACCCTTTAGGCCTTCTACTGTGGGAGGCCAGGAGAGGCTTCAAGATAGGGAAACTGAGGCCAGGAGTTTTGCAAGGACACCAAGGGAGCTCCTTGTCTCAAAGTCTGATTCAGCTACACAGATTCCCCTGGGTCCCCTGTGCTCTGCAATGTGCCATATGGGGAGCAGGCCTCGGGCACACATGGGTCAGGCCTGAGGCTCTGGCCCCCTTCCTCTAAGGCATCTTTCAACCCTGCTGTGCGCCCTTCAGAGAATGGCTGGGAGGAAGGTGGCTCCCCGGGGGGCTGACGGAAGCACCGACCAGCCAGCGCGGGGAGTCAACCCGGGGCAATCACGGGGCTGCGCGTTGCCACGGGACGCCGGTGCCAGGGCGCAGAGGCACAGGCAGCGGCGGGGAGAGGGTCGGTCTCGCTGACCTCATTGGGGAGCGTAAGGCGCCCCCCGCGGAGGGCAGGCCCGGGGGCGAGGAGGCCGAGGTGCGGGGGCCCAGGGGGTCCGGGCCGGGAGCGCGTTACCTCCTCTGCGCTGCTGCAGCGCGCCCGGGTCCGCCTGCTGGTCCGAGTGCGTGCCCTGCGCGGCGCGCCGCTTCTCCGAGTGCACGATCAGCAGCATGTCGATGGACACGGCGTTGCTATCCTTCTTCAGCTCCATGATGCCGCCTCGCTCCCCGCCGTGGCGCCGCGGCCGCTCTCGAGGCTGCCTGAGCTGCAAATGGCCCCGTGCGCGCCGCTGGCCGGCGCGGGAGACGGCGAGGGCGCGGGAGAGGGCGCTCCCCCGCCGCAGAGCCGCCGGGCGCCGCGTTTCGCTGACTCTGCCAAACACGCCATTAGGGCCCGCCCGGGAGGGCGCTACCCTAATGAAGCCGCTCTAAGTCACCTTTGAAAGGAAATCCCTAGCCGAGCCCTGACCTGCACCCGGGCCGCGGCGGGCACAGCCGCCGGCTTCCGAGAGCCTCCCACCCGGTGCGCTTGGAGCGCTCATCCCGGGCTCCGGCGCTTTTCCCCCGGCTGGCCCGGAGCTGCCTGGTCCCCCGCGGGTTCTGGGCGTTCCCAGACCGCCTCGGGAAGCTGCTGCAAACGCCGAAATCACACAGCGCTGTGAACAGTGCGAGTCAGTCCTGGAAAAGGAAAAAGAGCACGAGGTGGCCCCCCTCCTTTCCCGGGTGGGTTTTGGAGGTCGATGGCCTCCTCTCTAAGAGGGAGATGGGTAGGGTGTTAGGGTCAGGACCTCTGCGATTACGGCTGCACCAGAACTTGGAACATGACCCCTGGGCATCAACTTAACAGTTCTTTCTGGCTTGTGGTGAAAGTCTTAACATCTCTGTTCCTTCTAGAAGCCTGGCTCATGCTTGGTGGGGTAGGGGGGAGGGGCGAGGAGGAGGCTGGGGCAGGGAGCAGCCTGCCCACTGTGCTCAGGGAGCTGGACCTGAGAGCCCATCTATTTTTAGTGGGGCCTGGCCAGGCCAGCCAGCAGCAGCAGGGCCTTTGGCTCCGGTCTCAGGCGTGTTTACAGCCGCATCTGCCTGGTAGCCCTTGGCACGGTGGGCCCACCCAACCGGGCCAGTCCCCTAACTTAAGTTTCTGCCATTAATAAATGCCCTGCACGTGGAAGCCTTTGTTTTGGGACCCTTCCCACTGCAGTGTAGCGACGCTGGCTTGCAGCGTGGTCCCTGAGAGCTCCTACCTCCTCTCTGGCGGCAGACTGTCTTGTGCTCGATTCCAGTCCTAGCTCTGCCACTCGATGCCCACGTGACCGTGGACAAGCCCTTTCCCCCGTGTCCCCACCCCTCTCGTGGGCATAATACAGCTTCTCACAGGGCTGTTGTGAGAATGACGGGAGCTGCTTGGCGCCCAGTAAGCGGTCTCCCAATGGTAGCTGTCGTTCGCACCTCATTTTCAGGGTGAGGGAATGGACAGGCGAGGCGACAGGTCAGTGATGGAGGTAGGGGCCACACAGATATACCGTCAGCTTCTGAAGGTCTTTCTCCACTGACTCAGGGTCTGTCTGCCAGTGAAGGCGCCGCCTTGTTGTTTCCCCTCCACCCCCTCGCTCACTGGGAATCCGATGAAGAGATGTCTCTGGTTTCTGACAGTGCTGAATTAGATTCCCTAGGGAGCTGAGCTGTGGGACTGGGGTAGGTGGGTGACTCCCAAGGCAGGCTTCCTCATGTAGAGAGCCCTTTCCTTTACTGTCCTATCTACGTGTGTGTGTGTGTGTGTGTGTGTGTGTGTACGCGGCTGGGAGGCTGGCGGAAACTTGCTGTTCTCTAGATGGCTAGGAAAGTAAGGATGATGGGTTGTGCAAAGTCCCTGGGGTCTTGGAGACTGCCCAGGCAGCATCCCCTCATCTGACCTGGGACAGCGTGTCCTAGCTCCTTCAAGAGTGTAGGTCCCAGCAAAACTTCTGGGTAGCACCTCTCACTACCGAATGGGGCTGAGTGGGAAGGGCAGGGAAGCTGAAGCCTCCTTGCCTGAATTTGCATTCCCATCCTTCTCCCTTGTTGCCCACTAGAGAGTGTCACTGTTAGGAGCTTGCTCACATGGCATCCCTTTCCAGAGCTGCCCCTGAAGGAGGTGATGATGACCTGGGGATGTATCAACAGAGGTCTAGGAAGCCGTTCTAGGGGCCTCCTGCCTCTCCAGGATGCCTGAAAACAGAGCCTTCGGAGCAGGGCTTCTCGTCTGCGGTGCTATGGATGCTTGGGGCCAGAGAATTACTTATTGTAGGGGGGTATCCTGTGCCCTGTAGGACGTTTAGCAGCATCTACCTACTAGATGCCCGTAGCACCCAATTCCCAGTTGTGACAACCTGGAATGCGTCCAGGTGTTGACATACATTTCCTGGGGGACAAAAATGCAGGGAAGACTCTGCTTTAGAAAAAAACCACGAAATGGGGGCTGTGTCACACTGGCTGTTCTGGAAAACGCTGCTGCTCCTGAATCCTGATGCTGTCCAGAAGCTGGACCCACTCTTCAGAGGATCCCAGCCACGGCCCTCAGTCCCTAGCTGGCTTCTTGGGTCTGTACGGCTGCTCCCTGCCAGCAGCATGGGCAGAAAGATGAGGTGCTCTCCTCTTTCTTCATACACCCCCACTGGCCTCTGTTGACCCATGCTCTCATCGACGTTACCTGTTTCGGCCGAGAGGGGAACACCACACCACAGGAAGGCATTGGGGTGTATCTGGAAACGGGAGGGGGAGCAGGAGAGACTGAGGCTATGCGGTATCATTCAGAGGGTCGATGCCTTCTATTCAACACCTGCACACACCCCCGGCCCCACCACTGGGACTGAGAACAGACCCTCAGCCTCTGATTTACACCCTGGGTCCAGCCTCCTTCCGTAGACTCACCTTTTCCTCTTTCCCTGCCAACTCACACGTGCCGCAGCCACAGCCGTGCCTCTTACTCCCCAAACACACCTCCGTGGCCTTTCTGCTTCTGGGCTTTCCCCGACAGACTAGCCCCACCAGCCTGCCACCATCTTGAACAACATGGAATTTGAGAACTTCTGCAATCTGACCTAACAAATGCATCCACACTCTTGTCTTGGGATTTGACAAACCAGGGGCTATCTCTATTCTTGGGTAGACCTTTAATTGTTTTAATCACAACGAGTTGGAACCTTGAGGATGCCAAAAGACAAAGAACAGTCAAATGGTGTACTGTTGCCTTTATCCTCCATTACATTAATACTCTGTCAGGTCCTACTGTCATCCATGCTGCTTCCACTCTTTTGTTTGAAGATGGGATGCATCCGTGTCCCAATGGTCCTGAGCCCAGAGCTGTCTTGCAGATGGGAAATGGTTGACAGGGGGAGGCTTGCTTCTGACGGATGAGGTTTCACCAGAAGGGGTGTGTCCTGACTCGCGTTTTTGTTTTTCCTAAGAAATAGAGTTGACCACCCGTCTTAACTCTCAGCCATATAGAGATCCCAGGAGGTAGGTTTCTCTCTACTCTAGAGAGATATGGTAGACAAAGCCAGTACACGAAAGGCTTTCTGCAGGCCTTTGTAGACACGACATGGTATTCTGCATTGGTACAGCGGGGGAGGAGCACACCGGAAGTGGCCCAAGTCGGTAAAGAGCACAGACCGCGCCGCAGACCCCTCGCTTTTGCTGATATGCACAAACTGTTACATGGGGCCCCAGAGAACTCTCCCAGAAACCTTTTCAGAGGCTGGGACGCGCTCCCGGTGCTGCCTTGACCAGCCTGGCTTGGCTCGCTCCCGCTTCTGAATTTGTTATTGCCGTCACTTCTTCCTGAAATGCGTGTTTGGACATTCCTGACAAGTACAGTGTGGCCATCCTTTGAAGTCTGATGCTGGCCCTCACCTCCACCCTGAAGCCTTCCTGGTTGCCCTGGTTCTTGGAGCTCCTGGAGGATGCCAGTTCTCTGTGGTGCCTCTCTTTTTAACCGTCCTCAGTTCCCTTTTTGGAATGCTGCGGGCATTTAAATGTTAGTTTGAGGGGCGCCTGGGTGGCTCAGTCATTAAGCCTCTGCCTTCGGCTCAGATCATGATCCCAGGGTCCGGCACTGAGCCCCCAGGCTCTCTGCTCACCGCAGAGTCTGGTTCTCCCTCTCCCTCTGCCTGCCTCTCTGCCTCCTTGTGTTTTCTCTCTCTCTCTCCCTCTCTGTCAAATAAATAAATAAAACTTTAAAAAAAATAAATGTTAGTTTGAAAAAAAATACTCTTCCTAACTACCTCAGGTGTCTTCTCTTTCATAGCGAAGTGTATGGTGAAGTGATTGCCTGGCCTCAGACCGCATTAAGCTCTTGGAGGGCCAGCTCAGGTCTTCCTCATTCCTGAGTCCCCTCCCGGGCCCCTCCCCCCACACAAGCTGGGCCTTCCATGTGTATCGCACACAGGAGGTGCTCAATAAATGTTTGACTCAAACTGGACAGAATGAACGCTCCCCTCCAGCCACGACTTCTCCCTGTAGCCCGGAGGCGTACCAGCCTTCTGGAGATTTATAGTGTTTGCTCTTCTTTGCCTTTCTCTCAGACCGTCAGGGAATGGAAGAGGAGGTTAACCGAGGACAAGCAGCTCTTAAGGCACCTTCTCCCGCTGCTGACAGAGCCATCTGGAGCATGAATTCGGGGGAGTGCTCGGTTCTAACAGCACTGCTCAGTCCCATGCAGCCGCCTCCAACCCGCCCCAACCAAGAGCCATGAGCTGTGACTTTTCTGTTGAACACCATTCCCTTTCTCCGCGTTTCTGGCACGTCTCTCTCCCTGACCGGCCCGACAGCCCATTTCAGTATTTCACTCTGTGACGCCTTCATTGATTCTCCCTGTTTTTCCTGTCCATAGCTTAGTGCGATCCCATCTCCTCGTACATTACGATGTGCAAGTGCGGGAACACTGCATCCCAAGTCCCGGGGAGTTTGAATTTTGGAGTCTTTATACACCAGGGCATTCTTGGCCTTTTCCTGGGGATGGAGATGATGAGAATCAATTTGTCTCTCACCACCACTTCCAAAATATCTCCGGCCGTGCCAAGAGAGGTATCCAGTGGCCCATGAAAGCCCATGGAGAGATTACCTCTTCGGCTTCGCCAAGTGTTTATTGCCGAGTTATTGAAATGCCCCTTGCATATTCCTCGATCCGCCTCTCTGAGGGAAACAAGAGGCCCTCAGCGGATTTCCCGCTTCAGAGTTTGTTCCCTGGTGCTCTGCTCAGGGATTCCTGTACAGAAGTCTGCATCTTGACTTCCACAAACTCACGGATTCTCACGGTAGCCTGAGGCAGGGCTGATGACTTTATGCCCATTTTACTGACACTGAAACAGGATCAAGAAATGGGATCGTGCAGTTTTCCCAGTGAGTCCACACTGGCTTCTAGATGAGCCCACGGCTCCCACCGACCCTAACACACTTGCCGTTCTGCCTGCCTTAGTGAAAAAGGGCACCGAGGTCTTTTCCACCAGCGGGCTGAGATTGAGGCCAGCCTCTCCAGAGGCGGGGCCCAGGGCACGGCTCTGAGTGATATGTGTCCCGTGGGTCCCTGGGAAGAGAGCACTCACTCCTGGGTGGGGGGAGGTTGTCTAATGAGGTGGTGAGGAGGGTCACAGAAGATAGCCCTGGAGCGTCTACGTGAAAACACAAAGAAAGTCAGACAGCCTTTGTGAAGTTCCTGAAGACCCCTGGCGATTGTCGGAAGGAGGTGTGGTGCCGGTCGGCCCCAAACGGGATGGATCCCAGGGGGTACCAGGAGCCAGTTTCCAGTGTCAGTGCAGCCTCCAGCCTTGCCTGTCGCCGGGGCACAGCTTCGAATAGGAGCCCGGGTATTTTTAGTCTCACATGTGTAGGCACAGGACAAGGAGAACTGGACAGGAGCAGCTAATAAGCCATGGTCTTTATTAAGTTGGGAAGGGTGAAATGAGGGGGAGGACAGGGAGCCCAGTGGAACTTTTGCACATGCCTCATTTTCAGAGAACTCTCTTTCCATAATTCACTGAGAAATATTGAGGTCAGGGTGATTATGCATAGCCCGTTAGAGAAATCTGAAAGTGGGACGCGCTCCCCTCCTGCGGCCTGCAGGTCCCCTCCCAACAGACCCCACTCTATCCTCTGGGCGACGAGGCTGACCAGAAGAGGTGATCAGCTCTGGGGCTTGGCTCTCAAGGCCCCCCGGGCGGGAGTGACTCAAAAGGACCAGACAAAGCCGATTCCCAATGAGACTCTCACAGCCCCGCACAGAGTTGAGCAGGACCAACTCTTATCCTGATTTCACAGGTGAGGGAATGGAGGTTCAGAGAGGTGCAGACCCTTGTGCAAGGCCACACAGCTGGGAAGTGGTGGAGCTGGGATTCAAGCTCCGTGTCCTAGATCAAGGTCTACCATTGTTTTCCAATATATCCCTCTCTCCCCGAAATGATAGTCAGTAGTGTCTAAGACTCATTATCCATTTTGTTTAACCACAAACATTTTTTCCTACGCCAACTCTGTGTCAGGAACTCTGTCCCTGGAATGAGGCAGTGAGGACAGTACAGCGGCTCTCAAGAGCTCTGGGCTTAGCGAGGGAGGCATAGAGGCCACCCGCAGCCGAACCTCAGCGTGGCCTGTGTGCAAGCTCGCCCCGTGGCAGAGGCAGACCGGGAGGTGAACTTGAAATTGGCATGTTTCCAGCCTTTGGTGCTGAGCACGAGGACAATCAGCACTGCTCAGTTCCCTTCTGAGACGCATCTTCCCGGGATGAGACTGGTGGAAGTGGCCACGGAGGGACTGGTGTGCCCTTGGCCTTTCTCCGGTCCTGCGGCTCTGAACACAGGGATGCTGGCAGCCTGGGGGCTGGACTCACCCAGCCAGTGCTTGGCAAATCTGCAATGAAGAGCGTACCTGGCTCCAGCTGCCGCCAGCCACTCTCTTCCTTCCCCATCACGTCTTCACAGTGAGAGAGCAGGAGGAGACAGCGAAAACACTGATTTGGGATGAAAAGCATCGACGTGAGCTCTCTGCACCTCCCTGCCTCAGTGCAAAGCCAGCCATGACGTGCTTTTGTCCATCCGTTTATCCATCCAACAGTCCAGGCTTTCACAAGCTCTCTTCCGGGCCATCCAGTCCCCCTCTCATCCGTCCATCTCTCCCTTAGTCATTCATTCACCCATACCTCCCTCTCAACTTGAGCATCACCCCTCAATCTCTCTGCCAACCCCGCTCTCCTATCCCTTCCATCTAACTCGTTGCACCCATCCACTCATTCATCTGTTCGCCCATTTGCGGCCCACCCCACCCCTTACCGTTCCCTTCGTGCCACCTGGAACCAGACGCCGTGCTCCAGGCCTTGGGTCTGGTGTTGAGGGGGACGCAGAGGTGAACGAGTCTCTCTCGGAGTTGACCTAGAAAACAGTGCGGATCCACTTTTGAAGGGAGCAGTGGAATCGAAGAGAGTCCTGGGGAGATAAGGGAGAAGAGGGGGCTGTAGGAAGGTCAACTTAGACCCTGCAGTTTGGGAAGATAATACTGGAAAGAAGGAGAGAGCGGGCTGGTGGAGGACAAGGAAGACAGGAAATAAGAAAGGAAGAGAGATAGGGAAGGAGGGAAGGAAGGAAGGAAGGAAGGAAGGAAGGAAGGAAGGAAGGAAGGAAGGAAGGAAGGAAAATATATGCGTTGGGTCCTGCTCTGTGCCGGGCCCCGTGCTAGGAGCTTTCGTTAGTCTTACTTATTCCAACAACCTTTGGAGGCAGTTCCCTGCATTTCAGAGATGAGGACCTGGGACTCAGGGCACGTGTTCCACATGAATAAAACATGAAGAGCAGGGCGAGATTGAACATGCTTACTAACACAGAGCATCAGAATGAGAGCCTGAAGCAAACAGGTCCGGGACAAGTGGAAAGCAGGCTGTGTGACAGCTGACTTCCAGACCGCATCACCTGAAGCGTGTTTGGATAGGAACACACGGTCACTCCTACGGTGACCAGCGAGAAGGAGGTTGGGGGGAGGGCACGCGCACTGCTGCTGGAGTCTGATGTCTGGCCGTGCCCGTTTGATGTGGAACTGGAGCATCCCTTGGTGGGTGGGCCATTCCAGCATCCTTCTGGAAGATTCCTGGCCCTGGAGTCCCTCTGCCCGCATGCACCAAGCAGCTTGGGCAGATCTACAAGCGTTCGCATACTAGTCCAACGTCCAGCTTTGCTCTGCGTGTCGGGTCCGAGCTCTCCTCCTGAGGGGTTGGGGGCTCTGGAGCCCAAGAGGACCCCCGGGGAGGAGAGCTCGGCTTCACCCTCCCGTCTGTTAGGGCTTCAGCCAGGGGTCCACGAGTCCCAGCCCGAGGCCCCTCTGGCACCCAGGAGGTGCAGTTTCCCACTGACATATTGCTCCCGGCACTTTCTGGATCCAAACCCAGTTCGCGTTGTTTGATGCCACTAAATTGTTCCCTGGCCACCCGGTGAACTGTAAGTGTTGACAACCACTGTCTCAAGGCTGGAGGACTTCCAGATGGTTAGGTGGGTGGCCCAAGCAAGCATGGGCTCTGGGGACAACTCGGGGAGAGGGCTCTGGGCAGGGTCAAGTGACCCTGTAGTTGCAGGCGGAGCGTTTCTAGAAACAGCTGTGGAGCTTGTGAAGTGGGGGTTAGGGTGGCGGCCGGGTGAGGGGATGCAAATGAGAGATTCTAGAATTACACAGGTCTCATTCACATGAGCCCCGCTGTCTCCTCTAAACTTGCGGGTCTTCTATTCTCTGAAGACAGTCTGTCTGTCTGTCGAGATTTGGCTTTGGCTTTGCCTACCCCGCGGAGTAGAGTTTAGGAGAATGGAATGCAGGCGCCCAGGTGCTGGGGCTGGGTCCCTGGCCCCCGAGGGGCTGGGAAGAGGGGACGTGTGCGGAAGGGGCTGCGTGAGGCCCCGGTTACCTCAGCCGTCCTTCCTCCCCAGCCTTCTCCCTCAGCATGACCAGGCCACCCACCTGCCAGCTCAGCTGTCCTCCTTGCTCACCATGTAATCCCTGCCAGGAAGAGAGCGGGGAAACATGAGCCAGCCTTCTCCCACTGCATCCTGCCTGTCCTCCCTCCAGCAGGAGGGATAAAGGGAGGGGCTGGGACAGGGAAGGGCAGGCTCCGGAGGAAGCTCCCAGGCCCCTGGCCTCCTAGATGCATGAAAACCGCGGAATTGAGGCCTTCCCTCCGAGCCCACATAGCGGGGACTGCTCGGCTCCTCGGGCATCTGGACACCCGCTAGGCCAGTTCCATGCAGCAGCGCCTCTCCTGCCTCCCCTGGGCTCTGCCTTCCCCTTCACTTCCCTGGGTCTGGGGTCGGGGAGTCCTGCTGGCTGTTTTCCTTTCATCCTAAAAAGGGCACTTATGAGGGAGCTCCCATCCCAGCGCTGCCAGGCAAGTGGGAGCCTCAGTCTTCGGATCTGTAACCTGGCCGCAGTCATGCCCACAGCCCAGGGTAGAAGACAAAGTGAGGGGGTGCAGGGCGCGGCCCAGCATGTGGCTGGCCCTGGGCGGTGCCTGTCCGGTCCCCGAACGTGGGACACGACCACGGACAGGCAGCCACCCTCTCACTGTCGGGGCACCTCTGGGACACCGGACGGGAGGAGCAAGGACAGAAACAGCCCCCGGGCGTACACGTTATGGCGGGGTCTCAGGAATGTCGGGGGGCGGCGTGTGTACTGTGAGCTCATGTGCGGGAGCGCTGCTCTCAAGACATTGCTGTCCATCCGTGCCCTCCTCCAGCGGCCTGCCTCCCGCCTGCAGCACGGGTTCCCTTAAAGCAGTCGCGGGGTGTGTGCGGGTGTGTAACGAGACCACTCGAGGTTCCCGCTGGTGCGGCGGGACCGTGGAAGCCTCACGTCACCTCTCTGGGCCTTCCTTTCTCGTCCGAACAAGGGGCGTGTGGCTTCCTGCCTGACGCAGCTGCTCTGAATTCAGCAGCCGCTCTCCTGCACGGCCCACAGGAAACGAGGGATCCTGTGACGCCCGTCCCCTCTCTCCCACCCAGTGCAGAGGCTTGGCCCAGGTTGCCCTGGGGTCTGCTCCACGGAAGAAGGGAGAGGAGCGGCCAGAACACAGGATGGGCAACGGGAGCGGGGAGCCCTGGCTTCTTGCCAGACGCAGGCCCTCTCGGCAGACTGAGGGGCTGGGCTGCAGCTCGAGGCCACTGCGGGGCACACGCTTCTGGTCCGGCGGAAACCAGGCAGGGGCGTTAGGGCTCTTCTGCCAGTCTGGCTTCTTCTCCCCCGCGTCCTGGTATGAAAGGGGGACCGGAGTGAAGGCCTTGACCATGCCTCTCAGGGAGAGACGTCAGGGCTGGCCTGTGTCCGTGGAGGACCCCCCGCTCCCAGGGCTGTGCCTGGGATCAGCCCGTTGGGCGCAGGTCTTTCCCCCTTCCCCCTGCCCTTCCCTTGAGGCCTCAGGTCCCTGGAGGGGCTGTTGCATAACAGCATGGGGACCTCGCCTCTCACAGGGTTACCTGAGGCAGGCTGGGCCCGGGGCTGCGCCAGGCCCTGGATTACAGTGATGACAGGGGCCCGTTGGTGGCAGGGCAGTTTGCACTCCCCAGGTGGTGGCCAAAAAGCTGCCACGGAGGGAGGAGCCTGTGATGACCTGTGCCTCTGGCCAAGGCCTGACAGCCCTCTGTTCCCAGCCAGCATCCTGGAGGCATGCAGGGACGGAGAAGACAGAGAAAGGAATACAAAGAGAGACCGGGGATACAGAGAAACAGAGACAGGGACACAGAGACAGAGAGAGACAAGGAGATGGAGGCCCTGAGAGAGGAGAAAAGAGAGAGGGAAAGAGGCAAACAGAGAAACAGTAGGACCGAGAGACAGAGACAAAGAGAGACCGAAGAAGAGAACAATAGGAACAGAGGAGCAAAGAGAGTGAACAAAAGAGAGAGAGAGAGACGGGGGGAGACATGGACGTAGAGAGACAGGGGAAGATGGACATGGAGAGAGACACAGTCTGGGAGAGAGAGAGAGAGACTGACTCCTGGAGGTGGTAGATAAAGAGGGGGCGCATGCCAGTGTAGCCGGGGTAGCAGGGGGAGATGGACAAGGCTACTTCTTCTGGTCGGGCTCCTGGAGGAAGGAGAGCCCTCATAAGCCAAGGCCCTTTCAACCTCGGCACATTGAGAAGAAGTCACACTTGACCCTGGGCTCCTGGGTCTGGGGTCCGGATGCTGGTTCTCGGGGGTTAGTGGGCAGCAGAATCTCTGGGGGTACATTCATGTTCAGGTGCCAGGCCATTCCTGGAGTCCGACTGGCTGGTCAAAAGGAGGCCAGGAGTCTGCATTGCCATCAGGCTCCCCAGGAAATTCTAGTGCAGTGTCGCAGCAATTACAGTCAGAGACACTGCCCCAGGAGGAGCCGGGAATGGGTCCGCCTGTCCCGTCCCCACTTCCTCCCGCTGTAGGTCCCAGATGGGCAAGGGCAAGGGCTCTGAGGGAACTTTCTCCACAGACCTAGAGGCTTCCCACACCCCTTGGTTCACCAGCCAGCACCCCAGGAAGGGTTGGAGCCCTCTGTCTATGCCAGGATGGGCAGACGGGGGGTGGGGGGCGGACCTTGGAGGTCACGATTCAGTCCCAACCAGTGTGCAGTTGAGGAAACTCAGCGGCTGGGCCAAGACCATAAAGACACGACGACATGTTAATTTATCTAACTCGGGCTGTGGCCCACGCGTTCTGTGCTGAATATTATTTCCATTCGTTGCTTAAACAGGGAAAAGGTCATCACTGTTTCTACCTTGGAGGTGAGGAAATGAGGCCCTGAGATGACGAGTGACCTTCCTGAGGGCACACAGCTAGTAAATGGCAGAGCCTGGACCGACCTCCATGTCTGTCTTGCCCTAACACCCATGCTCAATTCCCAGCGTCTCCCCTATTTCTATTAATGGCCCTACTGGCTCTCAGGCTGGGATCCCAAATGCAGCTATCTTAGATCCTCCCCTGTCCTCATCCAATCAGTGCCCCAGGCCCGCCAGTGCCAGCTCACGGCGGTCGTGGCGGACGTCACTTTACCACTGTAATAGCTCATCCCCAGCCTGCCCCAGGCAGTACTCTTCAAACTCATCCCCCCTCCGGCCCCCAACCCCAAACTTCTTACCTATACCCCTGGAAGTGAGGAGGAGGGTTTTAGGTAGCTGTCTTTCCAGACAGTTCTAGAAAACAGAAGCTGGGGCAGATTCTGGGGCTAACACTTTCTGAGAGGGGGTGGGCTGGGCTCTAATCCCAGGGCAGCAGGAGGCAGGGGGAATGGCTTCGAGGCAGCGAGAAGGGGAAGGAACATTCAGGAAGCTGTGCCGCTCAGCTGGCCATGGTCTCAGGAAGCAGAGCCCTTGTCTTCAGGCACACGGGGTGTTTCCAGAAAAAATGAATCGGGGGTCATTCCTTGAAATGGTATATTTCAGTGGCTCACAGAATCCAGAAAAGAGTTTACTTACTCTCGCTGATTTATTATGAAGGATATTTTAAAGACCAAGGATGAACAGCCAGGTGAAGCGATCTAGAGGGTAAGGACTGGAAGGGCCCCAAGTGCGGGAGCTTCTGTCCCTGTTGAGTTGGGGCGCACCACCCTCCGGGCACATGGACGTACTCACCCACCTGGAGGCTCTCTGAGCTCTGTGCCTCCGGGCTTTTTCTGGCGGCTTCCTCACATAGTCATGACGAATTATGAACCCATTTCCTTGCTCCAGTCCCCTTCTCTGGAGGATGGTGGTTGGGGCTTAAGCCTGTGATCATGGCTTGGATTTTCTGGTAACCCGCTCCCATCCAGGAGGCCTCCAAGGGTCATCCCTCCTAGCCTGCCGTCACCCAAGAAATTACAAGGGTTTTAGGAGCTCTGTGTTGGGAACTGGGCTCAGAGACCAATTATTAGCAGACACTGGAGGCAGAAATGAATATATATATCTTGGTATTTTGCAACTCGGCAGTATGAGAAACCTAGTGGAACAGCCACGGGCCTGCTTCACAGGCATATCTGCCTAGTGACACATCCTGGGAGGGGACTCCTTGGCTCCAAATGAGGCAGCTGGCAAACCTCGTGCTCCAGCCACCGAGGAAGGACTTGCAGGGAGCCGCCACACATCAGCTCCCAGGCCTCTGCTCAGACCCTCCCGACGGAAGTGCCAAGAGCTGGAAATGGGGCCCTCCACGGTGTGCTCAGGGGCAGCATTGTGGGGCTGCCCTGGAAGGAGGAGCTTGGGGCCTATAAAACGTGCAAATCCAAGTCTGTACTTTGCGAACTCTTGGGGTGCTCTGACATGCTGCTTCTCATGCGACCCTGGCCCTGGTCATGGATGGAGGAAGCCATGAAGCCCATGACCGTGGGCCCCCCGTCTATGCAGCTGTCCTCCACAGTGTGGGGAGGAAGGTGAGGACTGAGAAAGGCTGTCCTGGTGTGAGCCAATAGAGGGGAGCTGCCAGGTGGCCCTTGGCCCCCAGGAGGCGGGGCCGCCCACAGCAAGGAGGACAAATAGGAGGTGGCACTGTGAGTTCACTGCTGCCTTGATCTTCAAGACAAGGAGCTGCTTTTAAAGACTTTCCCAACTTCTGAATGACAAAATCATTTCGGTTTCTTCTTTTCACTGAACTCAACTGCTCCTCAGGTAGACTTCCAAGTACTCACATCTTACAGATTTCCAGAGGTAAGGGCACTCTCTACTTTTCCCTTGCACTGGTTCCTTCTTAATAAAACACATCGTAATGCTACATTTCTATCAAGATGCCACTACTCCTGCCACCACCCCATCTCCACCACATGACCCCCTCCACCACCATCACCATCACCCCCTCCACCACCATCACCGTCACCCCCTCCATCACCATCACCCCCTCCACCACCATCACCGTCACCCCCTCCATCACCATCACCCCCTCCACCACCATCACCCCCTCCACCACCATCACCGTCACCCCCTCCACCACCATCACCGTCACCCCCTCCACCACCATCACCATCACCCCCTCCACCACCATCACCATGACCTCCTCCACCACCATC
>CM052799.1:81044802-81124391 GCA_028533885.1 Nasua narica
GCCTCTACCACCAACACCATTTCCATCACCTCTACCCCCTTTACTCTCACACTCACACCCAAAAGAATTTCTCTTCCATCTCACAGACCCTTAATCTTTGAAGTTGCAGGTAATGAAAGAGGCAGACCCTGCGGTTCGCAGGGGGACACAGACCATGAATTTGGAGGAATAGCCCTTTTCCTCCTCTTCAGGAGCCTGTTCTTGGGGGTTCTGGTCAGACACTGTGCGGGGGTGAGGTCCTAGCTTCTCCTTCTATCCACTCCTCCAGCCCTGGTGCTTGTCGCCCACATAAGCAAGGACCTGGCAGTGCAGGAATGACCAGTGGCTCTTGGGCCCCACTCTCTGGATGGTTTGCCTGGAATGGATGCACCAAGCTGCTGACAGCTGCTACCTGCCCTGATTGATCAGCTCCTGTGTGGTGTGGATCATTAAGCATTTTGCATAACACCGATGCTGCCCCAGGCTAACTGTGCCTCAGGTCTTGTTACTTATTGATTAGGCTGATGGTGATTTCGGTCACAGTAAAATTCTTTAGTCATTGTTTCATCACTCATGTCTGGAGGACTGAAATGCCGGGGTAAGTGGGTCAAAGATCTTGAGGAGAAATAGGGCCATTGCATGTTGAAAAGATGGAATTTAGGGACTGAAAATAATTTCTGAGCACAAAAAATGTTTTTTATCTGTTACCAACTAGATAAACCAACCTAGATATGATTTTTGAAACTCCACGAGCTATTTTCACAAATAGTTCTGCAAGTTATTTGCCTCCAATATGAACACACTCCTCCCAAAGCCACACATAGCCTCTCACCAGGGGTCTGGAGCAGGGGGAAATGGGGAGTGACTGCTAGTGGGTACAAGTTTTTGGTGGGGTGGGTGATGGAAATGTTCTCGAATCAGAGGTGAAACTTGCACAACCTGGTCAATATAGGTAAAATAATCGTAAAGTGCAATTGTACATTTTAAAAGGGTGAATTTTATAAGCGAATTATATCTTTTTAAAAAGAAGAATAAAAAAAGGTGCATCTGTTTGAGAATGGGGTCGACAGAGAGGAGTCTGAGACAGGAGACAGAGCGAGAGAAGCCAGATCCTGTGATCCCGCTTGAGCCCCTAGATCGGGCTGTGCCAGAAGTCAGACTACCGTGGAATGTTTCAGTTACATGAGCCAACAGATTCTCCGTTTCTTAGGTCAGGGTAGATCAGGTTTTCTGTCACTTACCCCCAAAGGTTCCCAGGTTGGCATTCATGCCCTCTGACCTCCCAAGGGCTGGGCCTTTCAGGCAGCACTTTTTCCTCTCATCTTTTCTGCCCCTGTTGGTCCAAGTTCATACTTCTCCCATTTAAAAATTAATTCTCCCCTGATTCTACTTCATACCCTTTTCTCTTCCTCATTTCACTCACATCTCCCAGAGGATGGTCCACAGGGGCTAGGCTGCTTCCTAGCCACCCCTTCCCCTTTCACGCTCTGCCTGGGTCACTGCCCCCCTCCCGTGGGCACTCTACTGCCCCCCTGTGGCCAAGCCTTGGCATGTCCTTTCCCTCCTCTAGCTTCCTGGAGGTCCCTTCACTGTCTCCTCATCCCTGGACACTCGCGCCTCCCCTGACTCCGGGCTAGGCCTCTGCTCTGATCTTCTGCTCCCTCTCCCTGGGCTGCTTCTCCGTGCTCCATGCTCCGGATTAAGAACTGGACCCCCTGCCAGCATGGCAGACTCGTCCTCCTCCGGCCCCCCTTCTCTTTCTCTTTCTGAGGCACCCTCATGGACCCAACACCCTCCCTCCCTCTTCATATAGTCACCCGGTCACCTCATGCCATGCATGTCTTTTGTAAGTATTCCTGGTGTCCTTGCTCTCTCTGCATCCCCATCTCTATGGCCCCTGGTCCTATCTGCTCATGGCTCACTTCCCAATCTCCTGCTAGTGTTCTCCCACTTCCACCTCTTGCTGGGCTCAGGTTTAAACCACAAATCTAAGTACACTACTCGCTGCTCAGACCCACATGGGATCAAGTCCGAGGCCTTGGCAGGGCACCTGAGCCACCCGGAGCTCAGATGTGTCCTTTGTCATCTCTACTTAGGCATAAACTCCTCCAACCCAGCACTGCTGGTTGGTTGCCATGGGGACCGCACTGCCCCATGTCTCTCTGCACGTGGTGCCCTCCTACCTTTAGCGCCCTCTGAAGATATTCCTCCTCCTTAAGACTGGACCAGGTGACGCCTTCTTGGGGATGCTTTTCTGACTTGCCATCCCATGTCAGTCCTCCCTCCACTTCCACTCAGGCCAGGTCATGTGCTCTTCCTGGTTTCTATAAGGTGTTGGGTTTAGTTCTGAGAGACTGTTGATAAATTGTTGAAGTGGTTTCACGTCTATGCATACTGTGTGCTTCTGGAGGATGAGGCTGTGTGCCTAGCATAGTGCCAAGCACATTCCAGCTTCTTCGTCGATGATTAAGGAAGGAATGGGGTGAACTGTGACAGCTAACACCCCCTGGCCACTCACCATGGCCCAGTCCCCTCTCTAAGACCTCTTCATATACGACTCACTTAAACCCCACAACAACCTATGGCAGTGGGCACCATAATGGTTCCCATTTTACAGGTGAGGCCACTGAGGCACAGTGAGGCTAAGAACCTTGTCCAGAGATGTGCGGCTGGATTCAAACCCAGCTCTAGGGGCTGGCCAGGACCCACCACCCTGGGTTGCTTCTACAGATCTGCCCACACCCATCTTGGACTTCTGCCCTGCATCCCCTCCCCTGGGAATGCCAGTGCCGGGTCGTGTCCGCTGGGTTGCTGGGGACTCAGCTCAGGTCCCACCTCTCCCTCTGCAGGAGCAGTTCCCTGACCCAGCAGGGGTGAACCCTTTACACGTACCATTCATTGGAACAAAGCACAGCACCCACCCACCCCCCAGAACTCATTCAGGTCCCAGGACAAGTACAGCCGGTGACATACGGGCCCACGAGACACCGGCTCTTAAGAAACACCACCGATGATAGCCACGCTTTTGGAGAAGTCCTCTTTTGGTGGGGGACATGTTAGTTTACTCGAAAGGAGAGAGAAACATGAGTTTTAATAACTCTCCCTTATTTGGCGTAATTAAAGTTCATAGTTCACAGGAGACTGCCCGCATTTGCTTTATATCATTTGCTCTCCCCTGCTTCCCCGTGAAGTGTTCAGGACGGGTTTGCCCCGTTGTAGGGAAGGGACAACTGCGTGTCAGCAACATTGAGTCAGCTGCCTGAGGCTCATTAGGACCGGGGTTTGTTGGTTCGGAACTTGCACTTGTTCCTTGCTTGTCGGAGGCATCTAACCACTCTCTGGCCACATGGCGACCCGCTGTAGAAAGTGGCTCAGCTAGTGGGTGACGGAGGAAGTCCTGCCCTCAGGTGTCTCAGCACAGCCAGAGGTCTGTCCTTATGGTTTAGGACCACAGTACACGAATTTGTGTGTGTGTGTTGGGGGGTGCACAACTGAGCCCACAGCAATGTGTATGTTCTAAAAGAGAAAAACATAACTGTTTTGTTGAAACAAGAGCCCAGCAGGGAGCCCTGGCAGGAGGGCAGAACCGTTCAGCGTGTTTTGAAGTCCTGACCTCTAGTGCCTCAGAATGTGACTGTATTTGAGATAAGGCCTTTAAAAGAGGTAATTAAGGGAAAATGAGGCCACCATGGTGGCCCTAATCCAGTGGGACTGGTGGCCTCTTCTTACAAGGGGCACCCCAAGGTGCACGTCTGGACAAGGGGCCATGGGAGGCGGAAAGGCGCCCCCTCCCCTCTCCCCGCCCCCAGAAGCTCAGGAGAAACCCACCCCGCGGACACCGTGATCTCAGACTTCCAGCCCCCGGAGCTGGGGGACAATAAACGTGAGTTGTGCCAGCTGCCCGGCCTGTGGCTGCTGTTAGGGCAGCTGCAGCAGACGAAGACATAGATACATTTTAAAGCTCTGTGTGACCATTTATTCGTGTTTGGTTTTCGGTAGTCCTAGCCTAGTCGGCGCTGCGAAGTTTCCCGGAACGCGGGCCATGGAGGAACAGGCTGCGTGAGGAACGTGGAAGAGCAGTCCTGCGAAGCCACCGTCAGAGGAGGCTGTGAGGGCAGCAGCGCGGGGATGAGGCGAGGATTCTGGACCCCCGCGAGCGTCCCGCTGGCTGCTCCCTACCACCACTCCCGAGAGCTCTGGGCCGACAAGAAGACTTTCCTGAGCAGGTGGAGGCCTACGATTAAGTCCCCCCGCTCCTCCAGCTCAGGATGGTCATCATTTCCTGGCAGGAGAGGATAGAGAATTTCCGACTTAGCGGGGTTATGACTCCCTCCCAGTTTCAGGCTGGGAGGGTCCAAAGCCCCCCACCAGTCTCTTTCCACTGAAAGGCTGGAACACAAAAGGCCCTTTGGTTTTCCGGCAGGACTGGAGCTGGTGGCCGGGCGGGGAGGCGGCTCTGAGATCTGAAAGAGCCTGGGACCGCCAGCTCACAGAAGACACGGCGGGAGCTCTGTGAGGACTTCAGCGCGAGCCTTTGAAACTTTCTGCTATTCAAGTCTGTTTAGAGTCTGCTTCTGAAGCCTGCTATCTTTCAACCCCGGTCTCTTAATCCGTCCCCCTGCCCCAGTGGCAGAACCCGTAGGAGCTTGGCAGGCCAGCGACACTTGTCAGTGAAGCCCGGGGACAGGTGGCTCTCGGACCGGAGCCTGGGAACACGCAGGGGCGGGCCTTGGAGTGGGATGAGGCTTGGGATGGGGGGAGCTGGACGGAGTGGGGGGTGGGCGCTCTGCAGGCCCAGCTCCTGGGAGGGCCCGCTGATTTTGAGGAGAGAGTCGGGAAAGCAATCATATGAGGCAGATGCTCAAGGCTGAAGAGTGTGGAATTAGCCTTCCGTGACCATTCAAGGGAGAACATGTCACTTTGTTCTGTGGCACTTTGTGAAATGTGGAGCAAGGGACTGTTACCTTGCTACTATTGGGGACCAGCTGAGAAATCATGGGTAACAGGAGCTGTGGCCAAGCACAGACGGGAGGCCCAGAAGCCACAGAGGGTCGATTAAGGCAGAGGTCTTGATCTTGGGGTGCATGTGGCCCCAGAGGGCATGGAGAGAGGCTGCATGGAGGCCACAAGCCTATAGAAATCACATGCAGAAGTGTGACTACTTTTCCAGGGAGCGCTGCCATGAAGTTATGGCAGAAGATGGCAGAAACTGGGAAAAGGGGATCAGCAGGAACACCGTTTGGAGTCTATCCATCTCTGTGGGGGGCAGAGCGACTGGGTCCAGCAGCTGATGCTGGTTGTAGGCGCAGAAGCATCTCCCAGGAGGAGGAAGGACATTTAAAGCCGCGGAGGCGCACCATTTATTGGTGTAGCAAGTGCTTTACCTGGACGATCGCAGTTCTCACAGCTGCCCCGTGGGATGTGAGTATCATGGCCCCACTTCGCACTGGGAGAAACCAGGGTTCAGAGCAGTTAGAAATTTGCTCAAAGTCACCCGGCTAACAAATCTTGCAAGAGTAACAGCCCTGTTTTGTGGGCCCTTGGCCTGTTCTCATTTTGCTCCAGGTGCTTTTGGAGGGTTTATGCCTCCAGATGGGCCAGCCCACTTTATTCTGCCCCCAGTGAGCAGCCCTTTGGGGCCCAGAAGGTGAGTCTTCCGGGAGGGAATTCTCTGCGTGATAGCAGGGACTGGGAATCTGGTGTAATCGGCCTCCTGTTACTCTCAATAAATGGTCTTTCCGAGTCATCAATTGTTTCATTCGAGAGCAGGTTAGGACGATTGGCTCCCAAATCCTGTTACTTCTGGGTGCCCCAAGGAATTGAAGTCTGGGGTCATCTGGTCACTCTGGGTATCTTTCAGCCTAAATAGACATAATTGAGAAATGAGTGTGCAATTGGCTTAGGAGCAGTTCGCACTGGTACCAAGAGGAGCAGATTTACACCAAGAGCTACAAATCATCATTAACTGGACAGCCTAGGCCCTGCGAGCCAGGAGCAAAGGCTCCAAGCAGAAGGGATTTGGTGGGGACTTGGGAGTGGGCAGAAAGGGCAGAAAGGGGAGCAGGCCATGTGCTTTGTTCCTTCTGAATCATTGCTTTTATGTCTCTAGAGCACCATTGATAATAAGTATTTACTGGTAACCTACAGGACGTGAATTATTTCTGAGCACTTCATGCTTTTAACCTGTTTGTTCCTACTCCTGTCCAAGCCACCACCCGTTGGCCCTGAGGAGTCCCTCCGGGATAACCATGGTGAAGATGAGAGCAAACACTCATATGGAGCTTACTATATGCCGGGCACTGTTCTGGGATGTTCCTCATTCAGGACTCACAGTGACCCTCGGAGGAAGGTACTGTGACCATCTTATCTTATAGATGAGGAAACTGAGGCCCCATGAGATGGAGTGACAGGCCAAGATTGCACAAGTAGGCAGGAGTGGGAGAAGGGAGGGAGCCTATGGACAGTGACAGAGAGTCACTGAAGGGCTTGGGAAGGAAGATTCCGTGGACAAAACAACCACAGTTTTTTTTTTTTTTTGTCTTTTTATTTTTTATTATTTATTTATTTATTTGACAGAGAGGAGAGAGATCACAAGCAGGCAGAGAGAGAGGGGGAAGCAGGCTTCCCGCTGAGCAGAGAGCCCGATGCGGGGCTCGATCCCAGGACCCTGAGATCATGACCTGAGCCGAAGGCAGAGGCCCCAACCCACTGAGCCACCCAGGCGCCCCCACAGTTTTGTTTTTAAACCTGTCTGAGGATTATTAAACTGTTCCACGTCCCCCGTCTCTGAAAGGCCCAATGGGCTAGGTGAGCCGCAGCCCCACCTGGGAATTCCTCAGGAGAAGGGGCGTGGGAGGGGGTGGGGGTGGTGGCGGTTTGCAGGCACCGGAACCTAGCAGGTGCCACAGCCACATGATGCGGTCCTATGCTTTGCGAGAGGAGAGAGGCCTTGCGTGGTTTTCATCATCTGACATTTGATTTCAACTTTTTCCAGTTTTATTTTAATGTTTTGAATCCACTCTCTTGAAGAAAATAGTTTTGTATCTAATTCTGAGTGTGAAGGTTGCTAAGAGACTATTCATAGAAGTCCACAGTTTCAGAGCTGGAAGGAACTTGCGAGATAGGGCCCGATGCCCTCATTTTCCTGGTGAGAGTGCCTGGATAGGACCCTGATCAAGGTCGAGCAGCGAGCAGTTAATGACATTAGGAATAACCTGGCTTTTATACAGGACTGAGAATTAAATAATAAGAGAGAAGGAAAAATCACTCTCTTGTAAGGTTGGAATTTGTTATCAACCCAAACTCCATCCCTTATAAGTGCTAGAAAAACCCACTGAAGGGATAATGCACCTTTAGAGAATATATCATTTGCGCGTGTCTGTGAAAAGGCCCGGTCACTGGCTTTAGACATGGTGCTTGAATGATGGCTAGCCCCTTCGTAGGCCTAGCAGAGGGGGACCCTTCTTCCCCACATCCCACCACCCCCGGCTCCATTTCGTTAGCTCAGATTGGCCAGCTGAGGTCACCTGCCCACACCGGAAGCAATTACCCTTGGCCGGGAGGGGCATTGCTCTCGTGGGCTGGACCCAAGCCGGCCCTGGACCCGAGCCGGCCCTGGACCCGGCGTGGGGTCCCACCCACTGCAAACCGGCTTGCCCCAGGGCAAGATGGGGTGCTGTTAGAAGACCCGGGAGGAAGAGATGTGAGGCAGGCACCACAACAGATGGGCACTCCAAGGGTTCCTGGGAGCAAGTTGCTTTTCATTCTCATTTGGCTTTTGCCATGGAAGGAAAAGTCGTGTTGACTGAGGCCTGGAGAATAGTTAAGAACATCTTCTCTTGGACTGGGAGAAAAGGAAAAGGATGTCTCTCATGTGTATCAGGGCCTGGAAGGAAGCCTCTGGCAGATGGTACAAGCAGCCTATGAAGGCTGTAGTTTCAGACTTGCTCACAGACCCTAGGAAGGCGCCCCCATCCTGGGGATGTGAGGTCACAGGCTGGTCTGTGACCATGGCGGCCGATTGTGTGTCCCTTCGGTGTCCTTCCCCACGGGGCTCACTGCCCCTTCCCTGCTCCCACGCTTCTTCCCTGATAAATGAGGAGTCAGCTCTTTGGGGCTGATTGTGTGATTCTGGCTACACAAAACCTCTCTCCACTTGGACCTTCCTTCTCCCTCAGGGCCTGGGGCTTGAGTCTACTCCTCTTTCCATCTTTTCCCATGAGTCTCTGGTCAAATAATTCCATGTGGGGAAATGTCTTTGTAGCTTAAACTCAGGCCTCGTCATGAATCTTTTACCTTCTACCACGACCTCCTTCTTTGCCTCGCTAACTCAAGCGAGTCCCTCCCCTTTCATTATCTCCAGACATAGCTCCTCCTGCACAGGGATGCTTTCCCACAGTAGAAAATTCCCCCCAGTTCGGCAAAGGAGTGGAGTTTACCATCCTGCAAAGCGGGAGTCCCGAGGTGGGGCAGAGTGGCATGGCACAGGGGGGCCCAGGCTTGGGTTCCCCAGGATCTCTCTGCTCTGCCCTCCTCTGTTACTGCTTGTTCTTGGCGGCCTCACTGGTGCCGGCAAGATGCCCACCTACAGCAACTGGGACGCCGTGCTCGGTTGTCGTCCGGCAAGAAGCCCTCTCCTCCACCCACAGGAGGAAGGAATGTTCCTTCAGCCCACGGGACCAACTCAGGTCTCACGTCCCTCCCTGGAGCCGTGACAGTCACCGGAGGGATGCCAGGTGCTGATTGGATTCCTGAACCAGCACTGGTAAGAGGTGTGCTCATCTTGCTGGCTCCCCTTGTCAGGACCTTCCCTGGAGCTGGGGCTGGTCCAGGGGCCTCAGTGTCATGTGGCCGGAGTGGAGGAGGAAAGGATTGGATGCCGGGTGGACGTTATATCCTGTCTAACTGGGCAGTCCGTGGTTACCGTGTTCTGACATAAAGGTATTTTCGCTAAAAGACATTGTACTGCCGACATCGTATGGTTTAAACAGACCTTAATGGATTTAAACTTAGAGCCTCAAGGTCACGGATAAAATTGTTTGCATGGAGAAAATGCATGACCTCATGACAAAACGTCTTATTTAGAAATGCATTTATACCAATCGAAGCTAAGTTAAGTTGAAGCAATGATTAGAATAATTAGGACTTTGTTTGGGGAAGCGTGGTCCCTCGGACCCCTGACAGGGCTTGCTTGACCCACACCACATGAGTGAGCACGCATACACAGACGCACACCGCGGCTCCTCTCTGGGATGGTCCCCATAGGCCTCCAATGGGGGTTCTCATCGGCCTTTATCCTGTCCCCCTCACCCCAGGGTCTGGGCAAGGACGTGTGTTCGTGGCTTTCTGTGTATCGATAGGAGTCTGTGTTTGGAACAAGATACTTTTGGGTCTCATCTCTGTGTACTCATCTTTAGCATTTTCTGAAGAACGTTCGGGATTTGGGGGCAGAAAGACGATTTGGGCAATAAGAAGCCGTCAGTGCCATCCCCTGTCTTAGCTGGTGCTTTTTGTCTCTTTCGGGCTGGAATCCTGAATCCAGCGATTTATTTCTCTCCCGTCTGTCTTCCAACAGAGTTCCCAGGGCTGGGGGACACAACCCAGACGTCCCGCAGAGGACACAGTGGGTAAGACATGAGCCTGTTAGACCGCTTCCGGTTCTGGCTGAATGCACTTACATGTCCTCGCCCTTCAAGTGGGGACCCTGCTCCAGTGATATATTCGGGGGCCATATATTGAGGGTTTACTCTGTACCAGGCTCTGGCTACCAATCTTATCGACATCACTTCATCTCATTCTCAAAAGCCACATGAGGCAGGTACCATCAGCTGGGTTTTACAGACAAAGAAACTGAGGCTCTGGGAGGTTACTTGACTGACTGAAGGTCAAACCATCAGCCT
This sequence comes from Nasua narica, assembly GCA_028533885.1. Lineage (NCBI taxonomy): Eukaryota > Metazoa > Chordata > Mammalia > Carnivora > Procyonidae > Nasua > Nasua narica. The sequence continues at coordinate 81,054,681 of CM052799.1, forward strand.
GCGGCAGAGCTGAGGTTCAAGGCCGCTCCACATGACTCTGGTGTCTCTGCTTCTATCAGTCACTGTGCACAGGGCTGCGGAGAGGAAGAACTGGGAAACGGCTCGGGAAGGACCCGGGGCAGCACTGAGCACCACGGGCAGCTCAGCCAAGAGTGCTGGTTGCTGCTGCTGTTGTTACGAAAAGCAAAGGTCCTGGATAATCCCCAAACTGACAGCCGGCCCTGCAGAATCTCGAGCTGGCCATGGTCTCCCTGAAAACTTGTTTATTGGCCTTGTGGTTGTCTGAAGAAAGAGTTGTCTGTCCTCTCTCAATTGCTCGGGCCCTCAGAAGGTAGGCTCGAGTTACCGAGCACATACACCTGTTGTCCTGGGCTGGGAGGGGTTGGGGAGCTCAGGCGACCAGGCGCACATCTGACCTGGGCTGGGGTCAGCAGCGTCCTTGGCAGGCCGACGTGCCGGCTGGCCAAGGGCCTTCCAGCAGGGGCCGCCGTGGGCTCCCGTGGCCAGAGGCCCGCCAGTCTGCCCTCTTGTCATCCTGGTACCCCACTGTTCACTGACATAGCGCAGGCCCCTCCTGGAGGCAGCCCCACCTCGGCCAGGCTAAGGGCAGCTCCCGACCAAGGGAAAGGTCAGAAAGAGGCCAGTAACAGCGGCTACGCTATCAGCCAATGCTAGCGAGCCCTGCTAGTAGGGAAAGCTGGGCTCAGAGCTCTCGGTTCACTGTCTCCTGGGAGTCTTACAACACAACTGCCGGGTGGGGCGCTCTCATGGGCGGCACTGCAGGGCTGGAGACACGGGCTAACGAGATGGGGTACATGGCCCAACTGCACCCAGCAGGCACAGTATGACTTGCACTGGGCATATCCAGCGTGGAATTTTATTCTCTTAATTGCGAGGCCTTAGCATCACCCCCAACGCAGAGGATTGGGGTGGGGTCATTTTAGTCTACTTCCCTTCGGTAATCTTTGGGATGACGACAAAGCTGAGAAAAGTGTCATCCGTGTGCTGGACGCCGTGTGGGTACTGTCCTCATCACCAAGCCTTGCAACAGTAACGCAAAGTCCAGCTCAGAGAGGTCAGGTGATTCGCCCCAGGTCACACAGCTCTTTCTGCTTTCATGGAAGCAACTTTGGTCACTTGGGAAGAATGTACCGTGGAAAAGTTCCCACGATAAACTTCGTTTCCATGGAAAAGTACACCAGGACACACATCTGACTCCCACCAAGTGTACCTCCACCTTCATCGGCTTCCTCCAAGGCCGCCGGCTCTTCTTACCGCTCCATGTGCTCCTTCGGGAGAAACTCTAAGTTAGCTCAGCTGAGCCTGCCGCAGGCCCAGGGAGGAGAGGGCTAGCCTGGCGCATGTGCTGCTTGTCACCCCGGGGTCCCGGAAAGCCGGGCGGTGGCACCATCCTCCTTATTGCCGCAGGGAATCCCCCCGGTGTTTGTCTCCACTGGGAATAAATCCTGACCCCATGGGGCCGGGGCCAGGAATGGGAGGCTGGGGGAAGGAGGCAGTTCACCCGGGAGCTGTTGCAAGAGTCGGAACCACACTCGGCCTCACCTGACTTTTTAAAAGCCACCCGATTGGAAGCACATGGGGGTAGGGCCTCAAAACAGACAGAAACCCAGGCTCCCTGGGAGCTGCAGGAGGATGGGGAGCTGCTTCCTCGGGGTGCGGCTCTCAGGATGGGCCAGCCCCCGGCCACAGCCTGCCCTCAGGTGCCTGTGTGTAAGTCACTGGGTTTCAGATTTCTGTTGCCAAACATGGTTCCTAAACAATGCAAGGTGTTGTTTGTTTTTTCTATTGGCTAGAAAGATTCTTTATAGAAAATGGCAAGGAGCAGAAGGCAATGGGCTCCCTTCTGGCTGGCTTACAGCTGCACTTGGGGCTCAGACATTGCCCGGAGGCAAGAGCCTCTGTGGAGAAATGATTCGTCCTCTCTGCCCACAGTCACCAGACTTTTCTCTGAAGATCTGAGAGAACTGGAGCGAAGGGGATCCTGGGAGAGGGACGTCTTCTGGCAGCAGTCTAGAGGTGCCCGTGCCCACAGGGAAACGGCCTGATTTCCCACAGACCAGAGGTGAGTCCACGGTCTGTCCCCTCCTGGTGGTGGGTCAGAAGCAGCCCCCACTGACGGCCACTGGCTGTGCAGGTACTGGAGGTAGGGAAAGGGGGATGCTCAGGGCTTTGGATGCTGGGAGGAAGGTAATGGCAACCTGAGGAGTGTTGGCAGCCATATTGTGGACATGTGGGCGGCATCCCTTGCCCAGGCCCTGTTGCTAACCTTCTGCATCGGTCCCCTGGCATCTGCCCCCCACCCCAGGAAGCAAATCCTTCAGCTCCTGGGAACAGCCACCATTTTCTGTGAAGGACGGGGCGTGGTGGGGCTCCATGCCGATGGCAGGCAGGTGCAGTCACCGTGTGTGCTATGCCGCATCTGCATGCTGGCCCTCCCGGTCTAGGAGCAGGGTGCCAGCACCGTGTAGCGAGCGCCTCCTGCTCCAAGCCATCAGACCAGGCTCCTCCTCATCTGGCCACAGAGGACTCCGCTCCTCTTGGCTTACATCCTCCTCAGCAAACACACATCATTTATCTCCAAACCCCGCCTGAAATTAAGGAAAGCATCACCCAGATCTCTGAGCAGGAGCCAGCTACCCTGCTCCTCTGGCTTCTCCCTTCTTTCCATCCCCAACAAACATTTCCTGCGTACTGGTCTGGGCCTGGACCTGTGCTGGGGCTGAGGGACGGAGATGTGTGGCTGCCCTCCAGGGCTGCAGGCTACGACAGGAGCCAGACGCGCAAGCCAGCTACCATGCTGCCACGGTACTCTCTCGCCGAACCTTCGTCCAGGACTCGTTCTTGAGTGTGGGCTCATCTTACTCCTCCTCTGAGTCTCCAGGCCCCGTGTCCACTTCCTTCGCTGGGTTCTGCTATCCTGAGAAGCAAGCATTCACTATGTGAGTATGTGTGTGTGTGTGTGTGAGTGTGTGTGTGTGTGTGTGAGTGTGTGTGTGTGTGTGTGTGTGTGTGTGAGTGTGTGTGTGCGCGCGTGCGTGCGTGTGTGCGTGCTCCCGCACGCACGCACGTATGAGTTTTAGGAATCCTATCACGTCTTCAGAGGAAGAAGGCTGGACCAGATCGTGGGCTTGGGGGACAGTCATGTGAGGAGGGACCGGGTAGCAGGTTCTCGCCAAGTCGAGTTAGCCAAGCTCCCAACCAGACAGCACAGGGCTCTGAAATCTCAGGCAGCCCTGGGTCAGCCAGCCGTGACCTGCCTGAGCTGTGGGGTGGGGAGTGGGAGGTGGGAGAGGCTGGGTGCTCTGTGCTCCAGGTGTCCCTGCAAAGTCAAAAGCCACTAATGGAAATAACCACCGGGGCATGATTTTTCATGCCCTGATTCCAATCACAGACCTGTCATCCAAGAAGAATATTGAAGGGGAAATTCCATTTCCTTTTAAACCAAATGTTCCCCACAGAAGCCAAAGGCTTGTGGGAACAATCCTGATTGGAAAGGCTTGAGCATATATTGTTCTGGCTTCTCGAGTGAGATGTGACAACACTCATCATTTATTGAGAGATGAGTTTACAGAGAGCGGGGGCCTGCCCACACATGGCGGTGACCTTTCTTGCTTCCTTGGACCAGATACTCAACTCACAGGAGGAGACTAGAGCCCAGCTGGTCATGAGTAGATGGATGTGGGTCCTGGCAGGTGGGGACGCTGGGCCCGAGGTACTGCTCAGCAGAGGCGCCACGTTAGGGCTCGCTGGAGCCCCCGAGGGAAAGAAGGGGCTCTTCACCACTCCCCAAGAAAAGTGTGCATGCCCTACTGCTTGTGCAGTTTGTCCATGCACAAGGCATTTATTTACGGGCAGAGAAAGGAAGGCGATAGGCCCCATGGCCTGAGCAGTTGACGCAGGGTCAAGCAGCCAAGGTCCCCTCCCGGGTCTGCCCCATGTAGTCCATGAACACTGATGGCTCATAGTTTCTGCTTTGAGTGCTTAGAAGAACTGCACTCAGTGAATCCTTGCAGCCACCAGCATATACAGTCCAACCATGATCCTCCTTTTACAGAGAAGCCGAGGTTCAGAGAGGTTGAGTAACTTGCCTCAGGTCACACAGCGAGGAAGAGCTTCCGGGCTTCTCAGGACTTCACTGGGCCCCTCCCTCGGCCTCCTGGCATTGTTGTCCTCCCTGTCCCTGTGGAAGAAGCAGCCTCCTGGATGGGCTCTTTTACACATTCACAGGGACTTCTCACCAGGTGAGGTCCACCCACAAGGCCACCCTTAGCGTGTGGAAATGGCCTGGCGAAATCTGGCCCCACGGGTAGCATACGAAAGGCAGGCCTGTTGCTGTGGGCAGTGTCTTATTTACTCGGCAGCCATGACTTGCTCTTGAATCACGACCTCCTGTCTCCTGCTGCGTGTGCATTCTCCGTCTGGGACAAGACCTGCCCCGGGCAAAAACATGTCCCGTGGTGTCGCCAGCAGCGTACTGGGGAAGGGCAGCGCCTCCAAAACACCTCAGGGCAGTTGGCTGCCGACGGGTCTGTGCCTATCAGGCTTCAGGACACAGGAGGCGAGGACATGGCCTGGGGGAGAGACTGACACCCTGTGCTGGGCGGGTAGTTAGAGGGCCCTGTGTCCAGCTCCGTTTTAAACAGTAACTTTTCGAGTTGCAAACGAGAAGTCGTTTATGCTCACTGTAGAATATTCGAGAAATACAGACCAATAGAAAAGACTCTTCACCCAGCATGCCGCCGCCATGTATTCCCACTGCTCACATTTAAGGCCAGTTCCTTCCTGTTTGGGGAGTGGGTCTGTGCAGGCACCTGTGTGAGTGTGCAACGTGGGTGGGCTTCTGCGTCATACGCGCTATATAACGGTGCATCTTGCTTGCTTCCAAATTCCTTGCAAAGACAGTGCTTTATGGTTGCATAAAGCTGCATCGCTCTGCGGATAGGACGCAACCGATTTGCCCGCCTTAGCGTGTATTCCTCTGTCATAAAGGCCAGCACGTCAAGGGAAGAGCTGTAAGAGCAGCCCTCGGCTACATATGCCCATCCTTTCTTTAGGGTGGATTTCTGGCAGTCAGATTATGGAAATAAAAGCTGGGAATATTGTCAGGGGCTTCGATATCTGTTACAAAGCACCAGACCCCCTCTAAGGGGCTTTGATGCAAAAGGACACGTCCAGGGCCATGGATATCCACTCCCTTGAGGGCTGACTGAGAAGAGAACCCCTTCACATTGAAAAGGGAGGCAGTGCGAACAGAGACCAGCTGCCCTGGAATGTTTGAGGGACATCCTGCGAGAAGGGGAGTGAATTCTTACCGTGACTCCATGCGGTGAAAACTAGCCCCATGGAGTAGCATCTTGGCTAGGGACAGGAAGAACTGCAAGAAAAGAAGGGCTTAGTGCCGGCCGGAGGCTTTGCCTCACGCTGCAGGACGGAACTCGTCGCGGGATGTTTGCGATGGCGAGGCACACGCTGCCCACTGACGCAGAGGCCGCCTGGCTGTGGGCGCGTGCCTTCCGGGAAGTGTTCACAGAGGTGGGGTGTAGACAGGCCATATGGTAGAATGACTTATTATAAAAGGGGCTGTGGGGGGCGGTGCCTGGGGGGCGCAGTCGGTTAAGTATCCAACTCTTGGCTTTGGCTCAGGTCGTGATCTTGGGGTCTTGAGATCGAGCTCTGCCTTGGGTCCCCGCGCAGTGAGGAGTCTGCTTAAGATCTCCCTTGCCCTCTCCTCACCCCTCAAATAAATAAATAAATACATCTTAAAAAGGGGGTGGGGTGGGGGAAAGGAGAGAGTTCCAGGGGGCTAAACATTAATGTCATTCCTACAAGAGGTAAGTGTTTCAAAGTGTGTTTCCCAGCACCTTATGTTCCTTAATGTGTTCTTGCTTCTAATGACACTCACACAGATGGCTGACCGTCTGATGAGCCTCAGCGAGGGGCTGCAGGTTTGGTTCCTTCAGTAAGGCCCACAGGCTCCCACCTTCGCGTCAACGGCATTAAGCTTCTCAGGCCTGTTCTCCTCAGTATTACCACTTTGAAATAAACTACTAGGCTATCGGGAAAAGCAACTCAGATGAAGCTGGTGGGGCTGGGAGAGAAGCCAGCTAGCTGCCGGGCGGGGCCACAGAGGAGGAAGGGGGTGTTGTCCCCTGGGGCGGGGACGGAGACGCCGTGCGGACCGCTTGGCTGTGCAGGGGGTCCAGGTGCGGAGGACCACGCGCACGGGTTGTCCTGCCTGGGGGCTTGATGCAAAGCTGTAGCCGGACCCCCAGTGGCAGGGCCTGGATGGCACACCTCCCAACTTGACTTCAGGAGGGAGCCGTCAACAGGATTGGCTTTAAAACCAGCAGGCTGGGTATCTATGGGGCCACGTGGAGAGATTCCCAAAGCACCTTGAGGCTGGGATAACCGTATAGGTGCCTGGACAGTTGACTCTGGAAAGTTCTACAAGGCTGCCTGAAGAGCTGAGCAGTCCCTTAGCTGAACCACGGATCAGGAAATGGGTTCTTTCCATCTGCTAGCTTCTCTGGCTTCCACTGGAAGGGGGTTGTGGTGCTGCAAAGCTCGGGGCTGCCCTCCCCACCCTCCACCTCCAGGGCCAATTTCCATAGGGATGAAATCCAGAGGCCTGGAATCCCCTTCCCGCCCCGAGGAATGCAACCTTGCAATCTCTTGCTGGGCGTTTGCAGCTGCTGCCCGTCAGGCCGAGGTTGTCGAGAGGCGGCTCCAAGATTCAAGTGTTGCTGAGGCCGCACGCTCTGGAGAATGCGGGGTGCCGGGCTAGCTGCAGGACCCAGCCTGAGCATCAGGGTGCAGCTGGAATAGGGAGCAGGTTGGTGGCCTCAGTCTCAGGGAGTCCCGCGGGGGCCAGATCTCCGGGCTTCCCTTGTCCATTAGGCAGATTGACCCTGCACACCCCTCCTGCAGACAACCTTCATCGTCATCTCCTATGGCAAGATTCCTTATGTATTTGTTTTTGTTGTTGCCAAAGATCATTGGTATTTTGATTCCGGGCGAGCACTTCATTCCTCCATCCACCCTTCCAGGCATCACCACGGTACTGCCGGGTGCCGTACTGGGATCTGGGCTGAATGGGCACAGACTTCCGGCGCTCCTGGGCAGGCCTTTCTGCAAAGTGGATGGGTCTACGTTCCAATGAGCCCACACGCCACTGGAGGGGAAATGTTTGGGCTCCTCATCACCCCATGGAGGTCCACTGGGCCTTCCTGTAGGTTTGGCCAGGGGGCTTGGGGCCAGGATACACACTTGGGCAAGTGGAGGTTTTTTGTTTTTTTTTTTTAAGATTTTATTTATTTGTTTGACAGAGAGAGAGAGAGAGAGAGACAGCGAGAGAGGGAACACAAGCAGGGGGAGGGGGAGAGGGAGGAGCAGGCTTCCAGCGGAGCAGGGAGCTGGACGTGGGGCCGATCCCAGGACTCTGGGATCATGACCTGAGCGGAAGGCAGACACTTAATGACTGAGCCCCCCAGGCGCTCCAGGCAGGTGGAGTTTTATCTGAAGGCGCACAGGGCAGAGAGTGTCATGGCAGGCAACGAGTCCTTCAGGGCAACTACTTTGTCCTAATCACCTTTGTATTCCCTGTGTGGGGTACCATTGTCGGCACATTAGCTGCTTCATAAACAGTTGTTGAATGAATGCCCCAAGTCTAGTCCTTAGGAAGCAAAGGTCAAGACAGGAGGTGCGTGAAGTCCTGGGGAGTGGGGAGGCCACAGACTACGGAAAAAGGCAGTGACCTGGAAGCTGGGAGGAAGCAGGACTGACGGGGAGCCAACACCACAGGTGGAGAGAAGCTGGAGTTATCCGGAGTCCCAGGTGGACACATGGAGGCTGGCCTTGGGCAAGTCCTCCTCACAGGACAGTCTCTGTAAAGGTCTGGGGAGTAAAGCTTTCAGGATGGTCTCCCCTGCAAAGCCTTTCTTCTTGGTTTTGGAACACCAGCCTCTCCTGACTTCCTTCCTATCTCCCTGGCTGCTCTTTCTCTGTCTACCCTTTTCTTCTTTTCTCCTCATTGTTACAGCCTGCAGTGTCTCCAATCCGGCCCCTCCTGTTCTCTTTGTACCCGCTGCCTCTGGCTTATCCAGTCTTGGCCCATGACTTTAAGGATCATCTCTATGCTGAGACATTTGAATTTCCATCTCCATCTGACCGTTCCCCTGAGCTGCAGACTTTTACTGCTTGAAAACTCACAGCTTGTCCAAACTAAAACTTTTTTCACTGTCTGCCCTCCCTTGTGACTTCCTATGCTTTTGCCGCTCATTTGCCCATCTCAGTGAATAGCACTAGGACCTTCCAAGTCAAGGCTGGGACCCGAGGGAGGTGAGCACAACAGGGCAGGAGGCCCTCACCCTCGGGTGCCCACCTGCACCTGCACGGCCCTGAGAGCAAGGGCCTCCTTGAATACTGTGCCCTTGGCATTTGCTTCTTTCTACACTAAGGGGCTCCACCCAAATGCCTAGAAATCACATTCGATTCCTCTTACTTTTTAACACCTATATTCAGTCCTTCAGGAGGTCATTTCGACTCTGCCATGAACTTAGCAAATGCATCCGGTTCTCTCCATTTCCATTCCTACCACTCCGGCCTCGTCCTCATCACCCCTCCCCTGACCACTTACGGGGTTCCCCTGGTCCCGTTCTTGCCTTCCCCCAATCTATTTTCCACACAGCAGCCAGAAATGCAATTTTCATTTTTACAAAAGTACTACACGGACACAGTGTTAAGAGACGACTCGTTCTATAAGCTTCTAACGGACAACAGCAGGTTGCCGTCCCGTCCCTCCTCGGTCACATTTCACACTTCCTGGAGGTGAGAACTTCCAGCTCTCAGCAGCTGCCTCCATCCTGATACTGCTAACATTTGACTTTTACGTTTTACCTATTTTCTACTGAATTCCAAATGTGAAATAAGAACTGTGTCTCTTATCCCCACCCCCACCCCCCATCACACAGACATGTGGCGATCACATCTTTCTAATTTAGCTACATCACAAGTCGGATGAAGTCAGCAGTCCATGGGAGGTTGCTGTCCGGGCAGGGTGGGAGGGTGTGGGGTCCCACTGTCTCTCACACAGATCTTCAAACCCTTCTCTTGGGTTCGGCCCCACCCAGGACAGCCTTCACAGCCATCTCCCTTCATCCAGTTCTAGATGGTGAGGTAGAAACCAGCTTCTTCCTGGCTTCCCTCCCTTCAGATAAGCATGGTTCTCCCTTGGTCGCTGCACCAACATGGCTACCCTTGTCCGTCTGCTTTCCAAGTTGCACCTTGTTCATATGTCTTGTCCACTGTCATCTCCCTCTTATTCTTTTTGTCTTTATGGGTTGACTCTTCTTTTACCTCATCTTTGTGAATTTGTTGGGATTTGGGGAGGACACATGTAGTCAATCCCTCATGTTCAACTTGGAAGCCAAGGTAATGCAGTTGTGTTCAGCATACACTGCTCAAACTATTTCTTTTCAAAAAGTCTTTTCTTTTTTCTTCCTTCCTTCCTTCCTTCCACCCTCCCTCCCTCCCTCTCTCCCTCCCTTCCTTCCTCCCTTTCTTCCTTCCTTCCTTCCTTCTTTCCTTCTTCCTTCCTTCTTTCCTTCCTCCCTCTCTTCCTTCTTTCCTTTCTTTTTTTAGAGAGAGATTTACTTATTCATTTGAGAGAGAGAGCATGAGTAAGGGGAGGAGCAGAGGAAGAGAGAGAGAGAAAGAATCTTAGGCAGGCTCCACACTCACGACCCTGAGATCATGACCTGAGCCGAAATCAAGAGTTGGACACTTAACCAACTGAGCCACCCAGGTGCCCCTCAAAAAATCCTTTGTTGAATGATCAAGTGACATATGATGGGTATAAATATTGTCATGTATAATGATTGTCATGACCTATGCTTATCTAGAGCATGGCATAGAAATTTAAAAATTATCAATACATTCAACAATGCCTAGAAATCACATTCACATTTCATTCAAAAGTACTAATTGAGCATTGACTACATGCTAACACCTCTTCGGGGCTTTGGCTTAAAGAGAACAAAGTAGACATTTATCCACTTTGGGGGACAGGCCAGATGATAACCAGTTACCATATGATAAATGAGCAAATTGTAGGATGTTTTAGAAGGTGGTGACACCTACAGAGAAAATGAGCAGTAAAGCTGGGTAAGGAGGGTACAGACTGCCAGGCTGGCAACAGTTTGCCTGATGTAACAGTGTAGACAGGCAGGACTCGGCTGAGGGGTGGCCTTTGAGACTAGATGTGCTGGAGGAAGGGGATGCATTGTCGGCTATCTTAAGAAAGAGTGTTCAGAACAGAGGGAATCGTGAAGGCCCCGGAGCAGAAGCATGATGGTGGCCGGGAGTCCAGGGTCCCAGGGATGGAATGAGCAAAGGGCAGTGGGAGGTGGTGAGGGGAGAGGAGTCATGAGGAGTGGATACCACAGCGATCTTATAAACGCTTATAGGAACTTCAGATTTTATCTGGAGAAGCTGGGAACCAAGGAGGATCTCTGAGCATGAGAGTGTTGTAAATTGGTCTGCCTGGCGATTTAAGAAATTGCTTTGTGTAGCAAATGGATTGTAAGGGCAAGAGGAGAAACAGCCAGTTTTAATCGCCCAGGTGTGGGATGACAGTGGCTTAGGTGGGGGTGGCAACAGAGGTGGTGGTGAGTAGCATTGGATACTGGACGTACATCAAAGGGAGGCCCCACAGAATTTTCTTAGGGTTTCAAGGAAGTAGAGTCAAGGGATGACTCCAAGAATTTTGGCCTGAGCCTTCTGACAAAGGATGAGGGGTAGAGGAATTTGGGGCGTGGGGAAGATTCTTGAATAGTCGGAGACTCAGGGCCATGAAGTCAAGCCTGAGGGTAGTAGGAAGCAACACAGATGGCTCTTCGTTGTAGTTGAGATCCCTGGTGACTTCTGACTGCACACAAAATCAAGCTCCATGTCAAGATGATTGAGAACTTACAGAACTGGCTTCCTCCCACCTGTCCCACCTTCCTCTTTATCCCTCTCTCCAGCATCCACTGCCCTCCAGCTTTACCAGCCTTTGGGATATTTGCCCTAGCTCCTCTGCTTGAAATGCTCTTTTTTTTTTTTTGGAAGGAAGGGGAGCCTGAAATTCTCCTAATCCAGGTTTCCCCATGGTTGGCTCCTTCTTATCATTCAGATCTTAGTCTAAATGTCACCCACCCAGAGAAGCCTTCCCTGGCCACCCAGTTTACTACTTTATATTATACCATGCCATTTTAATTGCATCATAACATGTTCCACAAATTGGTATTTTCTTGCTTCTGTGTTTATTTGCTATACAAACTTATTAACCTGCATATGTTGAATGCAAATAGCCTTGCCTGTCTTGTTTTCTGCTGTGTTCCCAGGCCTAGACCTATACCTGGCATGTAGTAGAGGTTTCATGTTGCTGAATGAATGAGCATCACCAAGAGCTTGCGCTCTCAAGGGAATTTTCGTCCCCTCCTCCTCCCCTTAGCTCACTCTTTGGTTTTAACGTGGAATGGTTTTCTGCCAGGACCTAGATGGGCGGCACTTCACAACTTCTGATCAGCTAGAAACTTCTAGTTTCCCAGGAGGGTTGCTGGTGCTGCAGAATCTCTGCTAGCATTCTGGGAACCAGTAAGAGAAGAGACTGTCATCACGCTGGGTCGGAGCCTGGAATGTCTCCCTCCCTGCCCAGGGAAGAGCCAGGAATCTGGAGAATCTTGGAGTTTTCTTCCTCCTCTCTTCCTTCAGTCTCAGCCAAGCTAGAAATACCCTTAGTAGAAGGAAATGAAGTGACCTGATTTGACCCTGAGATGGGGATGCTTCTCCAAGAGACCTCTGATTTTACTTGCTTTTAGTTGAGTAAGGCAAATGGAGGGGGTGGGGGAGAGAAGGAGGGAAAGAAGAAGGCTTTGGATGCTATTTGTTCCTTATCCTGGCTGCTTTTAGATGACCTGAGAAAGCGAATCTCTACTAATCGCTTCAATGTATTTTGACTTCAATTTTTGTCCCCAGCAATCTGTCCTATACCCTGTAGCCAGAATGATCTTTCTCTCAGATAAATCTCTCTGTGCTTTACATTAGATATTTTCTATTACCTTGTCTCTAGGTTCACTAATCCTCTATTCAGCTGTGTCCACTTTCTTTAATGTATTAATCATAGCTGTTTTAAAGTGTTCTAACTTATTTCTATTATTTATTTTTTCTCCTTACCATCAATCACATCTTCTTGTCTCTTTGCAGATCTAGTAATTTTTCATTACATATTGGTCATCATTTATAATAGAATCATGGAAGTTTTGGATGGTTTTCTCAACCAGCAAGGATTCCTTCTTTGTAAGCTGAATAGGGTAAAAAGACTACCACTCAATCCCACTGAAATGGATTGCAGTTTTAGTAAGACCCAGTACTTTGTCCTTGTTCCTTGGGTGAAATCTTTCTGGAGTTTTGATTTACAACCTGCTGGCACTCTCTGCTCAGCCCTGAAAGTACCTCCCCCTTTAAAGGGTGTCTCACAGGACCAGCAAACTAATGGCTCACAGGTCACATCTTGTCCACTGCCTGGTTTTGTATGGCCCACAAGCAAGAATAATTTTTACAGATGAAGATCTGCAAGCTGTTTGGTGATGGCGAGCATTAATTCTGAATCCCTACTAAGTGAAATTCTATCTTCTCTAAGAAGAATTATGTTCTTCTTATAAGTAGATCTATATTACCAAAAAATTCACCTTCAATCATGTTTATTGCAATTTGAATTTAGTCAAAAAATTTGTGGAAATCTGTTTTCCATTTTGTTATGTAAATACCTCTGTAAGATCCTCACTTTTGCCTCTTGGTCTGAAAGGCATGTAAATAAATATATACTACAAAATAACTATATATTGGGGTGTCTGGGTGGCTCCGTGGGTTAGGTATCTGACTCTTGATTTTGGCTAGGGTCATGATCTCAGGGTCACGGGATCAAGCCTTGTATTGGGCTCTGTGTTCAGTGGGGAGTCTGTTGGTATCCTCTCTCCCTCTTCCTTTCACCCCTTCTACAAAGTAAATAAATAAATCTTAAAAAAATAAAATAAATATATATTATCTTTACTAAATAAGAATAATAATTATTAAATAAAATGTTTACATAAGAAGTTAGCTAACCTCTTGTATCAGTTAGACTTTGATCAGAGCAGCAGAGCCAATGTGAAAGACATGGAATAATAATTACATGGCTTAGACCTTACGTAGTTGTGGGAGCTCGTGGGGGAATCTATGGACAGCGACTGCATCTGTGTCTAGTGATGGGCCAGAAGTTGCTATAGATCAGCAGAGTACTGTTGCTGCAATCCACTTTCCAAATCTCAAATTTATCTTGTGACCCTCCCATGATCTGGTACCAAAGAAGGAAAAGAATTCTGGGAAAGGCGCTTCCAATTTAGCTAAGCTAGTGCAGTGAACACCACTGATATTTTGAGCTTAGATCTTTATCTTTCCACTCTGGGTGTATTCAAAGTCTGGCGAGTATCCTAAAAGAGACTGGCATGTTTGTCACAGCCCCCCTCCCTCTGATTATGGCTGGTAGGGGGGAGACTTCATTTCTTTTTCCAGTCCTGGTGCCCAGCCTCTAGTGCTGTCCTAGGTCAAAACCAGCTTTGCCTGCGGGCTCCTCTTATTTCCAGTCCATCAGCCAGCCCCTACGACCTTGAAAACTTTCCTTGTTCCTCTTTCCTTGGTAAAGTTCCTCTGGCTGGGCCAAGTCCCATCGTCAGCCTGTGCCCTGAACTGGCAGGAGGCTCCAAGGAAGAAGAGAGCAAACATTCATCAGCTCACTGGAAAGGCTTTTTCTTCCCTGGACTTTTTACCCAGACTTCATTGCCTCCATCATACTCTTAGATCTTTGAAAAAAAAAAAAAAGATTTAATAAAAAATCTTTAATTTTTTTTTTCCAATTTTTCCTTTTTTCCCTAGTCATTGCGGGAGGAAAGTTGGCCTTCAGCAACCTTCCATACCCTGCCTGAATGCAGAAGTCTCTCTTGGGTCAATCCAGTGGGGCCACTTCCTGCTTCGATTGAACTTTCCCATTGGCCTCAGGACAAAATCCTGTCTCAGCACACATGGCTGTCCATGTTCTCTACTTACCTATTCGGTCTCACCACCTGGACTGACACTTTCCCATACACTGCATATTCTCTCGGGCCTGGGTGCTTTTACCCATTACAATGTCTGCCTCAAATGTCCTTACCTGATTTCCTACTTAACAAACATCAATTAATCCTTCAAATTCCAGCTCAAATGCCAAATTCTCTGTAGCAGTCTTGGGATCCCCCTTTCCCGTGCTCTCGACTGCCATGGACTTCTGTGCGTGTAGGTTTATGATCTCCATTTCCAGCTGGGAGCTCCCAGAAGAGGGATTGGGCCTTATTCATCTCCGTGTCCCCAGCAGCCAGGGCTGCACTTGACATCCAGTAGACAGTGACATTTGCACATAGAAGCAATGAAAGCAGAAGGAGGGAAGGGAGAAAAGAAGACAGAAAGAATTAGATAAAGAACAGAAAAGACAAACAGAAAGAGAGTGAAACTGATGGAAGCCCATCTCAGAAGAGCGTTCCGGTTGAATCCAGAGAGCACCATGATGAAGAGTCATTCCAGCCCCAAGCCTGCCATGGGAAGATGCTTGTGCCACAGGTCTCTCTCTGGAGCCAGGGCTAGCTCACACTTGCTATTTCCAGGAGTCTCTTCCCAGCACACCTCCCCGATGAGCCAATCTGCCATCGTGGTCCCTAGGTCCTTTATTTGGACCAGCTGGGCAAGCTGGGACTTGTCTGTGGGCTGGAAACTTCTGCAAATAGTGTGTGGATCCCAGAATGGAAGGGCCGTGGCTTGCTGGAGAGGTGGGGCCTGGCAGGAACCTGTGAGCTGTCTCTGGAGGGCCCAGGGTCTGCCAGGCCCACAGAAGAAGACGGAATGGGCTTCATTCTCCCCTAACTTCTTAGACCTCATACCCAGGCTCCAGGAATGATGAGGTCCACACACTGTCCCCAGGCCCTACATAGCTTTTCAGAGCCCTTTATATTTAATACTTTAGCAGGTGCATAAGCAGTCCTGGAAAAGTAACAAAATGAAACAAAAATAACCTCCTGGAATCCCACTTCGAGGCCTCGATGTACCCAGGGTTCATTCACAGGATTGATCCACAGTCTCTTCACATTGGTAAATGCCCTAGAAGATTCCAACCCTCCTACCTGGGACCTGAGTCCCCAGAGCAGGTGGTGGCTGCTCACCTGTACCCAGGCTGGACCACCAATGCACAATTCGAATTAGCCACACGTGGATGGTTGTCACTACCCTGGAGGGTACAAGTCAATGATGTTCATTGAGATTAACTGGAATCAATGGCTGTTCAGCCCTTCTCTCACCCTGGGCTGAGGACCCTGTAAGATAACCCAGAGCATGGAAAGGGCTGTCCCAAGAGGGATGCTGATAGGGTCCTCCTTACTCCACATACCTCCTCACGGGCTCAAGGTCTTCTACTGTCAGGAATAAGATTTCCTTCTTGAAACAGCCATGTGGGAGAGGGAGGGACAGGTTAACTCAGGACAACTGCTGCTAACTCAGGACAGCTGCTGCTAACCCGCTGCTAGCCGCTGCTAAAGGGGCATCAGCCCACCGTTGACCCTCAGGGCTACGAGCAGCCCCTGCGGTGGCATTGTCCCCGGAGGGCTCGGGGCAGACATCCTGAATCGATCCCGGCACTCTTGCTTGCCATGCTAAGCTCTGGCCCCAGCCCGCAAATGAGCACTCCAGGTGGCCCTCCCAATCAATCACGGTTGGCAGCAGAAATGAAATCCATTTGCCATCCTTACATTAATCTTTTATCTGAGATTAATTTGTCCGATTGGTTAGGGATTTCCCACAACAATAAAGCTTTGCCTAGCAGAGGCCGGGCCCCAAGGGAACAGGGAGGATTTTCATTATCTTGATGGGTCACTGAAGGAATGATCAAGAAGGCTGGAAACTTGGAGGCTCGGAGTGACCCAAGTGGTTGTTGAGAGCCATGTCAGGGACGCCCCTCCAGGCTTGGCATGGCCCTCGCATTTTCCTTGTTCTGCAGCATCTGGCTGGTTGAAAAGCTTGTGCCTCTTACCCCATCACGGCACAAACACGGTTCTCGCAATATCTCCCATTTTGTACATCTGATTCTCAGACTACCAGCTTTTATGTTCGATTCCATAACCATCAGCTGCTAGAGATTTGTATCTCTTGAAATTTGGGGGCACTGTCCTGAGGCGTGGGGAGGACATGGGTCCTTCTGCAGCTTCCCACCCAAATGATAAAGTCTAAGAGTGTTGGGCCTTGACTGTGGAAGGATGACCAGGCAGAATGGGTCAGGGTGGGCATGTGCGACACGTGTGTGTGTGTGTGTGTGTGTGTGTCCCGGGGCATCAGCCCACCGTTGACCCTCAGCCACATCAGTGTGTGTCTGGAAGATTCGCTGAGGTGGGAATGGACCGTTTTTATGAGGGACTGAGGAGCTTCTTGGGAAGAGGGAGGCAGGCAGGAGTTAGGCTGAGGACGAAAACCTCTGTCTTTAGAGGGGCTGTCACTTGCATTTGTCCCCAGCTCAGTGTCCTATGGACATATTTAAAACTCCAGGTTCAGATGCAAGAAGACTTTTCGGTGGAGACCTTGAAAGACTTCGTGTGCAGGAGCAGCCTCGCTATGGCCCCAAGTGACAGCGTTTTCCTTCAGGGCCAGAAGCCATGTTGCATCAGCCCTCAGGCTCCAGACACAATAGCCTGGTTCTAGGGGCTTCAGGACTCCAGAGCTTTCCTGCTGTGGTGGCCGCCCCATGGCACGGACAGCCCTGGACAAGAAGGAATGAAGGGGGCTGGGGCAGAATGGCTGCTGCTACGTGGCCAGTCATGGGACACGTCCACAGCACAGGAGAGGGGCTGAGGCCTCCTGGAAACCAGTGGGGGGTCGGATTCGCTTATCACAGAGCCATGCTGATTTGTTCTAGTGTCTTCCTCCCACACGGGACCGTGCCCTCTCTGAGTCTAGGCACTGCACTCAGCATCGGACCTTGCGTAAACCATTCTTGAATCAACAAATGAACATTGTGCAGTACGGTGATGTTTATAAATTTTCTCCCAGGGAAACTTGGCATCCCTCCTGGGGATAGAATGTATCCCTCCCCACTTCCAGAGACAGTCTGGAAAAAAGGAAAGAATTCAGGCTTTGGAGCCAACAGAGCTGAGCTGGTAGTTATTACCTGTGTGGACGGGGGAGGGTCAGTCAGCCACCTTGAGTAAGAAGGGTGAAGTGTTTTTAGCCTGTTCCTGTGCCGCTGGATGGCGGAGAAAGAGATCACAGATACGGCTGGTTGGTCTTAGGCATGGATTTGAACAAGGGGTCTCTTCAGCCTGGATTCAATTTCATTCCACCCACGGCACTGGCTTCAGTGGGAAGGCTGGCTGGCAGAAGGAGCCCGAGGTGGAAACAAGTGTGGCGCGTGGGGCAAGGAGGTCTGGGGCCTGGTCTCTGCCTGGCCAGGACCTCATCCCGGTGGATGTGCTGTAGCCCAGCATCGGCCCTGGGGCCCCAGGCTGTTCGGAGCCCCAAGACCTGCTCACAGCCCCTCGGGCCTTGCACGGTGGGCCTGCCGCTGTGGATGTCAGGGAAACAGAAAGGTCACACTGGAGGTGTGAGGCCCTCCTGATTATGGAATAGAACATAAAACCGCCTGGAAGGGGCTGGCTTCTCCCTGGGAGTTTTAAAAAGCTTCAATGGCATCAGTTGTTCCAAATGAAGATTCTGCAGGAAGCCGATGGTGGGCCCCCCATCAGTCTCTGCCTTCGGTGCAGGTCATGGTCCCAGGGTCCTAGGATGGAGCCCTGCCTGCTTCTCCCTCTCCCTCTGCTGCTCCCCCTGCTTGTGCTCTCCCCGCACATAAGATGAGATAAGATGAGATGAGATGAGATAAGATAAGAGGAACAATGTTGACTAATTCAAATAGCACCTTTGGCTGATGGTGGCCCTCCTTCACTCCTACGCTACCGCGCTGTTCTCCAGAGAGTCCTTGCACTGG
The DNA here is from genome assembly GCA_028533885.1 of Nasua narica. NCBI lineage: Eukaryota > Metazoa > Chordata > Mammalia > Carnivora > Procyonidae > Nasua > Nasua narica. The sequence goes on from CM052799.1 coordinate 81,072,772, forward strand.
TTTCTACTCTTCACTCTCTGGAAAAGACACAATTGTACTTTAGTTTCTTGATTTTCCAGCTTCAACATTATCTATAGACTTGTTATTTCAAGTTTTGGACTTAGCCATTTTACGTACACGCGCGCACACACACACACACACACACACACACACACACACTTCCACTCCTCCCTTCTCTCAATCTGCTTCGATCACAAGATTTGATTAAATATTCTGTGTTCACAATAATATGACTATGGGTACAATTGACAATTAAGCAGCCTATTGTTCCATGATTACATTTCCATTCTTTAACAATGTATTGCTTATTGTTTTCTGAGAGGGTGCGGAAGGGGGATAATTGCCTCGTTTTTTGTTTTTTGTTTTTTTTTTAAGATTTTATTTATTTATTTGACACAGAGAGAGAGAGATCACAAGTAGGCAGAGAGGCAGGAGGAAGCAGGCTCCCCGCCAAGCAGAGAGCCTGATGTGGGGCTCAATCCCAGGACCCTGAAATAATGACCTGAGCTGAAGGCAGAGGCCCAAACCACTGAGCCACCCAGGTGCCCCATTATTTGCTTTAACCTGCCATCTCTTCCACTAAATCTCCATGTCCTCTTTTCCCAACACAGTCGGGAAGTGCCAGCTTCATGTCTTCTCGGGGACATCTGCCCCGGACTCTTCCATCCCTCCCGGTTTCTCTCCAGGCCTCTGCACACCTGTGGCTGTCGTCCGACAGCCTGCCTTCATGCCATCTCAGGAATTTGCCTACATCCAGGGTCCGAGTTCCTCCTCTTCCTTAGCGTTTCCCTTGTTTGGTAAGTCATGATCTCTGATGACTCCCTGTGAAAGGTGCATGATTCTGAGACCTTGAATGTCTGTTGAATGTCTGAAAAGGTCTTTACTGACACCGATTAATAATTTGACTATAATTACTTGGCTGAGTTGTAACATGACTATTTGACATCATTTTCCCTCATCCTTTTGAAGGCCCTGTGTTGCTGTCTTCTGACTCACTGTGAGATGTTTCTGGCTGGAGGTCTGATGCCATTCTCACTGCTGATCCTTTGGAGGTGATTTGTATTTGTTTCTCTCTGGAAACTTTGGCCTCAGTGTTCTGAAACTTCCTGATTGCATGACTCAACAACATTCGCTTTTTACTCTCTGGGGCTATACTAGGAGAGTTTTCCTTCCTCCCCCACCCAGTCCTGCATCGGCTCCTGGGGAAGGATCCAGAGAAGCCATTCCTTCCTCTTCCTTTTTGGCCAAGTCCCCGTTGTGTTGGGTTTTCTACACCCCCACCAGGGAGCTCAGGGGTCTATCTGAGTAGGCTAATCTCACCCAGTCCTTCTCATTTCCCCCATGGCAGCAATTGGTTCAGGGTGGGCACATCACCTGCATCCGGCCAGTGTGGCATGAGGGGAGGTCTGCTGGGAAAGGGCCCCTCACTCTGAATTAGGAGATGTCTGGAAGAAATAGCCCTTCTTCTTCCTGTCTCATCACAATGCCAGCTGCCGTCCTGTGACCATGACCAGGAGCTGGAGTGCTGATCTTCCAGGAGCGAGATGGCGGAGAGGAAAGGAGGAGAGGACTGCATCCTTCACAGCACCGTGGAACCACTGCCTTAACCTGTCACAGCCACGCTCCCTGGGAGCCCCTTGTTAGACGAGGTGATAGCTTCTTCCTGTTGTCTAGGGCCATTAATTTATTCCTTGCACCTGGAAGCTTCCTAGCTGACAAGGTGAGTGATGTTGCCGTGCATAAATTATAGCCCCAGCCTCCAGGGCCTGGATATACACTTAAATCATGGAGCGAGGCACAGGGGTCCAAGCCAGGTGCAGGTTTGGTCCTGGGAGTGAGCTGTCAATCAGAGCCAGATGAGGGCCGCAAATGTACGGCGGGTGTGTCTCGTAGTTGGGGCTTCCTGCTCTGGACTCCCGGCTCTGACCCTTGCTCACATGGGGAACTCAGTGAGCTACTTCGCCCGCATCTAAGCCTCACTTCCTCATCTGTACGATGAAAATAATCACAGTACCTGGCATTGAGATTATCAAATGAGATAACACGTGAGAGCCCGGGACTTGGCCCGTGCAGAGCGAGTGCTCACGACCTCCTGGGCCTGGACCCGCTGAACACTCAGCCACGGCCTCTTCATGTCCTCCGCGTGAGGGACCCTGAACACGCGAGCCAGGCTGCAGCTGAGACCCGGATCCCGGGGATGCCAGCTGTGGGGAAAACACATTCTCCCCCAGGTGACGGGGCGGGGACTCACGACAATCTGGAATATCACCAATCCACGGAAGTCACAAGTTTGAAGGTTTAAAGAAAATACGTTAGAGCAGTCATTCCCAGACGTATGCTTGCAGCGGGATCATTTAGGTGACCTGTGACACACAGATTGCTGGGTCCCATCCCAGAGTCTCTGATTCGATAGGTCCCGTTGAGCTTGTGAATTTGCCTTTCTTGGAAGTTTCTAGGTGACGCCAATACTGCTGGTCAGGGTCGCAGAGCTGAGAACCGCTGTGTTAGGGGAGGTCGGAAGAGAGCAAGACTGTTAGGAGAGATCATTTGAGGTTAATGTCATTTTAAATTTTATTTTATTAAAATGACGTTATTATGGAAAAATGCAAAGATACACAAGAGTAGAGAGGTGTATAATAAGCCCTCATGTTCCTATCACTCAGCTTCAACCTGTACCAACTCATGTCCTATCTGGTGTCACTGGATGCCCTCTGAATGTGCCCTCCCCTCTCCAGCCAAGAGCACAGGCCCCAGCCCCGTCTCTGACTTGCTCCCAGTGCTCAGAAAGGGCCCACCTCTTTGGGTCCAGCAGCATGGAGGGACGACCAAGTCAGGCTGTTTTTGAAGAGCTGGGACAGGCATCTTTTGACAGTCGTCTGTCACCCTCAAACATCCACCTCCACTGTGGGTAGGCAGCTGAGGCTGTCCCGGGCTCTCCCTGCCCGCTGCGCAGCTGGATGGCCACGGGCTCAGCCAGTGTCACCACCAGTCTCAGGCTGTGAAGACGAGCTCTCCTCCAAACAGACGGAGCCCCTGCCGCTGCATTACTCAATCCACTACAGTGTGCCTGGTTCTGTTGGGTACCGGGGAGACGGCGAAGAACAAGATGCAGTCCAGCCGGGAAGGGTAAGACAGCAGGCCGAGTGCCTGGGTAGAAGCTTCTGCAGGAAGTATCATGGTAGCTCAGAGGAGGACGTCCAGACTCCAGGTGGGGGAAGGCGGGAGATCTAGGGAAGCCTTCCTGACTTGCTGGTGCTGGCCCAAGTCTTCAGTGCCGAGGAGGAGAAGGTCCCTTCACCCTCGTTCATGCACCATGTGTCTCTTGCTATGAGAGTCATGCTGCCTCTTCTTAGGTCATGGTTCCTTCCTGTAATCTGTGTGCATTCTCCTTGTCTGGTGGCCAGGATGTCACTGTCCTTCCCCCTCCACAAGGAGCCTGTGCCGGCTGCAGCCCCTCTTGTGAGAGATGGTGTGGAGGAGGCATGCGGGGTGGCACTGTTGAAGGCCGGGGGCATGTTCTGGACCCTCCACTTGGGCACAAGTCTTGGACGTCAACAGCTCTGGAGTTCAGCAGTTTTGCAGCTCTCTAATCTCTAATGAGTTTCCTCACCTCTTCATCAGAGCGATGAATCCAGTGGTGAGCGGCTCCTGGGGTTCTCTCTTCTCCTGGTTTGCGTATAGAATGTGGGGGATCCTGGCATTGCCTGCTTTGTGCTTGATGGGTGTGGGGTGGGGCCTGTGCTTCTGCACATCCAGGGATGGGCTTGATGCTGGGAGGGCTGTGCAGCCGGGGAAGGGGTTTTTCTCTCTGGGGTAGGGTGGGAGACAGACCCCAGAGGGCCTTGACCATTTCAAGGGGTCCAGGGAGAGTATCCTGCAGGCAGCTTTCAGTTGAAGCTTTGCGAATGACCTCTTTAGAAAAATGTCTGTGTTTCCCAACATTCTTATTACACCAGAGCGCTTGTTCCAGATCTCTCTTCCCATGACTAAATACAACCCAGCGACTTATCATCATCTTTATATTTAATTAAATTGCAGCTCCCCACTTAATATTTTCAATTAAGCTCCTAAAACCAGATCTTATAGATCTCAGTTTTACACTGCAGGTTCTTTCAAAGGCTTTGTCACGGGAGCCTTTTTTTTTTTTATTACTATTAATCCCCTACAATAAATAACATCAACTCCAATAATGCTACACTGGTTGCTTTCTCCCGACTCCTGTCTCCTTCCACGTTTATTATTGACTCAATTTATGTTCCTTTAAATCGGTTTCAGTCTGGGTGGCAATACTCTCATGTACTGACTGATCAATCTGAATTTATTTTATAAGATTCCATTAATTACTGTGTCCAATTCTCTTGCACTGCCTGGGACCAGGGCATCCCTTTAATCCCCTGGAATTCCCTCTAGTCTCTCTGGCTGCATATTTTCACCAGAATAGTGTTTTGAGTTAGGGCTGGTGGGTCCTCAGATGCTTACATTAGTAGATATGTTCAGCCTTACTAGCAGGAAGGAGCAACTCCAGCAAGGAGTTGCGGGTGGCTTGATTCTCCCTGATACCTTAGTTCCCTTGTCTGGCCTCTTCCCTGGTGAATCCCCTGAAAATCCTGCAGGGGGCAGACGCGAGGTTTGGGGGGCGGTTCAGTCTCTGAGCAGGGGCACTAGGGGACTCACGGGCCATTCCTTTTGCACATGGCTGGGATTTCCTAGGCAGTCAGCCACATAGGCAGCCCCCTTCTCTGGATAGAGCCTAGACACACAGGCGTGAGCCTTCGTGTCCTATAGGCTGGAGGTGCACAAACACTGGAGCTTTGATGAACTTCTTCCTTTTCCTTAGGCCGAACCCCATTCCCGGCGCTGTCTTCAGAGCCACATGCAATAACTTCCCAGCCTCTCTGCCCCATCATTTGGAAAGGCATTTATTCTGTGTTGCCTGATGGCCTCTGTGATGCCTGATCAGTTTGCACCCTTTCAGTTGGTTGGCAACTTAGAGGAAGGACACGAGGCTGCACGCCCAAATCTTCTCTGCACAAGAGGAGGGACGCACTTGACAAATCTGGGGTGTGCGTTAGGCGAGCACCACGTTCCACAGGTGTTACCCACAGACTTACTGAAGACCAGCCCCGGCTGTCAAATCTGTGTCTCCTCTCCGGGCCACAGATATTTGGAGAAGGGCTGAGCTTTAGATCAGGGTTAGCTTATTGTCTGGGCAGAGCAAGAGCTGGTCCTATGCCATTCTTCTTCCCGGACATGAGAACAGGACAGTGAAAAGTGAGACAGCTGGTGGCTCTGTAGGAGGATTCAAACACGTGGCCAATGGCTGGCCCGGTGAATCATGGCAGAGTGCTGGGCGAGCCTGTGGATCTTGCTCCTGAAGTCCCAGGGCCATTTGATTGTGGGGACTAATTGTAGCTTCTGTGAGGACTGCTGGCTGGCAACGATTCCTGTCCCAGATGCCCCCAAACACTGCCATATCCTCACATCTGCCCTGCTCCATACACACACACACGTGCGTGCACACACACACACACACACACACACTCCTTTCTTCAGTTAGTTTGAGTGATCTTATTTTCTTGCAAAACAAAGCACCTCACCTTGAATAAGGGGTGACTTTCCCAAGAACAATAGGCAAGAGATAATAATGCCCCGTTGAAGCCTCACTCCATGTGTCCTTGGAGACAGCATCTTTAATTACGGCAAAGACAAAAGGCCAAAGCCAGTCACGGAGAGCGAGTGTACATCCAGGCCATGAAAAGTGGTGGAAGAGGGAAGACAAAAGGAACTGTGTCTCTTTCTAATAGGGCTTGAAAAATTCTAGGCAATATGAATTAGGAAGCTTTTTTATGATGCAAGGTATTTTGAGGCAGAAGCAAGTGCCCAAGAGTGAGAAGAAGACCATGGAGAGTTGTGCTTAGAAATGATCGTGTAGGATTTGACTCCCATCCACTGCTCCCTGCTGGGTTGGGTAGGGCGCTGGTGATCATTCAGCCTCTGCTGGGAAGTCTCTGGAGATGGGGATCTCTCTCCCTCCTCCCGTCCCAAAGAAGCCTCTTTAATTTGCAGTTTATAGAAATCTGTTGGTTTTTGTGACAAACTTCTATTCTCTCTTTGGTAAAAAAGAGCCAGGCTATTTTTTTTTTCTTTGAAGAGTCACCTCTCCTCCAGTCTCAGTCCCTGTGGTTTGGGCAGGACAGACCCCAGCTCTCAGCCTCAGTGGTGGCCATGTGATCCCAGCCTGGTAAATTGTCCTGTTTTCCACTACGGCCACAGCGATCGGTCGTGTGACCCAGCGTGGGCATGTGGGTCAGGCTGGGCAGCAGAAGTCAGCCCTGGGAGTTCTGATGGAAGCCTTGGGTAAGAGACAGTCACCCTTTGGGTTGTTAAACTGATAGGACGTAGGCCTGGTGCTGCTGGTGACCATGCTGGCACCCCCAAGGAGGACCTGCCTGGAGATGCAGTTAACATAGAGAAAGACGGTGTGCAAAGAGGCAGTGTCTGAAACCTATCTCTGGGCTTCCGCGGTACATGAAAAACTAACCTCTCGCTTGACTCAAGCCAATTTGTGTTTGGTTTCTGAGTCCTGAATGACCAAGGAAGATTTTAATTATTAAAGCTGTATTACCTTTTTATTTATTGGAGCGACTTCCCTGCAATCTTCCTCTTAAAAAATCTGTGTTCTGCCCTCTGGGTCACAGAGAAAGCCTTGGTTTCCTCTTTCCGAGGCTAGCCCTCGCTTCAGGCCAGCGTCACTTGCCTGCATCTTTACTTCTGGATTATAAACCTCACCAGGCATTTTACCAGTTCCCCTCATGACAAGGTTTCCGATCTTCTCACCACTCAGGTTATCTTCTTCTAGGCCAACTACCCCTTCCTGGAGTTCCTCTTCATCGTGGCTCCCACATCTGAACCTGGGACTCTGGGGCCGTCGGATCAGACTGGAGTCTGGCTGCAGACAGGCCTTCCTCCCTGGGATGGACTCTCCACTTCTAGTAACTCAGTTTCGGCCTCCAGAGTCCAGCACTGGGGGTGAACTCTCGATCCACTGAGGTCATGATTCTAGAGAGCTGTTTTCACACTTGAGGGGAAGCCAGGCCTCATCCGCTATTCTCTTCACTGCTGGTCAGCAACTCTGCTGCCACACAAATGGCGCTCAGGCTTCCCGAATCTGCTCGCTGTCTGACCCGGAGAGAGCTGTTTAACCACCTCAGGGCCCTGCTCTTCTAGACATGGGATGGGCAGCTTGGCAGAATTGCCAAGTCTTCTGCTCCACCCAGGACCCACGCATCTGAATCTGCACCTTCACAAATCCCCCCGGGAATTGCATGCACATTAAAGTATGAGAAGAACTCTCCTGGGACACAGTGCCTTTTTGGTACCAGTGCAGTCTTTTTTTTTTTTTTTTTTTTAAAAAGAGCTTTATTGAGATATGTCACATACCACACAATTCATTTATTTAAGTATACAATTCAGTGTTTTTTAGTTTATTTGCAGAGTTGTGCAACTATTACCACATTTGAATTTTAGAGGATGTTTGTCCCCCTTAAGGAAAAAAAACCATACCTGTTAACTGTCCAGATTTCCACACTCCTCTTAACCCCATACCTTAGCCCTAAATAACTACTAATCTACCTCTGTCTATGGATTTCCTCATTCTGGACATTTCATATAATGGAATTATACAACAAGTGATCTTTTCCGTCTGGGTTCTTTCACTTAGCATAATGTTTTTTTTTTTTAATTCACATATAATATATTCTTTGCTTCAGGGGTACAAGTCTGTGAATCATCAGGCTTACACATTTCACAGCACTTACCATAGCACATACCCTCCCCAATGTCCATCACCCAGTCACCCTGTCCCTCCCGCCCCTACCCCCCAGCAGCCCTCAGATTGTTTCATGAGATTCAGAGTCAGTCTCCCTGGTCCCGTCTTGTTTCATTTTTTCCCTCCCTGCCCCTCACGATCCCCTGCCCCGCCTCTCAAATTCCTCATATCAGAGAGATCATACGATAATTGTCTTTCTCTGATTAACTTATTTCGCTTAGCATAATACCCTCTAGTTCCATCCACATCTTGCAAATGGCAAGATTTCGGTTTTTTGATGGCTGCATGGTATTCCATTGTATAAATATATACCACATCTTCTTTATCCACTCACCTGTTGATGGACATCTAGGTTCTTCCCATAGTTTGGCTACTGTGAACATTGCTGCTATAAACATTGGGGTGCATATGCCCTTTCTGATCACTACATTTGTATCTTTAGGGTAAATACCCAGTAGTGTGATTGCTGGGTCGTAGGGTAGCTCTATTTTCAACTTTTTGAGGAAACTCCATACTGTTTTCCAGAGTGGTGGCACCAGCTTGCATTCCCACCAACCGTGTAGGAGGGTGCCCCTTTCTCCGCAACCTCGCCAACATCTGTGGTTTCCTGACTTGTTAATTTTAGCCATTCTGACTGGTGTGAGGTGGTATCTCATTGTGGTTTTGATTTGTATTTCTCTGATGCCGAGTGATGTTGAACACTTTTTTATGTGTCTGTTAGCCATTTGGATGTCTTCCTTGCGGAAATGTCTGTTTATGTCTTCTTCCCATTTCTTGGTTACATTATTTGTTCTTTGGGTGTTGAGTTTGATAAGTTCTTTATAGATTTTGCATACTAGTCCTTTACCTGATATGTCATTTGCAAATATCTTCTCCCATTCCGTCAGTTGTCTTCTGGTTTTGTTGACAGTTTCCTTTGCTGTGCAAAAGCTTTTGATCTTGATGAAGTCCTAATAGTTCATTTTTGCCCTTGCTTCCCTTGCCTTTGATGATGTTTCTAGAAAGAAGTTGCCGAGGCTGAGGTCGAAGAGGTTGCTGCCTGTGTTCTCCTCAAGGATTTTGATGGATTCCTGACTCACATTGAAATCATTTATCCATTTTGAGTTTATTTTTGTGTGTGTTGTAAGGAAATGGTCAGTTTAATTCTTCTGCCTGTGACAGTCCAATTTTCCCAGTACCATTTGTTGAAGAGACTGTCTTTTTTTCACTGGACATTCTTTCCTGCTTTGTCAATGATTAGTTTGCCATAGAGTTGAGGGTCCGTTTCTGGGCTCTATTCTGTTCCACTGATCTATGTGTCTGTTTTTTGTGCCAGTACCACACTGTCTTGATGATTACAGCTTTGTAATAGAGCTTGAAGTCTGGAATTGTGATGCTGCCAACTTTGGTCTTCTTTTTCAACATTCCTCTGGCTCTTTGGGGTCTTTTCTGTTTCCATATAAATTTTAGGATTATTTCTTCCATTTCTATGAAAAAAATTGATGGTATTTTGATAGGGATTGCATTAAATGTGTAGATTGCTTTAAGTAGCATACACATTTTCACAATATTTGTTCCTCCAATCCATGAGCATGGAACATTTTTCCTTTTGTTTGTGACTTTCTCAATTTCTTTCATGAGTACTTTATAGTTTTCTAAGTACAGATTCTTTGCCTTTTTGATTAGGTTTATTCCTAGGTATCTTACGGTTTTGGGTGCAGTTGTAAATGGGATCAACTACTTAATTTCTCTTTCTTCTGCCTTGCTGTTGCTGTATAGAAATGCAACTGTGCATTGATTTTATATCCTGACACTTTACTGAATTCCTGTATGAATTCTAGCAGTTTTGGAGTGGAGTCTTTTGGGTTTTCCACATAAAGTATCATACCATCTGCAGAGTGAGAGTTTTACTTCTTCTTTGCTGATTTTGATGGCTTTAATTTCTTTTTGTTGTCTAATTGCTGAGGCTAGGACTTGTAGTACTATGTTGAATAGCAGTGGTGACAGTGGACAGCCCCGCCGTGTTCCTGACCTTAAGGGAATAGCTCTCAGTTTTTCCCCATTGAGGATGATATTTGCTGTGGGTTTTTCATAGATGGCTTTTATGATATTGAAGTATGTACCCTCTATCCCTAAACTATGGAGTTTTGATCAAGAAAGGATGCTGTACTTTGAGAGTATCATATGGTTCTTGGTCTTTCTTTTATCAATGTATTGTATCACATTGATTGATTTGCATATCTTGAACCAACCTTGAAGCCCAGGAATAAATCCCCCTTGGTCATGGTGAATAATCCTTTTAATATATTGTTGGATCCTATTGGCTAGTATTTGGGGGAGAATTTTTGCATCTGTGTTCATCAAGGACATTGGTCTGTAATTCTCCTTTATGGTGGGGTCCTTGTCTGGTTTTGGGGTCAAAGTAGGGCTGATCTCATAAAATGAGTGTGGAAGTTTTCCTTCCATTTCTATTTTTTGGAATTGTTTCAGGAGAATAGGTATTAATTCTTCTTTAAATTCTTAAAAAAAAGTTAGAATTCTCCTGGGAAGCCGTCTGGCCCCGGGCGCTTATTTGTTGGGAGATTTTTGATGACTGCTTCAATATCCTTATTGGTTATAGGTCTGTTCAGGTTTTCTATTTCTTCCTGGTTCAGTTTTGGTAGTTTCTATGTCTCTAGGAATACAGCCATTTCTTCCAGATTGTCAAATTTGCTGGCATATAGTTGCTCATAATAGTTCTTATAATTGTTTGTATTTCTTTGGTGTTAATCGTGATCTCTTCTCTTTCATTAATGATTTTATTAATTTGGGTCCTTTCTCTTTTCTTTTTGATAAGTCTGCCCAGGGGTTTAAGAATCTTATTAATTCTTTCAAAGAGCCATCTCCTAGTTCCGTTGATCTGTTCTACTGTTCCTTTGGTTTCTATATCATTGATTTCTGCTCTGATCTTCATTTTTCTCTTCTTCTGCTGCATTTAGGCTTTATTTGCTCTTCTTTCTCCAGCTCCTTTAGGTGTCAGGTTGGGTTGTCTATTTGAGAACTTCCTTGTTTCTTGAGAAAGGTGTGTGTTGCTATATACTTTCCTCTTAGGACCGCCTTTGCCGCATCTCAAAGATTTTGAACAGTTGTGTTCAAACAGTCATTTTCATCTGTTTCCATGAATTTTTTAATTCTTCTTTAATTTCCTGGTTGACCCATTCATTCTTTAGTAGGATGCTCTTAGCCTCCATGTATTTGAGTTATTTCCAACTTTCCTTTTGTGGCAGAGTTCTAGTTTCAAAGCATTGTGTTCTGAAAATATTCAGGGAATGATCCCAATCTGTTGGTACCGATTGAGACCTGATTTGTGACCCAGGATGTGATCTATTCTGGAAAATGTTCCATGAGCACTAGAGAAGAATGTGTGTTCTGTTGCTTTGGGATGGAATGTTCTGAATATATCTGTGATGTCCATTTGGTCCAGTGTGTCATTTAAAGCCTTTGTTTCCTTGTTGATCTATTGCTTAGATGATCTGTCCATTTCAGTGAGGGGAGTGTTAAAGTTCCTTACTATTATTGTCAATGTGTTTCTTTGATTTTGTTATTAATTGGTTTATATAATTGGCTTCTCCCATCATCTCTTATTATAGTCTTTGGCTTAAAATCTAATTTGTTGGATATAAGGATTGCCACCCCAGCTTTCTTTTGATGTCCCTTAGCATGGTAAGTTGTTTTCCACACCCTCACTTTAAATCTGGAGGTGTCTTTCGGTCTAAAATGAGTTTCTTGCAGGCAGCATATTGATGGGTCTTGGTTTTTTATCCATTCCGATACCCTGTGTCTTTTGATTGGAGCATTTAGCCCATTTACATTCAGGCAAAATATTGAAAGATATGAATTTAGTGCCATTGTATTTCCTGTAAGGTGACTGTTACTATATATTGTCTCTCTTCCTTTCTAATCTGTTGCTTTTAGGCTCTCTGCTTAGAGGACCCCTTTCAATATTTCCTGTAGGGCTGGTTTGGTGTTTGTAAATTCTTTTAGTTTTTGTTTGTCCTGGAAGCTTTTTATTTCTCCTTCTATTTTCAATGACAGCCTAGATGGATATAGTGTTCTTAACTGCATATTTTTCTCGTTTAGTGCTCTGAATATATCATGCCAGTCCTTTCTGGCCTGCCAGGTCTCTGTGGATACGTCTGCTGCCAATCTAATATTTCTACCATTGTATGTTACAGACCTATTGTCCCACACTGCTTTCAGGGTTTTCTCTCCGTCCCCGAGACTTGTAAGCTTTACTATTAGACGATGAGGTGTCGACCTATTTTTATTGATTTTCAGGGGGTTCTCTGTGCCTCCTGGATTTTGATGCTTCTTCCCTTTGCCAAACTAGGGGAATCCTCTGCTATAATTTGCTCCAATATACCTTTTGCCCCCTTCTCTCTTTCTTCTTCTTCTAGGATCCCAATTATTCTAATATTGTTTCATTTTATGGTATCACTTATCTCTCAAATTCTCCCCTCATGGTCCAGTAGTTGTTTATCTCTCCTTTTCTCAGCTGCTTTATTCTCCATCATTTGATCTTCTATATCAATGATTTTCTCCTCTGCCTTATTTATCCTAGCAGTAAGAGCCTCCATTTTTTTTACTGCATTTCATTAACAACTTGGTTAGATTTTAGTTCTTTTATTTTTCCAGAAGGATTTTATTTCTCCAGAAAGGGATTCTCTAGTATCTTCAATGCTTTTTTTGAGCCCAGCTAGCACCTTGATAATCATCATTCTGAACTCTAGATCTGACATCTTATTAATGTCTGTATTGATTAGGTCCCTAGCCATCAGTACTGCCTCTTGTTCTTTTTTGTGAGGTGAGTTTTTCTGCCTTGTCATTTTATTCAGATAAGAATAGATGAATGAGAGAACAAAATACTAAAAGGGCCAGAAAGATATACACTAACCAAATTAGACGAGACCTGAAACTGGGGCCAGGAGAAAGGAGGAAAAAAAATTTTTTTTTTGAGTAACAATTGATTATATATATATTATATATTTTTATATATATGACTGGTGAATAGAACAAAGTCATAACCTTGATTTTGGGTGTATTTTTGTCTGTTAGGAGAAACTGTCTCCCAAAATTTTAAAGAAAGAAAAATTTATCTATATACAAAAATAAGGGTATACAGAATGAAGGGATGGAGTATGACTGTAAAGATGAAAATTAAAAAAGATTCTAAAAAAGTAATTGATAAGTTGTTTGAAAAAAGAAAAAAAAAAAAGAAAGGAAAGAATGTGATTAGGTTGGAAACTAGAACAAAGCCATGCACTAGATTTAGGGTGTATTTTGATCTGTTAGAAGAAACTATATCCCAAAATTTTAAAGAAAGAAAAACCTATATGCATACAAAAAATAAAAGGCTAACTACAATGAAGGAATAGAATATGACTATAACAATGAAAATTAAAAAAGATATTTTTAAAGATTTTATTTATTTATTTGACACAGATATAGAGAACACAAATAGGCAGAGTGGCAGGCAGAGGGAGAGAGAGAAGCAGCTTCCCTGATGCCAGCAGGGAGTCTGATGTGGGACTCGTTCCCACAAGAACCTGAGACAAAGGCAGCTGCTTAACAGACTGAGCCACCCAGGCGCCGCTAAGAAAGATTTTTAAAAAGGTAGTGATAAGGTAAAATAGTTAAAAAATGTGAAAATAGAAAAAAGGAAAAATTTTAAAATATAGAATAAGAAAAAAATTAAATTAAAAAAATTTAACTTTCAAAGACTAAGGAATCATAGGAAAAGAGCCATGAATTCTATGTATTGCATTTCCCTAGCTCTGGAGTTCTGCTGTTCTCACTGATGGGTGAACTTGGTCTTGGCTCGATGTTCTTGCTGATCTTCTGGGGAGGGGCTCATTGCAGTGATTCTCAAATGTTTTTTCCCAAGGCAGAATTGCACCGCCCTTGCCAGGGGCCGGGCCAAGCAATCTGCTCAGGTTTGCTCTTGGGAGCTTTTGTTTCCTGAACACTTTCTGTACAGCTTTGGAGGCCAGGAATGAAAATGGTGGCCTCCCAATCTCCAGCCAGGAGGAGCCAAGTGCTCGGGGCTGCACTCCTCAGTGCACCCTCAGAGAAAAGCTGTCAGTCACTCCCGTCTCCCTTGTCTCTGGCCACGCTCCGAGCTCACCTGGCCTGTGACTGAGCGTTTCTATCTCTGGCACACGGCCCCGTCTGGAGTCTCCAAACCTGTAGATTCATGCATCATGCTCCTGTGCCGCTTCTCCTGGAGGAGGAAGGAGGGGATCTCCCCAGATCTGCCCCTTGTGGGATCTCTGCTCGAAGAGAAGTGGCCTGACTGTGCCTCGGATCATGGTTTAAGGTAAGCCCAAGCTGAGAGCTCACTCCTTGGGTCCGTCTCTGCAGCTGACTTCCCTCTTCTGATACCTGAGGGCTCTGCCACCTTCAGACACCCCCAGTCTTTCTGTGAACCCGCAGGTCCTAAGACCACACTGTCCCCACAAGGGCTCCACCCCCGGCTCAGCTTCTGGAGCAACATCCCTCAGTGGAGTGGACTTTTAAAAGTTCTGATTTTGTGCTCTGCTGCTCTACCACTTGCTGCGAGCCAGGCCCTCCCCCCTGCGGTCTATCTTCCCCTTCAGATTCACTTCTCCGCACGTCATACCTTTTGGAGAGAGGTCGCTTTTCTGTTCCTAGAATTGCTGCTCTTCTTCCTTTCGATCTCCTGTTGAGTTTGTAGGTGTTCAGAATGGTTTGAGAACTATCTAGTTGAATTCCTGGGACCAGAAGATATTTAGCTATCATACTCTTATGCCATCTTGTTCCTCTCTCTAGCATAATGTTTTCAAGGTTTGTTATGTTTTAGCATATCTGGACTTCATTCCTTTTTACTATTGAATAATATTTCACTGTATGGATGTACCATATTTTGGGTACCCATTCATCAGTAGACAAACATTTGGGTTGTTCCCACTTTTTAGCTATTATAACCAATGCTGCTATGAACATTGTTTATAAGTCCTTGTGTAGATGCCTGTTTTCATTCCTCTTGGCCGTATACCTAGGAGTAAAATTGCTGGGTCATGTGGTAACTGCACATTTACCTTTTGAGAAAGTGCCATACTGTCTTCCAAAATGGCTGCACCATTTAATTTCCCACCAGCTATGCATGAGAGTTCTAGTTTCTTTAATTCCTCACAAACACAAGTTGTCTTTCTTTATTATACTATTCTAGTGGGTATGACATGATATTTCACTGTAGTTTTGAGTTTCATTTCCCTGATGACTAGTGATTCTAAGCATCTCTTCATGTATCTGTTGGCTACTCTATATCTTCTGTGGATCAATGTCTTCAAATCCTTTGTCTCTGTTTAAATTGGGTTGTCTTTTTACTATTGATTTATAAGGATTATTTACTGTAGATATGAGTTTAATATCAGATAAAAGATTTGAAAATATTTTCTCTCATTTTGTGGGCTGTATTTTTACTTTTTGATAATGTCCTTTCAAGCACAGTTTTTAATTTTGTTGGAGACTGATTTATCTATTTTCTTTTTTGTTACTCATACTTTTGGGGTCATTCCTAAGACCCTATCACTAAATCTTAGGTCATGAAAATTTAGTCTTTTTTTCTTTTTAATGAAGATTTAGTCTTATGCATTATTTTAAGAGTTTTATAGTTTTAGTTCACATATTTAAGTCTGTGATCCATTTTGAATTAATTTCTGTCTATGGAATGAAGTAAGGGTCCAAATTCACTCTTTTGCATGTTCAGTGGTCCCAGCACCACTTTTTTTTTTAAAGATTTTATTTATTTGACAGAAAGAAAGAGATCACAAGTAGACAGAAAGGCAGGCAGAGGGAGAGGGGGAAGAAGGCTCCCTGCTGAGCAGAGAACCCAACGTGGGGCTTGATCCCAGGACCCTGAGATCTGACCTGAGCCGAAGGCAAAGGCTTAACCCACTGAGCCACCCAGGTGCCCTGCAGCACCACTTGTTAAGGAAACTGTTCTTTCCCCCATTGATTGGGGTTGGCATCCTTGTGAAAAATCAATTGACTATAAATGTCAGAGTTTATTTCTGGACTCTTAATTTGATTCCATTGATCTCTATGTCTGTACTTATGCTGGTACCATGCACTATTGATTACTCTAGCATAGTCACAAGTTTTGAAATTGGGAAATGGGAATCTTCCACCTTTGTTCTTTGTTTTCAAGATTGTTGGGACTATTCTGGATCCCTTCAATTTCTACATGAATTTTAGGATTAGCTTTTCAATTACTGAAAAAAGAAAAACCTGGAAGCCAAGATTTTGATATGGATTGTGTTGAATCTGGAGATTAATTTGGGGAGTATTTTCATCTTAACAGTGTTAATTGTCCCAACATTAAACATGGTATGCCTTTCCATTTGTTTACGTCTTCCTTTATTTCTCTCAACAAGTCTTGAATTTCTTTTATTAAAGTTATACCTGAGTACTTATTATTTTTTATGTTATTGTAAATGGAATTGTTTTCCTAATTCTAATATTAGTTACTTAATTGTTCAACTTGAACAACTGAATTTGAATCGCTAGCATATAAAAATACATTTATTAGTTCTGATAGTGTTTAAGTGGATTCCCTAGCATTTCTGTAAATAAGATTGTGTCATCTGAAAATAGAGTTTTACTTCTTTCTTTCCAATTGTGATGCTTTTTACTTCTTTCTCTTACCCTGCTTCCCAGACTAGAACCTCCAGTACACATTAAATAGAAGTGGAGAGAATGGACGTCTTTGTCCATATTGTCCATATTGTTCCTCGTCTTAGGGGGAAAGTGTTCAGTTTTTCACCACTTGATATACTGCTAGCTGTAGATTTTTCATAGTTTTTAGCAAATCGAGGTGTTCCCTTCTGCTCCTAGATTGTTGAGAGTTTTTATCATAAAAGGGTATTGATTTTTGTTAAATACTTTTTCTGCATTTATTGAAATAATCTTATGTTTTCTGCCCTTTAGTCCATTAACATGCTGTATTACATTAATTGATTTTTGAAGATTAAACCAACTTTGCATTCTCTGGACAAATAACATTTGCTTATGGCATAGAATTGTTTTTATATGTTGCAGGCTTGGGTTTGCTAGTATTTTGTTGAGGATTTTTGCATCTAATGTTATAAAGAATATTCTGTAGGATTTCTTTTTCTTGAGATATCTTTAGTTTTGATATCAGGGCAATACTGGCCTCATAGAATGGATTAATGGATTAATCCTTCTTCTAATTTTTATAAAGTTTTGTGAAGAATTTGTATTGACTCTCTATTGAATTTTTGGTAGAATTTATCAGTGAATGCCTCAGAGCTGGGCTGCTTATCTTTACAGGAAAATTTTAAATCACCAACTTGATCTCTTTACTTGTTATAGGCCTATTCAGGTTTAGCTATTTCTTCTTGAGTCAGTCACAGTAATTTGTGTCTTGCTAGGAATTTGTCCATTTCACCTGAGTTACCTAATTTGTTGATATACAGTTGTTTATAGGATTCCCTTATAATCCTTTTTGTTTCTGTAAGGTCAGTAATGATGTCTTCTCATTCCTGATTTTAATTATTTGAGTTTTCTTTCTCTCTTTCTCTCTCTCTTTGTTGTTGTTGATCGGCATAGCTAAAGGTTTGTCAGTTTGGTGGATCTTTTTTTTTTTTAAAGAACCACCTTTGGTTTTGTTGATATTCTCTTGTTTCTCTAGTCTCTCTTTTGTTAATTTCCATGCTAATTCTTTATTTCCATTCTTCTACTTGATTTGGATGTAATTTGTACTTCTTTTTCTAGGATATGGTTTTTTAATCTGAAAGAAGACATAATATTTGCTTCAAAGTGTGTTGGGAGGATTAAATAAACTGTGTGCCTGGCACATAGTAGGTGTTCAATAAATGTTAGTTTCCTTTTTAAAAATTTATTCATCTTTGTTATTTTAGGCTCATAGATCCAGCCTGTTGATACCAATTTGAATTTTGATTTCATCATCAAAGGGCATTAGGCATGCCTCTTAGCTGTGTATCATCTGCAAATCTGATAAAACATGATTCAAATACTTACATCCGAGATGTGGATGAAAACCATGGAGCAGAGTAGAAGCCGATGGTATGCCAGTGCAAGCCTCTTCCAGATGGACATCAATCCGTTAGTCAATGCTCTTTGGGCACTGTGGTTCAGCAATAAATCTACCCAGCTGTCCACATTTGCCCCTGCCAAATGCCCTGCTAAAGCTGTGTTGTCTGTGGCACTCCCCAATTCCCTCATCTTTGCAGTGGGCTGCTGGCCTTGTCCATCTGTCATCTGTGCTCCTTCCTAGGTGTGGTAGATTGAGTAATTGTCCCCAAGTTTTTCACGCCTGTCTGCATTCACACCTGTGCCACAGGCTTATGAGTGGAGTACCCTTTACATCCTTCACGTTGATTTTGACCATATAATTTGCTTTGGCCAATGGCATGTGGATGGAATCCAAAGTATGTCAATTCCAAGCCTAAGTCTTAAGAAGTCTCACATGTTTGCGCTCCTCGTCTTGTACCTCGGTCATGACCCCGAGAAGGACATGCCTAATCTCGTCTTCTGGTCCAAGGAGGATAAGAGATGTGTGGAACAAACCTAGACCCGCAGCCCTGTAGCAGGAAGCAGAGCCTCTCTAGCCAACCTATCGACTCTTGAGAGTGAATGATGGTAGTTTCAAGCCAAAGGGTTTGGGGTGGATGTTACACAACACTAAGCAACACCTGACCAATACACTAAGCAAAACCCCGAGAAGGCTGTGCCTGTGTATGTGAGAAGAGACGGTAGAGTCACTTTCAAGCTGAGACTCTGCTCTGAACTAGTGGAAATAGCTCTGGGCTGAGGATGGTTTAGAGGGAGTCTAATCATGGCCCCAACAACTGTGACAGTTGTCTCTTCTCTCTACCTGTAGCATCAGCGTCTCCCGCCGGCACAGCGGTCTTCTGCCATTTTTCTGCATGTGGGGCAAACCTGGTGGACCATGGCCGTACCTCACATGCATTTCTTCCACAAGATCTGGATTTTGACAAAACTCAGGAAGATAATTTTGGGGAAGTAAGTCACTTCAGTAATCGACAAAGCCACCAACCAGTAGTGCTGCTGCATGGGGCACTCACGCAGGGTTATGGCTCAGATCCCGAGTGCGTGCCTGCAGGGGATTTTGCCTCTTTCTTTTCCATTTAAGAAAGCAGGAGAGTGACGTTGTTATTACCCACCAGAGGCCAGTTCACCTGGAAGCAGGTGAAGCTTCAACCTCAGGCCCTTCCCTTGTCGCGTCGCTTTCAAGAGTCCCGGGAAGGACCTTCACCATGCATACAAACGGTTCTGCATTTTTATTAAATTTGCAAAGGTGAGGGGTTTGAATTATAACAGTACAACCACCGTCTCTGTCCATTCTCTCTTCTGCTCGGCCACACGTCTTTGTGTTAGGTGGCGTTGAAGTGACCAAGGGCTTTGCTAGCATCTGCAAAGGGCGTTGAAGTTGGGATGCACTTAGTTTGGGTTTAGTGGGATATATTTCTGGGGTTTGCATCACTCTCAAGGATAGCTATTACTGGCCCTGCCAGTCTAGGAATGGCCTCCAAGAATGTTCTACCTACCCATTCTGTGACCTCTCTCAGCGCCGTGATGTGCATGCAGGTCCTCAAGCACTGGGGGAATGCAGGAGGAACAAGTCTTGAGATGTACACAGACCGTGGCAGGATTCTCTTCGGATGATCAGACCCATACAATTGTAAGCAGTGGATTCAATTCTCATCAATCCCCCGCCAACACAGAAGTTCACTTATGCAAGAATATACTCAATAAGGCAGAGCATACAATTATAATTGTACTATCCATCCTTTTCCCCTTTTTTTTTTTTCTGATGAGAATTATGTAAAATAGAATCGATTAGAATTCCTAGGCCGCAGGCACAGGCCTGTGGAAGTACATCAAACTTCAAGTACAAGTGTGGCAGCTCATCAATGAAAGGAACTTGACAGAAGTTTTTCTAAATTTGACAACAATCATAAAAATGCACATAACATTACCGATAATGAGGGGCCGAGCTAGAAGAAACTTCTCTAAACTATCAATAATTTAAACCAAATTTCAACCAGCTGATCTAGAGGAAAGAGTGAATGTCTATCTGCTCTCTCTAGAGAAAATATTATAAAATCATTTCGTATGGAGATGTAATCAGAGCATACAGCCAAAAGCTATAGGAAAAAGGTAGTATAGAGTCATGTCATGCAGTGAAGTGTTATTTTTCTAAATTATATTAACTTTCTAGATTTTGTGTGTATTGTGTGTGTATTGTCATCACTTTCTAATTGTCACCATTGGTATTCGTCAAAAAAACTGTAATTTACTGTCATTTCTTTCCTCATTCTAAATAAATACTTATTTTGCATTTAACTCTGTGTACGTAGGGTTTTTTTTTTCTTAAAATGCACCCCCCCAAATTTTGTGGGTTTTGGCCCCCAGGAAGTCTGCTTCTGCCCCTGCCTCCCAGAGGTCATATTCTAAATGCCTGTGAGGGGCCTGGAAGTGGTGTGGCCTCAGAAGTAGTATGGCCACTCAAGGACTCCCAGTGTCCCTCAGAGAGAGCCCTGCTTCCGGCTGCAAGGGCAGAGCCCCTCAGCTCCCCCTGGGGGCTGAGGCTTGGGAGCACCAGCCCCAGGTTTTCCAAGAGAAGCTGGAAACACAAATTGTTACATGAATAATCCCGAGTCTTAAAAGTTAGCGTGCACATACCGCATGGGCTGCCACTTTGCCCCCTCTCTTGAGATGAACTTTCCCCTGCTCTAATTTACTTTTTAAAAGGTGCGCAATTTGTAAGAGCCAGAGCTTTACTGTTGACAACAGGGACTTGCCATGGGCCTCACGGTGACACCGGTAGGTCAGGACACTGCTGCAGGCACTGGGGCCTCGGGAGTCTCTAGGGTCCTGCGGCTCTGATGCTCCAAACTTTGTCTCCAGCGGGCTCCCTGCCACCTGGCAGCTGTGCCGGTGAGGAAAGACTGTGAACGGTGGTGGACTGGACGTTTTCCCGGGCCCCGGGCAGGCCTGGGGGCTCAGAGGAGCGAGGGCAGCAGAGGCCACATCCACAGAGCTGGGGCTGTGTCCTCTGCAGCCCTGAAGGTGAGGCGTCCGTGGAAGGGCAGGGGGGATTGCAAGAGTTAATGTGATAATGTCCGTTGATTATTTTAAGCCACCTGGAGGAAAAATAACATTATAAATAGCAAGGGCCATAACGGATTCAAAGGGTAAGTGTATTGATAGCCTTTTCCTCTTCCTAAGATTTCTGATGTTTCAAAACAAGATTATTTCGGGAGTGCATCTATTTTAATTCCAAAGATTCTCCTATAAACACGTTTCATGGTGAGAGAGCCTGTCTTCTCCTGTTCTCCCCTAGCTTTTTCCACGGAAAGGCAAAGCTCTGGTTTCACACACCTCGTGCCGGCCTAGAGTCTTTAAAAACCTTCCTGGGTGCCACCTGGCCAGCATGCCTGTTAGCAAAGGCCTGGCTTTGGGTCGGGTTTGACATTTTAATTCCCAGAATCCACCTTGTTTACCACTAGACAGCGGGCTTCATTTTGAACGAGGTGCTTTGTAGCTTCCAGGTCCCAAAGTGGGACACAGTGTTGTGTGTGTACACACACACACACACACACACACACATCACCACCACCATGATGTTACTGTTATTAGGGGCCGGCTGAGCAGCCACGGCTCTCCCTGCAGCACACCTGGCCAGGAGATGCTAAAGGGTGGGCCTAGGGGGAAAGCTAGACCCGAATGCGAGCGCTGGTCAATAAAGGGCATTTTGACTTTTCTGGAGGGGGCCTGGGACCCAGGCCACGGCTGGGCCTGGGCCTTGACAAGCTGGTATTTCTTCACCCCTGCAGTATGACTTCCCCGGATCTCCAGCCCCAGCCTGCCGCGCCAGATGCTGAAGTCAGGCCGGAGGCTCAGATTCCAAGGGCTCCTGTTCCTCTCACTGGGATTAGCACAGGGTACGGCTGGGCTGGAGCTCAGGGGGGCGGCGTGGCCTTCTCCTCTTCCAGCCTGGCTGCGGTTATGTCTTTGCAAGCACTTATTTTTAAAAAATGATTTTTGCTGTCTTGCCGACATGTCTTCCTCACGATCTCTCTGCCTCTCTCTCTCTGTCCTTTTCACCCTGCACACCTCTAATCCCTACGTGTGGGGCCGCTTGCTTGGATTCTGATTCTACAGAGACTTGAAATTGGATAAAAATGGTTTCAGCAGAGGAGATAAAGATACTGTCTCCATCTTGGAGTTCTGCTTACTCCCTGAAGCCCGGTCTGCAAAGGGGAAGGAGGGCAGTGGGATTCGTGGCTTCCAGCGTGGCAGAGGGAGCTCCATTTCACAGAGAGGGAAAGAGGAGAAACCCATTTGCCCCTCTTGACACGAGCCACTGTTTAAAGAAGACAAACTAAGATTTAACAGTGTTTATGCTGTTGAATTATGAGTTTGATTAAGGTGGGCAAGCAGTTAGTAAAACATAGGCCTGGAGGCGAGTGGTTTACATGCTCAACAAATGCAAAATTGGCGATTCTCCTGTCCTGCCCATTTGGTTGACTTTGGCAAGGCCTTGGCCATGCATTTGTCCTAAGTGCACAGCTACAATATTTCACCAATACCCCATGGAGTACACACAGGGGGGCTGAAGAAGAACAAAGGCCGCATTCAATATAAAGTATCAACTACATGTGGAGAAATGATAGAGGGCAGCATTCTGAAAAGTTATAAATAAATTCCCAATTGTGGAGTCAATCCGTGCACTTAAATAGAAAAACTCATATGGCAGCTTAAAAATTCTTTAGATATTTATGGGTAAAATGCTATGATGTCTAGGATTTGCCTAAAATACTCCAGAAAAAAAATTTTTTTTTAAATGTCTATATGTGTGTGTTGGGGGAAGAAACAGATAAACAGATGAAATTGTCAAAGTGCTTGGAATCGTTGAAGTTGGGCGATGGGAACGTGGGGGTACATTGTACTCTTTTCTCTACTTTTGTGTCGGCTGGAACTCTTCCACAGTATAAATCTTTCCTAACTTCCAAAAAATTTCCTGGAGACAATTAGGCAAACTGTGAGGGGAGAGATACTCAGGGAGACTCAAAATTTAAAAAGAGAAGATCTAGAAGAAAAACATGAGAAACATGAAGGTCCAAAGTGGAGAGACAAACAGTGTGTGAGCACACAATTGGTTAAAAATATCGTGTCTCATAAGATTAGAGAGCCTGTTTAACCTCAGTGAAACGATTAAGGACATTTAAGTGAAAGCAATAGGATGCCTTTGCTCTTCCCATGCAATGAGCACAGATTTAAGGAGTAGGAGCTCCTAATTTCAGTGTGTGTCAGTAGCGGGCCTCCCCTAAGCATCTGCTAAGAGTGCATACCAGGACAACTTTTTGGAAGGCAAATTACCAATGTGATTTCAACAACCTTCAATTTTTTCCTATCCATTCAGCCAGTAATTCCACTTCTAGGAATTCTGCCTAAGGAAACAAGTGAAGACACGTGTCATGATTTGTGATCTATGTACATGGATGACTGTGCTAGCATTATTCAGGAGAGTGAAAACAGCTGGAAAGGACCCAACACCCAACAGTAAGCAACCGCTTAGATGGTTTTGGGGTAATTAATCTGTGCATGTCTCCAACACATATTTATCAAGATCCCTCTATAAGCTGCACACAGGAGATACAAAGATGGAGAAGACGCAGCCCCTATCTTTGGGGACTTGATGGGGCCACGGGAACATAGGCGAGGGAACAGAAGAAAAAGGCCATTTCTACAATGGAGTAAACTACAGATATTAAGGCAGAAGTTGCAAAGGATATCTTTGCTTTCAGGGATACTGCCCTATGTAAAAATATTTAAATAAAATTTAAAGTTTGATAAGCAATATGCAAAATGTTAACAGATTTACTTCTGAGTCGTGGGATAACGGGTGATTATTTTTCCTTAGACTTCCCTCTAACTTGCAAAGTTTTCTCTAATCAACTGTATAATTTTATAATTAGAAAAATAACCATAAAAAGGGAAGGGCGCTACATTTAATGAATGACATTATATGCCACGTAGATTTCTGGACACCATACACACACACACACACACACACACACACAATACACAAACCACATATACCATGTACATACTCTTACTTAACTCATAATTTGTAGAGGTAGACTTTGTGTTAAGTATTTATTTATTTACTTATTTATTAAAGTTTTTGTTTAAATTACAGTTACTTATTATCTCGTGTACTATTAGTTTCAGGCGTAGAATTTAGTGATTCAACACTTACTTACAATGTCTGGTAC
Organism: Nasua narica; assembly: GCA_028533885.1. Taxonomy (NCBI): domain Eukaryota; kingdom Metazoa; phylum Chordata; class Mammalia; order Carnivora; family Procyonidae; genus Nasua; species Nasua narica. The sequence goes on from CM052799.1 coordinate 81,096,928, forward strand.
TCACCACAAGTGCCTTCCTTAATACCTATCACCCATTTAACCCACCCCCACCCACCTCCCCTCTTTCAACTTCCAATTTTTATTTTTGAATAAGTTATATATATATTTTGAAGAAGTTACATAAGTGGTTCCAAATAAAATAAATAAAAACCACATGATCATTTCAATAGATGCAGGAAAAGCATTTGATAAAGCACAACATCGATTCATGATAAAAATGCTCAACAAAGTAAGTCTAGAGGGAACATACCTCAACATAATAAAGGCCTTATATGAAAAACCCACAGCGAACATCACACTCAATGGTGAAAAACTGAGAGCTTTCCCCTTACGGTCAAGAACAAGACAAGGATATCTATCCTCACCACTTTTATTCAACATAGTACTGGAAGCCTCTGCCTTCAGCTCAGGTCATGATCTCAGGGTCCTGGAATCGAGCCCCGCATCAGGCTCTCTGCCCGGTAGGAGCCTGCTTCTCCCTCTCTGCCTGCCTGCCTCTCTACCTTCTTGTTCTCTCTCTCTCTGTCAAATAAATAAATAAAATCTTTTAAAAAAGAGAAAACAATCCCATTTATAACTGCACCAAATCCAATAAAATTTCTAGGAATAAGCTTAACCAAAGAGGTAAAAGACCTGTATTCTAAAAACCATAAAACATTGAAGACAGAAATTCAAGATGATGCAAAGAAATGGAAAAGCATTCCATGCTCATGGGTTGTAATATCAGACTTTTTTTTAAAGATAAAGAGGGGCAACATATAATGATGAAATCTTCAGTTCATTAGGAAGAGATAACCAGTAAACTCAAATGTACTTAATAACATAGTCTCAAAGAAATATATAAAGCAAAATTTGACAGACCAACAAGGATAAATTGACAAATATATATCATACTGGGAAATTTTTGTTATACCTCTCTGAGTAATCAATAGATCAGCTAGACAACATATCTTTCATAATATTTGAACAATATAATTAACAAACTTCATCCAGTGAACATATAGAGAGAGCCATGCAGCAAGAAACTGGAGCTTTTATATTCTTCTCAAGCACACAAGGATCATGAATAAAAATGAACCAAAATACCACCATTAATTAGCTCTCTGTGTATTTCAAAGAATCAATAGCATAGAGACCACATACCTTATCTCAACACAATTAAGGGAGAAAAAAAATTGGTAAAAATAATTTAAAGGCCCCACACATTTCTAACTAACTATGTATCAAAAAAGTACTCAAAATGAACATTTGAAATACTTAGAATAAGGGAGAGCTTCCAGGTTTGAAAAATCATGGCAGCTTCCTGATCTGTTTAGCTCTATACGTCACATGCAAAATCAATGACGTCCAGAGGAAGGACAAATAAAATCATTGCTGACCTACACCTTTACATCACTGAGAGAGAGAGACACTACCACAAACTTTCAACTAACTGTAAGCTAAGAAATAAACACCACGTTCCAACAGAGCTTCTGCTGCTGCTGCAGATCTGAGGGGAGAAAAGTAAGGGAGAAGAGGCTTAGACGAATGTGTGAAAAGGAAAATAAGGAGAAGAAGGCATAGACAAAACACATACAAAATTACTCCCAGAAAAATAAAGGCAACAGTAAGTGTCAAAATACTGAAGGCAGGTCCGGGACACAGTAGTTCACTGCATCAGCTGAAGGGAAAATGACTTGGAAGTGAGCCGGGCTGGAAATGGTAGCTGCAGAGAAGCATACCTCCTAGGAGATAATCAAATAAATAGGGATGAATTATACCCTTTGTAGATTGACATAGTAATCATATCCAAGTGTATCATAGTATATCACAGTGATATAGTAAGAGAGGAGAAATACTGATCTTGCAGAAATGAAAAAGGAACAAGAAATGCCAACCTTTTTCATTCCCTTCATCATCATCTATAAGGAAATTGCACTTTATCAAACTGACGAAAGAGATACTCTTAAACTATGAACTCTGAAACTACGATACTCTTAAAACTATGAACTCCACACTATGCTCAGGAATTAAAAAAAAGATAAAAAATAAGTCAGACTAAGTCCATATAAGACTACTAGCTAATTAAAATTCTTCCCTAACAAACACCCACAAAATGGAAGAAACTGATAACACATGTTTCAATCTGAATTAAATACGCTTTAAAAAGCACTTAGAGATTTAAAAAATTAGAACCAAAATTAAAAACCTAAAAACAGAAATGAACAGAACATATAAAGAAATGCAATAAGAATTGACCAAACTTGGGAAGGAAACTGAAGAAAAAGGAAACACAATCTCAGAAATAAAGAATAAATGAGAAGGCATGTGAAAAGGAATACGTCGAAGCGAAAAATTTTTAAAGAACACTGAAGAAAGGCAGGAAAAACAACCAAAACAACAAAAACGAAATAATGAAAGAACTAAAATGCTTCTGGGAGAAAGTGACTGAAATGGAAGATGGGCAAAGAAGGTTCAGTCTATAAATATTTGGAGTCCCTGGAAGAAAAGACCAAAGCCCAGGAACAAAGCAAGTATTTAGAACTGTATATAAGGAAACTTTCCAGAAATAAGAGAAAATTAAATAACCATATTAAAGTGGCCCATTATGTTGTTAAGCACCATGAAGAGTCTCTATTTTTTTATTTTATTTTATTTTTTTGACAGAGAGGAGATCACAAGTAGGCAGAGAGGCAGGCAGAGGGCAGAGGGAAGCAGGCTCCCCGCCGAGCAGAGAGCCTGACGCCGGGCTTGATCCCAGGACCCTGAGACCATGACCTGAGCCGAAGGCAGAGGGCTCAACCCACTGAGCCACCTAGGCGCCCCAAGAGTCTTTATTTTATCCTACCTGTAAGCTAATAAGTTAGCTTGCCAGTTTTATGGACGTCGGTAGAAAACAAGAGCCCCTAGACCAGAGACTAAAGATGAGATATCACTCACAGCAATGGCAACACCCAGTGTATTGCCATTTCTATATTGGTTCCCTGAGCCCTGCTGGTCAAAGGTGACATGCAGAGGGCTGGGTGCTATCTGTACATACAATGTTGCAGGGGAGAAATTCTGAGCTTAGGGAACCTGCATTTTTTGTAATGGGTAAGAAATATCCCTTTCCTTCGTTTCTTTATACTGGCCATAAGCATGTCTTCTCTTTGTCCTAGAGGGCGGTAGTGTCTCTATCTTCTGAGGCTCTTTGCTCTACAAACCTCCTTGAAAAGGTCCTCTGAAACAGAGGGCAGTCAGCGCCTTACTCGAAATATCTAAAGAAACATGAGGGACTTGTTGAGAATTGTCTCCCAACACATTTACTTGGAGGACTGTCCCAGAATGATCAAATCTCAAATCTGAGACATAAGCTATTAGATGGTATAGACAAAGAAAAATCCTTAGGGCTTCCAGGAAAACTATGAAATTTCTTAAGTGCTTAAGAAAATTAAGTTTCTGTCTGTCTTCTCAAAAAAAAAAAAAAAACATAGAAAGGAAGGCAGAGGGTCCTTGCCAGTGTAATTAGTTAAGATGAGGTCATACTGGAGTAGGGTGGGCCCTTAATCCTATATGATCATTGTCCTTATGGGAAGAGGCACAGAGACACAAACTCAGGAGGGAAGAACATCACAAGACAATGGAGGCAGAGAGTGAGTTGCTGCAGGAGTAGTAAGCCAAGGAACATCAAGGACTATTGGCAAAGCACGAGAATCTGTGAAGACGCAAGGAAGGAATCCCCCCTCCAGGTTCCAGAGGGAGCGTGGCCAAGCCAACCCTGATTTCAGGCTTCTAGCCTCCAGAACAAATTCTGTTGCTTGAAGCCCCCCAGTTTGTGACGCTTCGTTATGGCAGCCCTAGGAAACCAATTATTTCCTTAGCATGAAAAAATAATATAAACCTCAAATCCTAAAGTCAGAGTACTACTCGATGGGGAGACACTGGAGGTATTCCCACTAAGACAAAGACGGCCACTATCTTCAGTATGATTTAGCATTGTCTTTGAAGCATCAGCCAGTGGAATTAGGTAAGAGTGAACATACAGCTACGAGAATCGGAAAAGAAGCTGTCTCTATATATACTTACCATGAGACCCAGAAATCTCCCTCCTGGACATCGATCCCAGAGAAATGAAAACTTATGTTCACACTAAAACCTGCAGAAGGATGTTTATAGCACCTTTATCTGGAATAGGCCCAAACGAAACAGCACCAAAATGTCCTTTAACAGGGGACTGATGAAACAGTAGCACTCAGGGAAGCAGATTAAACATTGAAACGAAATACTAGAAATCTAGAATCTCTAGAATTCTAGAAAACTAGAATCCAACCGCAAGTAAGAAAAACATATCATGATCAAGTTAGTTTTATCTGGGAACGTTTATCACCTTCCTTTCCCCCTCCCTTTTACTGATCAGAGGTCAGGGTGGATCCCATTATTTCCCCCCTTTTTTCCTGTCTTAACATCTAGACCTCAGATCCTTGCTACTCAAAATGTAGTCTGCCGGCTAGCAGCCTGGGAGCTTGTGGGAACTGCAGGGGCTCAGCCCTACCTGGGAGCTCGGAAACCAGAGTCTTCCCTTTAACAAGGTCCCTAGGTGATTCCTTTACATGTGAAAGCTGAGGAACACTGATTTAGAACTCTGCTGCCCTCTGCTCCCTCCAAGCTAACTCCCCTCAAGCAGTGAGGGCTGACCTTAAGGAAGGGACTCCAACAGTACCCACAGGGGGGAGGGCTGCACCTGTCAGTGGCTCTTTGACAAAATTTTCCAGCGCCTTTTGTTCCTTTCAGCTTGTGTTCTGGAGGACAGAGGCCGAGGCCTGTGCTGAGTCTATCTGGATGTCACTCCTCAGGCGGCTCCGAGGAAGAATGGTGGTGGGCAGGCTGGGGGCGGGGGGGGGGGGGTAAGCTCGCCCTGTAACACGAAACCCCTCTTGCCAGAATGGGGTACCCAAGGATCTCCCTCAGTCTCAGTGGCCTCTACCCCTGCCCCTCCCTGCCCGCTTCCACACTCTGCCTGGAGACTGGGGTTTTTGGCCTTCACTCTGTTTTTTTTCCCCTCTGTCAACATAAAACAGGAGCTTTAATACTCAATCGTTGAGCCTCTGGAGATCCGACAAGGGCGACCCTCAAACCTCCTGGGCCGGGTTCCCAGTTCTCCTTGGGCAGGGGGCACTGTGTCCTTCAGCGGGGGTGTGCGCTCTCCCTCTCTGCAGCCTCTTTCCCTCACACGACTGCTCCCAGCCCCTTCTTCCCTCCCCACCGCTGGGCCCCAGGGGACACTGGAGTTGAGATGCTGATCCAATGGCCTTGGAGACTTCATCTCTCAGGGAAACGTGTCCCTGGGGCAGGCTGGCAGTCAGCGCCCACATTCACTGGTCTCTGATCCTTTTAGGCCTCAGCTTCTTTTCCTGCAAAATGAGGATTATAATAATTTCTTACTTAGTCAAATCTGATCATCATTTTATTGATGGTTTCCGCCTTTGCTCCATGCTTAGAAAGCCTTCGCCGCCAAATGATTTTTAGAAGAGACATTTACTTATTTTTTTTTCCCAGTCACAGCATGGTTTGTGCTTCCATTAAACCCATCTGGGTCTGTTTTGGTGTGTGATAGAAGTTTCTTCTGTCTCAGGGCAAATGATTAAATAGCCCATTATTTCCTCTACAGTTTTGAAACGAAAACTTCATCATAAACTAAATACTTAGGGATGTTTGTGTGTTTTGGGGATTGTTTGCTTCCTTCTGCTGCTCTTCCTAGCTCACGCTTGACCACGGGGAGACGGGCAGTTCTCTCAGGGTGGGAGGGGACCAGAAGCCAGCCACGGGAGCGTGCGAGTGTGCACACGCGTGTGAGTATGCCTGCGGGGGGGTGAGTGTGTGTGCACGTTCTAAGGATGTGGCCTGTTGGGTTGCAGTTTTAGTTGATCCCGTTTCCTACTTAATTTAGATAACGGGGGCCGAGGACATGATGTCCTTCAACTCTCATCCTCCGGCTTCCCACCCACGGGCAGTCAGCGGCTGCTCTGCCCTCCCTGCCCCTGCCGTTCTTGACCCCTGGGCCTCCTTCCCTCTGCCATTCTCCCTGTCTCCTGCATCTCCACCACCTCCCGCTCCTCCGGCTCCATCCCCACAAAACACAGAGGAGGAGAGGGTCTGGTGGGGGGTGGATGTTGGCAAGGCCCCGGGGGGCAGAAACGTGGGAGACGCCAGGAGGTGTGTGACCAAGAGCAGCTGGGGGCCAGCACCCTGTGTTTCCTCAGTGGGCAGCACGAATCGCGGGCACACTCTCCCCGGTAGCAGGCATGGGCAAGGCTGGCCGGGAGGGCCCAGGCTGGAGGCAGAGAGGTTGCTGTGGGAACACACGGGAGAGGCGGGAATTCGGGCCAGGCTGTGGGAACGGAGAAAAGGGGGTGTCAGAACTCCCGGAGCTGTTTGGGTTAGGATTCTTCCCCATGCTGAGCACCGGCTACTACTGGGCTCACGTCGTGGAGGCCCTGGACTGGGCCCGAGTCTTCTCGTCCTCCCGGAATGTCAGAGGATGGGACCGTTTGCAGCAGCCGTGACATCAGACTAGCTGTCTTTCTTCACTCAGGCGGACCTCTGACACCCAGCTCGAAAGCGGAGCCTGTCGGCCTCAGGAGGAACCTGGCAGAGGCCGCCTCCCCCTTTCTTCCGCAGACTCTCCCTCCCGACACACCTCCGTCAACATTGCAGCGGAGCGCAAGTTCTCCTTATCCGGGGCCCGGGACTTGCTAACGTAATCCCCCATAATTTACAACCTGTCTCCCGTAGCACCCCCTCTCCTCCTGCCCTCCTGCCCTCCCTCCCGGAAGTGTTGGCGTAGGAGGCAGAGCCTGGGAGCCATGGTCGGCTTTGCCGAGCTTAGTGGGGGCCACTCTGAACTATTCATCTGAGCCTGCGGGTCCTCGCGGAGTGTGACATTCACCCCACGCAGCCCCAAACGCACCCTGTGCCCGCTTTCACTGGGCGCAGAATCCCCCCGGGAAAGAACCAGAGCCTACCCACAACTGAGATTCACCTATCTATAGCTTGAGGGTAGATTCGGTGTGTGTTGCGGGCAGGTAGAGGGTGAGGAGGGAAAGTATCCCGCAGACTGTTGCCAGATTGTCAGAAGGACATCGGGACCCTGGGGGGAGGAGGGGAAGAAAGATCACATTAACACAGAAGGGATTGGGCGCAATGGGCAGACTAAGCCTCAGGTCCTGCAGGGAAGGGGGCACTAGGCTAAGCTTGAATACACCCCAGCAGAGCCCCTTAGGGACACCTTTGGATTCTTAGGAGGAGGTGGTTATAAGATCAAGTGGAAAGAATTGTTCTTTAAGAACTTCAACTACTCTTCTAGGGAAATGGTGGTAAATTGGGAGGAGTCATTTGACGGGGGGCCCAAGCAGCTCTGCTGGGGCCCTCCTCCTTCTCCTCGCCCAGAGCGGAGCCAAGGGAAGGAAGGGGCTGAGTGACCCGTGGAGGAACCAGGGGCTCCGGCCTTTGAGCCGGAGCCTGAGCGGCCCCTGAGTGCGGCGATGGGCGGGTGCAGAGAGCATCCAACGAGAGAGATCTCAGGAAGGTGGTGGTAAGGGTCCAGGTGTGGCAGGGCAGCTGTGGGAAGGAGCCACCTGGGGCTTCTCTGTCAGACGCGGTGGAACGTGGGGAGCAAGGTTAAAGCTCCAGAGGAAAGTAGTCTGGCAGGTGGCCTCGTGAGCCGGATAAGCCCCTTAAGGGCAACTGGCTCGGATCTCTCTGAGAGAGACTCCTGTGGGACTTTTATGTGTGTTTCTGCTTCTCTGGGCCTGCCGGCCAAATCCTGAACCCTCCCTGGAAACTAGATACGAATTTTGGACCGAGATTATTTGTCAAAAAGCAGAGACATAAGGATCTTACCAGAAAGATATGGATTACTTATACACTCTTGAACGAGTTTCTGTATGTTTTTCTAATGTAGATTATTCCTCATTATCAGCAGAAATACCATTCCCTTCAAATAGTAAAAAAAAAAAGCTTTATTGAAGTATAATTACATACAATAAAATGGTATAGCTTAAAGGAAACAATTTGATAAGTTATAACATATGGATATACCTGTGAAATCATCTCCATAGTCGAAGTAGTGATCATATCCATCACCCTGAAGTATTTCCTCGTGTCCCTTTGTGATATGTCCCTCAATCCCGTACCCCCCCCCCCACCACTTTCCGCTGCTGCCTGGAGACTTTCCATGAGCATTAAACTGGGGTCATCACCGGGCTCATCTCATTTGTTTCCTGCTTCCAGAGATAGCCCTTCTCCGCTGCCAATGCCCAATGTCTCAAGCACCATTGTTTTGTATATTTTGTGTGAGCTTGGAGTTGTTCTGAGTCAAAGGACAAACTTAGTCTCTGTGACTCCAGCTTGGATGGAAAAGGAATTCCAGCCCCTCATCTTGAGTGACTCTCTACAACTTGATGAGAAACCAGCGCATTCTGTCCTTCGATTCAGAAAGTCTGAGTAGTGCTGCGGTTGATGTCTTGGGTATCCACTGTGGGTGGGGTATGCTCTCAGCAAATACAGGCATTCAACAAAGAAGTGGCTTCGAGAACATTCTTGTGCAGAGCTCTTTCTCCATTGGGGATAAGGGAATGGGCAAGACAGACACAGCTCTGGCCCGTCTGGTGGAGACAGAGGGCTACGCAATCTCAGTTCAGAGGAACAGGGCCACACGGGAGGGGGTCGTGGCCTTCTTTGGGAGTGTGTGTTCAGACTGGGGCAGACACTTTTCTGCCCCGGCCCAAGCTCTGATTTCAGCTGCAGCCACAGTGGAAAGTTCCACATGAGCTCAAGTCCCACTGCAAGAGCCCTTGCACATCTCTGCTTCTCCATGTCCGGCGTTCCCTGAAGCTGCAGAAGCCCAGTCACCTGCAAACAGGAGCACCTCAGAAGTACAGTGTGGAGGAGGGAGTCAGGCATCAGTGGGCATGTCAGTCCTTAACCGATGTAAGACAGGAGGTCTGCTTCCTGTCCTTTGGGTGGACAGTTTTAGGGGGCATTCTGTTTGCTTCCCATACATTTCTCAGGGGTTCCAGCAGGATGGAGGTCTGACTACCTACAGCAATAGTTGTACTGGTGTTCCCTCTCTCCTGACTTGCTCTCCCCAAATCTTTTCTCCCATCCTCTGGGCTAACTTCTTAAGTAAATTGCCCATATCCAAGTCCTTGTCTCAGGCTCTGCTTTCAAGGCAGATTCAAATTAAGATGTATACTTATCTTGGGCCACTTGGGTGGCTCAGTTGGTTAAACGACAGCCTTCGGCTCAGGTCATGATCCTGGAGTCCCAGGATCGAGTCCCGCATCAGGCTGCCCACTCAGCGGGAGTCTGCTTCTCCCTCTGACCCTTCCCGCTCTCATGCTCTCTCTCAAATAAATAAATAAAATCTTAAAAAAAAAAAGACATATACTTTTTTAAATTTAGTTCTATAGTTCTATTTTACAGGTGAGAAAATGGAGTCACGGCGCTTTTCCTGAGGTCCCAGGACTAGAAAGTGGCAGAGACAAGGTACAAACACCGGCTGTTGGATTCCAACTCCCTGCTTCTTTTCACATACTCTGGAAGCACCCAGAAGCCATGTTAGTAAGGGCCCAGGTCTGGAAGAGCTGCAAGGGGCTCATCGTGCATCCTCCGGGGGCCAGCAACATCTCCATGGTGACAGTAAACCCAGTATAAAAGGGAAATGATCACACCTGTGTGGCAGTGTGAAATTGTGCAGGGAAATTGTGACAGCCCAGGAAGCAGGGCCTGAGTCATGGCTTTGAATCAGGGGCCATATATACGCAGGATGCTGGGGCCCAAAAGTGCAAATGCGTGGCCGTGCCCTCAAAGAGCTCATAGTCTAGGAAGACAGAGAGGGGCAGGCTGATATGAAGTAGTAGGGTTGTAGGCTAGGCTGGAGGGGACACCCAGAGGAGAGGCCAATGTGCTCTGAGGGGAGGGGAGAAGGGCTCCCCAGCATGAGGACGCAGGGCACCGAGGCCGCCAACAGCCCCTGTCCAGGGAGTCATTGCCAGGTGGGAGGAGTTGAAGCAAGGTGCGCTGGGGCGGGGCCGGTAGGAAAGGGTGGGGAGGAGGAGGCAAGATTCAGAAGGTCGGCAGGGAGTCAGTCCCAGAGGTTCTGGGTGCCGTGCCAAGGAATTTGGGCCTGGCAATGGGAACCACTGAAGCTTTTAAGTAGGTCAGTGGTTTTCAACTCAGCAGGTATCACAAACACTTGGAGAGCTTGTTAAAACACGAAGTATTGGGTCCTGCCCCGGAGCTGCTGAATAGGTAGGTCTGAGATGTGTCCTGCAAATTTGCTTTTTTTTTTTTTTTTTTTTTACCAGTTTCTGGGGGTCCAAAACCACACTTTGATATAAGGGAGGGAAGTGCTCAGATGTCTGCTGGGATGTACTGGAGAGGGAGGAGCTGGGACAGAGAGGTAGGTGGGTCGGAAGGCTGTTGGCTGCTGCAGTGATTCAGGGGAGAGCCGGAAGGTCCTGAAGCCGTTGTGTGGAGATGGGTGGAGGGGGATGGGGAGGAGAAATGGAAAACCAACAGGACTTCCGTTGTTTGGGGAAAAAATAATACAAAAATCCAGGTGGATCTTATCCCCATCTCAAAATCTCCAGAACGGGAGTCTGCGTGTCCAACCTGGGGAACTGCATGGAGAGGCCGACAGACCCTCCTTCCCTTTGTTCCTTCGATCTCTTTCCCCTCCTAGTTAGAAGAGCGACAGGAATTGTTCAGAGAAAGGAAAAATGCACAGGGACGATAAAGTGGGATGATAAAACAAAATGAGAGACAAGCAGAAAATTGATCTCCAGCTGGAATGCAGAGGCCAGGAAGCTAGGCAGACAGGGGCAGAGTCAAAAGGACAGACGGACAGACCTAAGCTTCCAGCCCTGGACCTTGCTGGTGGAGGGGTTGGTTCCACAAGCCATTAGTGGGTCAGTTCGGCTCGTGCTTCCAGCCACTGCTGGATCGCAGTTTGGCTTTCGAGAGAGGGGGTGCTTGGAAGCAATTCCCCACTCAGCCAAACAACGCTTCACCATCTCACCTGCTTTACCTGCGTTGCTGCTTTTCCCTAATTCTGCAGCCTGCAATGCCCTAGATCAGCATTAGCATCACCTGGCTAACAGTCCCAGTGTAAGCCCTTCAGGGCTCCTTCCAGCATGGGCATTTCTATCCAAGACCAGGCCGGTCATTGACCGAGGCTGTAGAGCATGGTGGGGAGGGCTCTCCCACTGGTCTCCGGCCTGCTGCTTCGGCCAGAGCCCCTCTCTCCCTGCTAATAAATGTCCTGACTCCAGAGGCAATTACTGGAGGAAGCAGCCTCCCTATGGGAGCAGCTGGGGGGAGGCCAGCTCCTCCAAGGAGGCTTCTAGAGGAGAAAGGGGCTTTCTGTAAGACATTTCTCGATCCTTTGGGGATCTGTCTTCCCTACTGAGTGTCCACACTGCTAGCCTTTCTTGCCTGACATTCCTTGTCTGGCAAGAGAAAAGAGTCTATGTCCGAGATCAATAGATTCTCCAGGGAAAACCTCGCAGGCTCCTTTAAAAACATTGGCATGAAATTCACATAGTATAAAATTAACCACATAAAAGTGAACAATTCAGTGGCATGTAGTACACTCACAAAGTTGTGCCACCACAGCCTCGATCCGGTTCCAGAATGTTTCCATCACTCCAAAAGAAAACCCAGCACCCATTAAGCCGTTACTTCTCATTTCCCCTTCTTTCCAGCCCCTGGCGACCACCAGTGTGCTTTCTATCTCTGAGGATTTGTCTACGTGGGACATTTCACGTAAGTGGCATCGTATAATATGTGACCTTCTGTGTCTGGCTTCTTTCACTTCGCAGAATTTCTAGGCCTGTCCACGTCGTAGCGTGAGTTGATACTTCATTCCTTCCTGTGGCTGACTAGTATTGCGTGGCATAGACACGCCCCATTCCATTTATCCAGTCGTCCTCTGAGGAACATTTGGGTTGTTACCATCTTTTGGCTGTCGTGAATAGTGCTGCTACAAATACTTGTGTACAAGGATTTGCTTGAGTGTCTGTTTTCAATCATTTTGCGTACTTACCTGTGAGCTGAAATGGCATGTATGGGAATGGGTTATGTGAGAATTCAATGTTTGTCTCTTTATCATTTTAACTTTTAGTTCAGGAGTTTTCATGCCCCAGCCTGACCCCGCTGGAGTTTTCAGGACACCGTGCCTGGTGCAGATAGCAACCAGGTTGTAGCTCAGGCAACAGGACCAATGGGTGAATGGTGGTGTCCCCACCGTGGGGAGCACGGCTGGGGCTGGGCGATGCGTCCCATTGGGATCTGGTAGATCCGCAGTGCCTGCTGGATGCCCACACGGACTGGCCTGGGGGGAGGGAAAGGCGTGCAGCCCCAGAGAAAGGGGTGAGCTGGACACTGGTGTGGCTCTCAGTGTTGTCTCGGGCCATCATACGGGTCTTCACTCACTAAGCACTGACCATTCTCCCAGGCTCCATTGTGAGCATTTTCCACTACTTAGCCATCCCGACCCGCATCTGAAGTTCTATGAAAATCTTCATTTTTCCACATATGGGCAAAGGTGCTAGGCTCCCTCTGTGAGCACAGAGTGCATCGATTTTATCATTATATCCCACGAGCACAGAGTGCATCGATTTTATCATTGCTTTGTTTCTGGGTGTTCTTCAGGAAGACTGAGCTCCTCGAAGGCAAGGACTGGTCTTTCCTCTCTGCCTCCCTGGGCCTGGCTTAGGGGCTGGTGTTCTCAGGAAGTGGGTCCTGAGGGTGAATGGATTTCCTGAGTTAGGGTTTCAGAGTGACAAGAGAAGAGGGCTGAGTGGCACTGGGGGAACCCTGACATTTAAGGACAAGAGGATAGGAAACAGTAATCAGTAAGAGAGACTAAGAAACATGCTCAGAAAGGTAGGAGGGAACAGGAGAAGCTCGAGGGGACATAGTTGAAGGTAAGGCAACTAGTCCCCATCACACCTTGCATGTGGTCACCGGGCACGGGTCCCCAGGGCAGAGGCTGTGTCCGATGTCATAGGCTTGTGGGGTTCTCGTCTCACCAAGACAAAGGACAAATCTCAAGGACACAAAAGGGTGAAGTGAAGTGAAAGTTTATGAAATGAAGGTGAGAAGAGGAAGGAAAACTCTCTAGGGTGAGAGGGGCCCCGAGGGGTTGCCACCGGGGGCTTTTATGGTCTGTCTTTTACAGGAAACTGACCTGGGGACTTAAGTCTTCTGGAGGTCACCCTGCTAGCACCATGTTTACCTCTCCTTTAAAGTTTGCTCACTTGCAGTGGCCAATTTGTCACTATCGTGAAAATATCTCGTCTGTAACATTTAGGACAAACAAGGTGGTCTGGTCATGTTCCCTTCTCTCTGGTTTTGTCCGCCTTGGGATTTCTCCACATTTGGGATGGCTGTGAGCCTGGTCACGCAGCTGCCTACCTATCTCTCCCTACCTAGCCCCGCCTGTCCCTCACTCAGTGGGATCATCCCTGCCACGAGCCCAGCACCGGAGGTAAACATGGAACACATATGTGAGCACGCAGCATGACCACCGTTCTCCCCTCGAGGAGTGGGAGGCCCCCTCCCCTCCCCCCTGCCTTCTCCTTCCCCCCTCTTCCCCCCTCCCCCCCTTCCATAGCAGTGGACAGCAGCCAACTCCACTTCAGGGTGAATTACCAGAGGGTTGGCAGGGGATTAGGTACACGGACTGCTCGTTCCTTTATCCCCCTTGGAAGGAGTTAATTACAATCATAAGAAGAAGACAGGAGGAATTTCCACTGCACTCCCCCACAGAGTAGGTGAAGCCAGGGCAGGGAAGAGGTGCAGGCTCCCAGGGCCAGGAATCACAGAAGAAAAACACCTTCTCCAGGGAGAAAATTGCACCAGGTCTCATTAAAGCCATTAACATGCAGGGCTGACAAGTGCCGGTCCTCGGGGATTGCCCGCGGCCCCCGGGGGGTTGGAGCTCTTTGACGCCCCGTGTCTTCCTGCGCCTCCTGCCCGGGCTTGCTGGTGACCTGCGCTGCCCCCTCCCGCCCCCGCCGGGCTCTGCCGCTGCCCGGGCACGGAGCGGGTCTGGTGGCCAGCGGCCTGGCAGAAACTTAGTGCCGAGAGAGAAAGGTCCTTGGGGTGTCCAGGCAGGAAGTGGGCCCAGAGGTCATGGGCGGCAGGGACTCTGTGTTTCCATCCTTCGTCCCTGTCCTCACATGGGCCTGTGCCTGTGTGGGGACGCAAGCCCACGGTCCTGGACGGCAGTCCTTCTCTCCGTCTGTCTGTCCGGGGCTGTCTGTCTCTGTACGGCCTTCCTAAGCTGCTCTCTCTACCCAGGCCATTTCTGCTCATTCCCTTTGCATCTGTCACTGCTCTATTTACAGTTTCTCTTTCTCTATATTTATCCCAGCTCTTTCCCCGCATTGTCTCCCTGCAGGCAGTACCTCCCTCCACGGGGGCCTCATGGTTCAGTCCTGGTTCGTCCCCACAAGCCGCAGGCAGGCAGAAAGTGCCCAGTTCCATCCCTCTTGATGTGGGAAGCAAAGGCAGAAGAAAAATTATTAAACTGCCTTACTACCTAGAGCCCACTGACAAGTCCCTGAGACAGGCAGACTGACCTTCCTCTGGGGACTCAACTACCTTGATGTTGACACTTTGCTAAGGGCAAAAGACAACCCTAGCCAACCCTCACCCCCTCCATGGGATTCTTTAAGTCAACTTTAACATATAAAAAATCCTTTGGAAACTTCCTTTATCTCTAAACCCCCCAAGATACAGGTTGCAGCCATCCCCCAAGCATATGACCCACCGTTACACATCTGAAGGGTCTCATGATTTGGGTTTTATTAGACGGTAATAAAAGACCTTTTCCTAATGCTAGCTAGCCTCCTCAAGGTCCCGGAAACCTTGCTTCCAAATTCCTTAGAGAGTTATGCTATCCCTAACCCCCTCCCAACTTGAAAGTCTATAATGGGCCATCCCTCAGGACCCTAATGCAGCTCTTTCTGCCCACGGGTCCTGTCCCCATGCTTTAATAAAATCACCTTTGCACCAAAGACATCTCAAGAATTCTTTCTTGGCCATTAGCTTCGAACCCTAATGTTCTTTCCTACATCACTTCTGACAGTCCCCGTGCTTGCAGGCACTCTGATGCTGGTTGAGGACCCTCCTTCTACAGGGACTGCTGGATTAGAAAATGGGCCTAAAAACAGTGATGGCTGCCCAGGCCATGGTCCATCACTGAGAGAGGGGGCGAGCGCCTCCTGGTTTCCAGAGCAGCCCACTTAGTACTGCCACCCTGGGTGTCCACACACGTGGTCCCGCACGGATCTCAGGCTGAGGCTCTGTAGACCAGCTTCCCATTCAGCTCTCATAATAAGCCTTTGGAGGTGGGTGGCTCCGCGATATGCACTTTCACAAATGAGAAGGCAAAGGCTCAGAGAGGTGGAGTGACTTCCCCGAGGACACAGAGCTAGACAGCAATGGAGTGCTCTTGGCCCAGGGTCCACCCGTCTTTGCAATACTGCCTCGGGGCACTGGAACGTGGGCCACAGAAGTATGCAAGCCGCACACGGGTGGGTGCTCGTATCTTATCTGTGAGGTTTATATGTGCGCATGCGTGGGGGATAGTTTGTATATTTGCTGCTGTGTGTATTTTAAGATCCGCTTCCTTTTTAGGGAGCCCCTTAGGATAATGTAAAATGCTCCTTCCAGTCTTCCCTGAAAATGTGACAAAACAGCATCTCTATGCCCAGAGGTTTGCCAGGTGCAGGGCCCCTGCCTCCTGGGCTGAATGAAGCACACTCCTGCCTGCCCTAGCATCCTGCATCTGTATGCCTGGGGCCGGGGCCTGGGCCAGGCAGGTGAGGCCGTATGGTGGCCTCAAGTAGTCCTTGTGTCTGAGGCTGTCTGTGGCTGAGCCTGTGACAGCCATAGGGGCAGCAGGGCTCATACGCACAGACCCTGGGCTGTCCCTTCTGCCTATCAGGAACCTGCTCAGAAGACCAGAGTTTTTCCCAGGGTTTTTGTGGATGTCACAGCTCATCTTGTCAACAGATGGGCTGCCCCAACGTGAGGAGGATCTCCTCCTGCTTCCTAACCCCCTTCCCTTACTCGCCCATGTGCATTGGCCTGGGGCTGCCTGGGCTTATGACCTTGCCCAAGGCCTCAGGATGCATTGCCTGGTGATTTTCAAACTGCATCCTTGAGACTCTCAGCCTCTGCAAGAGGCACTCAAAGCCAGGGCTGGAGAGGGTGGGTAGCATCGGGCTACTCAGAGGGTGGGATTCTGTTTATCTTCCTCTGGCCAGAGCAGCTTTGTATGTTCTACAAATTGGGCTTTCTTCTAAGAGCCTCGCGAAGCCAGCACCCAGACTCGTGCCACATTTTTATTTGTCTTCTTAAAAAGGGCTCCAGGTTCTACCCCATGGCTCTCAGCTGGAGATGAGCAAGATGTCAGCCCTGTAAAACCCTCCCTCCTTCCCCTGTGATTCTGAGAGAAGCAAACCCCTCGAGAGTTCTGGAAGGGACATTTAGGGGCTGCATTGGCAGCTCTGACATGCCCCTCAGATCTCAGCTGCACCCTGGGCTTCACCACAGAAGAGGCCAGAACATCTGGGCCCTCTTGGGCAGCAGAGTGTGAGGTCAGCCAGTTCCGACCTCAGACGGAGGGTGCTGGGCCATGTGGCTCTGGAGAGCTGCCAGAATGTATGACAGTGGAGGGGACGCCTCACCCTTCACCATCTGGGAGCTCCTTCCAGAGCCCTGAGCCCTGAAGGCACCCAGAGCACCCAGGAGGTGCAGCAGAGTCCCGCCCAGAGCTGCCCTCTAGTGGAGAGTCTGAAAATAGCGACTGAGACCTCCCCTCTCAACTTCTGGAGGGTATGGGGGGGTGTGGGGCTCTGCTGGAGACAAGGAATGGGGTCCACCATATTGTATGCACAGAGCAGTGTGGCTTAAGGGCCGTGGCAGAGCTACTCCAAGGGTGATTGGCCTCTAAATGGGGGAGAAATCGTTCCTTCCTTCTTCAGTGTCCCATGCTAGCTGCTTGGGGCTGGGGTTTCTCCACATAGCAGAGCTTTCCCCAGCCATGCTCAAGGTGTCTCCTCCTCCTCCTCCCTCTCCTCCTCCTCCTCCTCCTCTGCCTCTTCTTCTTCTTTAAGATTTTATTTATTTATTTTACAGAGAGATCACAAGTAGGCAGAGAGGCAGGCAGAGAGAGAGGGGGAAGCCGGCTCCCTGCTGAGCAGAGAGCTTGGTGCAGGGCTTGATCCCAGGACCCTGAGATCAGGACCTGAGCCGAAGGCAGAGGCTTTAACCCACTGAGCCACTCAGGCGCCCCCAAGGTGTCTCTTCTGTGGCTGTGACCAAATCTCAGCTTCCTTCCCTTCCCCTTTTCAGCCTGGCTCCCTTTGGGGAGAAGATCCCTGAGAGGAACCCCAGCTTTGGTCACTTACCTGCACAGCTGGGATACTGCTGCTAAGTAGTTGGAAGTGGAATGTTCACCTGGCTCTCTGAGTGTCTGAAGCCAGAATGATCTGTGAGAACCATACTGGGGCTTCGCATGCCCCCAAATGCAAAGTCCCCATAAACAGTCGCTATGAAACAGCACAAAGTGGTATTCACGCTTCGCCTCTGAGAGATGGTGCGGGCAGAGTTGCCCCTGGTTTGGAGAAAGGCCTGAGACGTGGTCCGTGATTAGGCCAGGTCCCATGCCGGGTGCAGGAGGAGCTTGTGGTCCTGCTGGGGAGCTGGAGTCAGCGGGGCTGGAGGCGGGGATGGACAGAGGAGCTCCTGTGGGTCACTGAGGCCTTTGTGCTGGGATATTTGCCCAGCTGAGGGAAAGTCCCCACTCAATACCCCAAAGACTATTTTGAATGTTCCTGGTCTGGATGGCTTTCTGCATTCCAGCCTTCCCGAATTCAGGTTAAGATCAGAGGAGATGAGGGCTCATGCCTCCATGTAGTGAGCATTCCCAAAGGGTTTATCCGTGGACAGCTGGGAAATTCTCCTCTTAGCACTGAACACTATGCAAAGTGTCCAGGGGTGGGGGCTCAGTAGTTATGAAGAGTATCTTATCCAGAACCTGGTGGGGAAGTCAAGTCCTATTATGTGCAGGGATGGAGGGCTGCAATGCGTGGTACATTTCAAGGACTGGTACGATGCGGGTTCTGGAAACCAGTCCTGTCCCGACAGCCAAAATTCCAGCTAAACCTGGAAAGAAGGAGCTACAGGGGACAGGGAGCATCTGACACATCTGAAGACTTGTCCTGCACCTGTCCTTCCAGTTCGAGAAACTTCTAGATGACACCCAGCAGCAGACAGACTCTCATCGCACTATCTGGGTGTCTGAGTGGAATAGGAATTGGGACCCTGCGGACGTCAGGGTCTGTCCAGCTCCCAGGGTTCTGAGCCTCTAAATGTAGGCCACTCTCTTCCCATGGAGACACCAAGTAAGCAGATGCCTTTCCTTTTGCAACTTTTGCTTGGAGTCCTGGCTGCTCCCCATGACTGGTGATGACTCTGGGACCAGGAGGACCTGCAGGATGCAGCACGTGTCACCCTTCAGCAGGACTGGCCACCCAGGGAGCATATCACTACTCAAGACAGAATCATGGTTTTGCCAAGGAGCCCAAAGAGACTGGATAACGAGCAGGTAAGGAGCAGTGTTTGCCAGGGTCCATAAAGCTCTTCTAGTCCAAACCCCCACTTCACAGATAAGCACACTGAGATCCATAAAGAGTTCCATAGCCAGCGTTAGACTTTGTTCTAGAACTCAGAACTCTGTGCTCCCACCACAAGGTGGCTTTATCAACACTTCAATTCGACGATATTTATGAAATAGGCACAGGATTCGGTGACTGGAGGAATATTAAGGACAGGTGTAGGAAAAGAGGCATTAAGACTTATTCCAAAATTTTGAGTCCTCAGAAGAGGAAGAATGCAGGGTCCCGCTTGAGGGGAGCTGAAGGCAATCTGGGTGCTGAGGCTGTGAAGAAGGCCCCCTGGCCATGAAGGGAAGGGGGCAGTGGATGGTCACCTTGGGGTAGAGGATCAGGGACCAGCTTGCAGGACTGCAGGGACCGTGACAGAGGCGAAGGCTTTGGTGGAGGAGTCAGAGGAAGGGGGTTGAGGGTGTAGAAGTGAGTGGATAGACGGGGGAGGGAAAGAAGAGGGCAGAAGGGGCGCTGACACTGGGCGAGAGGAGGGGCCGATGTGGGGATTTCAACCCCGAAGCCAGGGGAGGGGCGAGGAGCGCAGGGAGGTGGTGAGAGCCCGGGGCGGGGTGAACCTGTACGTGAGCATGCACGTACCCCCACGTGAGCGCCTGAGCTGGGAGGGGGGCCAGGCAAGTGCTGAGTGCGGAGATGGGACAGCAGAAATGTTTCCAGCCCCAACTTGTCGGACAAAGTCACCCTTGATTGCAGCTGTTATTGATTATCGGTATCAATAGTGGTAGCCCTATGTATGGCTGTTCTTGATTATCGATATCAATAACGATAGCCCCTATCGATAGCCCCACGTATGGGCTCCTACTGGGGAGAAGACATGATCCGAGAGTCAGCCGGGGGCCTCCTTGGCCCTTGGAGAGCTGGGTGACATGTGCCCCGGCCCGCCCCCACTGCACGCTCCGGGAGTCCCCAGGCTCCTCCCCGACTGTAGGTGTCTGCACACAGGCTCTTCATGGCCTTCCCTGCCCCCGACCCTGCTTATGTCGCCTCGTGTGCTGTCTGACAACTGCACAAAGCCTCTCCTTGGAGCTCTGCAGACTCCAGCCCTGCCACATCTCTGTCCCCTCCCCAGCTCGTCCTTTCTTCCTCCTTTCTCTCCCCTGCCTTGTAGACTCTTCCCGGGGGAAGGTAGCCCCTACCCTGAAGCCTTGGCCCCAACAGACGTATATCAAGAGATTCTTACTGAAAGGAACACCAGGTTCCGTCAGAAGAAGACCGCATTCACTCAGCTTTTCCCCACCCACTTCTTACTCACATTTCTGGTTAGCTTTCTTTTCGGGCGCCCTTGAACTCCGCACTAGACTCTGATCACAGCCGTCATGTTCTCTACCACTCATAGGGCCTGAGGATTCTCTGAGTAGTGTGGTCACATGCTTGTGACTCCCCAGAACACGGGACACAGTGACACCGGCTATGCAGAGGGAAGGGCCTGGACCAGGAGCAAAGAAAGGGCTTTAGCTGCGGCTGCCTCACGGACCATCGCAGCTCGAGGGGGCAGCGGGTGCTGTCTCTCCCTGGGCCTCCGTTCCCTCATCTGTAAGGCGAGGCTGTGCCAGTCACCCCATGGGCTATTTCAGCTGGAAGAGTCCGGATGCAGGCTCCCAGCTGCCTGGCCCTCTGCAGCCCCCACTTGCTGGGCCGTTCTCGGCCTGGCTCCGGCCCCTCTTGGTCCAATGCAGATGCTCCCTAGACCCCTAGACCTGGCCCTGCGGGCTGGGACTGCAGCTCCTTGGGCCAGCCTGGGACCACTCCCCGGGCACTCTTTCCTTTCTTGCTCTTTGTCGCCCAAACCTCCGGCTGCTCCAGTCCATGGCAGCCCTGTTCCCCACACTCAAACCCACTTCTCTGGGGACTCGGCTTGAGCTTCAGGGCCAAGCTGAGGATGCCTTGGGGTTCTTCTGGGCCACAGACCATCCCTATGTGTACCTCTTCATCGGTTGGGGTTCTATTAAGTTCTTTTAAGGAGCAGGTACGTACCATGTTCGTTAATTCACGTGTCCAACAATTCCTTCTGTACTGGGTTGAATGGTAACCCCCAAAACGTTATATCCACATCCTCGCCCCCAGTACCTATGACTTTATTTGGAATAAGGGTTTTTGTAGCTGTAAGCAAGGATCTTGGAGCGAGAACATCCTCCTTTAATCGGCTGGGCCCTAAATCCAATGACACAAGTGTCCTTACAAAAGGCAGGAGAAGGGGCCCCTGGGTGGCGCAGTTGGTTGAGCGACTGCCTTCGGCTCAGGTCATGATCCCGGAGTCCCGGGATCGAGTCCCACATCGGGCTCCCAGCTCCATGGGGAGTCCGCTTCTCACTCTGACCTTCTCTCTCTCACTCTCTCTCTTTCCTAATAAATAAATAAAAATCTTTAAAAAAAAAAAAAAGGCAGGAGAAGAAAAGATACAGAGAGAAGGGGGGAAGGCCCTGTGAAGGTGGAGTCAGAGATTGGAACGATGCGGCCACAAACCAGGGAACCGCCGCAGCCCCCAGCAGCTGGGAAAGGCAAGAAAACAGTTTCCCGACAACTTAGAGAAGGCACGTGACCTGCAGACACCTCGACCTGAGACTTCGGATCTCCCGACCACGGGGTAGGAAATGGGCGTTGTTTTAAGCCACTGAGTTTGCAGTCATTTTCTACAGCGGCGTCAGGAAACAGACACCGTCTCTGACCACATGGGTCTGCCTTCAGCGTTAGAAGAGCAGCTCTCTCTGCTGGGGGCCCACGACTTCTAAGGCATCAGAGCCTCACCTTGTCAGCTCGTCAGTGTTTTCTGTATGAACTGGCCCGGGACAGATGAGCCTCTGGCCTTATCGCCCACTGGGTTTTCCTGGCAGGGAAAACCGCATTCCGCGTTCCCCTCTCGTGTGGTTCCATGAGCTCTTTCCATTCCCCACAACAGGGAACAGGCAGGCCTGACACTGACTTGTAGCAGCTGGATTTTAAAACACGAAACCAGTAAAGCCTGCGTCTCAGGACTGTGGTGTGAAGAGAAGCCCTGGTCCAAGGGGGTGGCTACCATGGGCCAGTCACTTTCCCAATGTTCTGGTTTTTATATAGGGGCAGGGCCTCTGGGCGTGCCTGGTGAGCACGGGCCCTAAAGGAGGAAATATAGCCCCTATCGTCGTGTGTGCAACTACTAATAACAATAAGGACAAAACCCGCAATATGATGAGACTAACAAGGGTTTACAATGTGCCCGGCCCTCTTCTAAGCACTTGGCATAACTCTTTTTTTTTTTTTTTGTCCTTTGTGCAG
This sequence comes from Nasua narica, assembly GCA_028533885.1. Lineage (NCBI taxonomy): Eukaryota > Metazoa > Chordata > Mammalia > Carnivora > Procyonidae > Nasua > Nasua narica. The sequence goes on from CM052799.1 coordinate 81,118,902, forward strand.
TCTGCATATGATTTTTCTTATTGACATGTAAATCACACACCACATTATATTCATTTCAGGTACACGATGTAATCATTACATATCTGTACCTATTGTAAAATGATCACGACAATAAGTTGATGACCACACATAATTACAGATTTCTCTTTGAAAAAAGTGAAGGTTACAAACTTGCAGTGACAGAATAAATGAGTCCTGGGCATGTAACGCCCGGCACGGCGACTACAGTCAGTAACCCTGCCCTGTGTGTTTGAAAGTTGCTAAGAGAGTAGACCTTAAAAGTTCCCGCCCCACGACACAACTTTGCAGCACCCACTTTTTCATCTTGGCAGCCACGTACGCGACGTTTGCTTTTATCGTTCCTCCATTGCAGGTGAAAAACGGGCACACAGGGCAAGCAATTGCTTAAAAGACAGTTGGAATGCAGACCGAGTCTGACTCTGGGGAACGCGCCCTTGAATCAAGTCTAAAAATCCCCGAGCACTTTCCTCTTCCTGGTGTCATTTCGAGGCCCCGAGCAGCAGGCGGTAATGCTCGCCTGCATTCTTCAGATGAGGAAACGGGTGGAGAGACGGGCCCAAGGAAAAGTCACCACTTCCGTCCTTGTTCAGTGTTCGTCTGGTGTCTCTGCAGAGCGTGGCCCCGAGCCAGAGTTACGGGGAGGGTCAGTTAGCATTTACGTGCCTGCTAGGGACGGTGTTCACGCATTATCATGCGCTCGTTCCATTTTCGTAACAGTGCCCTGAGATGGAGACCAGACAGGCGAAGGAACTTGTCTGCGGTCACACAGTCAGTGGCCAAGCCGGACTAGAAATACTCTTGAGGGGAGCTCAGCGTCCAGTACAAATAGCTTCCTTATCCATCCTTGCAGATGTGGGGCGCTGCTGTCCTGGGGCCTCTCTCCGATGCTGCAAGGTGACAGAGGCTCACGCTGGCTTCATGCCTCAGAGCCCACGGCCCGCTTTCCCAGCACCCTCTACCGGATTCCCCTGCTGGGACCCTTCCCCGGATTCGGGGGTTTTAGTTCTTCGGAATGACTGAACTCATTACTCAAAAGACTGTTGTGAAAAAAAGGCGGGAGGGTCTCTTTTGCTCCTAAATGATAACGCTCTCAGGCAAAAGGGCTTCAGCTTTGTGTCTGAGGGAGGACTGGAGGCTGCCGCGGCCACGGGGGGATGGGTCTGCACAGGCCCTGTCCTCTTCCATTTAAATGTTCAGACAGCCCAGCCCCGAGCCTGCCCTCTTCCTCTGGCGGACCACCAAGCTCTGCCCATTCGTTCTCCCGGTCCGGCCCCCTCATTAAATCCCGGGGCTTTTGATTTTCATAGACATGAATATGGAACACGCGTGAGGTTGGGAGAGGACCCGGTGTGGAAAGGCCTGCCGCAGCTGGAAGGGCAAGGTCAGGACTTGGACTCCTTCCAGGAGCCTCCCTTGGGATTGTGCAGCCTTCAGAGAGGATGACTGAGGCGGTGTCTCCGGGATTCACCTTAGAACGGCACCGAGAAACATCCGCTTTGTCGGAAAGGGCAAGGGGGAGTCCGTGCTTGGGCTGAGAGGGCTGTCAGCGAAGGCACCGCCGCTGCTCTGGGCGGCGAGGGGGGTGAGGTGCTCGGGGCAGGGGGCTGACGGCCGCCGGACCCGGTCCACCTGGCCCGATGTGAAAGCTTCAGATGGGTCTGAGGGGCGCCGGACACGGTTTCCCAAGATGCGCCTCTTTGTCTCTACCATGTTTTTTGCCCTCTGTGTAACTCCTGGTATGTGCCCGGGCCCCTCCCTTGTTCCCTCCTTTATCCCTGAGGTAAAGATGCTTCTGGGAGTTTCTCTGAAACCTGGAAAGTAAGCAGAACCCTGTGGGATTGTCTCTCCACATTTTACCTACCTCTTAACTCTCTGCCTGCTCCTTACTGTTCCTGCGGGAGCAAAGCCTTCCAGCAATTCTTACTCCGAGATTTAACAGAGTTGCTGCGTTTTGTAGCTGGTAGGGCAGAATGAGGAGTGAGAAACCTTGCGATCAAGCCCTTGGTTATATAGTTATGACGTGTGGGACCAGGAGACCCATCGATGCCACTGTGGGGAAGGTTCTTGCCTCCAGGATGGCGTGAACATAGGCCTAGCCTACAGGTCCAGTCTCTAAACATACTGGTGGGCCCAAAGGCAATCGGTCTCAGAGAGACCAAGTGCCTGTCCTCCTAGCCAGGGCAGGCATTACTGAGGGTGAGTTTTGTATCGGGGGTACAAGTTTCTCCCCTCCACCGTGGAAATGTGCCATTCTCTGGAGGAGCTGGGGCAGCTAACATGGCCCTCTCACCCCCCACTTGGCACAAGTGTCCATGAGTGAGGTTGCTGGATGTTAGGTGTTGAATTGTGTCCCCCCAAAATTCATGTTGAAGTTATGACCCCCAGGAGCTCAGAATGTGAACTTATTTGGAGATAAGGTAATTATAGAGGTAACCAAGCTAAAATGAAGGGTGGTTTCCAATTCCATATGACCTGCGTCCTTGTAAGAAGAGGCAGCTTGCACAGAAGGGAGATGCCGTGGACAGACACAGGGAGAAGAGAGCCATCTACCAGCCACAGAGCGATCCTTCCCCCACAGTCGTGGAGCGATCCTTCCCCATCATTCAGGGCAGGTTGTGGGGTTCCACGTTGCCTTCCTTTTATGAAACAGGATTCAGACAAGAGGGTCTCCATAATCAAGAGGCGTAAGGTCAGTACCTCTAAGATTTATTGGGTGTCTATGAGAGACACCAGGACACCTTGTTTAATTCTAAAACAACCCTGCTCAGGAGATCTTTGTATTTCAACGTGGAGACAGCCCTGAGAATCAGAGGGTCTGTGGCTTGCCTGAACTGTGAGCTGTGTATTGGAGGAAAATCTACCTGGACAATACACTTTCTTTTCCCAACCGTTGGTTTCCCATGGATCAAGTTGTCTCCACCAGATACCTGAGATGATCTTGGGACTCCTCATCCCGACCTTTGGCCTAATTTAGGATTGGTGATCATTTTAAATAAGGTCCCATTCTCAGTGACCCAGTGAATGATTTTCTGGCTCGATGGCAGTGGCAAATCTGCTTTTAGTGGGGGGAATTCCACCCCCCTGCTCCTTTCTTGGGGGTAACACCTCACAGGTAGGGGGGCAAGGACCACAGATCCATGCCACCTCTATCCACTTCTGGGGTCCTAAAGGCAGCCCGAGGCTAGCTTCGTTCACTGTGTAGAATATGTTCTGTTGGCATATGAAGGATATCTGAGAGCAAACGGTGCAGAGGTGGACAGCTGAGAAGCATATGGCAGATCTATAGGCCGCCGCTCATCATGGTTCAACAAGCAAGTCCAGCCTCTTCTTTCCATTTTGCTTCAATGCCCAGTGGCACGAGTTGGCAGATGCTGAGTCTTTAAAGGGAAGCGAGCTCTTGCTGGTGGGACTTTGGGGACTAGGACTCCACATTCAGGCTGGGATTCTTCTTTCCACAGCCTTCTGAGGCCACCTGTGTTCTGATCTCCTCTGGATCACAGGGCCTGGCTTCTTTGACCCTGACCTTGGAGAGAGTATTGGACAATCTTTGCCTTGTTGTGTAGTGCCAGCCTGCTTCATTTGTCCCCGTCCGATACTTTGTCATTCTCAACCTCTCCTGTGGCCCCACTCCAGGCCTGGAGCCTCCTCGCGAGCCCCGAGGAGCCAGTGGCCATTGGAGGGTCGTTTCTGCAGCTCTCACCCCTCATGCCTACCATGCTGACTTCTCACAAGGGGGCAGCTCACAGAGTTTGAAAAAGCTCGCTCTCCCAAACCCACCAGTGAACTGAATACCTCCCCAAGCTAGTGCTTCTGATTCCTGCCATGAAACTAACCTTCAGCTCACCTGGGTTTCCTGGTTGTTGCTTTTCAGTTTGATCTCCAAAGTAGTCACCTGACAGAGCGATTGTCTCCCCTCCAAGCTCTCTTCGTCTGCAGTGACTCCTCCATCCTTGGAGTAACTCTTTTATAAATATTAATAATTTGGATAATTATGGACCCCAGCTGGACTACCTGAGGGTCACAGCTCCTCATGAGTGTAGACCATCCCCAAGACCTCTGTGTAGTAGCTTTCGCATGTCGGTGCCCTTCACCAAAGCCTGTGAGTGCTTCGGCCTTTAGAATACTTAAGTATTTTCATTGCTTTGAGGACACATTATATGGCAGTGCAGTGGTTTTCAAACTCGAGCATGCCCCGGAACCACGGAACCTTAGTAAAACCAGATCGCTGGGCTCCACCCCAGAGCTGCTAACTTAGTGGGTCGTGGGTGGGGCCAAGGATTTGCATTTCTAAGAGGTTCCCAGGCTAAGTGGATGTAGATGGGGAGAATCAAATCTTGAGAACCACTGAGGTAGTGTAGGTGTAAGGTATTAAAATCCCATCTAATATAAATGTAGGCTAATATCTCCATAAGACAATGATCAAGTTCATGTTGTTCATTCATTCTTCAGATACTTGCTGAGCACCTATTGCTCCCTGGTCAGGCCTTGGGGATAAAACAGTGACAAGGGCGATCTGACTCCTGCCCTCACAGGGGATACGCCAGACCAGCTCTGATGATTCAGGGGACTCAGGGTTACAGGAGGGAACGTGCAGGCTGCTCCTGAAGCTCAGAGCGGGAGGCCCAGCCCAGTCTGATGTGTGAGTAGCAAATAAGGGAGAGGAGAGTAGTCACATAGGGCTTCCTGGAGGAAGTGACATCTATGCTGGATTGTCAAATGGAGATAGGAGTGAGAGAGAGGAATGTGGGGAGGGATTGTGTTCTAGGTAAAGGAGAGAGCATGTATAAATATCTGTGAGAGTTATGGCATGGTGTGACATGGAAACTGGAAGAAGTTCGGTGGTAGTGGGGAAGGCATCTGTGTGTGAGATGAGGATGCGGAGTAGGGAGAGAGGTCGGAGCCTGGAGTTGGCCGTGAAGTGAGGGCAGCCCCTGCCCAGGTAGTCCTTGGACAAGCAGCATCAACATTGCTGGGGAACTTGTTGGAAACCCAACTTCTCAGGCCCCATCGTAGACCTTCTGGGTCAGAAGCTTTGGGGTTGAGGTCCAGCCATCTTGATTTTCACAAGCCCTCTAGGCGATCCGATGCCGCTCAAGTTTGGGAATTGCTTGACTGGAGAAGCAGGCAGAGGCTATGTTAGTTGTACTGGGGCATCTGGATTTGATCCTACAGCACCCACATCACAGAATCATTTCTTAGTAAACACATATTTATTGAGTAAGCAAACAAGTGAAAGCATTTAAACAAGATGGTAATGTGACATACTTGCTTTTCCAAGAAATCGCTTTGGCCAGTGTGAAGGATGCCTTGAACAACATTTCTGTGCGTATCTTTATTCTCAGAGCTAGTTGTCGTTTCCTCGAAGAAAGGTCAGAAGGTGAAGGTATTGGCCGAGCCCGGCTCCCCGTGACTTTCAAATATGTTTATTAACATATACCTACAACAGAATCAACTCGATCAACTTGTGTG